>JAHIAL010000018.1:940278-2140278 GCA_021605145.1 Aegilops bicornis | reverse complement strand
CCTAGAAAAACAAATTGGCAAGACGGTGGAGGCATATGTAGATGATGTAGTCACCAAAACCAAACATGTCAAATCATTGGTGGATGATTTACGCCTTGCATTCGACAACCTCCGAACATATGACATACGGCTCAATCCGGAAAAATGCGTCTTCGGTGTTCCGACCGGAAAGCTGCTCGGGTTCATTGTTTCCAATAGAGGAATCGAAGCAAATCCGGCCAAAATCCAAGCCTTGTCACAATTGGCAATACCAACAGACCTAAACCAGGTCCAAAAACTAGCTGGGTCCGTGGCAGCCTTAAGCCGCTTTACCTCCAGATTGGGAGAGAAGGCACTACCGCTCTATCGCCTGCTCCGACGTACCAACTACTTTGAGTGGACGAACACGACAACAGCCAGGTTGGAAGAAATAAAAACTTTGTTAGCAAACAACCCAATCCTTTGCCGCACAAAACATCAGCGAACCTATGTTGCTGTACATATCTGCAACTCATTAGGTGGTGAGCGTTGTGCTCATCGTCGAACAAGAGGAAGAGGGACGCAAATTCCCGCTCCAAAAACCAGTATACTATGTATCGGCGGTCCTCACACCATGCAAATCATGATACCCGCACTATTAAAAGATAGCATACGTGGTCTTCATGGCATCGCGGAAGCTACGTCACTACTTTCAAGAGTGCTCGATCACGGTGGCCTCCGAGGTACCACTCAATGACATCATAAACAATCACGACGCCACCAGCCACATTGCCAAATGGGCTATCGAGCTCTTACCATTTGAAATAACATACAAGCCACGCCGAGCTATTAAATCTCAGGTGTTGGCCGACTTTGTCGCTGAATGGACAGAAGCCGAACTCCCTAAAGAGTACAACACATACTCCAACTGGGTGATGTACTTTGATGGCTCCAAAATGTTAGCCGGACTGGGGGCTGGTGTCATCCTAACATCCCCTATAGGGGACATGGTCCGATATGTATTGAAATCATGTACACGTACTCCAACAACGCAGCCGAATATGAGGCGCTACTACATGGTCTCTGGTTGGTTGTTTCTATGGGCATACAACGCCTCGAGGTGCGCGGGGACTCGAACCCCGCAATATCCCAAATAAATGGAGAATTCGATGCGAAAGATCCAAAGATGGCGGCCAACCGTAACGCCGTACTCAAAATATCAGCTCGATTTGAAGGGGCTCGAGTTCCATCACGTAGCTCGGGACAGTAATCAGGCTGCGGACATCCTTGCTCGTATGGGTGCTAAGCGCGACCCCGTCCCACCCAACACTTTTGTTGAAAGGCTTTTCAAGCCATCCGTGGTATGGCAGGACGAGAGCGGCAATACTAGTCCGGCACCGATCATACCCTCAGATGCCGAACACAATTCTAATAACATCGGGGGCTCGGAAACTGAAGTGACACCTTCCGTCCATGTAATTATGGCTGTCATTGCCCCATGGACCGAACCCTTCCTGGCCTACCTTAATAGGCGGGAGCTCCCTAATGACCAGAACAAGGACCGTCGTATAGTTCGACGTTCGAAAGCTACAAAGTTCATGAAGGGGAACTCTACAAGAAAAGTACTACCATAGTCCTTCAAAGATTATCTCCGAAGAGGAGGGACGGCAGCTCTTGGCCGAAATACACGCTGGTCTTGGCGGCCATCACGCCACAGCTCGGGCCCTTGTAAATAAGGCCTTCCGTACATGTTTCTTTTGGCCCACGGCCCGAGCAGACGCATAGGACCTTGTACAGCGCTGTGTTGGATGCCAGCTTTTTGCCAATCAAAGCCATATGCCACCCACTGCCCTACGAACAATCCCCATTACTTGGCCTTTCCGGTCTGAAATTTGGACATGGTCGGATCCCTTAAAGGGGAAGCCATAAGAAGAAGTACTTGCTAGTTATGGTAGACAAATTCACTAAGTGGATAGAGGCCAAACCAGTTAAAACGGCTGAAGCCGGACCGGTGATAGACTTTATATCCGGTGTCGTACACCGTTATGGTGTCTCACACAGCATTATTACTGACAATGGCTCAAACTTTACAGCCGACGAGGTGAAAACTTGGTGTGCTAATCTGGGCATTAAGCTCGATTACGCCTCCATATATCACCCTCAAACAAACGGTTAGGTCGAAGGGGCTAATGGCCTTGTCGGGGATATACCCCGCGGATGACCTGGCTAGAGTTATAACTCGGCTGGTACTTGATAACCCGGCAGGAGTTAAGTCAGATGATAAACCGGCAGGAGTTAAGTCAGATGATAAACCGGCAGGAGTTAAGTCAGATGATAACCCGACGGAAGTTAAGTCAGATGATAACCCGGCAGGTGTTAAGTCAGATGATAACCCGGCAGGTGTTAAGTCAGATGATAACCCGTCAGGGGTTAAGCCAGATAATAACCCGGCATACAATCATAACCCAGCCGACAATCATAACCCGGCAGACAATCATAACCCGGCAGACAGTCATGACCCAACAGATAGAGTTGCCTGGGGTTAATAAGCCCGAGACGTTATGAAGTCCAAGACGTTAAGAAGCCCATGAAGAGAAGTCGGAATAGTTTAAGTCTTAATCCGAGTTGGACTCTACATGTAACCCGCCCCTTCAACTTATATAAGGAGGGGCAGGGCACCCCAAGAGGGGAGGTGAGAAATAATCTTAAGGGTTAGACACAACTAGGAGAGCCGGTTCACGGCGACTCCCTTATGATCATAATGAGACCTAGCCTCAAACAGCATGTAGAGTTGTTACCGGATGATGTTTCCCGGGGCCCGAAGCTGTCTAAATCCTTGTCTTGTATTGCGTCTCTCGATTCCGCTCAACTCCTCTCAAGCTACCACATAGATGCGTTGGCCTCACGACTAAGTCCTCACACTAGGACATCTACCGTTACAATTCCACAACAGTTGGCGCCCACCGTGGGGCGATCGCACGGTGGTGATGAGTTCTTGGAGGGATCTCTCCGAGGGATCGAGAAGCTCATGATTAAACCAGCACAGAGGAATCGTACAAGATAAACCGGCATGGGATAGTCGTAGCCAGAACCGACAAGTCATTGCTTTTGGATTAGAGCTGGGGCTATCTGACGATGCGGCGCCTCTCGTCTAGATGATCCGGCGAAACCGGATTGAAACAAGATAGACATCGGAACTAAGCGGATCGGAGGGCAGGCGTGCAACAAATTGGAATAAAAATCAAAGTCAAAGAAAAGGGTCAAGGAAAGGAAACAGAGTCGTTCGTGACCCGGACTCGTCCATCGATTGCGCATGCGCCGCACAAAACCGCCATCACCATTCGATCTCGGATTAAGGGGGTGTTTGTTTCCAGGGACTTATTGGTTTAGGGACTTAAAAAAGTCCTTATGACGATCTGCGGTGAATTTTGCAAATGCAGTTGATTAGCTATGATTAAGCGAACCATAACCGGTGTGTAATGTCGTGTTTGGGCGGAGGCCATGTATGTGTGTTGGAGTCGTGGCCCACGGTGAGCCAGTGGGAACAGCTACTTATTATGCAGTGATGGAATGCGTGAGGCAGCAAGTGATTAGAATCGAATCTTCCTTTCCCCTTCGTCAAGTTCTCGCCTCCTCCTCCTCTGTTCTTCTCACCTACCCGATCCAATCTCGATCCTCTCTCCCCTCCTTCTCCCTTGGGTCATGACAATTTGGTAATCGAGCCTAGATTTTTTCCCCACCACCTCACGCCGCGGCTCTCATACCCTCTCGATCGCCGGTAACATCCACCGAGGCAGGTGCAGCCGCTCCGGCGAGTTTGCACGAAATCCTGCTCGGGGTTCGGCCGATTTGGAGCGAGACCACGGCGCCGTCCAAGCCCTCGGCGCAGACCCGCCGCGTCATCGACGCGATGTCGGAGACCACGGACAAGCTGCAGAACCTGCTGGAGTCGGTCATCCGTCGCCTCGATCTGAATCGGGAAAGCAGTAGGCAAGCGACACCAAGCGCAGCTCTCCTACAACGAGCAGGTCTCCACCGAGCTCAAGCACCTCTCCAAGCAAATCGATCTCACCCAGGCTGATGTGGATGAGGCTCGCATGAGCCGCACCGGCCAGTCGACCCCTCCGCGCGCCCACACCGCCTGTCACCCTCGGGAGTTCGGCGGCGGCCGGAGGCTCCTCTGCACCACCACCACCGCCTCCGCCGACTCGCCCGCTCCTCCCCTGCTCTATCTGGAGGAAGCGGCTCAGCTGCCCTTTGCGCGGCTGGTCAATCACAGGCCGCCTCTGCTGCTTCAGCCCTCACCGAGCGGCCCGGATCGAAACGGACAGATCTCTACACCAAACCACCGAAACACGATTTTCCCGGTTCGATGGCGATGCCCAGCGATTCGCTCGGCGTTGCGTCTCTGCCGAAGCTGTACCGAGTGCCGCCGCACAGTTGGGTCACCACGGCCTCGCTGTACATGGATGGTTTGGCAGCAATGTGGCTACTGAGCTCACCGTCGAAACATTCGAGCTTATCGTGGGCGGCTTTCCGTCTGTACCGTGGAAGAGGAATTTGGGCCAGAAGAGTTCGGCATAAATGCATCAGGTTGGTTCGATTCTGCGGCCGGGCAGAGGCGATGCAAAATATCGCCAGCAATTCGAGACATCGATCTATCACCTCTTTGTCTCTGGATCCGCACTTGAGCCCGCAGTTTTTCGTCTCTTAGTTCCGCTTTGGGCCTCAAGGATGAACTCGGCTAGGCGTCCGTCTTGAGGCCCCCTCGGTATCACTCGAGCAGCTGTGTTTGCAGGGATTCAGGAAGAGGAGTTGGAGCGACAACACGCACAACGCCAACGGATCATGCCAGTGGGTCGCCCACCTCCACAAGCATCTACAGCAGCCACCATTCCAGTCCGGGTAGCAGCTGCAGCGCAACCGCGCCCAGCGGATGATGATTTTGCTCGGGAGCGGCAGCTACGAGAATTCCGAAGAGCTAATGGCTTGTGCTTCCATTGTGGGGATAAGTACTCTCGCGAGCATCAGTGCAAACGCACGGGGCAGATTTTGATGATTGACGTGGGTGAATTCGGAGAAATTCTGTCGGCGACACAGTGCACGCGCAAGCTGTTGGATGCTCCGGTTCAACAAGAACGAGAATGCTGCTCTAAAGGCGAATGCCGTCTCCCGTGAGGAAGGGCCATCTACAATTAAACTTCTGGCGCTCAAGTAGGCGACCAGATCATGTTGCGCTGTTAGTCGACTCGGGGAGTTCCCATGATTTCATTAGTGAAAACTTCATCGCCCGGATTGCTGCTACAGGAAGATCTCCCTCCGTGTCCAGATTCGGGTGGCAAATGGACAACGACTGCTATGCAACAAAATGGTCGCAAAATCGCTGGCAAGTGCCTGGTCACACATTCCACATCGACCTTGAGTGTTGCACTTGAGTGCCTACGATGGCATCTTTGGGAATGGACTGGCTCTACGCCCACAGCCCGATGTTGTGCCACTTTGGAATCTGAAGGCGATTCGGTTTGACACTTTGGGGGCAAAACAGTGAAACTGCAAGGGGTGAAGAACACCAATCGGCCTCCAATTTGGGAGCTTCGATGCTTATGAGCTGCACGAGAATGGAAATGTAGCGATATCTGGACAGCAGCTCTGGTCACCGTGGAGAAAAGCGGCCAGACCACCATACGCACCTATGCACGACAACATTCAGAAGGTTCTGCGCGAGTATCAAGATGTGTTTGCAGAACCAACCACCCTGCCTCCGCGTCGTCAGTATGATCATAGCATCAACCTGGAACCGGGTACCTCGCCGATCAACACAAAGCCGTATCGCTACTCACCGGCGCAGAAGGATGAAATTGAGTGGCAAGTTCAGGAGATGCTCGACTGGGCCTTTGATCGCGCCTGACATGAGTCCCTGTTGCGCGTGCTGCTTGTGAAAAAAGAAGGGCGGACATTTGGCGTTTTGCGTTGATTTTCGGCGCTGAACACAGCAACCGTGAAGAACAAATTTCCCCTCCACATGGTTGACGAGCTGCTCGGCGAATTGGTACGGGGCCAAGTACTTCTCCAAGATTGACTTGCGGCGTGGGATATCACCAAATCCGTATGAGGGAAGAAGATGAGGAGAAAACAGCTTTCCAAGACTCATCACGGTCATTACCATTTTAGCGTCATGCCATTCGGATTGTGAAACGCGCCAGACCACATGCCGATGCACGATGAACACAGGTCTTGGCCGTTATGTCCGTAAGTTCATCATCATTTTCTTGGATGACATCTTGGTTTTCAACCCGACTGCGGGAACACGAAGAACACCTGCGCCTCACCTTGGACCTCCTGCGTGAGCACCGGTTGTTCGCCAAGGCCCAGCAAGTGTTAGATTCGCGCAAACAAGCATCGAGTACCTCGGGCACGTGATCTCGCAAGGCGGCGTTGCCCGCAGATACAAGCAAGACCCGATTGCTATGCAGGCCTGGCCCGTGCCCTCGACACCAAGCGAAGGCTGTGTGGATTCTTGGGATTGATGAGGCTACTACCGCAAGTTCGTTCCTCACTATGGCATCATCGCCAAGCCTCTTACGCAGCTCCTCTCGAAGAAAGGGTTTGTTCGGAGCGACACGGCACAGCGAGCTTTTGACATGCTCAAGCAGGCCATGACGAGCACGCCGATCTTGGCTCTCCCCAACTTCACACGCCCGTTCGCCATCGAAACAGATGCCTACGACACGGGCGTGGGCGCGGTGCTCACCCAAGATGGCCACCCTGTCGCCTACCTCAGCAAGGCTCTTGGGGTGCGGAATCAGAAGCTCTCCACGTATGAAAAAGAATTCCTCGCCGTGATGATGGTAGTCGACAAGTGGCGACCCGATACACTGCAACGCGTGCCTGTTCGAGATCGTCACCGACCACAAAAGTTTGTGCGCACTGGGCGATCAGTACCTGGTCACCGATCTGCAACGCAAGGCTATGGCAAAGATGGTGGGCCTCCAATTCTCCTTCCGTTACAAGAAAGGTGTCGACAACGGCGCCGCCGATGCACTGTCTCGCGTTGGCCATCTGCTGGAACTCGACGCGCTATCCATGTGCCAACCCCAGTGGCTGCAAGAGGTGGCGAACTCTCTGAGGCCGACCAGTCACAAGAGTTGCTCGCCAAGCTGGCAGTGGTGGGCGAGGACGATCAAGGCCGGGCACTGCAGAACGGAGTAATACGTCAGCGCGGCCGCCTGTGGATCGGCGCCAACTCCGCGCTCCAGACCAAGCTCATCGCCGCACTCCATCACAGCGCGGTGGGGGGCCATTCGGGAGCTACAGCCACTTACCACAGAGTGCGCAAGCTCTTTGCCTGGCCCGGCCTCAAGCGCGCCGTGGAAGACTTTGTTCGTCAGTGCAGCATCTGCCAGCACGCCAAGCACGAGAACAAGCACCTGGCCGGCAAGCTTCAACCCCTGCCGATTCCGGACGCACCATGGCAAGATGTGACTATGGACTTCGTCGAGGGTCTACCCAAGTCCGAAGGATGCGACTCCATCATGGTCGTCGTCGATCGGCTCACCAAGTTCACGCGCCGTGCCACTCCATCACCCCTTCACGCGGCGGTAGCGCGGTGGCTGCGCGTTCTGGGAGCACGTCATAAAGCTGCACGGCGTCCCTCACTCCATCGTCTCCGATCGCGACAAAATCTTCACCAGTGCCATGTGGCGGGAGCTGCTCACTGCGGCCGGCACCAAGCTCCTCTACTCCACCGCCTACCACCCCCAGACGGACGGCCAGACGGAGCGGGTCAACCAGTGTCTGGAGATGTACCTGCGCTGCGCCGTCCACGACACCCCGCGGCAATGGCGCAAGTGGCTGCCGGCAGCAGAGTTCTGGTATAACTCCACGCATCACGCGTCTCTCAAGTGCTCGCCGTTCAGGGCGCTCTACGGCGTCGACCCCAACCTGGGCGGCTTACCGCACTTCAGCGCCAACTCGACTCCGAGCGCACCTGCGGAGGATCTGGACTGGGCGGCGCACACGGAACACCTCCGTGCTAAAGGCGGCCTCACGCTTCGGTCAGCGTTCAAGAAGCGAGCTGATAAATCACCCGTGCAGCCAGCGTTCGACGTCGGCGAGCAAGTACTGCTCAAGCTGCAACCGTACGCGCAGTCGTCGGTTGTCAATCGCTCCTGCCGGAAGCTCTCCTACAAGTTCTACGGGCCATTCAAGGTGACTGAACGGATCGGCAACCTGGCGTACCGTCTTCAACTACCAGCCGACAGCCGAATCCATCCGGTATTTCATGCGTCTCGGTGAAGCCTTACACCCCGATTACACCGGTCTTCTCGAAGCTGCCGCGGTGCGAACTTGGTCACGGCGACCACGGAACCGATTAGCACATCGTGGAGCGTCGCATGATGAAGAAAGGAGATGCGTCAGTAATCCAACTACAAGTGCAGTGGGCCAACCAATCTCCAACAGCCACAACCTGGGAAAATTATGACACATTAAATGAGCGCTACCCATTGGCCTGCATCTGGGAAGGGGCTTCCTCTCAAGACGGGGGCAATGTCACGCCTACACATGACGATCTGCAGCGGATTGCAAATGCAGTTCAGTTAACTGCTGTTAACTGAACGCAACCGGTGTATGTCGTTTTTGGGCCGGAGGCCATGTATGTGTGTTGGAGTCGTGGCCCTGTGGTGAGCCAGTGGGAAATGACAGCTACTTATTGTACGGTGATGGAATGCGTGAGGCAGCAAGTGATTAGAATCGAATCTTCCTTTCCCCTTCGTCAAGTTCTCCCCTCCTCCTCCTCTGTTCTTCTCACCTACCCGATCCAATCTCGATCCTCTCTCCCCCTCCTTCTCCCTTGGGTCATGACACGCCGCACCATGGGCCTCAAATCTCCCTCGCCTCCGCGTCCAAGCCGGCGCGTGGCCATACTGAACGAGGCCTGCGGTCCTGCCTTCGTTGCTGGTGGCTCTCTTGCCGCCCGTCCGCCGTTGGTAGCTCGCTTTCGAACAACCCGCCACGGTTGACTCACCTCGCGCCACCTCGGCCAGCGCAAGACCGACCAACCGCCGTCGCCTCGCTTGAGCCAGCTCGATTCTTTCGGCTACCTCCAACACCGTGGCACGCCGCCCCCGTTCCAAACCGCCTCCGCCGTCACTGCTTCGGCCCCACTCTGAATCGCCGCAAGTCGCCTCCACCGCCGCGCGTTTCGGCCGCCCTCCGCTCTTCTGCGGCCGGCTCCCGAGCCCGTGAGCAGTTACGCCCGCCTCATTGACGATGGCTTGGCGCCCGGAGTGCGTGCTGGGCCGCGCCCATCATGCCGCCCTCACCATGACCCCTACTGAGTCACCAGCCACCCCCGCTGCCGACCCGCCTCCGCCTTAAACCGCCCCCAGGCAGGCTTTGAGTCGCCGAGTCTACTACACACGAATCGCCGCGAGTCGCCACCGCTGCCTCCGCCCCCCAAGTCCACCGGTCTCTGCTTCTGGCTCTAAAGTTGCCTGCCGCTGATAAGCATGGTGGTCTTCGCTGTTTCAAACCGACCTCACCTTCACCGCCGCCGTAACCAGCTACGACCTGCATCCGAGCCACCCTGGCCGCGCTCCGTCCTCCTCATGGCCGAGTCGCCGCCCTAAGCGTGCGCCGCCGGTATTTGCCTCGCCGGACTCCATCATCATTTCTCGGCCTCTGTTTCCGAGTTGGACTCCGCTTCCTGGCGCTTCTCCACCTTTATACTCATTGAGAGTCAATGACCCAGTTGTGCCTTGCCGTCGTCGTTTCAACCCACCGCACATAAGCCGGCCCTTCCTTAAATTGCAAACAGCCGCCGGTCCAACTCTTAAACCGCTGCGGCAGTCAAAACCACACTTCAAGCCGCTAATTCTTTGACCCACTGTCTTGCCTCGCCGGCGTCGCTAAACCGCCCCGCCTCTGAGTCGCCACTGAGGGCATCTCCAGCCGCGCCCCCAACAGGCCCTCCCCAGGCGATTTTGCCGCGCCGGCGCCAAAAAGACGGTCGAGCCCCGAGCCCGTTTTCTGCCTGGCTCGGGCCAAAACTGGTGCCGGCGGACCGTAGAACCCGGCGCCACTGGGCGCTTGGGGAGCCGGCATTGCCTGTGAAAAAAGCACGTCGCCGCCACTGGAGGCGACCAGGGCCTTTTCCGCGCCGTTTCTTGGCGCTTTTCCCTCGCATCTCTCCGCTCACTCGCCTTCCTCCGCCATTCTCTCCCTTTCTCCGCTTAAACCCCCGCGCTCCAGCCGCTGAAAATGCGTCATGCCGCCCGAAGAAATGCACGCCATGCAGCGGCAACCAGCGATCGGCGCCAGGCCAGCCAGCGAGGAAGCCGAGGGCGCCACCATAAAGCCACCGGAACTGTCGAACGCCAGTGGAGGTGGAAGTTCATGGCGCGGCTTGATCACCACCGACAGGCGGAACAGGGCCATAGCCAAGAAGGCCAGCGACAGCGCGGCAGCGTGGCGTCTTCCTCATCGGTCGACGGCGGGATGAATCCACCCGTCGTACGCCCGCCCAATCGCGCCCTCGGGACAGCAAAGGCGCGGATCTCCATGGGTTCGCCGATGCCCGGCTACGCCAAGGCGGCTGACGCCGCACGGTAGTTCAACCCAAGCGTGACCTTCCCTCATGGTCACCCGCTACGCGCTGCGCCCTCGCCCGCCTTAAATGGGCGTGCAGTACCCTCCATACAACTACTGCGCGCCCGCCGCCTCACAGCGTCCACACCGACGCTCCATCTCTGTGGACTGCTACCCTTCGCACCTCGGCGGCCCGGCGACCGCAGGAGCCGACATGGGCGACATCATCGCGACAGGATCGACCGCGGCCGCCCAGCGTCCCAGGTTCGCCACCCGGGGCGAGGTAGTGGACCTCGGGGCGACATGGAGGCCGAGCGCTCGGCTACGTCTGGCGGACGATCTTGCGGGAACCGAGGAGGAGGAGGGCGAGGAGGAGGAGGAGGAGGAGGAGCCGGCTCCTGTTCCGGCGAAGAAGCGCGCCGGAAGAAGAAGAAAGCGGGCGGCTAGGTCAGCGAACCGCGCATCAAGTGGGCGTCCAAGGAGGAGGAATGCCTCGCCGAAGCATGGAAAGTAAATGCCTCGACCGGCAGCGCGCCGACACGACCACACGGACGCCAAGCCCGAGCAGCGCCTACATCGCCGCTGCCCGGCAGTGCGAAGCAGCGCCGACACAACCCAGCACCGAAGCAGCTCCGACGCCGACAAGCCCGCGACGCCGACTCCGCCAACGCTGGAGCCGACCCGCCCGGTGAATCGTTGCGACGTGAACTTGCGGCGGCGGCGCTGTTTTTGTAACGCCGGACTTCGTCCGATCGCGGATTTGCGGGCGTCTTTTGAGAGCGAGAGCGACCAAGTTTAAATTTCCCGCATCTGGGGCGGCGTGGGGGCGTGGATTGGGAGCTAGGTCGCCCCGAGGGCGAACTAGCGTAAACGCCCAGGCCGCTCTATTTAGGCATACAAGAACGAGCCGGAGATGCCCTTAGCATGCCTCCGCCAGTCGATCTGCCACGGTCGTTCTAAGCCATCACCCGCCGCTGTTGTCTCTGCAGACACAAGTGCCATTTGCCTAAGTCACCACGGCACCTCTCCCTGCTGGTCCTCATCTGTCCCCCGCTGAACCGCCACCGGAGAACCGCCGTCTCGCCATTGCTGACAAACCGCCTTCACTGCTCCTCTGTGGCCTGTCATCAAACCGCTGCTGGGTCACCATCGCCGCCGTAAACCACTGCGGCCTTGCTCCCTTAAGCATCACACCTGCTCCGCGCCAGCGGTCCTGACTGCTTCCCGCGCCGCCGCGCCGATCGCCGGCTCCGCCTCTCGTACGTTGGTTGACCCGCCAAAGCACCACGAGGCCCTGCTTCTAGTCGCTGCTGCGCCCTGCTTCATGGTTTTCGCTTTGCCGAGCCACTTCACTGACCTCAAGCCGCCTTGACGACCTGCTGCACGCACATGCAGCGGCAATCTGCGACAGTCAAAGACCGAAAGAAAAGGAGAAAAAGAAAAGCACTACTAGTACGTCTCATGGGAGATCTAGTACAGGAATCAGCCAAAGCATGGGTGGATATGAAGACCCATTAAAACCTGCATGATGAACTTTGTTTCGATTGCTACGTCCGACGAAAAACAAGGATGATCCGACGAAGGGCATGGACTCTGCGGTTACCCTCACCCGCTGTTTATAAGCAGAGATAACATGGCTGAGGATATTTAAGCTGTGGCACTTATCATGAGTTTGCTCAGCACTGATGAAGACATATAGAGGCAATCTTTAGAAAAGCGTCGAGGAGAGAAAAAAGAATACCACAAGGCACGTGCTCGCATGTTTAACACACAACAGTGGTGGCGGTGCTTCACTTCCTTGGAGTTGAGCTGAAAAACAACAGAGACTGCTGCTACAGTCATTACAAAAAGGACAAAGGAGGACCGTGTGGGTGCTAGTGCCACATCAGAAAAGTCAAAGTATGAAAAAAAAGGTCACGTGGATGTTATGCTACATCACATCAGCGGAGCTCAACGTGCATATACTATTCAGTATTATATGGCACCAGTATTTGCGTTCATCCGACAAAAACAAAATCAGGTGTTATCCCTCTTATATATATTATTAGTAAATTTTAATTCCTCTGAGCACCATTACACTCTCCTATTGGTGTTTTTATATACAGGTAAAATTATTGTTATATTGCGGGTATACAGCATGCACTGGCAACGTTCTACAACGACGTTTTCCTCCATGTCACATTACCCGATGAGCGGACGGCCGGTTCACGCGTCCGCACCGATTTACAATGCGGAGGACAACTTGCTCGTCCGCACCGGTTTACAACATTGTGGCCGATTCATTTATCTGCTCCCACGGCCGACTCGGCAGTAATTGATTTGAGCTTTACTGGGGTGATCATCAACTCCGCGGTGGATAATTTATGGCCTAACATATCAGGTGAAATCCATCCAGTGTATTTTTGTATTATATATTTCTTTCTTTAAAACATCAATTACTCAGGCTTGCAAAGTTATCAAATGCAGGACCCTAAACCACCATATTGGTGCAAATTTAAAGGCCGTCAGAAAATTTTCGGCTTAAAAAGAAGGATTCCGGTTTAAAATCCGGTTCAAGGGAAAGTTGTCCCCCACAAAGCTTTGAAGCTCTCAATATCCGGTTCAAATTCCAGTTAAAAAGAATTCATCTCTCGCAAGTTCGAGTTCTCAGAAAAAATTTACAGGGACCAAAGAGAGTTTGTTGCACAACACAACTCAAACATAGGCACCCGGCGAGCACAGCTCAGAAATATATCACTTGGGGGCTTCAAACATTGAGCTAAGCTATGATTACCTTTTGATCCGGCTTATACGCCATGTTTACAAAAACATTTGGGGGCCTACTACCCAGGTTAAAGGGATCAAAGAGAGTCTGTTGCAAAAGCACAACTCAAACATAGGCGCCCATTGAGCACAGCTCAAAATTTTGCTTGGGGGCTCTTTGTTCTAAAAGAACATAGAGTCTATAACCTTGTAATAGGCTATAAAAGCCAGGCTTGGAAGCCAGGTGTATTCACCTAAAACCCTTGGTTATCCTCCCCTTTTTAAGTAAGTCACTCAGCCCAGGTAATCCTGGTATGACCCGTCGAACATTTGACAAGTCAATCTTATACAGGCCCTGAACTTGTCTTAGTTAAAATGACGATTGGTTAATGTGAGGTCCATCTTATAAGGCTTTGTAAAATGGTTTAACTCAGTGGCCTGGCAGCCCATGAAAAGCCTCGCTTCGCGCATGTTTTTCTTTTGAATCTTTCTTTTTGAGGTTTCTTTTGATCAAGATTATACAAATCCGGTGTTTATTGACCCGGCTTGGCTTTCAACTATAAGTTTTCAGCATACGATCAGCTACAATCTGGTGTTTATTGATCCGGTCTGGTTTTCGACTACAAGTCGCCAGTATGAGATAAGATAATATCCAGTGTTTATTAACCCGGCCTGGTTTTTGACTATAAGTTGCCAGTATGAGATAAGATAATATCCGGTGTTTATTAACCCGGCCTGGCTTTCGACTATAAGTCGCCAATATATATTTGGCTTGCGCTATTGGATTCATGCGCTTATAAATCATTGGGTATATTATTCAAATCTTTAATAGCCAACGTGGCTGGATTTTCATTATGGTTATCAATAACCAGTATTATGATTGAGGTTTTCAAAGTCGCTTTAGTGCAATGGCTATTACTTTATCAACATATATGATTTATTCTAAAATGGAAGGAATAGTCCCGAGTCGCTGCAGGCTTATGACCCGGCACTTGGGGACTACATTATTCAAGTTGAGATTACATCAAATATGCAAGTCTCATGTCGCTGCAAGCATGCACCATGACACTTGGGGGCTAATGCAAAGTAATTTTTACTAGCCTTATTGAAGATCCGACTCATCACATCATAATGAGTCGGCCCTTGGGGGCTACCAATTGCTCCTGTCAACAATTCAAGGTACACAAGTTAAATCCATTAATTGAAGGGTCCATTGCTCAGTTGATAAAGCACAAAGCTCTTAACCTTGTGAACGTGGCTTCAAGCCCTACGATGGAGGCTACATTATAAGATGTTATTTTCATTGAAGTATATATCAAGTCCCAGCTCAGTATTACCTTAATGACCCGGCCCTTGTGGGCTACACATCACTGCTCAAATCTACATGATTATATTTACAAAGTCCCTGCTCATTATTGCATAATGACCCGGCCCTTGGGGGCTACACTGGTTGAAGTTTTTATGAGCATAAGGCAATTTCAAGTCCCAGGTTGCTGCAAGCATGACAACCCGACACTTGGGGGCTACATATGTGCAATACTCAATTGATGACTCATGACTGATATGAACAAATTGGATGTTTTCAAGGTTGTGACATTTATATTGAAGCAAGTCTTAAGTTGTTGCTACGCTACCTTCTTAAGACTTGGGGGCTACAAGTGATAGGCATATAAGAGGTATATTTTCAAGCTTGATGTTAACTACAATTATGACCTGGTGCTATCAATATTTACAAACCGGCAATTTTGGCTATGATAAACCGGCAAGTTCTACATCCTTAAGCCGGCTGAAGATCAGATGAGGATTTCAAGGACCAATATTTTTGTTAAGCATTGGGAGTTGAGTCAAATGAATTATTCTTCACAATATCTCTCTATGACAAACCAACGTCGGCAAATTGATTATGAAGCTGGCTTATTAACCCGGATTTTCTAGAAGAAGGAAATGACAAGGACCTAAGGATGATCAGGATCAGTTTAACATGGATAAATCCAAATTAAACTGGGGGCTAATGTCGGGGATTGATACGTCCATTTTGCATCATGCTTTTATATCGATATTTATTGCATTACGGGCTGTTATTACACGTTATGTCACAATATTATGGCTATTCTCTCTTATTTTGCAAGGTTTAACATGAAGAAGGAGAATGCCGGCAGCTGGGATTCTGGGCTGGAAAAGGAGCAAATATTGGAAACCTAGTCTGCACAGCTCCAAAAGTCCTGAAACTCCACGAAAGTCATTTTTGGAAATAATAAGAATTATTGAGCGAAAGAAGTACCAGAGGGGGCCCACACCCTGGCCACGAGGGTGGGGACGCGCCCACCCCTGAGGCGCGCCCCTGCCTCATGGGCCCCTAGTGGCCCTCCGGTGCCCATCTTCTGCTATATGAAGTCTTTTACCACGAAGAAAATCATAAGCAAGCTTACGGGATGAAACTCCGCCGCCATTTAGGCTGAACTCTTGGCGGAACCAATCTAGGGCTCCCATGGAGCTATTCCGCCAGGAAACTTCCCTCCGGGAGGGGGAAATCATCACCATCATCATCACCAATGATCCTCTCATCGGGAGGGGGTCAATCTCCATCAACATCTTCACCAGCACCATCTCTTCTCAAACCCTAGTTCATCTCTTGTATCCAATCTTGTTTCAAAACCACAAATTGGTACCTGTGGGTTGCTAGTAGTGTTGATTACTCCTTGTAGTTGATGCTAATTGGTTTATTTGGTGGAAGATCATATGTTCAAATCCTTTATGCATATTAATACCCCTCTGATTATGAACATGAATATGATTTGTGAGTGAATTACGTTTGCTCACGAGGACATGGGAGAAGTCTTGCTATTAGTAGCCATGTGAATTTGGTATTAGATTCGATATTTTGATGAGATGTATGTTGTCTCTCCTCTAGTGGTGTTATGTGAACGTCGACTACATGACACTTCACCATTATTTGGGCCTAGAGGAAGGCATTGGGAAGTAATAAGTAGATGATGGGTTGCTAGAGTGACAGAAGCTTAAACCCTAGTTTTTGCGTTGCCTCGTAAGGGGCTGATTTGGATCCATATGTTTCATGCTATGGTTAGGTTTACCTTAATACTTCTTTTGTAGTTGCGGATGCTTGCAATAGGGGTTAATCATAAGTGGGATGCTTGTCCAAGAAAGGGCAGTACCCAAGCACCGGTCCACCCACATATCAAATTATCAAAGTAACGAACACGAATCATATGAGCGTGATGAAACTAGCTTGATGATAATTCCCATGTGTCCTCGGGAGCGCTTTTCTCATTATAAGAACTTGTCCAGGCTTGTCCTTTGCTGCAAAAAGGATCAGGCCACCTTGCTGCACCTTATTTACTTTCATTGCTTGTTACCCATTACAAATTACCTTATCACAAAACTATCTGTTACCTACAATTTCAGTGCTTGCAGAGAATACCTTACTAAAAACCGCTTGTCATTTCCTTCTGCTCCTCGTTCGGTTCGACACTCTTACTTATCGAAAGGACTAGATAGATCCCCTATACTTGTGGGTCATCAAGACTCTTTTCTGGCGCTGTTTCCGGGGAGTGAAGCGCCTTTGGTGAGTGGAACTTGGTAAGGAAACATTTATATAGTGTGCTGAAATTTATTGTCACTTGTTACTATGGAAACTAATCCTTTGAGGGGCTTGTTTGGGGTATCTTCACGCCGACCAGTAGAGAAAAGAGTTGCTCCTCAACCTACTGAAAATGTTTACTTTGAAATTCCTTGGGTATGATAGAAAGCTGCTAGCTAATCCCTTTGCAGGAGATGGAACATTGCATCCCGATTTACACCTTATCTATGTGGGATGAAGTTTGTGGATTATTTAAGCTTGCATGTATACCCGATGATGTTGTCAAGAGGAAGGTCTTCCCTTTATCTTTGAAGGGAGATGCATTGACATGGTATAGGCTATGTGATGATACGGGATCTTGGAACTATAAACCATTGAAATTGGAATTTCACCAGAAGTTCTATCCTATGCATCTTGTTCATCGTGATCGTAATTATATATATAACTTCTGGCCTCGCGAAGGAGAAAGCATCGCTCAAGCTTGGGGGAGGATTAAGTCAATGTTATATTCATTCCTCAATCATGAGCTCTCAAGAGAAATGATTATTCAAAAAATTTATGCTCGGCTTTCTCTCAATGATCGCACCATGCTCGATACTTCCTGTGCTGGTTCTTATATGTTGAAGACTATTGAATTCAAGTGGGACTTATTGGAAAGAATTAAACGCAACTATGAAGATTGGGGTTTCGATGATGGTAAGGAGTCAGGTATGACACCTAAGTTTGATTGTGTTAAATCTTTTATGGATATCGATGCTTTTCGTGGATTTAGCGCTAAATATGGACTTGACTCTAAGATAGTAGCCTCTTTCTGTGAATCATTTGCTACTCACGTTGATCTACCTAAGGAGAGGTGGTTTAAATATAATCCTCCCATTGAATTAAAAGTAGTTGCACCTGTTACAGTTGAAGAAAAGACTGTCACTTATAATGATCCTATTGTTCCTACTACTTATGTTGAGAAACCACCTTTCCCTGTTAGGATAAAAGATCATGCCAAAGCTTCAACTGTGGTTCGTAAGAGTAATACTAGAACATATACACCTCCTGAGCAAATTAAAGTTGAACCTAGTATTGCTATGGTTAAAGATCTCTTGGCTGATAATATTGATGGGCATGTTATTTACTTCTGTGAGGAAGCTGCTAATATTGCTAAACCGGATGCTAAGATACATAGACCTGTTGTAGGCATGCCTGTTATTTCTGTTAAAATAGGACATCATTGTTATCATGGCTTATGTGATATGGGTGCTAGTGCTAGTGCAATACCCATTTCCTTATATAAAGAAATTATGCATGACATATCGCACCTTATTTGAAATAGAAGATATTGATGTTACTATTAAGCTTGCCAATAGAGATACTATTTCACCATTTGGGATTGTTAGAGATGTTGAAGTCTTGTGTGGGAAAGTTAAATATCCTGCTGATTTTCTTGTTCTTGGTTCCCCACAAGATAGTTTTTGTCCCATTATATTTGGTAGACCCTTCTTGAATACTGTTAATGCTAGGATAGATTTTGAAAAGGATATTGTTACAATTGGCTTGGGAGATATGTCACATGAGTTTAATTTTGCTAAATTTCGTAGACAACCCCATGATAAAGAATTGCCTAGTAAGGATGAAATTATTGGTGTTGCTTCTATTGCCGTGCCTCCTACTGATCCATTAGAACAATATTTGCTAGACCATGAAAATGATATGTTTATGAATGAAAGAAGGGAGATAGATGAAGTATTCCTTAAACAGGGTCCTCTTCTGAAACATAATTTGCCTGTTGAAATCCTAGGGGATCCTCCTCCACCCAAGGGTGATCCCGTGTTTGAGCTTAAACCATTACCTGATACTCTTAAATATGCTTACCTTGATGAGAAGAAGATATATCCTGTTATTATTAGTGTTAACCTTTCAGAGCAGGAAGAGGAAAGATTATTGAAAACCCTGAAGAAACACCGTTCTGCTATTGGGTATATTCTGGATGATCATACGGGCATTAGTCCCACTCTATGCCAACACAAAATTAAATTGGACGAAGGTGCCAAACCAGTTAGAGATCATCAACGACGGTTAAATCCTAAAATGAAAGAAGTGGTAAGAAAGGAGATACTAAAGCTCCTTGAGGCAGGTATAATTTATCCCGCTCTCGATAGTGATTGGGTAAGTCCTGTCCATTGCGTCCCTAAGAAGGGAGGTATTACTGTTGTTCCTAATGATAAAGATGAGTTGATTTCGCAAGGAATTATTACAGGTTATAGGATGGTAATTGATTTCCGTAAATTAAATAAAGCTACTAAGAAAGATCACTACCCTTTACCTTTTATTGATCAAATGCTAGAAAGACTATCCAAACATACATTTACGCTTTCCTAGATGGTTATTACGGTTTATCTCAAATACGTGTCCGACGGATGATCAATCAATAACTACTTTACTTGCCCTTTCGGTACTTTTTGCTTATAGGCGTATGCCTTTTGGTTTATGTAATGCACTGCTACTTTTCAAAGATGCATGATGGCTATATTCTCGACTTACGTGAAAAGATTTGTGAGGTATTCATGGATGATTTCTCCGTTTATGGATCCTCTTTTGATGGTTGCTTGAGCAACCTTGATCGAAGTTCTTGGAGAGATGCGAAGACACTAGTCTTGTTTTGAATTGGGAAAAGTGACACTTTATGGTTAATGAAGGCATTGTCTTGGGGCATAAAATTTCTGAAAGAGGTATTGAAGTTGATAAAGCTAAAGTTGATGCTATTGAAAAGATGCCATGTCCCAAGGACATTAAAGCTATAAGAAGTTCCCTTGGTCATGCCGTTTTTTATAGGAGGTTCATTAAGGACTTTCCTAAAATCTCTAGGCCTCTGACTAATCTATTACAAAAAGATATTGCTTTTGTCTTTGATGATGATTGTGTAGAAGCATTTGAAATACTTAAGAAAGCCTTGATCACTGCACCTATTGTTCAGCCACCTGATTGGAATTTACCCTTTGAAATTACGTGTGATGCTAGTGATTATGCTGTAGGTGCTATTCTAGGGCAAAGAGTTGATAAGAAATTAAATGTTATTCAATATGCTAGTAAAACTCTAGACACTGCTTAGAGAAATTATGCTACTACTGAAAAAGAATTCTTAGCAGTCGTATTTGCATGTGATAAGTTCAGACCTTACATTGTTGATTCTAAAGTAAATATTCACACTGATCATGCTGCTATTAAATATCTTATGGAAAATAAAGAAGCTAAACCTAGACTTATTAGATGGGTTCTACTGCTCCAAGAATTTGATTTGCATATTACTGATAGAAAGGGAGCTGAGAACCCCGTTGCAGACAACTTGTCTAGGTTAGAGAATGTTCTTGATGACCCACTACCTATAGATGATAGCTTTCCTGATGAACAATTAACGGTCATAAATGCTTCTTGTACTACTCCATGGTATGTTGATTATGCTAATTACATTGTTGCTAAATTTATACCACCTAGTTTTACATACCAACAAAAGAAAAAGTCCTTTTATGATTTAAGGCATTACTTCTGGGATGACCAACACCTTTATAAAGAAGGAGTAGATGGTGTTATTAGACGTTGTGTACCTGAGCATGAACAGGAACAGATCCTACGCAAGTGTCACTCCGAACCGTATGGAGGACACCATGCTGGAGATAGAACTGCACATAATTAAGGTATTGCAATCTGGTTTTTATTGGCATACTCTCTTCAAAGATACTGTAAGTTTGTCTTGTCTTGTGATGAATGTCAAAGAATTGGTAATATTAGTAGACGTCAAGAAATGCCTATGAATTATTCTCTTGTTATTGAACCATTTGATGTTTGGGGCTTTGATTATATGGGACCTTTTCCTGGCTCTAATGGATATACACATATTTTAATTGCTGTTGATTACGTTACTAAGTGGGTAGAAGCTATTCCAACTAGTAGTGCTGATCATAACACCTCTATTAAGATGCTTAAATAAGTTATTTTTCCGAGGTTTGGAGTCCCTAGATACTTAATGACTGATGGTGGTTCACATTTTATTCATGGTGCTTTTCGTAAAATGCTTGCTAAGTATGATGTTAATCATAGAATTGCATCATCTTATCACCTGCAGTCTAATGGTCAAGTAGAATTGAGCAACAGAGAGCTATAATTAATTTTGCAAAAGGCATTAATAGATCTAGAAGGAATTGGTCCAAGAAACTTGATGATGCATTATGGGCCTATAGAACTGCATATAAAAATCCTATGGGTTTGTCTCCGTATAAAATGGTTTATGGAAAAGCATGTCACTTACCTCTCGAACTTGAACATAAGGCATATTGGTCTATTAAAGAGCTCAATTATGATTTCAAACTTGCCGGTGAGAAGAGGTTATTTGACATTAGCTCACTCGATGAATGGAGAACCCAAGCCTATGAGAATTCAAAGCTGTTTAAAGAAAAAGTTAAAAGATGGCATGACAAAAGGACACAAAAGCGTGAGTTTAACGTAGGTGATTATGTGTTGCTATTCAACTCTCGTTTAAGATTTTTTGCAGCAAAACTTCTCTCTAAATGGGAAGGCCCTTACGTTATTGAGGAGGTCTATCGTTCTGGTGCCATAAAAATCAACAACTTCGAAGGCACAAATCCAAAGGTGGTGAACGGTCAAAGAATCAAACATTATATCTCAGGTAATCCTATAAATGTTGAAACTAATATTGTCGAAACCGTAACCCCGGAGGAATACATAAGAGACACTTTCGAGCGTTCAGGACTCGAAAAGGAATAGGTATGTAATGCAGTAAGTAAACCGACTCCAAAAGCAGTTCTAATGGCAATTTTCTCCGTTTTGGAATATTTAAGAATTTAGGAAAATAATAAGTAATTCGGGGAAGGACACGAGGCCTCCACGAGGGGTGGAGGGCGCGCCCACCCTCACTGGGCGCGCCCCACGCACGTGGGCACCTCATGCCCTCCGGACTCCGTTTTCTTGCACGTTACTTCTTTTGGTCGGTAAAAATTCATTATATAATCCCCCGAAGGTTTTGACCACCGTATCATGCAAAAATCTTTTGTCTTTGTTTCGAGTTGTTTCTGCCGTAGATTAGAGCAATATGTCGTCCCAGGATTCGGAGGGAGAAAGCTATGTGGCTGATTACCTTGCAGACCCTAAGGTTTACGGGGACTTGAAGCATTGTGGCTGGACCACTGAGGAAGAAGAAGACTATGAGCCTAAGAGAAAGGAGGAGACGAGCTCAGATGAAGATGAAGTCCCTTTACCTCAACCCGGGGACATGCATGTGGAGATTAAAAAGTCAAGCCTCCCTGATAGGGCAGAGAAGCCCAAGATCGAGTTTATTCCTTTTCGTCTCTTGCGGGAAAACAAACAGGAACTATGCAAAAGGATATTAAGCCTTGAGTAGGAGATCGATGATCTACGGGAGCAAAATTCCAGTCTCAAGTGCAAATTAAGGAAGAAGCCTACATCATCAACAACTCCTTTTTCATCACCACCGAGGACATAATCACATGGGTATGGGCACTCCCCTTGGCAACCGCCAAGATTGGGGGAGGTGCCCCGGTATCGTATCACCTTCACACTCCTATATTTACTGTTTTTCTTAGTTCGATCCCTTTAGTAATATCTTGATCTAGTAAATAAAGTTTTGGTATGATTCAGTTTTGAGTTTTGCTTTGTGATTCCTCTATGTAATCGAGTCCGTGAGCTATATATAATAAAGATTAGTGTTGAGTCAAGGGCTTTGCTATCTTGCTATGATCTTGAGTGCATAAAACAATAAAAAGAAATAAAAGAGTTCATATTGAACTTATGGATAGTAATGACTTCACACATAGAGAGTATGAGGCATAAAAGTTGTTGAGAGTTGGCAGACATAGTTTTGGTCATCGTTGCAATTAATAGGAAGTAATAAAAAAGAGAGGTTTTCACATATAAATATACTATCTTGGACATCTTTTATGATTGTGAGCACTCATTAAAGTATGACATGCTAAAGAGTTGATGTTGGACAAGGAAGACAACGTAATGGGTTATGTTTTCTCACATCTCAGTTAAAGTATATTGTCATGGATCGTCCAACATGTTGAG
Organism: Aegilops bicornis; assembly: GCA_021605145.1. NCBI lineage: Eukaryota > Viridiplantae > Streptophyta > Magnoliopsida > Poales > Poaceae > Aegilops > Aegilops bicornis. The sequence continues at coordinate 2,117,303 of JAHIAL010000018.1, read as the reverse complement.
CTTGCCTTTCCCCCTCATGCTGGCCAAAATTCCTTGCACCAAGTAGAGATACTACTTGTGCTTCCAAATATCCTTAAACCCAGTTTTGCCATGAGAGTCCACCATACCTACCTATGGATTGAGTAAGATCCTTCAAGTAAGTTGTCATGTTCCAAGAAATAAAAATTGCTCTCTAAATATGTATGACTTTTTAGTGCGGAGAAAATAAGCTTTATACGATCGTGTGATATGGAAGTAATAAAAGCGTATTTTGGACTGCATAATAAAGGTTCATATCACAAGCGGCAATATAAAGTGACGTTCTTTTGCATTAAGATTTTGTGCACCAACCCTAAAAGCACATGAAAACCTCTGCTTCCCTCTGCGAAGGGCCTATCTTTTACTTTATGTCTTTTACATTATGCAAGAGTCAAGGTGATCCTCACCTTTCCCTTTTTCATTTTATCCTTTGGCAAGCACCCGTGTTGGAAAGATCTGATATATATATATATATATATATATATATATATATATATATATATATATATATATATATATATATATATATATATATATATATATATATATATATAAAATTGGACGTAAGTTAGCATGAATTATTATTGTTGACATTACCCTTGAGGTAAAACGTTGGGAGGCAACACTATAAGCCCCTATCTTCCTCTGTGTCCGTTTAAAACTCTAGAACCATAAGTATTGCGTGAGTGTTAGCAATTGTAGAAGACTATATGATAGTTGAGTATGTAGACTTGCTGAAAAGCTCTATTCTTGACTCTTTCCGATGTTATGATAAATTGCAATTGCTTCAATGACTGAGATTATAGTTTGTTAGTTCTCAATGAAGTTTTTGAACCATACTTGACATTGTGAATAGATTGTTACTTGAGCATAAGAAATCATATGAGAATATATATATGTTGCTATTACAAGAATGATCATGATGCCCTGATGTCCGTATTTTATTTTTATCGACACCTCTATCTCTAAACATGTGGACATATTTTTCGATATCGGCTTCCGCTTGAGGACAAGCTAGGTCTAAGCTTGGGGGAGTTGATATGTCCATTTTGCATCATGCTTTTATATCGATATTTAATGCATTATGGGTTGTTATTACACGTTATGTCACAATACTTATGGCTATTCTCTCTTATTTTGCAAGGTTTAACATGAAGAGGGAGAATGCCAACAGCTGGAATTCTGGGCTGGAAAAGGAGCAAATATTGGAAACCTAGTCTGCACAGCTCCAAAAGTCCTGAAACACCACGAAAGTCATTTTTAGAAATAATAAGAATTATTGAGCGAAAGAAATACCAGAGGGGGCCCACACCCTGGCCACGAGGGTGGGGACGCGCCCACCCCTACTGGGCGCGCTCCCTGCCTCGAGGGCCCCCTGGTGGCCCTCCGGTGCCCATCTTCTGCTATATGAAGTCTTTTACCCTGGAAAAAAAATCATAAGCAAGCTTACGGGACGAAACTCCGCCGCCACGAGGCGGATCCTTGGCGGAACCAATCTAGGGCTCCGTGAGCTGTTCATTGGGAAACTTCCCTCCCGGGAGGGGGAAATCATCACCAACGATCCTCTCATCGGAGGTCAATCTCCATCAACATCTTCACCACACCATCTCTTCTCAAACCCTAGTTCATCTCTTGTATCCAATCTTGTATCAAAACCACAAATTGGTACACATGGGTTGCTAGTAGTGTTGATTACTCCTTGTAGTTGATGCTAATTGGTTTATTTGGTGGAAGATCATATGTTCAGATCCTTTATGCATATTAATACCCCTCGATTATGAACATGAATATGATTTGCAGTAATTACGCTTTGTTCCTGAGGACATGGGAGAAGTCTTGCTATTAGTGGTCATGTGAATTTGGTATTCGTTCGATATTTTGATGAGATGTATGTTGTCTCTCCTCTAGTGGTGTTATGTGAACGTCGACTACATGACACTTCGCCGTTATTTGGGCCTAGAGGAAGGCATTGGAAAGTAATAAGTAGATGATGGTTTGCTAGAGTGATGTAAGCTTAAACCCTAGTTTTTGCGTTTAGCCGTAAGGGGCTGATTTGGATCCATATGTTTCATGCTATGGTTAGGTTTACCTTAATACTTCTTTTTGTAGTTATGGATGCTTGCAATAGGGGTTAATCATAAGTGGGATGCTTGTCCAAGAAAGGGCGATTACCCAAGCATCGGTCCACCCACATATCAAATTATCAAAGTAACGAACGCGAATCATATGAGCGTGATGAAACTAGCTTGACGATAATTCCCATGTGTCCTCGAGAGCGCTTTTCTCATTATAAGAACTTGTCCAGGCTTGTCGTTTGCTACAAAAAGGATTGGGCCACCTCGCTGCAACTTATTTACTTTCATTGCTTGTTACCCGTTACAAATTACCTTATTACAAAACTATCTGTTACCTACAATTTCAGTGCTTGCAGAGAATACCTTACTGAAAACCGCTTGTCATTTCCTTTTTCTCCTCGTTGGGTTCGACACTCTTACTTATCGAAAGGACTATGATAGATCCCCTATACTTGTGGGTCATCAGGGATATACCCCGCGGATGACCCGGCCGGAGTTATAAACCTGCTGGTACTTGATAACCCGGCAGGAGTTAAGTCAGATGATAAACCGGCAGGAGTTAAAGATGATAACCCGGCGGGAGTTAAGTCAGATGATAACGCGGCAGGTGTTAAGTTAGATGATAACCCGGCAGGTGTTAAGTCAGATGATAACCCGGCAGGGGTTAAGCCAGATCATAACCCGGCAGGGGTTAAGCCAGATCATAACCCGGCAGACAATCATAACCCGACAGACAATCATAACCCGGCAGACAATCATAACCCGTGACCAGGTCATGACCAATAGATGAAAGTCGCTGGGTTAATAAGCCGAAGACGTTATGAAGCCCAAGACGTTAAAGAAGCCCTTGAAGAGAAGTTGGAATAGTTTAAGTCTTAATCCGATTTGGACTCTACATGTAACCCGCCCCTTCAACTTATATAAGGAGGGGCAGGGCACCCGAAGAGGGGAGGGAGAAATAATCTTAAGGGTTGGACACAACTAGGAGAGCCGGTTCACGGTGACTCCCTTATGATCATAATGAGACCTAGCCTCAAACAGCATGTAGGGTTGTTCCCGGGGCCCGAAGCTGTCTAAATCCTTGTCTTGTATTGCGTCTCTTGATTCCGCTCAACCCCTCTCAAGCTACCACATAGATGCGTTGGCCTCACGTCTAAGTCCTCACACTAGGACATCTGCCGTGACAATTCCACGACAGGCCTAATAATGAGCGGCATCAAACCCAGACTCATGCGATCCCTACGGGAATCAGATAAGCACTGGGTTGAGGAACTCGATTCCGTACTCTGGGGGTTGCGAACCACGCCCAATCGCACGACCGGATACACACCCTTCTTTATGGTGTACGGCATAGAGGATGTCCTGCCTTGTGACATTATTCATGACTCACCTCGAGTGCGCATGTATGAAGAGAGAGAAGCCGAGCTCGATCGGCAGGACGATCTAGACGGTCTGGAAGAGGAGCGCGATGTCGCAAGAGCCCGTTCCGGATTTTATCAACAACAGGCTCGAAGATACCAAAGCAGAGAAGTGCGGGCGAAGACATATAATGTCGGCGAACTCGTTCTACGCCTACCAGAGAAGAAAAAGGACAAGCTCAAGCCCAAATAGGAGGGTCCCTTCATTATAGATGAAGTTCTCACTCGAGGAGCCTATCGCCTTCGCAATGCATCGGATAATCGCTTAGAGCCGAACCCATGGAACGCTACTCGGCTCCGAAGATTCTATGCCTAAGTATGGACATATACCTCTATTCGTTCCTTTTTCTCCTTTTCAATTTTTTCTTTTTCTCATTTTTATATGATTTCTAGCGTGTGTTCGGGTAAGCCGCACACTTGAGGGGTATACATCCTTAAATGTACACACCCCACCATAACTGGGGGCTTCTCTCAATAGAAACTTATTATTATTTTGAGCATAAAGCTCACCATATATATATATATATATATATATATATATATATATATATATATATATATATATATATATATATATATATATATGTCTTAGTTGCTCATATCGTCCTTTATTCGCCATTATATGCACCTCTATGACTTAAGTTCTTGCCAAAATTTGGGTTGCACGGCTCACCGTGCTTATGCCCTACGTTCTCGCTTGTTCGGCTAGGGCATAAAGGGAGCACCCTCTGCGATTGTTACAACCCGGGTCATCCAGGACATGTACCTCGGGCAGGGTGAAGCTAAAGCTAGCGTTCTTAAGAGAATAATTGGTCGTCGGACAAATGACGAACTGCCTTCATTGCGATATGTAAACTCTCAAAATATAAAGCCTCCTATGATTTTTAGCATCACATCACAAGCATGCATAAACAACGCATGGTGACCCAGGGAGAGGAACCCTTAACGGAACTATTCTCTCTGGAAGATGTTTCTTACGTTAAAAAGTAATATAACATAACTCCCCGAATATAGTTTGTATGTTCAAGCACTATGAACGGATTGCCTGGTTTCCGAACATACTTGGTGTTTACCACAGGTATAGTATTCGGAAACACTCCAACCCTTGGGTTTCAGAGGGTGAAGCGGAAGGTCTACCATGACAATCTTTTCAATTTCGGCCGGAGATAAGTTTGATGGTAAAGTATATTGTTACATGGAATCAAACACCTACTCCTCATCTATACCATCCATAAGGCTGTCTAGTTTACAGTCCTGTTGTGAAAATTTGGCAGCTGTCTTTACTTGGTCATACACCAAGCTAACCGGAATTTCTTGACCGTCTGGTCCCCGAGGTCCGACCCGGGCCATATGATTCGGATCCAGTCCGGTATACCGCGTTTTCACCATGGCCCAGTCTTCTCATGCACCTTCTCGACATGCTGATGCCTTCCATAGTTCAAAACCGCGTCGAGCTCCCTTGAATACATCAACGAGCCCCTCCATAATTTCCAGAGGAGAATCAGATGGCCATAAAGCCTTAGCCATGTTCCTCATGGCTTTCCGAGCTCGCTCGTGCACTTTCTATAGCTCTTGCAGCAAGTCGCCTCGAAATCCTGACACTTCTCCCTCGGGCCGCCCAGTTAACAAACCTACATGAACAATCTCATAAACCTTTGCATCAGGGGACTGTGTGAAAGTTAGGATTAAAGGACATGCTGAATATGCCGCCTTTCAGCTTTCGGTTCTCCTTCAAGGCATCCGACAGTTGGGCTCCTACGTCCTTTAGCTCTTCGGCTTGCTTGATGTTTGCATCCTGTAGCTTGTTCTTATCATTAATGGTCCATGTTAATACATCGCCGATCAAATGCGCTTTCTTGCCCTTCCGCATGTTGTTTGTCTGCCTGAGCAGCCTTTAGCCTCTCCTCCAATTGATCTGCCGATCCTGCAGCCGTAAAACAAAACAATGCATATTTAAAAATCATTGTTAGTGCAGAATCGTATTTTCCAGACACTGTTGTGCTTACCATTAGATGCCTCCTTGGATTTCTTCAAATTGTCCAGATCGGCGGTGACAACGGTTAACTTGGTCCGATATTCTTCAAGCTCATTTTTTCTCCATAAGTACCTGATGATATAACAACCCTTAAATCAGTTGGGCCAACCGCTTCAAGTCTCAAGAGCTCTTTGGCACATGATTATTGAATCTACACAAAGTTTTTACCCGGCGTATCCTTTGAAAGAAGGTGAGTGGCTCATAAAGTCCATCCCGAGCAGCTCGGATATATGCATCCAAGAGAGCCGAGGCGTTGAAACGCCTCTTCGGTGAAACTTGGGTCGTGCATGGCCTCTTTCCGCCGCCGATGATTCATTGCGCTCTCCACTTTGGAATTGGTGACGGATACACTATCTGAATCCTCTTGGAGATGACAATCCGGCGTTGCACCCGCATTAACCCTAGTCCTTGTGGCAGGGTCCGGGGCCGGATTGGTCGATTCATGGCCGGCGAGGTCCTCGGATACAGTCCGGCGTATGCTCTTCCTAAAATATGGCACATCGGAAAACGTCACAATCCGGTCTATCCGCCGAGTGTGTGTTAAAAACTATACCTCTTTGGTGAAGGTGGGGGCCCGGTAGTATCACCGTGTGCCTTTCTTTTCAAAGACTCGCCCTGCGCAGGCGTCGCCTTCTTAGAGGACGCCTCTGATACAGCTCAACGAGACGAGCGCAACCCCTTTGGAGCATGAGATAGTACGGTGGGTGATGCACAATGGGAAAACTCTTTTGGAAGAGACGTCTCCTGGGTACTTACATGGGAGGAGGGGAGAAGGCTGGGGTAATCGGCTATAATGGCCACTTCCGCGCCGTCGTAGCTCGGTGATAAAGACCCCTCCTTAAGTTCTATAAATATATCCGGATCTTCTTCATATCCGGGATCCAGGTCTCGAACATGGTCCTCACGGCTGCGGGCGAGGCATGAGACCCCTCGATGACCTTTCTCCACTCCCTATCAAAAATAAGCGGATTAAATTGACTAGCATAACTTTCGGGAGAGAGATTGGCGAGGCCAATAATCGAAGAAAAACTCACCGAAGTCGATGGGGTTATACATGGAAAAACCTTCAAACAATTCAAGCGAGTGAAGTCTTCCTTCTCCCTTTGTAAAGGTCGGCTAAGATGGTGGCGAGGCGGCAAAATTATGCGGACCCTTGCATGAACAACGGGATGCATCGTCCTCCCCATTGTAATTCCAAATAGGAAAACCTCTAGATTGGGTGAGCGCGTAGCGTTATTGAAATCGCCATTACCTCGATTATAGATAGCCGGAGTTGGCTAGTACTCTAATCTTGCTTCTTGGCCTCTTAACCTCACTTTGTCTTCTTCCTCGAGGCTTGAGGGCGCCTTGACTAGTGCGCTTCTTTAGAGGAACCTTTGGATAATTCGGGAAGACCACGCGGATTAGGTCCGGAAGAACGGCGTCTTCAATATAAAAACACTCGAGAGGCCACTCTTGGATGCCTTCTTGGTCTTGCGGACAGGTATCCTGTCCCGGCTATGCGCCATACTTCGGCGCCGCCCACCTCTAATATAGATCCCTTTTTGGAGCGGGGGACGAGGCATAAAAATTTCCGCCATAGCTCGAAATGAGTCTCACAGCCTAGAAACAACTTGCAAAGAGCAACGAAGCCCGCGATATGCAAGATGGAGCCTGGCGCGTTAGATTGTGCAATTGGAGGCCGTAATACTCCAAGAGACCTCTGAGGAAAGGGTGGATAGGAAATCCTACGCCTCTCAAAAGGAAGGAAACGAAGCACACCCGCTGCTCTTTAGAAGGATTGGGGAAATTCTCCGCCAGGGCTTGAATTGAGGAAGTTAATCCAGCCCGTACGGAGACTAGATCCGCGGGAGGAAGATATCCCTGCGTATGAAGCTTATTCAGATGGGCGTGGGATACCGAGCAGTTTTCCCGGTCGCCTTTTTGAGGGCCGTGGGGGTGTGAGGAAGAGCTAGGAGCGCTGGCCATGTTTGGACGATTTCCTATGGCGCGTTCTAAGATTTCCGCGTGGTGTGGAATGGCATCTGAGATCTAATCTCCTTAAATAGAAGCCTTCCCTGCATGGTCAAGGGGTTATTTGTTAAAAAACACCTAGACTGTTCGCATTCGTTTGACACGTGGAAGCTGAGGCAACAGCAGCAAAGAATCAATAGAATATGATATTTAATGTGGAGCCGAACTATCGTCAACCCGAAGTATAATGAAGAACCAGCCTTGCAAAGCCGAAGACATAAAACCGGATACCACGTCGTCATTGAAGGCAAGTTCGGGGGCTACTGAGGGAGTCCTGGATTATGGGGTCTTTGGATGGTCTGGCTATGTGACATGGGCCGGATTCATGGGCCGTGAAGATACAAGGTAGAAGGCCTTTCCCCGTGTCCGGATGGGACTCTTCTTTGCGTGGATGGCAAGATTGGCGCCCGGACGTGTAGTTTCCTTCCTCTGTAAACCGACTTTGTACAACCCTAGTCCCCTCCGTGTCTATATAAACCGGAGGGTTTAGTCTGTAGAGGCTATCAGAATTCCTACAGGCTAGACATCTAGGGTTTAGCCATTACGATCTCGAGGTATATCAACTCTTGTAACCCCTATACTCATCAAAGTCAATCAAGCAGGAAGTAGGGTATTACCTCCATTAAGAGGGCCCGAACACAGGTAAACATCGTGTCCCCGTCTCTGTTACCTTCGATCCCGGGGCGCGATTCGGGACCCCTACGAGATCGGCCGGTTTTGACACCGACACCCGCCGTTGTTCTAGATTGTTCGGCCGCTATTCTAGATTGCTTGTGAAGGGTGCTAGGTACATCATTGCGGGTGAGTTCAATACGATGACTTTCTTGCAGTTATTTGAGTCTCAGCACCCACCTGCCAACTCTTTTAGGCAATCAGGGTGGTTGGTGTGTCGGCAAGGATAGTTCGTTTGGAGTTGTTGCTCTTTGGAGGTAACCGGCGTTGGTCGAAACACGGCTTTGTTGGTCTGTTTGTGACATACTCTGATGGGTTGGAGTTGTATTGTGTGCCTTTGAGTTTGAGTGGTGTTTTTTTTTTTTGCAGGAAAGTTTGAGTGGTGTTTGCTTCTCATCGGCTGTGGCGCCTTCTATAAAACTACGGTATGCAATTCGCGTGCTCTAAAAATACGAGTCTGAAGATTTATTTTTTATTTTTTGCCTTTGCCTCATCTCTGCCGTCAGATCTGGATTGGACGGCAGATGTGGTGGGCTTAGTTCTGCAGCGTGTATGGACGGCAGAGGGCGACTCTGCAAAGTCACCAGATCTGCTACGGAAATCCTTCTCCGTCTCAAAATCCCCCAAAACATGGACGGCTACAGGCGGGCTCCGGCGGCGGCGGCCGCCGCCGCATCGGCGGCATCAGTGCTCGGCGACGACGATCTCCTCCGCGAGATCCTCATCCGCCTCGGCTTCCCCAACTGCCTCGTCCGCGCCGCCCTCGTCTCCCAGCGGTGGCTCCTCAACGCCTCCGACCCGGCCTTCCTCCGCCGCTTCCGCGACCGCAACCCGCCCCGCGTCCTCGGCGTCTGCGCCGGCTACTCGGTGAGACCGTTCAAGTTCGTGCCGCTCCCACAGCCCCCGGAGCTCGCCGCCCTCTCGCGGCGCGCGGCCTCCTCCTGCGCCTACGCCTTTGCCCGAGGAGGCCAGCGCATCGAGCACTGCCGGAACAGCCGCCTCATCGTCGAGTCCCTCCGCAAGGGAACATTCAAGCACTCCGTCCTCGCGCCGCTGCTCTGCAGGGAGCCCGAGGCGGTCCTCCACCGATCCCGCCGCCCCGCCGTCATCCGCAGGAGCTCACTCAAGGGTCATTCACTCAGATTTTCCTGCCCGAGGACGGGGGCGCGAAGGCATCACCTTGGTGAATCTGTGGAAGGTCCAGCGAGAAGTCCGTGCGGAGGTCTACGTGCTGGGAGCCGGCGGATGGGGCGTCCCTACCACCGCCATCACAGAGATAGAGCTCCAGTATGCCGCAACCTTCTTTGCACAAATGCTGCCGCCCGTCCATGGTAAGGTCTTCGTGATGACCGGCTTTGGGTACACCCTGGGTCTAGATTTGGCCACGGCAACGTTCGTGATGCTACAACTACCAGCTGGAGTGCGTTACAATTACATGCTCTCGTCTGCGGAGGGTTCCGGGATCTATCTTGTCACTGTGGACGGTTTCAGCTCAGCGTGTGGCTCCATCGGATGGCAGGCGACAACCATGGTGCAGGTGGCTGGCTCTTGGTGGACACGTTTTCTGTTCTCGAGGCATGCGCACGTCTTGCGGGTGACAGTTGGGTGCCTTGTGAATATCTTAATGTTGCTGCCGTCGGAGACAATGCCGACTTTGTGTTCTTGGATCATCCATCAAGCGGTGTTATCTTTTCTGTTCATCTCAGTAGCAGGGTGGTTAAGAAGGTGTATCAGAGGACGGCAGATGAACATGAGTGTAGAAGTGTGGCTGTACGTATCTCTCCTGTTATGACAATCTGGCCGCCTATATTCCCAGCACTGAACATAGGACATGATCAAGAGGTATGATCCCTATGTGTTTGATATCTTTAATATCATCACTGAGTATGACTTCTGTAATATAGGAAGGTATGCACTTTCAGTTATTTCTCTTCCTATAACACTAGATGTTGCAGTCATGTATGTTGGATATTAAGAACCTCTTATTCATTTCGATAAAAAACCCTGAAGTTTGCAGAAGTGTATTGCAAGATATCCTAAGAACTTTGGTGTGTAAACTTCTTTTCATTTCAATAAAAAACCCTGAGGATATAGATATTGCAAGATATTGAGCTTAGCGATTCAAATGTGTAAACTTTGGTGTGCTCCAGTCATGTAAATTAGATCTTAAGACCCTCTGTTCATTTCACTATACAAATTGAAGGTACTATATAAACCTGTACCCCTTTCATTTTCCATGTATGAAGAAACTATAGATCTTGTATATAAGTACTACTTTCCATACCTATATCCTTAATAACAATGTTCTCCTACTCAAGTGGTTTTGTTGTTGTTGCTTTTTTAAGCCTGTCAGACAGTTAAGCAAACAGTATATCCCTGCTGTAAATATTACTCGCATACCTTATATCCTTCTGATTTAAGATAATTGATTGAAGTGAGACAGATGCAAATAAACAACTAAGATTTGTGACTGTTTTCCAGAAAATGTCTTCAATTAGATTCTCTAATTTGTGATCAGGTCCCAGAGCTTGAAGCCGTAAATAATTATTCAGAATACAGATATGGATATGACAAGTCTTAGTAGCCTACTCCTGAAATTACATACTTACGTAGTGGAAATTCCTACTGATTGGTAGATCTCCCTGCTGCGAACACCTGCAGAGCTTTGTATGGTTAAGCAATAGATAACCCAAGAGCAGTCGAATTCCATAAAAGGGGAAACTCTTATGCATGGCTGGAATTTCTGATGTGTTTAGTAACATGTGGAAGATGTATTGGGAAGTTACATTTTCTTTGGCAGTGTGGTTAGTGGTGTTTATAGCATTATAAGAAGTGGTCATGTATCTATGGCAGTGGCCATGGTCATCTATCTATGGGTAGTGCCCTTGTGCCTGACAGTTTTATAGCTCATCCACCGGCTCACATGCACTTTAAGCTCAGTTTTGGTATATTGAACAGGTTCAGAAAATTCATCTCGTCCCCTTCTGCATGCTTTTATAAGTGATAGTGCACCTGAATCCGTTCAAAACGTACAGTCCAATTTTCTTATAAACTATCAAATTTTCATGATATATTAAGAAGTATATGCTCTACTGAAGTGCCCAATTGATGGTGTCTCAACAGGTCAGGTTAATGAGGATGTTGAGCATATATTTCTACATTTGGCAAGTTCAGTAGTTCAGTACATAGATGGGAATGGTATTAGACATTTAGACTCATTGCAAAAATGATGTTATGCAGTTAAAGTCCTCCCTATTGGTACTTCAGATCATAAGGGTGATCATAGCTGCTGCTACTTCCTTATGAGTTTTGCACTCCAGTTCTGTTACTTTCAACAACTGTTTTATTATGAACTAACTGAAAGCATGTATTCGTTTTATTCAGCTGGTAGCATACAACCTTGTCGCTTCTCATACTAAAGCAACTAATGTGTGGCCGTTTTGATCTTGGGTCTGAAGTTGCTGACCTTTGCTTCTCCGCGCAGGGGATTGTTCGGGCTGTCAGATCTCTCGATAGAAGATGACCCGGGTGTTCGAAGGCAGCTGACCAGGGCCATCAGGAGGCTCGAGGTGGTCCTGTAGCAGCTGATCCTGGCCTCCACCTCTATAAGGTGAGACTGAGCTCGAAGCGGAACTCGAGAACGCGGTTAGTAAGATCAAGAGGGATGTGCAGTGCCCGCCATGTATGCTATCTGCTCTGCTCTTGTTCTTGGCCTTTGACTGATTTACCTTCACATGGACGGAGCTTTGTAGCTTGTACAACAACTAAAAATCTAGGTAAATTGATTAGTGTTGGACTGTTGGTCCAAGGATGAGCAACTAGTACTCTGTACTCAGTTTTTTCCCTGTACACAGAAATTTATAGTTGTATGTGAAATTCGGATTTGTGGAGCGTGAGTGGGTGTAAGAGGGCATGTTGTTGCTCTTCGGTTTCACTCGAGATGTCAGACATTTCTGTACAAATCATTGGTTCACCGTCATTACGATTGCCACAAAAACCGTAGTGGCCCTCGGTGCTGCTGCTGAAAGACGTTGCCCGTTCCAAAAGAGGTGGCACAAACGCTTCTTTTTTCTGTTTTAATTTTCTTTTTTTTCACATTTTAATTCATGAACACTTCTTGAAAATTATGAACATTTTAAAAACTTATGAACACTTTTAAAATCCTTGAATATTTTAAAAAATCCATGAACATTTTTAAATACATTAATATTTTAAAGTTTAAAAATGTTTTTAAAGTTTGTGAACTTTATTTCAGATTTGATTTTTTTTTAAATCCATGTTATTTTAATTCTCAAATATTTTTTGAAAAAACTTGGTTTTTTAATATGCAACATTTTAAAAATAAAAGTTTTTAAAAATCCATAAACATATTTTGATTTAATGAAAAAATTCAAATAAAAAGGATTGCCAGCCTTTTATAATGTAACAAGGGAGCGATAAAAAAAATGCTAAGCGAGCAAGAGGTTTATGGGCTGACTCATGTGAACGTTATAACAAGAATTCCATGGTTTTTCAGCGTGGAATAGTAGCCCCCAAGGAGCTCAGACGCTGAGCCAGCAACATGGTCAAAATGTATAAGGACGCCACCACCATGCATCGAACAACTCCGCTATCCTTTCAGAATAAATACCGTTTTCCACCACAACTCGGTACGATAAAAAAAAGAATAAACACATTAACACAGCCATAACATAATTAAAACCAAGTCAATGCAGATAAAATCAAAATGAAACAACTGACCGCAACAACTTGCTCAAGAAAAAATAAATTAATCCCACGTGTGAAGAACGGAAGTGTGCGTTAGCCCTTTTTTGTCATCAGTTGTGTATATAGTGTACATAAAAACATCAGGTGATACCAATACTTAGATGATCACATGACACCAATTTGAAAAAAGAATGTTTCAAAAAAATCCGGAAAAATCATGGATATTCACAACATATGTATGTATAAACCCTTAAAAATTTAGATCCAAATTCGATATACACATTGAGAAACAAAAAGACAAATCTATTGTGAATAGCGTAGTTTTTCAAACTATTCATGTTTTTGTCATTATTAACACTATGCATGCAGATTTCATCTTTTCTTTTGTTTCTCAATCTGCAATTTTAATTTGGATCTGAATTTTTAGGGTTCATGGACAGATGTTCTGTGAACATTCATGTTTGTAGTGTACGCATCAGATGGCCTGATGGGCCTAAGAGCATCTCCACTCGTTCGGCCCCCCGCACTCGACGAATACGTTTTCGCGTTTGCGTCGGCGGTTTTTTCGCCCTGGGGGCGATCGAGTTCCCAGCCGCGCCCCCAGGTTTCGGCCCTAGACGCCCAAAAAATCAAACTTGTCTTTCCCGCTGCCAAAAAAACGCCACAAGTGCAGCGATCACCATGCCACAAGTCGGCAATCATTATGCCACAGTTCGGCGATCAAACACGCCCGAAAGTTTGCCTGACATAGACACGGAGCGCATCAAACGGCAGGCTCCTATGGTGTGGGACTAGTCGGGGTCAGCGTGGCGGCAGGCGTGGAGGCATCAGCGTGGCTTATGTGCTCGGGCTAGTGGTTGGCGTCGGCACCGCTTCATCGCTCGGGCTGGGCGTCGGCGTTGTTTGTCGGCGTGGGCGTTGAGGCGGTGGTCGGCACTGGCCGGGGCATCTGGTTCAAGCTGAGGCCGCGCTCCGCCAGGTACCACGCCTTGACCCGCTTGTCCATCGTCGACATGTCTGCCACCATCGAGAACACCATTTGTTGCAGGCCGCCTGGATGATCGCCCAATGGTTTGACATGGCCTTGTCGCCGTGCTCCATGTGGATGGTGGCGAAGTAGGGGTCGACCAGCTTGCGCTCATCGAACGACGTCTTGATCCGTCTCTAGTACGTGTCGGCGTTCTGATTCGAGCTGGTGATCGGGTCAATGCTGACGGTCTTCCATGTTTCGGCGAGGCACTCGTCTTCCTTGGAGGTCCACTTGACGCGTGGCTCGCCGGCCTGGCACTAGCCGCCAGCTTCTTCTTTCTCCCTTTCCTCGCCGGCGCCGGCTCCATCTCCTCCGCCTGTTCTTCCTCCTCCCCCTCCTCAGTGTCGTCGAGCTCGTCATCCATGTAGACGGCGGTGTCCATTGTTTCGTCTTGCGCGTGCAACCCGGGGTAGGAGGAGGCGGCGACCGAGCCGCTCATGATGATCTCGTCCATGTCGGCGTCGGTCGCGTCGGGGTTGCCGAACTGCGGTGCCGAGGCGTGTGCGAAGGGTAAGCGCAGAGGCGGCGTCACGAGGCTGAGTACGCCCGCGGCGAGTAGCTGTACTGGGTGTGGAGGCCGGCGAATGCGGGGGAGGGAGTGCGCTGGTCGGGGTTCAGGGCAGAGGGGGAGGCACGCGGCGGCGCGCCATGCAGGAAGGTGATGTTGGGGTTGAAACCACCAAGTGCGTCACCGTCGGAGTAGTCAGGCGAGGGTGCGTACCCCCAGGGGCAGCGACGGCAGTGAGAAGTTGGCCGGTGACGCGACGCTCTGTTGGCTCCACCACTTAGCTTGCGGGACGTGGCCGGGAGGATTCATCATCCCTGTGTGAGACGCCTCTGCCTGCTCCGCCGCCGCCGCTGCCGCATCCCTGACCTTCTTGGTGACGAGCCTATCCCGCCGGTCGGTGGTGACAGTCTCCCGACGCTGAACCTCCACCCTCCGCTCGCTGTTGGACACGCCCGGTGGTCTTGCCATCGGCACCCTCGGCTTCCTATGCATCGGCTGGGTGGAATCGACAGCGGCAGCGGGGCGAGGGGCCAAATACTTCTTCGGTGGCATGGCGGCCGGATGGCGGGGAGCGAGATGGAAGATGACCCGAGTGTTCGAAGGCAGCTGACCAGGGCCATTGGCAAGCTCGAGGTGGTCCTGCAGCAGCTGATCGTGGCCTCCAACTCGAAGAGAAACTCGAGGATGCGGTTAGTAAGGCCAACTCCAATGGGTGATCCTAAACGGACGTCCATTTTGTCCGGATTTTATCTGTTTGAGTCGGGCCACTTTTGCGAACACGTTGCTGTTATGCCCAACGTGGCCAATGCATTTGGTCCGCCCCTGGCCCGCAGGCGGCCAATTTTTTTACAAATATGAAACATTGCATATAGTTCGCAACCAAATATATCACATAGTTCCATAATAACAAAAAGTTTCAAAAAACACAAAGTTTACAATCAAATTTAAATTGTCACGAATACATGGAAAGAAACAAACCGATACACCTACTGGTTGCCAATGTGATTTCATATGTGCTCAACCAAGTCATTTGGAGATGCATATGAGTATGCCAATCACACATATCATGATGAAATTGGATTAATTGTTCACATGTTGCTGGTTCTTGGTGCTTAGGCACAACATCTTCACCTTGATATTCAAACCGTTGGTCGTAGATGTTTTTATCATACCCATCCTCCACGATCATGTTGTGCATGATCACACAAGTAGTCATAACCTTCAAAGCTTGTTGGTGCTCCATGTCAGTGTAGGGTGGTGAATGATGACCCATCGAGATTGAAGCACATTAAAACCATGCTCCACATCCTTCCTAGATCTCTTATGCTTGGGCAAATCTATGGTCTTCTCTCCTTGCGGATTGGATATTGTCTTCACAAGGATTGACCACTGAGGATAACTACCATTAGCTAGGTAGTATCCCTTGTTTTAGTGGTGACCAATGATCTCAAAGTTGAACTCTGAACTGTGGCCTTCTGCAAGCCTCACGAACACTGGAGAACCCTGAAGCACGTTGATATCATTGTGAGAACTAGCCATGCCGAAAAAGAGCGCCACATCCAAAAATCTTGTGAAGCCATCACCTCTAGTATGATAGTGCAACCTTTCACATGCCCTCTCGAATACGATTGAACACATGCCTCGCCATCAGAAAGCGACGCCGAAAAAGATGTGGTTTGAAGAGCAGGGAATTCTCAAAGTAACCGGCATAGAGCAAGGCATGACCACTCTCTATTGCGGTTCAACGCCGGAGCATGGCCCAGGATTGATCCACTGAACCTAGGTTGCTGCCTAGCAATGCAGTCATCTACGACCAATGCAGAAATGACAAGCTCTTCAACGTCCGACGACGAGTCATCGGATGAACAAATGAAGTTGTTGAAAAAAATACTCGTCCCCACTATCCATGGTACCTTGCGAGAAAAGTGTCGAACACCTGGCTGTCGTGGTGGAGACGCGGCTGGTGAAGAGCACCTTAGCCGCCTCGTACATGCAGTAGGCCTGTGGCAGCGGAGATGGGGCCGACAGGTAGCCTTGCAGCGCGAGGCCGATGATGTTGGGGCCGATGGCATCACCGGCGTCCATGATTTCTCTAGTACCAGAGGCGGCGAAAAAAGCCCACAAATGCCATCAAGAACTCCTCCGAAAAGCGGCCGGCCTGGACAGCGATGGAGTGGCCGAAAAATGGGGGTGTTGTTGGCTATGGGCTGGGCGGAGGGGGAGGTGCAGGCCGGTAGGGAAGGGGGAAAGGGGTATGTTTCCCAACGGGCGGGCCATGGGAGGACAAAGAGAGCGCCCGCGTTCGTCCGTGCCATGTTCGTTTCGACGCAAACGCAGTCCAAAACTAAGTCGGAAATGGGTCAAGGACCGACAAAATAGGAACACCCGTCCGTTTGTAGCCGCGCTTTGAGCCGTGATTTGTGTTTGTTTAATCGCAAACGGACGCGGCCGGACAAAATGAGGTCGCGCCGTTAGAGTTGGCCTAAGAACAACAGTGATGTGCAGTGTTTGTAAGGCCTCTTTCTGCCGCCAGTATGCTATCTGCTCTGCTCTTGTCCTTGGCCTTTGACTGATTTACCTTCACACGGACGGAGCTTTGTAGCTCGTACAGCAACTAAAACTCCAGGTAAATTGATTAGTGTTGGACTGTTGGTCCAAGGATGAGCAACTTGTACTCTGTACTAATTTTTTCCCCTGTACACAGGAATTTATCTGAAATTCAGGTTTGTGGAGTATGAGTTGGTGCAGGAGGGCATGTTGTTGCTCTTCGATTTCACTCGCGATGTTAGACATTTTCGTACAAATCATTTGTTCACCGTCATTATGATTATTATTTTGTGCGGTAAAACTTTCAATCTATTCATCAACAATCATGATAGTACAACAAATATCAGAAATAATAAAAATTACATCCACATCCGTAGACCACCTAGCAACGACTACAAGCACTGAAGCAAGCCGAAGATGCGCCGTCGTCATCACCCCTCCCTCACTGGAGGTGAAAGAAACTTGTTATAGTAGACAGTCGGGAAGTCGTCGTGCTAAGACCCTATAGGACCAGCGCACCAGAACAACAACCGCCGCCCTCGATCCATCCTCACATGAACACAGACGAACAAATACCGGATCCACGTCGATCCACAAAAGACAAACGCCAACTCAATCCCGCGAGATCTGCTGGAGACAAACCTCCACACGCCCTCCCATAATACTAGAAGCACCACCTAGACGAAGGCTAGATGGGGAGAACCATATTCCATCTTCAAAGAGTTGATGTCGCCTCATCTCTCTCAGTAGGACACGACCCCTATGAAAACTCAGAAAAGCATCCAAACGAGGCCCTCCTGCCGGCAAAGACTAGGATCCACCACGTCTGCAAGGCCCTAAGGCTATAGGAGACGAGGCAGACCAACATCGGCGCTGGCGGGAGGCAGAAAAAACTCTAGCAGCGGCTGGGTAGGAGCGCCCTTTCCTAGCCGCTGGGTATGAATTCTACTCAAGGCAAAAGCCTTACCGTCATTACAATTGCCTCAAAAAACGTTCTGGCCCTCGCATGTTGCTGCCGAAAGGCGCCGGCCATGCCATGTCTTTTTTCTAATTTTCTTTTTTCCACATTTAACATGAACATTTCTTAAAAATCGTGAGCATTTTAAAATCCTTCAATATTTTTTAAAATTCATGAACATTTTTTAACGCATTAATATTTTAAATTTTGTGAACTTTATTTCAGATTTGATTTTTGAAATCCTTTTTTCTTAATTATCAAATATTTTCTAAAAAAATATGTATTTTCTAGTACACAACATTTTTAAAATATTTACAAAAAATGTGAAAATCTTTTGATTTAATGAAATGTTTCAAATAAAAATATAGCCAACTTTTTATAATATTGAAATTGAGCGAGGGAAAAACTTGCTAAGCAAGTGAAGAAATGATAATTGAGCGAGTGAAGACGGGAGCCTAGCTAAGCGAACGAGAGGTCTGTGGGCTGGCCCATGTTAACATTATAACAATAGTTTCACCGAGGTCAAAATGTATAAGGATGCCAGTAGCACGCACCGAACAACTCCGCTATTGTTTGAGAACAAATACCATCTTCAACAGCAAATGAAAAAAAATAAACACCACCATAACATAACTAAAACCCAGTCCATGCAGATAAAATCAAAATGAAACAAATGACCGCAACAACTTGCTAGAAAAAAAATCGCGCGTCTGAAGAATGGCACGGTGAAGCATGCGTCTGCCCTTTTTTGCCATCAGTTGAGTATATAGCGTACAAGAACATATCAGGTGATACCAACACTTAGATAATTCCATGATACCAATTTGAAGAAAAAAAGTTTCAAAAATATATTAAAAAATACATGGATATTCACAACATATGAGTCTACAGACCCTAAAAAATCCAAATCCAAATTCAATATACACATTGAGAAACAAAAAAGGCAAATCTATTGTGAATAGTGTAGTTTTCACATTATTCATGTTTTTGTCTTTAGTGACACTATTCATGTTAATTTTTTCTTTATTTTTGTTTCTGAATCTGCAATTTGAACTAGGATCAGAATTTTTTAGGGTTTGTAGACACATGTTCTGTGAATATCCATGATTTTCTTTTGGAATTTTTGGAATTTTTTATGTTTGATTTTTTTTAATTGGCATGATGGGAACATCTAAGTGGTGGTATCACCTGATATTCCATAAAGGAAAATATCAGGTGGTTCCCACAGTTAGATTATCCCATAATACCAGGCGGCAGACCTGGCTAGCAATCTCAAACTTTGAATATGCAAAAAAAATTATCCCATGACACCAATTTGATTTTTTAAAAAATGTTTCAAAAAATTCTGAGAAAATCATGGATATTCACAACATATGTGTCTACAAACCCTACGAAATCCAGATCCAAATTCGATATACACATTGAGAAAAAAAAATCTATTGTGAATAGTGTAGTTTTTCACACTAGTCATGTTTTCCTTTATTGACACTATTCATGTTGATTTTGTCTCTTTTTGTTTCTCAATCTGGAATTTGAATTTGGATCTGAACTTTTTAGGGTTTATGGACACATGTTCTGTGAACATTTTTTTTTGAAAGAGAACGTAGATAATGATCTACCTTATGCATTCAAAACGGGGCAAAAGCCCGGATGACAGGAGTCATATTGCATGAAGGTGATGTGGGCGCAGCACAGCATGAGCAGCAGGCCACCACCAAGCCTAAGCAGGAAAAAGTGAAAAAAGAGGGAACTAGGCTTGGAGGAAAAGAGCAGCATAATTACACAATGTTGCTAAATCTTGCTCGCGTCGGGCTCTATGCTTCCAGAGATGTATAAGGTGATGAATCTCCTTGAAAACCGAGATGCTGATCCATGTCTACATCCACGAAGACAAGAGCGTTTCGGGTTGTCCAGAGAGTAACTGCAATCGCTGCAAAGAGAATGTGCCAAAGCTTGCCATGCATAGCGACGGCCTCCGTTGATAAGATGAAGGTTTGTAGGTCCGGGCAGGCATTGGTGATGTTTTGCATGCCGACCCTTTGCCAAACTGCATCGCTAACCGGCATCTCAAAATAAGATGATATATGGTTTTACGATGCGGGGCACCAATCGCAGCCATTGTGAGCTGCGGTCTTCCAATGTTTCTTCAAAGATATTGTCCCTTGTGTTCACTCTGCCACGGATCGCTAGCGGAGGAAAACTTTGTGTTTATTCGGTATAAGTTGTCTCGGATCTTATTTTTCAAGGGGCATTCAATTCCTGTGAAGGTGAGCATGTTGTAAAAGAAGTGTGTTGTAGGCTTGTTGTATAAACAGATTGGTTTCCTGGAATCTGCATGATCTTGCACAGGTTGGATGCTTGTCAATATGTCATATAGAGCTTGCAACTCTCTATTGGCTGCGGAGGTGAGGTTCGGATGTAGTTTGATGTCCCAAACCCCATCGTTGAACTGAGAGGCAACCGAGCAGCTCTTGATTTGGGCAAACGAGAAAAGCACTGGGAAGGAGAATTCAAGTCTTCATAATCGAGCCACAGATCCTTCCAAAAAGAGATTGTAGATCCGTCACCCAAAACGCACCTGGTAGATTGTATAACGAGTTGAATTGTTGATTGCAGGCATCTCCACATGGGAGTGTCCCCACTCCGCGGGCTGTCCGGAAGGGAGTTGTTGCAGTATCTTGTGGCGAACCATTCATAGCATGGAGCTTCGTGACCTTGCAAGATATTAGAAGTGAGCTTGCAGATCATTGCCAAGTTGTGTGCTTTTAAGTTTCTGAGGCCAAGCCCGCCATTTATTTTTGGGAGAGTAGCGAAGTCCCATGCCACCAAGCGATGGTCCGCCATTTGCGAGTTTTTTCCTTGCCAAAGAAAACCTCGTAGGATTTGCTCCAGTTTGTCTCTGATTTATTGCGGCCATATGAAACATGCCATGAAGTAATTGGGGATGGAGGCAAGCCTGAGTTAACCATGGTGAGGCAGCGCCCGGGAGAGGAAAGTGGCTAGCCATCCCGATAGCTCTCCGGTCAACCACAATGTATAACGGTAGCTTGACATCCGTGATTGATTTTCTGTGTGGACAGAGGTAGACCCAAGTAGGTGCATGGGAAAGAGGAGATAGGACACTGTAGAATGATAGCCACCATATTGGAAGTGTTCTCATCCATGCTTGCTTTGAATGCGAGCGTGCTCTTGTTAAAGTTGATCTGTAGGCCAGTGAAGGCGGAGAACGCATCCAAAATCCTCCTGACCACTTGTGCTTGCTCTTGTGTGCCTTTGAGTAGGAGCAAGGTATCGTCTGCATACTGTAAAACTGGAAAAGGCCAATCGATGTTGAGAGGATGCTGGGAGTTCCCTTCTATACTCGAAATGCACATTTGTTCTAGAACATCAGCCATGAGAATAAAAAGATAAGGGGATAGAGCATCTCCTTGTCTTAGGCCACTCTGAAGCTTAATCTTGTCCCCAATCTGCCCATTGATCAAGACACTGGAAGAGCTGGATGATAACAGGCTGTTAATCCAATGTATCCATTGATTCCCAAAGCCTCGGGCTTCCATGATTTGATTAAGAGCATCCCAAGCGTATTTGTCAAAGGCTTTCCTGAAATCCAACTTAAGCACAATCATGGGCGACGGCGTTTATGAGCTGCTTTGCAACATGTCTGCCGCAAGGATGAAGTTTTCCACTATGCATCGTCCAGGTAGGAAGCCAGACTGCAACGGATGTACCAAAGAAGGAATTGTGCGTTGAAAGCGAACAGCGAGAACCTTAGAAGTCAGCTTAGGCAGGCTGTGCACCAGCGATATGGGCCGGAAGTTCTTGATGTCCACCGGGTTGTCTGTCTTTGGGATGAGAACGATATTGGCTGTGTTGACACCTTGGAGATCAGCCCTGCATTGATAAAAATCATTGAAAAAAAGGAGCAGGTCATCCTTGAGCTCATTTCGAAAAGACTTGAAGAATTCATTGGTGTATCCATCCGGTCCAGGGCTTCTGTTGTTTGGCGATTTGTCGATAGCTGAAGCAATCTCGGCCAGGTGAAAGGTTCCTCCAAGGCACATAGGTCAGATCGGTCATACAGGGAGTTGGTATCCACTGTTGGCCGTGAGGGTGATGGCTGTCCAAAAATACTCCGAAAGAAGTCAGTAGCAATCATAAGCTTGTTCTTGATGTCAAAAAACTCAACACCATCTTTTATCAGAAGCTTGATCTTGTTCTTTCTATGGTGACAGTTGGCCGCAGCATGGAAGAAAGCAGTGTTTTCATCGCCCAGAACACATCCTTTAATTTTTGCACGGCGCCTCCAAGCGTCAAATGCGCTAATAGACGATCTGCTGCGCCTTCTCGATGGCAAACTCCCTCATGGAGAATTCCAAAGCTGTGAGAGCCCTCTTTTCCTCTACAGCGTCAAAGAAGGAGACCACATGCTTACAGTTTTGTAGAAGTACTTGCAGACCTGCTGCTGGACTTTGTCCATTTGCGTATTTACGCGTGTTACTTTGAGCTTGAAGTTAAGGAGAGAGGCAGCGGAAGCGAAGTGCCTTGTTCCTCGGGTCAAACCATTAGAAATGATTTGTCTCAGCTCAGAGCATTGTAACCAATGGTTTTCAAACCTGAAGAGCTTGCTTGATACTCTGTCGGTGTTGAAATCTACCAAGACAGGTGCATGATCCGAAGTGGTGGCTGTAACAACAGAAGCTTCGGTATGTAAAAAACCAAGGTTCCACTCAGCATTAACCAGGACCCGGTCCAGCTTGATGAGAGTTGGGTTTCTTCTCTTGTTGGACCAAGTGAACGAGCGATTCAGAATATCAATGTCATCCAGGGCAGCATCTCTAATCCATTCATTAAATCTGTCCATCAAAATCCAGTTCTTCCTGCCTCGGGACTTTTCCTCTTGATGCCTGTACATATTGAAATCCCCCAAAATAATCCATTGACCGGTATTCCGTGTGGCAACTTGTTCCATGACAGCGAAGAACTCAGGTCTGTCTGAATCATCGCAGGGTGCATAGACAGTTGTCAGGTGAAAGGAGGTATTGTCACTGGTAGAACTGAAATGGACTGAAATGCAGAATCTGTGCTTGTATGTCTCGGATGCTGACAGCAAAGACTGATCCCAGGCAACTAGCAAACCGCCAGCAGTACCATGGGCTGTCATGAAGAAGAAAGACCGCAGGTTTGGCGGGAGGAAGGAGGCCGCCTTAAAAGCATCCACCGTCTGCAGTTTTGTTTCCTGCACACATACAACATTCGGGTGGCAAGACAGGATTGTATCCTTCACTAACTTGCATTTGTTAGAATCACCAAGCCCCCTCACATTCCAGTTAAGGATTTTCATCGTAGCGTGAGCCAACATCATGCATGCAGAGAGAGGACGGAAAAAAGCAGTGGTTGGTGGGAGGCAGCATAAATCTTGCAGAGAGTAAATGCTCACGGAGCTTACATGGAGGATGGCCGAGAGGCCTAACGAGACTACATGATGCAAATGGAAAGCTAAAGCAACAAGTTGAACATGCCTAGTGCCATAACATAGAAGAAAAAGCGAATCTGAATACATATCTGGGCGAAGCCTCGAAGGGTACAAATGCAAGCAGCTCATGGAAAGCATACTACCGGCTACTGGACATACAGCTCGATTGTCGATGACGTCTCTAGGCATTGGTGGATGTCGATGGCGCAGGTGAAACCGGGGCATTGCCCAGGCTGGCCGAGGAGGAGGGTGCTGCGTCGGAGAGGATCGCGTCGATGTTCAGATCACAGCACTGCGCGATACGCCTGGCTTTCCCCCTGGTGAGCGGACGCGGGGTCCCCTGAAGCGGGAGCTCCAAGAGGGAGGCCACGCGTTGCTCCTTGGCCTTCTTCCTCCTGGACGGGGATTGACGTGCGGCCCCCGACCCGCCCTCAGAGGAGGAGGAGGCAGCCTTGCGCTTGCTTGCGCGCTCCACAGAAGTGACGCGAGCTCCGTCGTACAGCTGTTGGATGCGGGAGCTGCGTCTTGGCGAAGCAGCTGGCCTCAGATCTGAGGAGGCAGGAGAGGATGCCGCCGGAGGGGCCGCATCTATGGCTGGGGCAGCATCTATGGCTGGGGCAGAAGCGATCTCAGGTGGTGGCGGAAGGAGAGTGGTGTTTGCTGGGGTGGTTTGGGTGGGTGGGTCGTCGGAGATGGTGATGGCGGCCGGCGGAAAAAGCTGGAGAGTGGGAGGGAAGGGGTTGCGCGCATCCGCCTCGGCTCCATGGCCTCCAGCAGGCTGCAGAATCTGGTGGCGACTGCGGCAGGGAGCAGGGCGCAGGCACCATGCCTCATATCAAGGCTGATAACCGGGGAGAAAAGCCCAGTGGAGAGAAGCCCAGGAACAGGTGAGTCTGTCGCACTGAAGGGCCTGGTGCAGATGGGCCGGGTGTTGAGAACCTGGTGGGCCTGGACTCGAATTTGAGCGAGTGGGTTGTGAGAGATAGGATAAGATAGCTCATGCCCAAGCGTCGAGAGCAGGCCGACGGAGGGAAGCATGCTAGCAGTCTTGTGGATTTGGGTGGGTATCTGCTTTCATTGCCGTGAAGCGGGAGAGTGCGGGCGAAATCACGGAGGTTGTTTTGGGCCATAGTTTGAAAAGGATGGCCTGCAGTTTTGGCGCTCAAGTACCCCGGAGGTGAAGTCGAAGCGGGGAAGTGACCATTATCTGTGGCAAGGGTGTGGGCGGCAATGATGCCCGGCCTTGATCCGAGTACATTGCTCAAGGCAATAGAGAAGGTGAAAGTGAGGGTATCAGGGTCGAAAGCGACGGAGGCGTGTGGGGGACGGACCTCCGTGGCAAGGAGAGAAGACTTGAGGCAGCCGCGGTCCTCTATCTCATGGTCAATCTCGTCAATAGAAGGGATGGCGAAGGTTTCATAGGTGTGGAGTTTTGGCTTGGCAGAAATTTTCATCATGGCAATGTAATCACCGGCAGAGGCAAGGAAAGGGTAGTGGAAGGCTCTATAAGCTCGCCCAGTCATGGACTGAACGCTCTCTGGTTGCCCGTGCATGGTGCGCGGGATACGGGGGTTAGCATGTCCCCGTCGTGCTCCAGAAGGGGTGCATGGTGCGTCCCACGTCCGGACCTCATTGATGATAACATCTGCGTAGATGCACTGCACGTCAATGCGGTGGAAGGCTAGCTGGTGAGGGATATGTTGCAAGGCTTCCACCTTGACAAGAGCCAGAATGCAGGAGAAATCACTGCCATAGAGGCAGGCGTGATCGACCCCGAGCAGGGCAGCAAAGCCGGCTACACTGGCAGCCACGCCCCGTCGATCCCAAAGTTCAAGAGGCATTTTCTCCAGGGAGAGGCTGACGATATGGCGGAACGAGAAGGTGAAGGAGTTGTCTCCGGCATTGTGTGGGAGGATGTCTACCCGACGAGTGTCAGTCATGATGGGGCTAGCGTGAAGCGCAGCCACCTATTCCGCCTCCCGCAGGAAGACGGCGTAGACCGTGCCCGTAGCGCAGCTAGCGAACCGGACTGCGGTGATGCCTAGCCGTTCCCGGAACAGGCGTTTCAGCCATGGAAGGAAAGCAGGCATGTGGGGAGAGATGTTGACAAGGCACACTAGCGAGTTTTGGTCCGGAGAGAGGAGGTAGTGCACATCGAGGGATGTGGATGACATGGATGACGGGCTCCATGGAGCAAGGAAGGACTGGCTCAAACGGGACGAGGGCTAGGGAAGAGGATGGGTATTGCTGTGGGGAAGATGAGGCTCTGGGTGAAAGAAGGGGGGAGGTAGATGGGGTATAAGAAGGCAGGCCGACTGGTGGAAGGGAGCAGCGGGTGTGGAGCCGAGGGAGCCTTGAGGGCATTTGCTATGAACATGTCCCACACGTCGGCATGTCCAACACACAACAGGGTCCCTGCAATCCTTTCTCCGGTGACTAAAGGATAGGCATCTGAAGCAGCGCCTGTGCAAATCTTTGGGTTTGGAGAAGATCTTAATGGTATTGGGCGAGTGGGGTGGAACAGCAGGAGCCTGGTTAGAAAGAAGCGCTTGTAGGTATGAGTTGTGACGCGGGGGTGGCGAGTTATTGAGTTGGGAGCTGCGAAGGCTGTCAGGCGTGGAGAGGCTAGGGGAAGAGGGGAGGGCTAAATCCTCAAATAAGGCGGCCGGGCGGTCAGATTGGGGAGTCTCCGCGGTTGCGAGGGCACTAGCCGGATTTAATGGAGCGCGGCTATCATTACTGTTGCATGGGACGATCGGCCATGCAGACGTGCATGGAGCAGATCGCAGGAAATCCGGGGCTATCAGATCGCAAGGTCCACACTTAGGGCAGGAAGAACGTTTAGCGGACGCAGGTGGGGGGCCCAGAAGGGAGGGAAGATGCGAGGAAGTTGCACGCATGCATGTGCCCGGTCTGTCAGACTGCATGGATCCATCACGTAGAGAGAACAGGATGCAAATTGCACCGGATTTCCAACGTCCCTTACGCACAATCTCCCAGGCCACCCCGACATGGGCAACTTGGAATTCGAAAGCACCAACGGTCATAGCGCGCACGAGCAAGCTCGCAAAGAACTCCGGCGAAACGAAGACGCCCTTGGAGAGGATCCTAGCATGGAGGAAGAAGGCATGACGGGGACCGGCCACCGGAAGCACCGTACCGCAGCGGTAGCGCTCGAGCATGCGGCTCTCAAAGCGAGCCCCAGGGAGAGAGGGCGTGGCCATGGAGCGGCACCCAACGTTCACCTAGAGACAGTATGACAATCGAGCTGCCGAGGCGGGTGGCACGAAGGGAAGGAGAGACGCATGATCAAAGAGGGAGAACAACCTAACTACGCAACGAAGATCAGCCGAAGAGCACGGCGGCTGATCGAAAGCATTGTGCGTGAGGAAGCGAGAGAAGGAGAGGAAGGCTTAGCTACCCAGAATGACCAGGAGCGTGGATGACATCTAACAAGCAAGCTAGGGGTTGGAGCAAACCTGTTTACCTTGCGGATGATGATGTCGTGCAGGAGGGACTGGCAGGAGATGGACGCCGGCGTAGTTGGGGTGGGCGCAATCGCCGGAGCGGCGGAGAGCGCGTGCTGTGTGGTCAAAAGTCTCATGTTCTGTGAACATTCATGTTTCTAGTGTGCGCAGCAGATGGCCTGATTTCAAATTGGCGTGACTGAAAATTTCTAGTCTGCACTACAGCTGAAATATCACTTGGCGTGACTGAAAATTTAGGGAACTTCAAACTATTGTAGCACAGCACAGCATAGAACACACAGCTTCAAACTATATTTACTTGGATTCTGTATTTTAGCTCATTTGAGATTTCAAATCATCAGTGCTATCATGAATAGGCCCTAGTAATTAATTGATTCCTCGCCGCTTGGTGCCCTACTAATTAACCTGTTCCACACATCCATGGTTCGATTAGGTCGGTCGGCCTGAGGTGGGGTGGGACGCAGCTAATCTTGCCGAAAAATCGGGGATTCAACTGAAGATAATATGCCTCACGTCGAGGGTGCTGGTGCAATTCCTATTGGTGGTGCTGAAGTGGGGTTCGCGAAGCTGCAGGGTGAGGATTTTGAATACTACATGCAGACCTACTCGATCATGCTGGGCCGCAACAGCAAGAAATCGACGGTGGATGTCGATCTCTCAAGTCTTGGTGGGGGGATGAACATCTCGCGCCACCACGCGCGGATATTCTACGACTTCCAGCGCCACCGTTTCGCGCTCGATGTCATCGGCAAGAATGGCTGCCATGTTGAGGGCGTCCTGCATCTCCCTGGGAATCCTCCTGTTAAGCTTGACTCGCAGGACCTCCTTCAGATTGGGGACAAGAAGTTTTACTTCCTCCTGCCCACGAGGTCTATCTTTGCGTCGCTTGCCGCTGCTCGACAAGCCCCTGTTATTCCCTCACAGGTCTCGCCGCCATCGTTTGTGCGGCCAGGGCACCCTCGTGTGTCCAATTTCAGTGACCACTTCTCTGAAGCTGATTATGGCCGGGACAGTGATGACATTGGGAATGGTGTCAGTGAAAGTGGAATGAAGGGCAAGCTGCAGATAACCAAGAAGTCTCCTGGAGATTTGGACATCTATGGTGGGCACAGAATCAATGTTGAACCAATAGGAACAATCGGCGAAGGTGATACATAATCCTTGCTCTGCATTTTTACTGTCTATACTTTCCCTTCCTCGTCGTCTTGTTTCTCTTCTAAAACATATGTAGAGCTGATGATGATTTTACTTGTTCAGTCACTCAATCTGGCTGTACGCATTATTTGCATGTTGCAACTCATGGCTACAAAGTAAGATAATGTTGATATTGCAACATTACATATTAGAGATAGATATGCACATTATAACACAGATGTAATGTTGCAGAAATATCTCTTAAGCAACTCTCACCATATTGTTTACTGCAAGTGCATATACATTATTAGTTGCTATTGCAAGTGGTGTTATGTAATGACATTATGCTTTATATCCGAATTGGCACATCATGATGTGTGAACATAACTGCATCTCTTATGTTTTTACCTTTTATAGGAGAAAAAAAGTAGCAGAGATGCAGTAATTCGCACATCGAATGATGCACACCAAGATGCTTCATTCTGAATGTCTTTGACATCTTCCAATCTTAGTTTCTAGGGATAAATTAAGTACATTATCTATGATATTTGTATCACTAAAGCAGCAGGCATACTATCAAGAATTATGAATTAGGAAATGGTATGATGCAAGTTTTAGAAGCTGTTAGTGACCTTTGTTCTTGTTTCCAGACTTCCAGCTATGGACCTTTGGAGTTCTGTCCAGTGAAAGACCAAACTCCTTATCTTTTACCATGCGCAGCG
This sequence comes from Aegilops bicornis, assembly GCA_021605145.1. NCBI lineage: Eukaryota > Viridiplantae > Streptophyta > Magnoliopsida > Poales > Poaceae > Aegilops > Aegilops bicornis. The sequence goes on along the minus strand of JAHIAL010000018.1, from coordinate 2,088,505 downwards.
AAATATTTGTTTGATCTGACCTGAACTTGCTTCTTTTCGTGTGTGCAGACAATAGACCAGAAATAAGGTTGAGGGGTGACCGGGATGTGGACAACCAGCACATCCTTCAATTGGAACAGAAGGAAGTCGTGTCATCTGTTGCGACTGTGTTATCTGACCTCTGTGGTCCTGGAAAATATATGCCTATGAGAAAACTTCACACAGAGGTTTGTCATCGAAAAACACACATATTTCCTACCCAACTTCTATCCTAAAGCTAAAGTACGCCTAACCTAATTAGTCTTGGAGAAGTTAAATATACTGAAAGTAGTTTACTGTGTTTATACATTGATTGATGGGATGGTCATACCATTACAGTTTAACTTCTGATATAGAATATCATCACAATTTATGACACTAAAAAAAGTCATCCTGATTCAAAATAATAATAATGCAAACTGAATGATGAGAATATCATATGCTGATGGAAGTCAGGTGATAGCATCCTTGCCTGTCTAATATAGCTTAGTTGTAGCCTGTAGGTGTATGTACTATGATATGGAAGGTTTCAGTGGAGGATAGAAAAAATGCCACCTCCTCTTGCTCGTACGTGCCACCATCACGCGGCGGCTGGGTGGGCAGCCCTCTCCACCCCCCGCCCTCCTAAGTCACGCCGCCGGGCGAAGCCTGGTTGCAATGGGCTGCGGTAGGGCTCTCCTTCCTCCTCATGCAGTCCCGGCGACGCAAGGTGCTATATTGGCTGGCAGTGGCGCTGTGCTGTGCGGGCGCGCTTAGAGCCGCGACGGCTACACGGTTGGTGGCCCATCCGTGGTAGCCAGAAATGGGCCACGGTCGTCTCAGGTGGCACGGGGCAGCTCCCCCGATGGCGTGTGTAGCTCCGGTATCCAGTATCTTGCAGGATCTAGGGTTTCGTCGGTAGTGGGTGGCGTCTAGTATCTTGCACAATCTATGGTTTCGCCGGTAGTGGGCCTCGCCATTGTTTCTTAGTCAGATCCGAACGGCTGGATCTGGCCCATGGAGGACAACTACTCAGGCAGTCCGGTTCGGGTGGGTGCCACCCCGGCATTGGATGGTGGGCCGGCCTGCGAAGTGATGCTGGTTAGAGCCGATGATCCTCATTCCCGTCCATGGCGGGGCTGGATCCAGAGGATCGCACCCATAGCCATTTATCCTCTGCCGTGGGTTAGCATCCGTGTTCGCTGGCCCTTACCGGTGGAGCTACGACACACGGTTCCCGCCTTTGCGTTATGCATACGAAGGTGCTTGCTTTTCGGCGGCCTGGTGCCGTGACGGTGATGGTGTGTCTCTCCTGGATGCCAGGGCGGTGACCCTGGATGTTGAGGCTACACAGTTGGCTCTGTGGCAAGCAGTGTTGCAGTAGTGGTGGCGTCTCCTTTTGGGCTATGAGGGTAGCAAGGGGAGGGGTAGCGGGTGATCCTAGTGTCGTTGTGGCTTTGGTGGTGGCGGCTCCCTGGTCTCGATCTTGAGGCCTTGTGCTAGTGGCAGCGGTCCCCTCCTCGCGGATCGGGTCGTAACTTTGGCTCCGCAGGTGGCACTTGTGAGGGTCCTAGCAAAAGCTCTGCGCTCGGGCACCACCGATGGCAGCGCCTACGAGTGTCGCTTCCTTCTTGGATGCATTGTTGTGGGTCCCCTCTCGATGCAAGGGCTCCGGGTGAAAATCCTAGTCCGTCCTTTTGGGCTCGACGGTGTCACTTGGCGTCATCACCATCTTGAGGTGTCGGTCACGGAGCCCCGGTCCCTTTTTGGTTGCAATTGGCCATGACTTGGGCATGCCTTGTCACGGACTTGTAGCATCCTCGACTCTGGTGTGGGATGGTCTAGTGATCTCCTGTCATTTACAGTGTCTCCGTGGTATCTGTTCTCGGTCCTTGCTATCTCCTAGCAGGAGCTGAGCTCCATGGCCCGGAACAAGGAGGCTATCTCTCTGGCGAGTTGGCCCTTTCCATAAATGGCTCGGTGTGTTCGGTACTATGGTGTACGGTGGTTTCTCAAAGTGGTGAGGGTCCAGTCCTATTCAGTAGTCTTGGTTGTCTCTTGTTAGGTGTTGCGTCTCATGTTTTCATGATCGAAGTGGGGTAAGGTGCACTTGTGCCCTTGCTCAGGTGCCATACTATTTTTCTTTTGACCTGCTTGTATGAGGGTTTCCTCACCACTTTGTATCGGTTTGGCTGTTTGGGTTATATATATAAAGCTGGGCGAAAGCCTGTTTCGAGAGAGGTGCATGTACTATAAGTTGTCGAAACTATCATATAAATCCAAAGGCAGTTAATTTTAGGCTCTTAGGCTTTAAGCCTGTTCATGCATGACTCTGCCTGCTAGCATCCTTCACTTGTCACTCCAAACATCTTTTGTGCTGAATGTTGTCGCTTCATTTTTGTGGAGCCATGACTCGCTACGGACAATTTTCTACTGATATTTACATTTTTCTTCTACAATTAGTGGGAAAGACTTGCAAGTATATCCTGTGGTAGCTATCCTGGAAAACTTCATTTTTCATTAATTAATCATGTCACATACTGGGATATCCCTCCTATTCTGTATCATGTCACAACACTATTATTATTATTATTATTGTCATTTCACTATAAATTCAGACTACTTGTTCTCCTTTTTTCTGGGAATTTCCTTTTTCTTCACTCACCCAGCCATGTAAAAGCTTAGCAATGAAGCATGAGCAGACTATTTTTTACACATTTGCAATCATTGTACATGCAAAGTCTTATACTTGTTTGTCTACTCGCAGCTTGTGGACCGGTTTGGCAACGTCTGGCACCACACCAGGGTGCGGAAGTACCTGACCTGGGAGGAGTGGTCGCCGATTATAGCCAAGGGGAGGCCGTGGTTCGGGCTGCTGGAGCTGCTCGGGAAGCACCCGGAGCACTTCGTCATCAACGCGAAATGGAAAGGCAGGGAGATCTCGGAGTTCGTCTCGCTGGTTTCCTTGCTCTCCTAGAGGGAACCACAGACCAGCAAGGCTGTCTCTAAGCTTTTCTTGTGTTTTGCATCGCACCTGTAGTGTTGTGTCCAGAAGGCCGAGTGGTGTCCTGATTTGTGTATGTGAGAGCAATCAGTTAGATGGAATTGCTGTGATGCATTGTATCCCGAGTTTCTCTGTCTTAGCTCTGTAGTGTTGAGAATGTTGTGTGGAAAATTCGACTTTTAAGTGGTATTCAGTTCGTACCTTTTCGTATTTGAACTACAGAACTTAGCATGTCCTTATCGCCCGACACGGCAGCCTGTCGCAGTGAGGCGGTGGCGCACTGATGCTTGGACCATGGTGCAATGCCACAGTGGCTCCCAGCAGCAGCAGCCAGCATGGTGCACTGTATCCTGAGTAATCTTTTTTTAGAGCAACGAGCTTACATTGTCAAGTCAACATGGTTACAGACTTACAGTCATGTTGGATGCAATCTTACATGAATAAAACAGAACCCAGAAAGGACCTTAATAGTCTGGATCAGTTTGAATTTGTTAATATGAGCTGCTTTGTGGTAATATGAGCTGCCATATGGGCACCTCTTTTTTAGAAGAAAAGAATATAAAAGAGAACCAACAGATCATCCATTTGCTGGAGAATAGGCATAATAATACATGATGACATGGCTCCTTCAGACTCACTCACAGCAAGGTCCAAGGCTTCAGGGGTGAAAGCAACGAGGACCAGGAGGCTTCCAATGAGGAGCAGCAATGCGCGGCAAAATATTTTGTTTCGACAGTTTCAGAATACAACCTGAACAGGAAATGCAGAACATAACAGTGTAGGAAACCCTGAATTTGCGTGTCTTAAATCCTCTACTGCCTCTGGATGTAATCTCCAAAAAATATTTCAGCAACAGAAACTCCGCTCCGCAGCTAGCAAAATTATGTTCACATGCAGCGTATGGAAAAAAATGAAGAAAACAATTTGTTCTACTGCCAGCACAATGTCATTCTGCTACCTCTATGTGGAATGCATCCGAGGGACATGTTTGCAAATATATCAAAGATGTACACATTCTGTTGGCGAAAAGAGCCCGCTGAACAGAATTTGGAGCAACCAGCACTAAGGCATTTTTCTACAAACTAGAAGGGAGGGAATTCGTAGAACTAAATGTACTCCCTGCCTGTACAAAATTAGGCTCTGAAATAGTTGAGGGGACCAAGAATAGTCTTTTCCCAAATAAACACGAGCAAGATCTAAATCAGTTAGCAACCATAAACATCGTATGGCTAAATGTCAATATGATATTTCTCCCAAATAAAAACCCTCCACATCAATTCAATGTTTAAACACAGATAAGTTGCGCTTCCTAGATATAAAGCATTGAATGATACAACAAGAACTGCAATGATTAGGCTACTTCCTGGCCATAGCCGACTTGACGGCATTCAAGATTCTGACATACTGGTGGAACAAAACAGATTGCTTGCCCTGCAAGCCATGACGGCTGGATCGGTTGCACCCAGCAAGATTGTTACATGGGCTGCCCCCAATCACCAAGTCGAAGCCGCCAAATGTAGTAACGTATGTTGCAACTTGATCATCAGTAAGAGATTTCACGTCATCAATCTCAATCAGCGTGCCTGTTTGAGTCTGATTCCACCAATCCCTGAAAATCTTCTTACTAGCTTTGTCTATTTCAACAGAAACCACACTGTCCTCATGTTGATTCCCAACCTGTGCAAAGCTACCTCTCCTCCTCCAATACCAGTGAATAAGGACAACACATTAACACCATTGGGAAAATATGCCTTTTAGCACTGACAAGTGGTAAGCAACAGTATCAACATGTCCCCTTGTGTGGTCCTTTGGAAAACCAAGTAGATATTCAATCTCTTGAGGCTCCAATTGAGCAACCTTATTTTTTCCGACCCAGACAAGATTGTACCTTTTGCACAGATCGATGACATACTTTTGAATACTTTGAGATGGTGGAGTGCCTGCATTTGCAAGAGCACGCCCAATCTTTCCAGTCAGCTTTGGACCCGCCACACCTGTTAGCAATCAGTTGAACTGTGTTCTCTGGTCCCAGGAAGGCCACCACTTCTTGTAATGGGGGAATGCCTCAAATATCGTCATTGGAGGCGAAGGAAAAAGAGGTGCTCTGTTCTCAATTGGCAAGTTACGTATGTATCCTCTTTTCCTTGCAGTTGCACACAAATGTTTGGAATCTACAAACTCAGGTTGAATGTCATACAGAGATCTTGAAATGGTCGCCCATACACCTGTGGGAGCTCTAGCCACATATTCGTAGTAGAAGTAAGGTGGTCCTATATCTTGTTCAAGAATCCTTCTGGTCACCCTAACTGATGGTGGGCTATAATTGGGCAGGTTAAATCCAACCATTGGATTTGGAAGAAGCACATGTTCATCATGGTTGCAATCCAAAGAGGCTTGATTGCTCTGTCCAGTACATCCACATCGCTTCCTCTTTTTCTTTCTCTCTTCCACCAACCTTGCTTTCTTTCTCCCTCCAAAAGAATCGAAGCATCCACCCGTAACCTGCCACAAATGTACATGTATTGCAATGTTCTTTACATCAAACTGAGAGAACAAAAAGATTTTTTTAATTCAAATGTACATCAAACCACAAAGTACCTGATGGTTAGATAAGTCCAAATTTCCTGCAACCCGTGATGCACTAATTGAATCAACTAATACAGAGAGATCACCATCCACACCTAGGAAAATTTAATCAGAAATAAATATCATAAGGTGCCTTATCCATGGAAAAAATAAACATCAAGGCAATAGTTTCAAATAGAGCCGCACCACATCTTATAATAGCCATATTAGCTTCATCTTCAGAAAATCCCATATCTACTAATGAGTTGATTTTCTCGTCCTTCTCAAACATCTCTTGTACAAAATCCTGCACAATTGTATAATGAAAACTAAGATTGGAAAACATTTAATACATATTACTGACTACTTAATGCCAACTAAGGAAATACAACCACATAGCGACACATATAAGGCTAGAGGAAAAAGGGGCCCCACAACTAATAAATGATCAAGAAACGAATAGCACCTACTTCCCCAGAAACACGAGAAAAAAAAATTGAACGAGAACTAAATCGATGAAATAATTTAGGAACTCAACTTGTTATTCTCCGGAGCTATTTGAGAGTGACATTAATACAAAGTTACTGCATGCATGAACGGTGATGCTCATCATAGGTTTACGCTTGAAACTACTAGCTTTACCAGTAATATAAAATATTGGTTGTGCTAGACTGGAATAAACTGAAGGTACACATCTAGCTTGTTATAATGTATAATGGTGGTGAAACACAGTCATCTGGTCTCTTCATGACGCTTTCATGATTTTTTTTAAACATATGGATGATAAGGCAAATGCATGTCTTCACGAGAACATGATGATATTCCCATCCACCTTATTTCAGGTTCATCGGTTGCTAGCAATCAAAACATATCTTTTTCCTGAGCAGGTGTAATAGAGAACAAACACTCCATACGCTTTCCCTACTTGTTGTTTTCAGGCATTACATATTTCTAGCCATGAATAGGATTGAACCATACAATATTCACTTCACAAATTTTATTTACGTAACTAATATAAAATTCAGCTACAAGATCATATATATTACATTTCAAGATTTCTAAATAAGTGACTTCAGGTATTCAACTCTCGCTGAAAATTTATTTCTTGACCCCCTCAGTTTTCTCAGCTAATAGGTTTATGTTGATCTTCTTGAAAAATTTCTTGGGGTGAGTTTGATATTCTTTTCCAGTACTATGTTCATATTGCGTCACTGAGAGTAAAAAAAAAAAGAATCCTGAACTATGCCATTCAATTATTGAAGACCTTACTCTTCCTAACCTACATGTTATTCTTCCTAACCTACATGCTAGTTTCCAACCCTCCTTTGATTCTACAGTTAAGTGATGAGATAAGGTGCAGCACAAACTTTAGTCTAGTCAAGGATATAATTATATATATCCACCTATATGCCTGCATCTTTCTTCAGTATTCAGCATTATCAAGTTTCGCTTCTACTTCTTTCCGAACTCTTCTCAGATCACTCCGACTGTACACTATATCTTGGACTACAAAATAAACCAAAGGGCATAATTAGTGCGCAAGTATTGAATTCTTAAAGTTAAAGCGCATGTGGTATGTGTATATGTTCTCTTGTTTACACCACATGTAGTATGATTTTCTCATAGCATCATAAACCCTCTGTTAGGCATAAACACAAGTTTGTGTCCAACTAGAATTACTAGTCCACCTAAGATTAGTTTTCCTAGCCGTCGTGGTCATGAGATAGCTAGACTAGCCTAGTATATATACATGTACCCAGCCCCTTGTAAACATCAACCCGTGAAAAAGCATTACAAAGTATAGAACAGGCTCCACACGAGCCTGTGTGGCCATCAAATCCGTCGATCTGAGTTTTCTGTCGTCAAGTTCGGTAGGAGTTCCGGCGACAGCGCCGAAATGAATCGATCGATCCAATCTAGAGCTAGCTCCACGAAAAGCTTACGCAGTGGCGGTGCCAGGAACAAAATGATGTGCAGTCACTTCCAAGTTGTGTAGTCAAATGAACATGCATACTTTATGGTTTTTTGTATGATTTATACTTACTATATGACGTTTTTGCCAAAGAGTTGTGTAGTCAAGTGACTACACAGCCTATACGTGGCTTCGCCACCGAGCTTACGCACATGAGGTTTTGGTGAGACAAACACGTATTCCTACCAGCTACTGTTCATAGCTTGTGTGCTTGTTTGAAGCCAGCTTTGCACGTACGTGTTGCTCTTGGTGGGATTTGTTCAAGTGTTTCAAAACCAACATCCTTAAGTCACATGTCTTGTAGTAACTAAGATTTAAGTGCACAAGAACTGAAGAAAAAAGAGTGATGTCTAACAGAAATAAATTTTCTAATTCGTCAAAATTACAACAAGCAACGCAACAATACACTCAGTTTCTACTCCTTCACAGCCTCTTTGAGTACTTTGAGGGAGGCATTGGTCTAATGGTAGTCAACCTTACATCCTATATTAACTCTTACATGATAAAACTTTAACATGATGAGAATCCTTTGTAAAAAAAAATCAGGTGCTCAAAATTCATTGCGCAAGTCTACACTCATGAAATGCTAGGATAAAAATAAACAAAGCTCAAACAATACGTAAAGGGGCGCGCAAGGTATGCATGGGAAAGAATTCACATATATCATCATACCTCATCAGTATAATCACCAAAGTTGGGCTTTGTATCACCAGCATCATCATCACCATCAGAGCTCTCAAAATCAAGATCATCACCATCTTCAACTCTATGGAGGGCGCAACCAGAAGTAGAGATGTTACCCAATGTATCTTCATCACCTATTGCCTACAGTTGACATCACCGATCCCAAGTCTTTTGAGAGACTTTCTCTTATGCATGATACATATAATCCTTGCCATGACATAGCAAGATCTCGACCCATTGGATAAATTTAGTAATAACACCCATGGACACATACCTTATAGGTCAACAATAACTCAAGCAATGCATTTTCGTCACTATGCCCTGAAAGCAAAACCAAAAGCCTCAATTAGATGGACGGTGCAAACACAAATAAGACAAATTAAATGAAATTTGTTACTTCTATCATTACCAATCTCCTTGATGCTTGTCACGACCATTTCTTTTGGGAAACCCATTGCCACATATCTCTTGATTAAAGAAGGAGATGGCGCTTCCTCATTGGCCCACCCATTAGAACCCTGTTGATAGTTGCACAAACCAATATCACATTATGATCTTAATAAAAACAAGGTATGGCTAGCTATTGTACTTAAATACACAATCAATTACTACATGATGTACCAACAAGGACGGGCTAGGAGCATCAAAGTTCCACAAGTCCAGAGCCCATGAGGGTTCAACATGACCATCACTTATCCCCTTGTCACGGCCATCACGATCACTCCTCTTAGTTAAGCAAACACGAATCAATATTGAAAGCAAACCACAAGGAAATCAATTGTAGAGGAAAACAGAAATTCTATCATGCACTATCACATCAGCCGCAAGATATCGCAAATGAAATTTCTGGCACGAAACAAGTATAGCAACTCGATTTTAGAGTTAGAACACATTAAAAATCAAGAAGAAAAAATCATCTATTTTATTGGAAAAACTCCCCTCCAGCATTTTCACATGAAGACAATAAGATAAAGTGCAAACAATATACACTAGTGCAATTAGAAATATTATAGTTTGAATTTATAGGGATGCCTAATTAACTGAAGTGTGCTAGCTTTGTAGGAAGGATAGTCTCTAGCTAGTTGAACACTTTATGCGTAGCATGGCTATTTTATTGGGGGGGGGGGGGTGGGTGGGGGTGGGGGAATGATCAGGTTGGTAACTCTAAAAAGATGATCAGATAGACAGAGTTTGCTCATTATCACCTAGATTATGGTTTGTAACCAAACATGCACTAGTGAAGTACAACTTGATGATGCTTGCATCAAATGGATAAACAAGGTAGTTTCTACTCTAAATGAATATATAGCTCAAATGCATGAGGTGAAGTGCCCGATAAGTAAGAATTTTGAATGATATAGACAGATCAATATAACATAAATTAAACCACATAATTCATTATTAAAGACTATCAACATGTTTGAATACATGTTTGGTCAAAGGTGCGCCGGCTAATGTGTCATCAGGGTTAACACATAGTCAAACATTTTGAATCTATTATTTACTAACAGTCTAAAACTACTTGATGGGTTAACTAGAGAAAAGATAGCCATGCTAGAAAATCACACATAAAAGCAAAACATCCAACCATTAATATACTACTCTTTTTCAATCAACAAAGCATAACCATTAGATAATCATAACTACAACTAAGTCAACTATGGGCCCATATTATTTAACTCGCAAACACATTGGACATAACAACAGGAAATATGCCATCTTTCATTTTTACTAATCTATTCCAGTGCAGACATCACACTACTATCTTAATAGCAACAAGTCTTGGCTAGCTCTTGTACTTAAATACAAAATCAGGTACTACCTGAGGTACCAGCGTGGACGGGCCAGGAGCATATAAGTTCCTCAAGTCCGGAGCCCGTGAGGGTTCAGACTCTACATCACTTTTCCCTTTATCACGACCATCACAATCGTTCCTAAAGCCCTGTGAAAATAGTTAAGCACACATCATTCAATATTGAAAGCAAACCATTAGAAAAGCAATTGTAGAGGAGCGATAATTCTACCCTGCACTATAACATCATTTGCAAGATATCGCAATTGAAATCTCTAGCATGAAATCCGTATAGCACTTCATAACAAGACTATAAGCTAATGCACAAATAATATACACCAATACACTCAGAAACAATATAATTTGAAGTTATAGACACCAGAGCATCGCCAAGGTAGATAGAGAAGGACATCTTGCGACGTGTGTCCGGGCAGCCGATCTAGTCCACGTCGCTGAAGGTGGGAAGATCCAAAGTACATGAGGTGCGGAGGTGCGCTCCAAGAGCTGGCATGCCATAGATGTAGAGGAGCACCGGCTTGATTAGATTCTGGTGACACACGCGTGTCTTGCATGTGCAAGAAAATATGCTGGACAACATACATAAGCTCAGGGTGCGTGATCATGAGGTACTGGAGCGCTCCGGCGAGGTTGTAGTAGGCGAAGGGATCGTCGACCCCAGGGTCGTCTTACGACAGCTTGCCCTTGTTGTCGATGGGACCGGGCAAAGGCTTGCAGCTATCCATGGTGGTGCACCCGATCACTTGCTCGGCATACTACTGCTGACAAAGGAAGAAGCCAGTAGCAGTGCGGGTGCCACAGATTCCAAGGAAGAAGCGTTGTCGCCCTAGGTCCTTCATGGCGAACTCGCCAGTGAGCCGGTGCACAATGCATTGGAGAAGAGCCAGGGAAGATGCCGTGAGCACGATATCATCCACATAGAGCATAAGGAATGCAATGTCGGCACCATGCACCATCGTGAATAGAGAGGAGTTAGAGCACGTGGCGGCGAAGCCAAGGGTCTTAATGAAGCCGACCAACCGCACAAACCAGGCATGTGGTGCGTATTTTAATCAAGCCGTAGAGGGACTTGGCCAGCTGATAGAGGTGGTCTGGCTTGGTTTGCCAACGAAGCCGGCCGGCGCCGATGAAAGCCGCAGATGACCCATCATGCTTTGTAGCTCTCGAGCGGGTCATCCGTGTGCAATTTGTGCTTGAAGATACACTCGTCGGTGATCAGGTTGGCACCTGGAGGGCACATCACTAAGTCCAAGGTTCAGTTGCAGACGAGGAGAGTGTACTCCTCGCGCATGGCCGCGAGCCTGTTGTGATCGCGAATGGCCACCCGAACAGATCAGGTGGAATAGGGGAGATCGACTATGTGGAGAAGGCAGTGGCGGCTTCATAGTACCGCCCGTTTGGCAAGAAAACGCCGACCTGAGCTCGCGTGACCATCAGTCTTGGTGGACACGGTGGGGGAGCACATGTGACAGGTGGTGAAGCCGCGGCACCGTCGGATGACGTTCCGACGAGCGAGCTAGAATCAATCGAGGGCGCACAAGATGAAGATGCACCAGGGCAGTAGGATGGGGATCCGGCGAGCATGCTTGAATCGGGAAGTGGTGCCCTGCTCGTAGAGCCATACGAGTCGTCGATCACTGACCCAACACCACCATTTGAAAGGAGAGAACGCGCACCGAGCCACGAAGAAGCGGGCCTGCCCGATGGAGATTGGATGCACATGCTTGAATCTCCTGAGGGTGCGGGTTGCGCATTGCGGGACGCCAGAGAACAGGGACCTCCAAAACTGGCGGAGCTGCTGGCAGTTGCAAGGGCGGCACAGGGTTAGTTGCGATGGAACGGGCAAAGGGAAACATTGCCTCACCAAAGAGCACATGCCGCGAGGTGAGAACCTAACAAGAGAGCGGATCAAAGCAACGGTAGCCGCGATGATCTGATGGGTAGCCGAGGAAGACACATGCGATAGAGCGGACATTGAGTTTGTGACAAGCAGTGGCCTTGGTGTTGGGGTAACATCGTAACATAGACACCCAAAGACACAAAGAATGATGTAGTGAGGAGCGACGACGAGTCGCAGTTCATGCGGAGTGCAGGCCGCACTAGCATAGCACGACCGCCGGTTCAGGAGGTAGGTAGCAGGGTTGAGTGCCTTGGCCCAGAAATGTGGCGGCATGATGTGTGATACAGGAGCGGGCAAACATTGTCGTTGAGGGTGCGAAGTGTGCGTTCTGCCTTGCTATTTTGCTGACTCGTGTAAGGACACGAGAGGTGAAGAACAGAGCCATGTTCAGAGAGAAGAGAGCGAACAATGTGACAGTCAAACTCTCTGCCGTTGTCGGTTCAACAATGGACAGCTGAAATTGGGTGCGAATATAGACATAGAACTTGTGCAAAATGGGTAGCTTATCAGACTTGTGTTTGAGAGGGTAGTTCCACACATAGTGAGTATAGTCATCAAGCACAACTAAGTATAACTGATAACCAGAGATGCTGATAACAGGGGATGTCACTACACTGACAAAACTGACAAAACTGATAACCAGAGATGCTGGTAACCACACTACACTACAGTACACTGACAAAACGTACTGGGCCACAAACGTAACGTGCATAAGAATAGCAGGTGGCATGCAATGACAGCTGCATGCTCTCTACCATGGGACAGCCGGGTGGTAATAATCCATTATGTTTCTTTACCAAATGCAGACAACGAGCACTAAACCTTTCTTTTAGAAGCCAACGAGCAGTAAACAGTTCCCTCGGTACGTATGGCAAATAGATACGGCACCACACCGGCCGGCCGCCAAAGAAGCAAATTAACAACGTACTCTACGTAGCACGTTTTTACATGGCAACGGAAGGAAGGCCCCCCTACTACACTACGTATACGGTGTTGAAATCAGAAGGCAGCCAATACATCATCTATCTATTCTAGTATTCTACTCCGGTGGAAATCCCACACCGGCCGCCACCGCCATGAAACAAGGAGGATTCATGCATGTCCCACCAAGAACGGTACCGGCGGGTACGTAGTGAGCGCGGCCGTGGATCCGGCCGGGCCGACCTAGCTACTTTTAGACTAACGAGGTCCGCACGCACCAGGGACAAGCTAGCTGCTTGGCGACGACGACTCGCGCCGGCGTCGCCGTTGGTCTCGGGGCAAATCAATTAATAAAAATACAAAAACAAAAAGGAGAGAGAAACGACGACGTACCACCATTCTTCAGCAGACGTACGCACTGCCCTCCGCTCGACGACGGGAGGCACCTCACTGTTTCCCTGCGGCGACGGCGACGGCGAGGATCCTGTTTCCTGCGTGCTTGCAGCGAAAACTAGACAGGTTATACGCAGATTACAGTATGCCATCTCCATTTTGAGGCATCCTTATATATAAACGGGGGCTACGAGCTGTAAAATCATGCTAGTATTATTTCCATTAATACCTATATCTATTAATATATATATATATAATTTATTATTATTAATGCTATTATTAATAACGTATTATTATTATTATTTCCAAGGATAAATGGGGTAATTTTATAAAATAGTAAGTAGTAAAACTTTTCTTACTTTGGCTAATAATGTCTACCTGATCCTTCTCTCCCAATTTAATTGTCTTAGATTTGTCTAGATACGGACACGTTTTAGTGTTAGATACATTCGTATCTAGACAAATCCAATACAATTAATTCGGGATGTAGGTAATATTATATATATGTACATAATTTATTTTTATTAATGTTATTAATAGTGTTTTATTATTATTTCCAAGGATAAATGGGCGTGACTTTGTAAAATATACATATTTTCTTCGACCAATTTGGCTGAGCTACATAGCATGAAATATCTACGCCATTAATCTTTGATTTTAGGGACTAAGATAAAAAAGTAAATTGTTACATAATACTTGGCCAGACACGTACAACCTCATCCATTTGACATGCCGAAGTTAAAAAAAAATATATTTACTTGAATTGCTATTTTAAATTAAGTCCACTTTTGGATTGAGATATGTACAGTAGGGAGTTGCATCTTTTTGTATGTGATGCTGCAAAAATGTTTATTTCAGAAACTAAAAGGCTTGGTCTATCTTTACCTAATGTTAAAGGAAGGATTGTTTCTCCACTTTTTTTGGTCATCGGGTCCTTTTGTACGTCGTCCTTTTATATGTTTTTTGTACGTTGTCCGTTTTGTAAAAATAAAAAAGGAAAAACTTGCACTCATGAGATCTCGAACAAAGGTGGGCAGGAAGTGTGCACAGCAGACTAAGCAACTAATAGTCTAATATGGCTTGTGATTGGGTGCAAACATAGGAAACATCTATATTATAGGAGGAGCTGGGTTTCTTAAAAAATAAAATAAATTCGGACCACTGCTCACTATAAACGCAAATACTACTAATCTTCGCACATCTAGAAACGGCTGCCCCATGCATGTACGTAGAAAAAAGGCCGCGCCATGTGTCACCGATGACCCATGCACCTAAAAAAAACTGCCCCATGTGTAACGGATGCCCCATGCACCTAAAAAAGGGGCTGCCCCATATGTGTCGCTGATGTAGTTGCCCCATGCATTACTGTTTTGTTCTGAAATTCTGATTACTTCTAATGATTTTTCTTTTTTGCGGGGTAATGACTACTAATGATATAAGGAGATAAACATAGATGCATATTTTCATCATACTTGCATCCTTTATAACAGCGATTTTATTATGATAAATTTATTTTAGTTTATTTATGGGAACCCTTGCTTCGGTTCTGCAAGTCCGAAATCTTGAGGAGCTCGGCATTTGGCCCTTGCGGCATCGGAAGGTAGGGATGTGAGGAAGCACTATAGGTGGACAATGCAACACCAAGGATGAATGAATTTTTGATTGATCTATCGTCTCCCTCGTGTCTGGTCGAACATACCAACATGTCGTACCATTTTTTTTCAAGTTGTGAGATGATGGATAATTATTATTTGTTTACATACTTTCATTAGTTTGTGTTCTTTATCCGAAAATATGTTACCCTTTATCCATGACTTTCCCATGATAATTTTTTTCACTAGGATGCACAAGAAATGACCCAGTTCAAAATGCGCATTTGGTCTAATACCTAATGTGCAAAGTTTTAATGGATTCATATGGATTTACTTAGAACCAATTCACCTTATGTAAGTTCCTTCAATGATTAAAGATGGTTGAACTCCATAACCATATAACATATGCTTAATTTTTTTCCCGTTGCAATGCACGGGCATATTTGCTAGTATATGTAAATTTTTCTTAAAATTGTAATCTATTTTTGAATTCTTATAAGACCATGCACGAACTCAATCATATGTCTTTCCCTTATGAGTTAAGCAAGGGCAAAACATGTGTGTGGTGTGTGAGACCCAACAACGTACTAGCTATAGGGGAGAAAACTTAGCATGTCACAACAAAAGCATTGACTCGGAACACCATTGTTTGTCCCTAAAACAAAATCCTTAGTGCCCTGGGACAGGGCCATGGGGCAGCCCTGCGCGGACAATAACATAAACCTTTTCTGCGAAGTCCAAATCGAATTTTCAGTTGGCTTTCCCATGAAGAAATTTTGTGTGTGCTACAAAGCAAGTACTTATAGATGCTTCACTTGCTCATTTCTTATGGTTTCATGACATGAATAAACGAATGTGAGATGATTCAAATCCATTGATAGGGTGTACTAACATGATATAGCGTATGACCAACCCACTAACTTAGTATAGGTGATCACTCTTGAGAGACATGTTCCAAACTTTAATGGCACATACTGATCTAATGCCACGTACAATCGGCCCACCAATATTTTTTCAACCAACACTTCAACTCAGCATGATCAATACAACGAGGTTGTTGTCAGTAAAAATCATTAAAGAGGTTTCATCTTAATTGGTAACGTAGATTTGCAAGAAATTACACTTAACAATTTTCAAAAGAACTTTGTAAGATTATAATTCTTGAAAACATATTCTATATTTGATTTATAGGATTATATATTTTAGGAATTTATAGGTTCTTGTAGGATTATAATTGTTGAAGATTGATTGTTGTTTAATATGTTAGAATAATGTGGTCTAGGTCTGTGTATAGTCACACTACACGGCACAAAAACACATGTGGGTGGGATCATAGAACAACCAAACTCAAGAATGGGGGATACCATTGCTAGATCTAAAGAAAATAGATAAAACTAATGCTACTTCTGTTTGCAAACAGGGAAACTCTAGAAATCATGTAGTCAAACTTGTCTAACAATGACTACCAATTATAAACACTAGTACAAAAATGCTACTGGTGGCGTGCCAAAACAATGTTGGTGGTGTGCAGCCCCACACGAACAATGATGTGGCCCTCATAAGTGTTATTGGTGGCATGGTGGGCTCCACACCATCAGTAGTATATCTGTATGTGCGCGTGCGCGTGCGCTTAATATATAGACACAACTAGTGATTATGAACGGTAGTGGCGACACATGCCACTAATTGAGTTTACAAGCAACTGAACTATACTACCACGGCAGTGTTTTCTGCATACACGGCAGCATATTCTGCTAACATGGCAAAGAATGTGATTATCAGTGTAGACGTTTGCATATCATAATTACATTTCAATATAGAAAGAATGAACTTAACCATAATAAATAAGAGAATTAGGAAACTAGTTTGGAATAACGTTAATTAACACACAACAACAATTAGAAGAGTAGTCAAGATGATAGATAGCCAGGCAAGTTTGGAACAACGTTAACACATAATGACATGTAACTGAGTACTCAAGACCCCATCATTGTCCTCTCCTATTACATAACATAAGCACCGTTTTGGTATTCTTGACATGTCATACTAGCGGGGCAAACGTCAGCATGGCGGTTCTGTTGCTGTAACCAATCGGATATCTCCTCCGGGCTTGCTGCACCGTCATTGAACCTCCCATGGGCGTGAATGACACCTTGGTTGATGATGATCTCAAACTTATGTTGGATGCATAAGAAAACTCTGCGATCTCCTTCTGAGACTTAATCCATTGTCTTCCCCCATGTGAAGACGTTAGATTGCTTTGAAAACATCTCTCCCTCCTGTACATATGCATACAGTGTTGCATGACCTAGTAGCCGTCCGTCTGACTGTTTGCTGCATGCAACTGAAGTCGGCTTTGTACCTGAAGCACATGATGCTATTTTTGTCCAACTATTGACATCATTTTTGATGATCCCTCCCTTGAAATGATATCCGAAGAGAGCTTCATTACTTTTCATTAGCTAGCTCCTATTACTATTCATCATTCTTGCACTATTACGGAAATGGTTACACAAAATTTTAGTTGGCGTGTGATACGTCTCCAACGTATCTATAATTTTTGATTGTTCCATGCTATTATATTACCTCTTTTGGATGTTTATGGGCTTTATTATACACATTTATATAATTTTTGGCACTAACCTACTAACCGGAGGCCCAGCCCATATTGCTGTTTTTTTGCCTATTTCAGTATTTCGAAGAAAAGGAATATCAAATGGAGTCCAAACAGAATGAAACCTTCGGGAGCGTGATTTTTGGAACGAACATGATCCGGAGAGCTTGGAGTGCAAGTCAAGAAGCCCCCTGTAGGGCGCGCCCTCTGTCTCGTGGGCCCCTCGGGCGGCCACCGACGTACTTCTTCCTCCTATATATATACCTACGTACCCCGAAAACATCCAGGAGCATCACGAAACACAATTTCCACCGCCGTAACCTTCTGTATCCGCGAGATCCCATCTTGGAGCCTTCGCCGGCACTCTGCCGGAGGGGGAATCAAGCACGGAGGACCTCTACATCAACATCCTTGCCCCTCCGATGAGTTGTGAGTAGTTTACCACAGACCTACGGGTCCATAGTTATTAGCTAGATGGCTTCTTCTCTCTTTTTGGATCTCAATACAATGTTCTCCCGCTCTCTTGTGGAGATCTATTTGATGTAAACTCTTTTTGCGGTGTGTTTGTCGAGATCCGATGAATTGTGGGTTTATGATCAAGTTTATCTATAAATAATATTTGAATCTTCTCTGAATTCTTTTATGTATGATTGAGTTATCTTTGCAAGTCTCTTCGAATTATCAGTTTGGTTTGGCCTACTAGATTGGTCTTTCTTGCCATGGGAGAAGTGCTTAGCTTTGGGTTCAATCTTGCGAGTCCTTACCCGATGTGAGAAAGGGTTGCAAGGCACGTATTGTATTGTTGCCATCGAGGATAACAAGATGGGGTTTATATCATATTGCATGAGTTTATCCCTCTACATCATGTCATCTTGCTTAATGCGTTACTCTGTTCTTATGAACTTAATACTCTAGATGCAGGCAGGAGTCGGTCGATGTGTAGTAGATGCAGGCAGGAGTTGGTCTACTTGTTATGAACGTGATGCCTATATACATGATCATGCCTATATAATCTCATAACTATGTGCTTTTCTATCAATTGCTCGACAGTAATTTGTTCACCCACCGTAATATTTATGCTATCTTGAGAGAAGCCTCTAGTGAAACCTATGGCCCCCGGGTCTATCTCTTATCATATTTGCTTTCAGTCTACTTTTATTTGCATCTTTACTTTTTGCATCTATATTATAAAATACCAAAAATATATTTATCTTATCATACTATCTTTATTAGATCTCACTTTTGCAAGTGGCTGTGAAGGGATTGACAACCCCTTTATTGCGTTGGTTGCGAGTTCTCAGTTTGTTTGTGTAGGTGCGTGGGACTTTTGAGGAGCCTCCTACTGGATTGATACCTTGGTTCTCAAAAACTGAGGGAAATACTTACGCTACACTTTGCTGCATCACCCTCTCCTCTTTGAGGAAAACCAGCATAAGCTCAAGGCGTAGCAAGAAGGATTTATGGCGCCCGTTGCGGGAGGTCTTCGCTTAAGTCAAGACAAACCAAGTACCCATCACAAACCCATCTCCTCGCATTTACATTATTTGCCATTTGCCTCTCGTTTTCCTCTCCCCCACTTCACCTTTGCCGTTTTATTCGCCTCTCTTTCCCAATCTCCTCCTCTCTTCGCTTGCCCTTTTCGTTTGCTCGTTTGGTTGGATTAGATGCTTATTTATTGCTAAGCAGAGAACCTAAGATCTATGGATCCTCATCTGCTTGGTAATCTTTTAAGGGATCCAATTATGATGAACCAATTGCTAGTGAGTTTTGTGCACTAGATTATCTTTATGAAGCTTTGCTCAAAATTTGTGAATCTGAAAATTACGATGAAGAAATTTATGAAGAGATTCACGATAAGTCCTTCAATAAAAAGCATGATTGCAATGATTTTCCTATAATTTTTCTTGATGTCAATTGTGCTAATAATATGCAAAACCCGAAGCTTGGGGATGCTAGTTTTTCTATGTCTACTACTTGTTTCAATGATCATGATTGGGGTGATTCTTGTTATAACCTTGAAAATTTATTTAAGCCCCATGATGAATATGAGATTGATAATAGTATTTGCAATAATATTGAAAGTGGGTTTGGAAGAGTGTCAACTTTAGATCCCACATATTTAGGGTATGTTCAATCTTATGATAATTTTGATAAAAGTGGGTTCGGAAAGGTCATGACTTTAGTTAATGTTAATCCTTTGTCTTGGAAGAGTGTCAACTTTGCATGCATGTGGATCATGTTGAGAATATGTTTTGTGATAGCTATTTTGTTGAATTTGCCTATGATCCTACATGTAATTATCATGAGAGAGGAAAATATGGTCGTAGAAATTTTTATCTTATTAAATTACCTCTCGTCATGTTGAGGTTGCTTTTCGTCCCTTTCTTCTTCCTTGCGTATAATAGTTTTTGCTTGCCTTGCAAATTTGTTTGCTTATAATATGCCTATGCATAGGAAGTATGTTAGACTTAGATGTGTTTGTCACGTGTTTTATGATGCTCTCTTTGTGCTTCAATTCTTGTCTTTCATGTGAGCATCATTGAAATCTCAATGCCTAGCTAAAAAAGGCTTTAAAGAAAAGCGCTTGTTGGGAGGCAACCCAATATTTTTCCTTGCTGGTATTTAATAAATCTTGCATCTACCTTCTGGTTAGATGTGTTTTTATCTTTTAATTAGTGTTTGTGCCAAATAGAACCTATAGGATAACCTACGATGATAGTTTATTTGATTCTGCTGAAAATGAAACTTTCTGTGAGGAATATAATTTTGTTAAATCACAAGAACGTGCTTTTGCTTTGATTCTTTTTGCTCTAGTGCTTCACTTATATCTTTTAGAGCACGGTGGTGTCTTAATTTTGAAGAAATTGCTAGTCTCTCATGATTCACTTATATCATTTTGAGAGTCTTTTAGAACAGCATGGTATTTGCTATGATCATAAAGTTGGTCCTAGAATGATGAGCATCCAAGTTGGGTATAATAAAACTATCATAGAAAGTTAATTGGATGCTATGATCAATTTGATACTTGATAATTGTTTTGAGATATGGAGGTAGTGATATTAAAGTCATGCTAGTTGGGTGATTATGAATTTAAAGAATGCTTGTGTTGAAGTTTGTGATTCTCGTAACATGCACGTATGGTGAACCGCTTTGTGATGAAGTTGGAGCACAATTTTATTTATTGATTGTCTTCCTTATGAGTGGCGGTCGGGGACGAGGGATCGTCTTTTCCTACCAATCTATCCCCTAGGAGCATCTTGGCGTAGTGCTTTGGTTTTTGATGACTTCTAAATTTTTGCAACAAGTATATGAGTTCTTTTGATTAATGTTGAGTCCATGGATTATACGCACTCTTTCACCCTTCCACCATTGCTAGCTTCTCTTGTATCGTGCAACTTTCGCCGGTACCATACACCCACCTTACTCCTTCCTCAAAACAGCCACCATACCTACCTATTATGGCATCTCCATAGCCATTCGAGATATATTGCCATGCAACTTTCCACCGTTCCGTTCATATGACACGCATTACTTTTGTCATATTGCTTTTTGCATGATCATGTAGTTGACATTGTATTTGTGGCAAGGTCACCTTCATAATTTTCATACATGTCGCTCTTGATTCATTGCATATCCCGGTACACCGCCGGAGGCATTCATATATAGTCATATCTTGTTCTAGCTTTGAGTTGTAAATCCATAAAAGTGTGATGATCTTCATTATTAGAGCATTGTCCTAGTGAGGAAAGGATGATGAAGACTATGATTCCCTCACAAGTCGGGATGAGACTTCGGACTTTACAAAGAAAAGAAAAAAAAAAGAGAAAAGCCAAAAGAAAAAAAAGAAAAAAAGAAAAAAAAATAGAAAAAAGAGAAAAGAAAAAAAAGAAAAAAATTGAGAGAAAAAGAGAGAAGGGACAATTTCTACTATCTCCTTTTCCACACTTGTGCTTCAAATTAGCACCATGATCTTCATGATAGAGAGTCTCCTATGTTGTCACTTTCATATACAAGTGAGAATTTTTCATTATGGAACTTGGCTTATATATTCCAATGATGGGCTTCCTCAAAGTGCACTAGGTCTTCGTGAGCAAGCAAGTTGGATGCACACCCACTTAGTTTCTTTTGTTGAGCTTTCATACATTTATAGCTCTAGTGCATCCGTTGCATGGAAATCCCTACTCACTCACATTGATATCTATTAATGGGCATCTCCATAACCCGTTGATACGCCTAGTTGATGTGAGACTATCTTCTCCTTTTTGTCTTCTCCACAACCACCATTCTATTCCACATATAGTGCTATGTCCATGGCTCACGCTCATGTATTGCGTGAAAGTTGAAAAAGTTTGAGATTATTAAAGTATGAAACAATTGCTTGGCTTGTCATCGGGGTTGTGCATGATTAAATACTTTGTGTGATGAAGATAGAGCAACAGCCAAACTATATGATTTTGTAGGGATAACTTTCTTTAGCCATGTTATTTTGAGAAGACATGATTACTTTGATTAGTATGCTTGAAGTATTACTATTTCTTATGTCGATATGAACTTTTATTTTGTATGCATTTGGGTCTGAACATGCATGCCACAATAAAGAAAATTACATTATGAATTATGCTAGGTAGCATTCCACATCAAAAATTCCTTCTTTATTATTTACCTACTCGAGGACGAGTAGGAATTAAGCTTGGGGATGCTTGACACGTCTCCAACGTATCTATAATTTTTGATTGTTCCATGCTATTATATTACCTCTTTTGGATGTTTATGGGCTTTATTTTACACATTTATATCATTTTTGGGACTAACCTACTAACCGGAGGCCCAGCCCATATTGCTGTTTTTTTTGCCTATTTCAGTATTTCGAAGAAAAGGAATATCAAACGGAGTACAAACGGAATGAAACATTCGGGAGTGTGATTTCTGGAACGAACATGATCCGAAGAGCTTGGAGTGCAATCAAGAAGCTCCCGAGGGCCCAACGAGATAGGGGGCCGCGCCCCACATACAGGCGCGCCCCCTGTCTCGTGGGCCCCTCGGGCGGCCACCGACGTACTTCTTCCTCCTATATATATACCTACGTACCCCGAAAACATCCAGGAGCACCACGAAACACAATTTCCACCGCCGTAACCTTCTGTATCCGCGAGATCCCATCTTGGAGCCTTCGCCGGCACTCTGCCGGAGGGGGAATCAACCACGGAGGGCCTCTACATCAACATCCTTGGCCCTCCGATGAGTTGTGAGTAGTTTACCACAAACCTATGGGTCCATAGTTATTAGCTAGATGGCTTCTTCTCTCTTTTGGATCTCAATACAATGTTCTCCCCTCTCTTGTGGAGATCTATTTGATGTAAACTCTTTTTGCGGTGTGTTTGTCGAGATCCGATGAATTGTGGGTTTATGATCAAGTTTATCTATGAATAATATTTGAATCTTCTCTGAATTCTTTTATGTATGATTGAGTTATCTTTGCAAGTCTCTTGAATTATCAGTTTGGTTTGGCCTACTAGATTGGTCTTTCTTGCCATGGGAGAAGTGCTTAGCTTTGGGTTCAATCTTGCGGAGTCCTTACCCAAGGATGTGAGAAAGGGTTGCAAGGCACGTATTGTATTGTTGCCATCGAGGATAACAAGATGGGGTTTATATCATATTGCATGAGTTTATCCCTCTACATCATGTCATCTTGCTTAATCGTTACTCTGTTCTTATGAACTTAATACTCTAGATGCAGGTGGAGTCGATCGATGTGTAGTAGATGCAGGCAGGAGTTGGTCTACTTGTTATGAACGTGATGCCTATATACATGATCATGCCTATATAATCTCATAACTATGTGCTTTTCTATCAATTGCTCGACAGTAATTTGTTCACCCACCGTAATATTTATGCTATCTTGAGAGAAGCCTCTAGTGAAACCTATGGCCCCCGGGTCTATCTCTTATCATATTTGCTTTCTACTTTTATTTGCATCTTTACTTTTGCATCTATATTATAAAATACCAAAATATATTTATCTTATCATACTATCTTTATTAGATCTCACTTTTGCAAGTGGCTGTGAAGGGATTGACAACCCCTTTATTGCGTTGGTTAGTTCTCAGTTTGTTTGTGTAGGTGCGTGGGACTTTTGAGGAGCCTCCTCTTTGGATTGATACCTTGGTTCTCAAAACTGAGGGAAATACTTACGCTACACTTTGCTGCATCACCCTCTCCTCTTTGAGGAAAACCAACGCAAGCTCAAGACGTAGCAAGAAGGATTTATGGCGCCGTTGCCGGGGAGGTCTTCGCTTAAGTCAAGACAAACCAAGTACCCATCACAAACCCATCTCCCTCGCATTTACATTATTTGCCATTTGCCTCTCGTTTTCCTCTCCCCCACTTCACCTTTGCCGTTTTATTCGCCCTCTCTTTCCCAATCTCCTCCTCTCTTTCGCTTGCCCTTTCGTTTGCTCGTTTGGTTGGATTAGATGCTTATTTATTGCTAAACAGAGAACCTAAGATCTATGGATCCTCATCTGCTTGGTAATCTTTTAAGGGATCCAATTATGATGAACCAATTGCTAGTGAGTTTTGTGCACTAGATTATCTTTATGAAGCTTTGCTCAAAATTTGTGAATCTGAAAATTACGATGAAGAAATTTATGAAGAGATTCACGATAAGTCCTTCAATAAAAAGCATGATTGCAATGATTTTCCTATAATTTTTCTTGATGTCAATTGTGCTAATAATATGCAAAACCCGAAGCTTGGGGATGCTAGTTTTCTATGTCTACTACTTGTTTCAATGATCATGATTGGGGTGATTCTTGTTATAACCTTGAAAATTTATTTAAGCCCCATGATGAATATGAGATTGATAATAGTATTTGCAATAATATTGAAAGTGGGTTTGGAAGAGTGTCAACTTTAGATCCCACATATTTAGGGTATGTTCAATCTTATGATAATTTTGATAAAAGTGGGTTCGGAAAGGTCATGACTTTAGTTAATGTTAATCCCACTGTCTTGGAAGAGTGTCAACTTTGCATGCATGTGGATCATGTTGAGAATATGTTTTGTGATAGCTATTTTGTTGAATTTGCCTATGATCCTACATGTAATTATCATGAGAGAGGAAAATATGGTCGTAGAAATTTTTATCTTATTAAATTACCTCTCGTCATGTTGAGGTTGCTTTCGTCCCTTTCTTCTTCCTTGCGTATAATAGTTTTTGCTTGCCTTGCAAATTTGTTTGCTTATAATATGCCTATGCATAGGAAGTATGTTAGACTTAGATGTGTTTGTCACGTGTTTTATGATGCTCTCTTTGTGCTTCAATTCTTGTCTTTCATGTGAGCATCATTGAAATCTCAATGCCTAGCTAAAAAGGCTTTAAAGAAAAGCGCTTGTTGGGAGGCAACCCAATATTTTTCCTTGCTGGTATTTAATAAATCTTGCATCTACCTTCTGGTTAGATGTGTTTTTATCTTTTAATTAGTGTTTGTGCCAAATAGAACCTATAGGATAACCTACGATGATAGTTTATTTGATTAGCTGAAAAAGCGTAAACTTTACGCGAGGAATATAATTTTGTTAAATCACAAGAACGTGCTTTTGCTTTGATTCTTTTTTGCTCTAGTGCTTCACTTATATCTTTTAGAGCACGGTGGTGTCTTAATTTTGAAGAAATTGCTAGTCTCTCATGATTCACTTATATCATTTTGAGAGTCTTTTAGAACAGCATGGTATTTGCTATGATCATAAAGTTGGTCCTAGAATGATGAGCATCCAAGTTGGGTATAATAAAAACTATCATAGAAAGTTAATTGGATGCTATGATCAATTTGATACTTGATAATTGTTTTGAGATATGGAGGTAGTGATATTAAAGTCATGCTAGTTGGGTGATTATGAATTTAAAGAATGCTTGTGTTGAAGTTTGTGATTCTCGTAACATGCACGTATGGTGAACCGCTTTGTGATGAAGTTGGAGCACAATTTTATTTATTGATTGTCTTCCTTATGAGTGGCGGTCGGGGACGAGGGATCGTCTTTTCCTACCAATCTATCCCCCTAGGAGCATGCGCGTAGTGCTTTGGTGTTTGATGACTTCTAAATTTTTGCAACAAGTATATGAGTTCTTTTGATTAATGTTGAGTCCATGGATTATACGCACTCTTTCACCCTTCCACCATTGCTAGCTTCTCTTGTATCGTGCAACTTTCGCCGGTACCATACACCCACCTTACTCCTTCCTCAAAACAGCCACCATACCTACCTATTATGGCATCTCCATAGCCATTCCGAGATATATTGCCATGCAACTTTCCACCGTTCCGTTCATATGACACGCATTACTTTTGTCATATTGCTTTTTGCATGATCATGTAGTTGACATTGTATTTGTGGCAAGGCCACCTTCATAATTTTCATACATGTCGCTCTTGATTCATTGCATATCCTTACATCACCGGAGGCATTCATATATAGTCATATCTTGTTCTAGCTTTGAGTTGTAAATCCATAAAAGTGTGATGATCTTCATTATTAGAGCATTGTCCTAGTGAGGAAAGGATGATGAAGACTATGATTCCCTCACAAGTCGGGATGAGACTTCGGACTTTACAAAAAGAAAAGAAAAAAAAGAGAAAAGCCAAAAAGAAAAAAAAAAGAGAAAAAAAGAAAAAAAGAAAGAAAAAAAATAAAATGAGAGAAAAAGAGAGAAGGGACAATGCTACTATCTCCTTTTCCACACTTGTGCTTCAAAAAATAGCACCATGATCTTCATGTTAGAGAGTCTCATATGTTGTCACTTTCATATACTAGTGGGAATTTTTCATTATAGAACTTGGCTTGTATATTCCAATGATGGGCTTCCTCAAAGTGCCCTAGGTCTTCGTGAGCAAGCAAGTTGGATGCACCCCACTTAGTTTCTTTTGTTGAGCTTTCATATATTTATAGCTCTAGTGCATCCGTTGCATGGAAATCCCTACTCACTCACATTGATATCTATTAATGGGCATCTCCATAACCCGTTGATACGCCTAGTTGATGTGAGACTATCTTCTCCTTTTTGTCTTCTCCACAACCACCATTCTATTCCACATATAGTGCTATGTCCATGGCTCACGCTCATGTATTGCGTGAAAGTTGAAAAAGTTTGAGATTATTAAAGTATGAAACAATTGCTTGGCTTGTCATCGGGGTTGTGCATGATTAAATACTTTGTGTGATGAAGATAGAGCAACAGCCAAACTATATGATTTTGTAGGGATAACTTTCTTTAGCCATGTTATTTTGAGAAGACATGATTACTTTGATTAGTATGCTTGAAGTATTACTATTTCTTATGTCGATATGAACTTTTATTTTGTATGCATTTGGGTCTGAACATGCATGCCACAATAAAGAAAATTACATTATGAATTATGCTAGGTAGCATTCCACATCAAAAATTCCTTCTTTATTATTTACCTACTCGAGGGGCAGTAGGAATTAAGCTTGGGGATGCTTGACACGTCTCCAACGTATCTATAATTTTGATTGTTCCATGCTATTATATTACCTCTTTTGGATGTTTATGGGCTTTATTTTACACATTTATATCATTTTGGGACTAACCTACTAACCGGAGGCCCGGCCCATATTGCTGTTTTTTGCCTATTTCAGTATTTGAAGAAAAGGAATATCAAACGGAGTACAAACGGAATGAAACATTCGGGAGTGTGATTTCTGGAACGAACATGATCCGAAGAGCTTGGAGTGCAATCAAGAAGCTCCCGAGGGCCCAACGAGATAGGGGGCCGCGCCCCCCGCCCTGTAGGGCGCGCCCCCTGTCTCGTGGGCCTCTCGGGCGGCCACCGACGTACTTCTTCCTCCTATATATATACCTACGTACCCCGAAAACATCCAGGAGCACCACGAAACACAATTTCCACCGCCGTAACCTTCAGATCCATGAGATCCCATCTTGGAGCCTTCATGGCACTTTCTGAGGGAGGGAATCAACCACGAGGGCCTCTACATCAACATCCTTGGCCCTCCGATGAGTTGTGAGTAGTTTACCACAGACCTCTGGGTCCATAGTTATTAGCTAGATGGCTTCTTCTCTCTTTTTGGATCTCAATACAATGTTCTCCCCTCTCTTGTGGAGATCTATTTGATGTAAACTCTTTTGCGGTGTGTTTGTCGAGATCCGATGAATTGTGGGTTTATGATCAAGTTTATCTATGAATAATATTTGAATCTTCTCTGAATTCTTTTATGTATGATTGAGTTATCTTTGCAAGTCTCTTGAATTATCAGTTTGGTTTGGCCTACTAGATTGGTCTTTCTTGCCATGGGAGAAGTGCTTAGCTTTGGGTTCAATCTTGGAGTCCTTACCGATGTGAAAGGGTTGCAAGGCACGTATTGTATTGTTGCCATCGAGGATAACAAGATGGGGTTTATATCATATTGCATGAGTTTATCCCTCTACATCATGTCATCTTGCTTAATGCGTTACTCTGTTCTTATGAACTTAATACTCTAGATGCACGAGGAGTCGGTCGATGTGTAGTAGATGCAGGCGCAGGAGTTGGTCTACTTGTTATGAACGTGATGCCTATATACATGATCATGCCTATATAATCTCATAACTATGTGCTTTTCTATCAATTGCTCGACGGTAATTTGTTCACCACCGTAATATTTATGCTATCTTGAGAGAAGCCTCTAGTGAAACCTATGGCCCCGGGTCTATCTCTTATCATATTTGCTTTCAGTCTACTTTTATTTGCATCTTTACTTTTTTGCATCTATATTATAAAATACCAAAATATATTTATCTTATCATACTATCTTTATTAGATCTCACTTTTGCAAGTGGCTGTGAAGGGATTGACAACCCCTTTATTGCGTTGGTTGCGAGTTCTCGGTTTGTTTGTGTAGGTGCGTGGGACTTTTGAGGAGCCTCCTCTTTGGATTGATACCTTGGTTCTCAAAACTGAGGGAAATACTTACGCTACACTTTGCTGCATCACCCTCTCCTCTTTGAGAAAACCAGCATAAGCTCAAGGCGTAGCAAGAAGGATTTCTGGCGCCGTTGCTGGGGAGGTCTTCGGTTAAGTCAAGACAAACCAAGTACCCATCACAAACCCATCTCCCTCGCATTTACATTATTTGCCATTTGCCTCTCGTTTTCCTCTCCCCCACTTCACCTTTGCCGTTTTATTCGCCCTCTCTTTCCCAATCTCCTCCTCTCTTTCGCTTGCCCTTTCGTTTGCTCGTTTGGTTGGATTAGATGCTTATTTATTGCTAAACAGAGAACCTAAGATCTATGGATCCTCATCTGCTTGGTAATCTTTTTAAGGGATCCAATTATGATGAACCAATTGCTAGTGAGTTTTGTGCACTAGATTATCTTTATGAAGCTTTGCTCAAAATTTGTGAATCTGAAAATTACGATGAAGAAATTTATGAAGAGATTCACGATAAGTCCTTCAATAAAAAGCATGATTGCAATGATTTTCCTATAATTTTTCTTGATGTCAATTGTGCTACTAATATGCAAAACCGAAGCTTGGGGATGCTAGTTTTTCTATGTCTACTACTTGTTTCAATGATCATGATTGGGGTGATTCTTGTTATAACCTTGAAAATTTATTTAAGCCCCATGATGAATATGAGATTGATAATAGTATTTGCAATAATATTGAAAGTGGGTTTGGAAGAGTGTCAACTTTAGATCCCACATATTTAGGGTATGTTCAATCTTATGATAATTTTGATAAAAGTGGGTTCGGAAAGGTCATGACTTTAGTTAATGTTAATCCTTTGTCTTGGAAGAGTGTCAACTTTGCATGCATGTGGATCATGTTGAGAATATGTTTTGTGATAGCTATTTTGTTGAATTTGCCTATGATCCTACATGTAATTATCATGAGAGAGGAAAATATGGTCGTAGAAATTTTTATCTTATTAAATTACCTCTCGTCATGTTGAGGTTGCTTTCGTCCCTTTCTTCTTCCTTGCGTATAATAGTTTTTGCTTGCCTTGCAAATTTGTTTGCTTATAATATGCCTATGCATAGGAAGTATGTTAGACTTAGATGTGTTTGTCACGTGTTTTATGATGCTCTCTTTGTGCTTCAATTCTTGTCTTTCATGTGAGCATCATTGAAATCCCAATGCCTAGCTAAAAAGGCTTTAAAGAAAAGCGCTTGTTGGGAGGCAACCCAATATTTTTCCTTGCTGGTATTTAATAAATCTTGCATCTACCTTCTGGTTAGATGTGTTTTTATCTTTTAATTAGTGTTTGTGCCAAATAGAACCTATAGGATAACCTACGATGATAGTTTATTTGATTCTGCTGAAAAACAGAAACTTTACGCGCAGGAATATAATTTTGTTAAATCACAAGAACGTGCTTTTGCTTTGATTCTTTTTGCTCTAGTGCTTCACTTATATCTTTTAGAGCACGGTGGTGTCTTAATTTTGAAGAAATTGCTAGTCTCTCATGATTCACTTATATCATTTTGAGAGTCTTTTAGAACAGCATGGTATTTGCTATGATCATAAAGTTGGTCCTAGAATGATGAGCATCCAAGTTGGGTATAATAAAAACTATCATAGAAAGTTAATTGGATGCTATGATCAATTTGATACTTGATAATTGTTTTGAGATATGGAGGTAGTGATATTAAAGTCATGCTAGTTGGGTGATTATGAATTTAAAGAATGCTTGTGTTGAAGTTTGTGATTCTCGTAACATGCATTATGGTGAACCGCTTTGTGATGAAGTTGGAGCACAATTTTATTTATTGATTGTCTTCCTTATGAGTGGCGGTCGGGGACGAGGGATCGTCTTTTCCTACCAATCTATCCCCCTAGGAGCATGCGCGTAGTGCTTTGGTTTTTGATGACTTCTAAATTTTTGCAACAAGTATATGAGTTCTTTTGATTAATGTTGAGTCCATGGATTATCGCACTCTTTCACCCTTCCACCATTGCTAGCTTCTCTTGTATCGTGCAACTTTCGCCGGTACCATACACCCACCTTACTCCTTCCTCAAAACAGCCACCATACCTACCTATTATGGCATCTCCATAGCCATTCCGAGATATATTGCCATGCAACTTTCCACCGTTACGTTCATATGACACGCATTACTTTTGTCATATTGCTTTTTGCATGATCATGTAGTTGACATTGTATTTGTGGCAAGGTCACCTTCATAATTTTCATACATGTCGCTCTTGATTCATTGCATATCCCGATACACTGCCGGAGGCATTCATATATAGTCATATCTTGTTCTAGCTTTGAGTTGTAAATCCATAAAAGTGTGATGATCTTCATTATTAGAGCATTGTCCTAGTGAGGAAAGGATGATGAAGACTATGATTCCCTCACAAGTCGGGATGAGACTTCGGACTTTACAAAAAGAAAAGAAAAAAAAGAGAAAAGCCAAAAAGAAAAAAAAAGAGAAAAAAAGAGAAAAAAAGAAAAAAAGAAAGAAAAAAAATAAAATGAGAGAAAAAGAGAGAAGGGACAATGCTACTATCTCCTTTTCCACACTTGTGCTTCAAAAAATAGCACCATGATCTTCATGTTAGAGAGTCTCATATGTTGTCACTTTCATATACTAGTGGGAATTTTTCATTATAGAACTTGGCTTGTATATTCCAATGATGGGCTTCCTCAAAAGTGCCCTAGGTCTTCGTGAGCAAGCAAGTTGGATGCACCCCACTTAGTTTCTTTTGTTGAGCTTTCATATATTTATAGCTCTAGTGCATCCGTTGCATGGAAATCCCTACTCACTCACATTGATATCTATTAATGGGCATCTCCATAACCCGTTGATCGCCTAGTTGATGTGAGACTATCTTCTCCTTTTGTCTTCTCCACAACCACCATTCTATTCCACATATAGTGCTATGTCCATGGCTCACGCTCATGTATTGCGTGAAAGTTGAAAAAGTTTGAGATTATTAAAGTATGAAACAATTGCTTGGCTTGTCATCGGGGTTGTGCATGATTAAATACTTTGTGTGATGAAGATAGAGCAACAGCCAAACTATATGATTTTGTAGGGATAACTTTCTTTAGCCATGTTATTTTGAGAAGACATGATTACTTTGATTAGTATGCTTGAAGTATTACTATTTCTTATGTCGATATGAACTTTTATTTTGTATGCATTTGGGTCTGAACATTCATGCCACAATAAAGAAAATTACATTATGAATTATGCTAGGTAGCATTCCACATCAAAAATTCCTTCTTTATTATTTACCTACTCGAGGACGAGTAGGAATTAAGCTTGGGGATGCTTGATACGTCTCCAACGTATCTATAATTTTTGATTGTTCCATGCTGTTATATTACCTCTTTTGGATGTTTATGGGCTTTATTTTACACATTTATATCATTTTTGGGACTAACCTACTAACCGGAGGCCCAACCCATATTGCTTTGTTTTTTGCCTATTTCAGTATTTGAAGAAAAGGAATATCAAGCGGAGTACAAACGGAATGAAACATTCGGGAGTGTGATTTCTGGAGCGAACATGATCCGAAGAGCTTGGAGTGCAATCAAGAAGCTCGAGGGCCCAACGAGATAGGGGCGCGCCCCCGTAGGTGGCGCCCACTGTCTCGTGGGCCTCTCATGACCACCGACGCACTTCTTCCTCCTATATATACCTCGTGCCCGAAAACATCCAGGAGCACCACGAAACACAATTTCCACCACCGTAACCTTCTGTATATGTGAGATCCCATCTTGGAGCCTTCGCCGGCACTCTGCCGGAGGGGGAATCAACCACGAAGGGCTTCTACATCAACATCCTTGGCCCTCCGATGAGTTGTGAGTAGTTTACCACAGACCTACGGGTCTATAGTTATTAGCTAGATGGCTTCTTCTCTCTTTTTGGATCTCAATACAATGTTCTCCCCCTCTCTTGTGGAGATCTATTTGATGTAAACTCTTTTTGCGGTGTGTTTGTCGAGATCCGATGAATTGTGGGTTTATGATCAAGTTTATCTATGAATAATATTTGAATCTTCTCTGAATTCTTTTATGTATGATTGAGTTATCTTTGCAAGTCTCTTCGAATTATCAGTTTGGTTTGGCCTACTAGATTGGTCTTTCTTGCCGTGGGAGAAGTGCTTAGCTTTGGGTTCAATCTTGCGGAGTCCTTACCCGATGTGATGTAAAGGGTTGCAAGGCACGTATTGTATTGTTGCCATCGAGGATAACAAGATGGGGTTTATATCATATTGCATGAGTTTATCCCTCTACATCATGTCATCTTGCTTAATGCGTTACTCTGTTCTTATGAACTTAATACTCTAGATGCAGGCAGGAGTCGGTCGATGTGTAGTAGATGCAGGCAGGAGTTGGTCTACTTGTTATGAACGTGATGCCTATATACATGATCATGCCTATATAATCTCATAACTATGTGCTTTTCTATCAATTGCTCGACAGTAATTTGTTCACCCACCGTAATATTTATGCTATCTTGAGAGAAGCCTCTAGTGAAACCTATGGCCCCCGGGTCTATCTCTTATCATATTTGCTTTCAGTCTACTTTTATTTGCATCTTTACTTTTTGCATCTATATTATAAAATACCAAAAATATATTTATCTTATCATACTATCTTTATTAGATCTCACTTTCGCAAGTGGCTGTGAAGGGATTGACAACCCCTTTATTGCGTTGGTTGCGAGTTCTCAGTTTGTTTGTGTAGGTGCGTGGGACTTTTGAGGAGCCTCCTACTGGATTGATACCTTGGTTCTCAAAACTGAGGGAAATACTTACGCTACACTTTGCTGCATCACCCTCTCCTCTTTAAGGAAAACCAACGCAAGCTCAAGACGTAGCAAGAAGGATTTATGGCGCCGTTACTGGGGAGGTCTTCGGTTAAGTCAAGACAAACCAAGTACCCATCACAAACCCATCTCCCTCGCATTTACATTATTTGCCATTTGCCTCTCGTTTTCCTCTCCCCCACTTCACCTTTGCCGTTTTATTCGCCCTCTCTTTTCCCAATCTCCTCCTCTCTTTCGCTTGCCCTTTCGTTTGCTCGTTTGGTTGGATTAGATGCTTATTTATTGCTAAACAGAGAACCTAAGATCTATGGATCCTCATCTGCTTGGTAATCTTTTTAAGGGATCCAATTATTATGAACCAATTGCTAGTGAGTTTTGTGCACTAGATTATCTTTATGAAGCTTTGCTCAAAATTTGTGAATCTGAAAATTACGATGAAGAAATTTATGAAGAGATTCACGATAAGTCCTTCAATAAAAAGCATGATTGCAATGATTTACCTATAATTTATCTTGATGTAAATTGTGCTAATAATAAGCAAAACCGAAGCTTGGGGATGCTAGTTTTTCTATGTCTACTACTTGTTTCAATGATCATGATTGGGGTGATTCTTGTTATAACCTTGAA
Organism: Aegilops bicornis; assembly: GCA_021605145.1. Lineage (NCBI taxonomy): Eukaryota > Viridiplantae > Streptophyta > Magnoliopsida > Poales > Poaceae > Aegilops > Aegilops bicornis. The sequence goes on along the minus strand of JAHIAL010000018.1, from coordinate 2,054,627 downwards.
AATTTATTTAAGCCCCATGATGAATATGAGATTGATAATAGTATTTGCAATAATATTGAAAGTGGGTTTGGAAGAGTGTCAACTTTAGATCCCACATATTTAGGGTATGTTCAATCTTATGATAATTTTGATAAAAGTGGGTTCGGAAAGGTCATGACTTTAGTTAATGTTAATCCTTTGTCTTGGAAGAGTGTCAACTTTGCATGCATGTGGATCATGTTGAGAATATGTTTTGTGATAGCTATTTTGTTGAATTTGCCTATGATCCTACATGTAATTATCATGAGAGAGGAAAATATGGTCGTAGAAATTTTTATCTTATTAAATTACCTCTCTCGTCATGTTGAGGTTGCTTTTCGTCCCTTTCTTCTTCCTTGCATTATAATAGTTTTTGCTTGCCTTGCAAATTTGTTTGCTTATAATATGCCTATGCATAGGAAGTATGTTAGACTTAGATGTGTTTGTCACGTGTTTTATGATGCTCTCTTTGTGCTTCAATTCTTTTCTTTCATGTGAGCATCATTGAAATCTCAATGCCTAGCTAAAAAGGCTTTAAAGAAAAGCGCTTGTTGGGAGGCAACCCAATATTTTTCCTTGCTGGTATTTAATAAATCTTGCATCTACCTTCTGGTTAGATGTGTTTTTATCTTTTAATTAGTGTTTGTGCCAAATAGAACCTATAGGATAACCTACGATGATAGTTTATTTGATTACGCTGAAAAAGCGAAACTTTCTGGCGAGGAATATAATTTTGTTAAATCACAAGAACGTGCTTTTGCTTTGATTCTTTTTTGCTCTAGTGCTTCACTTATATCTTTTAGAGCACGGTGGTGTCTTAATTTTGAAGAAATTGCTAGTCTCTCATGATTCACTTATATCATTTTGAGAGTCTTTTAGAACAGCATGGTATTTGCTATGATCATAAAGTTGGTCCTAGAATGATGAGCATCCAAGTTGGGTATAATAAAAACTATCATAGAAAGTTAATTGGATGCTATGATCAATTTGATACTTGATAATTGTTTTGAGATATGGAGGTAGTGATATTAAAGTCATGCTAGTTGGGTGATTATGAATTTAAAGAATGCTTGTGTTGAAGTTTGTGATTCTCGTAACATGCACGTATGGTGAACCGCTTTGTGATGAAGTTGGAGCACAATTTTATTTATTGATTGTCTTCCTTATGAGTGGCGGTCGGGGACGAGGGATCGTCTTTTCCTACCAATCTATCCCCCTAGGAGCATGCGCGTAGTGCTTTGGTTTTTGATGACTTCTAAATTTTTGCAACAAGTATATGAGTTCTTTTGATTAATGTTGAGTCCATGGATTATCGCACTCTTTCACCCTTCCACCATTGCTAGCTTCTCTTGTATCGTGCAACTTTCGCGGTACCATACACCCACCTTACTCCTTCCTCAAAACAGCCACCATACCTACCTATTATGGCATCTCCATAGCCATTCGAGATATATTGCCATGCAACTTTCCACCGTTCCGTTCATATGACACGCATTACTTTTGTCATATTGCTTTTTGCATGATCATGTAGTTGACATTGTATTTGTGGCAAGGCCACCTTCATAATTTTCATACATGTCGCTCTTGATTCATTGCATATCGGTACACCGCGGAGGCATTCATATATAGTCATATCTTGTTCTAGCTTTGAGTTGTAAATCCATAAAAGTGTGATGATCTTCATTATTAGAGCATTGTCCTAGTGAGGAAAGGATGATGAAGACTATGATTCCCTCACAAGTCGGGATGAGACTTCGGACTTTACAAAAAGAAAAGAAAAAAAAGAGAAAAGCCAAAAAGAAAAAAAAAAGAAAAGAAAAGAAAGAAAGAAAAAAAATAAAATGAGAGAAAAGAGAGAAGGGACAATGCTACTATCTCCTTTTCCACACTTGTGCTTCAAAAATAGTACCATGATCTTCATGTTAGAGAGTCTCATATGTTGTCACTTTCATATACTAGTGGGAATTTTTCATTATAGAACTTGGCTTGTATATTCCAATGATGGGCTTCCTCAAAAGTGCCCTAGGTCTTCGTGAGCAAGCAAGTTGGATGCACCCCACTTAGTTTCTTTTGTTGAGCTTTCATATATTTATAGCTCTAGTGCATCCGTTGCATGGAAATCCCTACTCACTCACATTGATATCTATTAATGGGCATCTCCATAACCCGTTGATACGCCTAGTTGATGTGAGACTATCTTCTCCTTTTTGTCTTCTCCACAACCACCATTCTATTCCACATATAGTGCTATGTCCATGGCTCACGCTCATGTATTGCGTGAAAGTTGAAAAAGTTTGAGATTATTAAAGTATGAAACAATTGCTTGGCTTGTCATCGGGGTTGTGCATGATTAAATACTTTGTGTGATGAAGATAGAGCAACAGCCAAACTATATGATTTTGTAGGGATAACTTTCTTTAGCCATGTTATTTTGAGAAGACATGATTACTTTGATTAGTATGCTTGAAGTATTACTATTTCTTATGTCGATATGAACTTTTATTTTGTATGCATTTGGGTCTGAACATGCATGCCACAATAAAGAAAATTACATTATGAATTATGCTAGGTAGCATTCCACATCAAAAATTCCTTCTTTATTATTTACCTACTCGAGGACGAGTAGGAATTAAGCTTGGGGATGCTTGACACGTCTCCAACGTATCTATAATTTTGATTGTTCCATGCTATTATATTACCTCTTTTGGATGTTTATGGGCTTTATTTTACACATTTATATCATTTTGGGACTAACCTACTAACCGGAGGCCCAACCCATATTCTTGTTTTTTGCCTATTTCAGTATTTGAAGAAAAGGAATATCAAGCGGAGTACAAGCGGAATGAAACATTCGGGAGTGTGATTTCTGGAGCGAACATGATCCGAAGAGCTTGGAGTGCAATCAAGAAGCTCCGAGGCCCAGCGAGATAGGGGCGCGCCTCGCCTGTAGGGCGCCTGTCTCGTGGGCCTCTCGGTGACCACCGTACTTCTTCCTCCTATATATATACCTCATTACCCGAAAACATCCAGGAGCACCACGAAACACAATTTCCACCCGCCGTAACCTTACAGTATCCATGAGATCCCATCTTGGAGCCTTGGCGGCACTCTGAGGGGGGAATCAACCAGAGGGCCTCTACATCAACATCCTTGGCCCTCCGATGAGTTGTGAGTAGTTTACCACAAACCTTTGGGTCCATAGTTATTAGCTAGATGGCTTCTTCTCTCTTTTTGGATCTCAATACAATGTTCTCCCCTCTCTTGTGGAGATCTATTTGATGTAAACTCTTTTTGCGGTGTGTTTGTCGAGATCCGATGAATTGTGGGTTTATGATCAAGTTTATCTATGAATAATATTTGAATCTTCTCTGAATTCTTTTATGTATGATTGAGTTATCTTTGCAAGTCTCTTGAATTATCAGTTTGGTTTGGCCTACTAGATTGGTCTTTCTTGCCATGGGAGAAGTGCTTAGCTTTGGGTTCAATCTTGCGGAGTCCTTACCCGATGTGAGAAAAGGGTTGCAAGGCACGTATTGTATTGTTGCCATCGAGGATAACAAGATGGGGTTTATATCATATTGCATGAGTTTATCCCTCTACATCATGTCATCTTGCTTAATGCGTTACTCTGTTCTTATGAACTTAATACTCTAGATGCAGGCAGGAGTCGGTTGATGTGTGGAGTAATAGTAGTAGATGCAGGCAGGAGTCGGTCTACTTGTTATGGCCGTGATGCCTATATACATGATCATGCCTATATAATCTCATAACTATGCGCTTTTCTATCAATTGCTCGACAGTAATTTGTTCACCCACCGTAATACTTATGCTATCTTGAGAGAAGCCTCTAGTGAAACCTATGGCCCCCGGGTCTATCTCTTATCATATTTGCTTTCAGTCTACTTTTATTTGCATCTTTACTTTTTGCATCTATATTATAAAATACCAAAAATATATTTATCTTATCATACTATCTTTATTAGATCTCACTTTCGCAAGTGTCCGTGAAGGGATTGACAACCCCTTTATTGCATTGGTTGCGAGTTCTCAGTTTGTTTGTGTAGGTGCGTGGGACTTTTGAGGAGCCTCCTACTGGATTGATACCTTGGTTCTCAAAACTGAGGGAAATACTTACGCTACACTTTGCTGCATCACCCTCTCCTCTTTGAGGAAAACCAACGCAAGCTCAAGACGTAGCAGCGTGCTACTTTCAGTCAATGCCACCATTACCTTTCCGAAATAGTGGTGGCATGTGACTATATAATGAGCAGTGAATCTTGTCACTTTCGTGGGGGAAGTGCAGGATAGGTGCCATGCCGTTAGTAACTTATGACTACATAAGTGTTTGCTGCTTCTCTTTGTTCCTCCTATGATTTCACTTCTTTTTCCAATTCTCTTCTTCTCTCCATTCGGTTCTCATTAGCTAGCTCCTCTTAGTTTTTGGTCTTCGTCTCCTAGCGTGGCCGGTAATGGACACATCAAAGCTTCGACAGTCGCCGCGAGCCTCACATGCGAGCCCATGTTGGCCGAGATCTGAAATACTGGGGCTCCACCGCCTTGGGCGAGCTACACTCCGCCCTCGTTAGCTCGGCCATGGGCTCACCACTGTGGCCTATGCAGCCGGCCATGTTTGGAGGCTCATCCCACTGCCGCAACGCGTCCATTTGATCCAGCGGCAAATCCAACACCACCGATGATAAAGTGGTCCAGAAGCCAGCAAGGCCACCCGTCGTGCTTTGCGGCTGCCAAGTCCCCCTTGATACGAGAACTGCATGCACACCATGGATTCCATGACAAGAGTTCTTCATTTGCGCTGGCCATGGAAAGGTATATGATAGAAAATCTCCCTTGCGTTAGCAAACTAGCATGCATACAAACTCAAACTGCTCACATCATTATGTATATACATGTGGAGAAAGGAGTCTCTTGCCACACATGGATATGAGTCATCTCGTGAAAAATTACGTAAGGGAGTTGCTCAAATACTACAATGGACCTATGACACAACAACTAGATGAGATGCAAGTAAAATATGATGAACTGCAAGCCCAAAACAATGAGATGCGAGCATAGATAAAAAAAATTAAGAAGGCACGATATGCACTTTCAGCTTGTGTTATGATTGGACTCGTACTCCCAGACGAATCGGTGATGACATTTCTTCTTGTGTGAGACATTGCAGTGATGATGTTGTTAGCTTAGGCAATTAGCTAGCTCGAGTAACAATTAGTAGTTATTGTTTAGCCTTCAGGTCGGTATTATGTTTTCTTAGTGATATATGTATCTGGGTTGACTTAAATAAATGAAACATAAATAATTACTGAAAAATAATCTTAGTAATACCTAAACTAAAAATAAACCGCAATACAAAATAAAATCTAAATAACCTAAATAAAATATAAATTAAACATTAAAATACTACTGAAAAGTAACCTAAGTAAACCTGAAATTACAGCAAAAAAATTGTCAACAAAATAGTAATACTAAGTAAAAGTAAAAAAGGAATAGATTACAAAATAATAATACATTAAATTAATTCTAGTGGCATGGGGCCCACCAACCCACTCCACTAGCGTGTGGGCTGCTGGCCAAACGCCGCACCCCCTCTCTCTCTCTCACACACACACACACACACACACACACACACACACACACACACACACACACACATTTTCCCATTCTCCTCCTCCTCCTCCATCTCCTCCCCTGCCCTATGCATGTCGTTGTCGTTGCCGCCCCACGCCCACTAACTCTCCCTTCGACATCAAGTCTTCGCCTCGTCCGCCGCGCCGCGCCACCTTCGACGCCGGATCAAAGCTCTGTGCCTCCACCTCCTTTAACACGCCGCAGTCTGCCTTCTCCTCCAACGCGCCTCCATCCGCATCCTCCTCTGTCGGCCTCGTCCAGTCCATGGTGAGCGGTGCCGCCTTTTTTATTATTTTATTCTTCTTATGTTTTAGGTGTTGTAATAGGTGTTAGAGATGGATTTGGATGGATTAGTTAGTTACTAGTTAGTTTAATTTCATTAGTTTAGTTCAATTAGGGCAAGACATGGATTTGGATGGATTAGTTAGTTACTAGTTAGTATAGTTTCATTGGTTCAGTTCAATTAGGTTTAATTTTTTTGAACCTCAATTAGGTTTAGTAGTTCAATTAGTTTGCATAGTTTAGTTCAATTAGCCTCCTCCAGTCCACGGTGAGTGGTGCCGCCATTTTTAGGTGTTAGAACAAAATTGTGAAACTAAAATAGAAAAATACATGTCAAACAATTCATTAAAAAGACAATGACACTCTCTTTGCATGCACTGCACAGCGCCAAGAAAGATGATACGAAGCCTTACTAGATACAAATCGAGAGCACACACATATCTTTTCTATGGGTGTTTCACTTGATGTGACAGTGGAGATTGCTATAATTGTTTAATAATTCTGGTACTATAGTTTAATTAGATAGTTTTCTTAATTTGAAGGTATTCAAATGAGTGTTCCGCTAACGCGGCCATCCCGACGCAATGAGTTCATCCGCACTGATGGATAACTTCGACAAAAACAATGACGACACCGATATGAGGGCCGTCGACACCAACATGAGCAACTACCGAGTAAGCATTCATGGCTCAACTTTTAATTCCTAAATAGAAATGTGTGATATGATTATATTGTCGTGTTGGCAGAAACCAGGTTGGGAAGAATCCATGGTATATTGCTAGTCAAATATTCTCGCTTCATAATAATTATTATACTACAAATCATAACATCAAAGTGTTGGAAAAATAAACTTGATGTGTTGAGAAGAAAAAAAATCACCTCGTTCTTCTTCTTTAACAAACTCCTCCCTAAAATTATTCATTAGTATAATAATACTAAGGCTCCTTATTGTTGAGAGAGGAAAATAACCACTACGTATGAACTAATCATTAGAATAATGTTACGGATCCTTATTGTAGATAAGGTGAACCTCATTTATAAAGATGTACTTTCCTTTACTTCTAGTTATGATGGTCATCATCTCCATGTTTAAATATGGTTTAAGATGTTTATTTTCATAGGTGTACAACTAATTCAATTTCGTGCATGGTGATCGGAAACATTTCATCTGTAGATTATTTGTAGGGCTACATAGGGATTCAAAATCAGGGGGGGTGTCTGGGCAAGGCAAGGACAATGTCTATGATGTGGGCAGGCTCAACAAGTAGTTTTTGTGCTCTCAAGAAACTATCATCACAAAGCTAAAGGAGGTGAGGGATGAGCTGCACGAGGAGAGGGATCAGATGATTGATGAGAGGGATCAACTGAGCAATGAGAGGGATGAGCCGAAGGAGGAGATCGATGGGTTAGCTAAAGAAGGAGAGGGGCCAGCTGAAGGTGGAGAAGGATCAGCTGAAGGAGGAGAGGTATCAGCTAAAATGTCTCGAGATTGATTTTAGCGAAGCTGGGCGTGAGAATAGGCAGAACTTTATGAAGATCAAGGCAATCATTGAAGGCTAATGCTTTTATGTTAAGTTGATCGAGTACCTCTCTAACTTGTTAAAATGCTATGTTTTAGTTGATCGAGTACCTATCTAAGTTGTTAAACTACTATGCTAAGTTGATTACTAGTCTTAGTTGTCATACTACTATGCTAAGTTCATTAATGTTATTATGTTCTGTGTCGCCGAAGGTTTTTACTGTCGCTATAAAACTGAATAATGCTCTCATTTGAATAGAGAAATGTTGTTGTTCAACAGTTTTTACATGTAAAAATCAAATTGGTCGCATGGCGCCAACATGGCATGTCACTGTTGATGAATATTACTGGTGGCATGGGCTGTGGCACACCATCAGTATATAGCTACTGGTGGTCTGGGAGGCCATAGGGGACCACTATATTTTATTAGTGCACTATATTGGTGGTGTGGGGTTGACAGGCCACCAAGGTGATTCTTGGGACACCACCACTAGTGTTTTTTGCACTAGTGTTGATGTGACTGTAATCTTTCTTCACACGCCTCATTGGATCCAAGATATAAGTAGAGACAAACTTTGGGCTATAACTATGGGGATTCAATGGTCTCTACGCAATTAGTTCAATAGAACAATTATCCTCAAATTAACCTAGCTAATTAGTACGTGCAAGTGCAAGTCTGCAAAAATCATATTGTGCCTAGCGAATGCCTTACATGAGACTCTAGGACACGAGAAGGCACTTCTTCTCCTTGTTGGCAACCACGAAGTTCGTCATGAACCTCTTCATAGTTTTATGTTTCTCAAGGTCCTAAATTTTTTCCCGTGCATGTAGTAGGTGTCCTTTTATAGCAACATTCTTGATGCTCTTGGTTTTGATAGTGTAGGCTTCATGGATCGTCCATAGGCGGAGTAATGCACAATCAACACTCTCGAGGTGTGACATGTTGGAGATGTCCTCAAATGGCACATAGAGCTTGTCCCCGAGGAATTCATCAACCAAGTCACAACCCGTTGGCACAAGCACCGTGAAAACCGAGCATGGTTGATCTCCACTAGCAAGTGTAAGATCTCCCCAGAGGGAACCGTGTCATGCAGAATCCTTACTTCAAAGGGAAGGGGAAGAGTGTTTCCGACGGAAGGATGGGTTGACCTGGGGAACCAATGGTACTAGTTGTGAACACGTGCGTTGCATGGCCTAGTTATGTTTTATTATCTTAGAACACATATTATAGAAGATATTGATTCATAAGGGGATGCATTTTTATGAATAATTTGTGTCTACGTTGGCCGAAACCATAAACTAAATTTGGCGTAGAAAAATGTATGTTTGAGATAGCATGCCATGCACGCCATCTTTTTATTGTTCCTATTTTCATTATACGAACTAAGATATGGAAATCACAAATGACTCTCATGCATTAATAGTCACCTTCAGCTTACATTTGTTCATCTTGTTTCAAAATCATGTGAAATGCCCGTAGAAAGCTTATATTTATTTATTTGTACATGGATTTGAAGATGCACTCTATTTATCACATAATAGTCGCATAGTTGTCATTGTTAGTACTTTATGAAGGTTGTAAGGAAGATGTCACTTATTCGTGATATCGGAGTAGTATCGTATTTAGGAAAACTATAGTGTGCTAGAAAAAATGTTTTACTGATCATGACTTCTAAATAATCACATTCTAGAAAAAATAAATAGTAATAGTTATCATGCTTGACACCTCACATCCTTCCAATTTACTGAGAGGAAAATAAGTTGATAAAGAATGCTTCTAACTCAAGTGAGTGAATCAATGCCAATAATTGACAGTACATGACTTTTTTAATTAAATGACATCACAACTTCAAAAATTGCAAATAAGAACACCATAATGTACATAGAGTTTATGTCATCGATGATCAAGGGACGGAATCTGAAATAAAGCAGATTGCGTTACATGCAGTTGCAAAACGTCTTAAAATATGAATATGTATACACATCATTTTATTTATTGTATTAGAGCGGAATATTTAAGCGGAACGTATCATTTCCATCGTAAATTTTCAGCAGTCCAAATTGGCTAACATATTTTTGTAGCAGTTCGAAGACAGAAGGGAGCATAGGAGCAACTGCATAGGAAGCATGCAAATTAATGGAGTAGTAGCAATGTGCTGCTTGAACAGGTACGGGCACACCTATGAAATCTCATGCGTCCATGGTTTAACATTAAACCGTTGTGTACAACAAACAGTTTCTTGAAATACAAAAATATAGTAGGAGACTCTTCTACTGTTTTCACATAACAAAAGATGCATTGCTTGCACAATTTCAGTCCTACTTGAATGAAGATACATATTGTTATACAGTAAATATATTGAAAGGTATAAACCTTAATTAAATATACAACCATAGTTGCATTGTTTGACAGAAATCTGGACCCAGGATGTGATACAAAAGTGTTTGTTTCTGTCCATCCTTAATTCATCTCGATGAAGGCAACATAGGAAAAATCTGATTATCGATGAAAGGTACCTCAATGATCAACTTGTGTGGTGTCACAATCCATGTACACAGGAGAAACCGGAGAGAATTTTGAGCAAATAAGAAGGAAATAATGTATATTAGAAAAGTACTGTTCATCAAGTTGTTTTTCTTGCCTTTGTTCTGCATGATTAATTTCTTGATCAAAAGGGGTCACTCAAATTACATGATATATGTCATAACTTTCCTGAGTGCTTTAGTTTTCACGTACGGGTCCAAAAGCACCAGATTGATGTATTAGTTCAGCACAATCAGTCTTCGTGGAAGTGGATTGTGATCTGGATAAATTCTCTGGACAGCAGCCTCCATGTATAGGCACGTGAGAGATGAAGGCTAGAGTAGAGAATAGAGATGGCTGTAACAATGACTAAACAAGAAGAAGATTTATTATTTGGAAAGAATGGATTCAGATAGCAACCTCTTCATTGACTGATGCACGCACCCAATTAATACCATGAGAGTTTATGTTTTGTTTTTCAATTAGTGCTCATTTATTACCCTATTCTTGTTTCAAAAATTTTATATAAGAACTTCAACTTTTGAGAAATGATGTTTTTACACTTTTCAGTTTTTTTAACATGGGGACACAACATCTGTTTTGAAGGAATAGTCATCTGAAACCAAAGCATCTAAGGTATTCTTGCATCTGAAAAGAAACATCAATGCATATTTAGATATTTCTGGCTAATACACATGGCAATAGACAAAAAAATTTACAACAGTTCCCCACATCAATCTATAATAACATAGTTCATTGTAAAAAATACAATATCCGATGATAGCTAGATCGATACATCTACTATCCAAATAACATTGCTCGATGGTATCTAGAGATAATTAAATTAACCGACTACTATCTAATCATAATCTGTAGCTACCTCCCCGAATAAGTTGTCGTCTTTGCACGTGACAATAATTATTTACCTGCAATAAATGATGACACGAAATACAAAATTTGATGAGAGCACGAAACATCTAAATTCAAGCATTGGGCAACAAACTCGTGTACAATATAACATACCTATGTAGGTCATTATCGGAGGAACTCGCATACAAATTGCTCAACAATTGAGAATAGAACAATACCCAACTAACAAAACTACGGTAGTTGTCTGATTGAATATTGATTTTATTATTGTATGGGGCAATATACTCCCTCCGTTTGGCAATACATGTAGTTTTCCAAATACACATCTTTCACCATTTCTTTTCACACAATATGTTGTGATCAAAATTGATAGAATTACAATATTATGGAAAGATTCCTACATAATCTAATAATGCTATTTTTATTTATGTGATAATAATATTTTGTATGTGTACTGTAAGTCAAAGTCATCGAAGTTGTATTGCACACAGTCTAAGATGGTATGTTTGCAATCACAAAATTATTCAATAAGAAAAATGTATCCATATGCATCACCCATGTGCATTGAGGTTGGCTTCGCCCATCTCTTGACAATAGGTGGGGCTGACCTCAAGCTTAGGCGAGGTAATGTCTGATGCAGCCTTGGGATTTTTGATGCTAGAGCTTGACGCTTAAGCCGGCAGGTGGATGCTCGGATCCGAGATTAAAGCCAAATCCAAGACGCCAATCACGTCACAACCTTGCTCCGAGGTAGAATCTAGTGCATGGACGACAACATCCATAGAATTCTCAGGCTGGTCTGACACCCATCCTAAGAAAGTGAGATCGTTGTGTGGATCAGTGGCTTATTCCAGATTGCCAAACCGTATGGTCTAGCCTGGAGCGAAATTCTCTACTTGGCCAAGGTGACCAATCGAGTCAGCATGCAACACGATAGTGCTAAAGGCAAAAAGCTGGCCGGGGCTACCCTCGCAGCCGATGCTATCACTCATCAGAAAATTGGACATCAAGCTCCTATGATCACATAGCGGGACCTGCATGGTCACCAACGTCGGCGCTAAAACCGGCGGATCTCGGGTAGGGGGTCCCAAGCTTATGATCCGATCAACATGTAAATAGGAAGAACAGGGATGCAATGTTGTACCTAGGCCCGAGTCCTCTCAAAGAGGTAAAACCCTATGTCCTGCTCTTGTTATGTTGATCGTAGATGGGGTACGGAGTAAAATATGACCTACCTCAAGATTGTATGAATGAATGCTATGCTCTAAGACCTTGAAATCGTGTCTATCGACTAAAACCCCTTGGTGGGGTTTATATAGGCACCAGGGTTACATAGGATTTACACATGGTCGGTTACAATCTAGTGATAAGCATGTCGATCCTTCAAATATGCCTTGAAGTGTATGCCAAGTCTTCAGAGAACTTCATCTTGATCATGCCAAGGGCCAGGGCATGCGGGGCCCATTCTTCGGTTATTGGTGGGTCATCGGCCCGTACCAAAAATGGCGGGCTGGCGTGCTGTGCACCCGGTAGTCCAGCACACCATCAACGAGCCCGACACGCGAGCCCACATTGGCCGAGAGCACCAAAATATTGGGACTCCGCCGCCTTGGCCGATCTACTTCTGGCCCCTGTTGGCTCGGTCATGAGCTCGCTACCGTGGCCTATGCAACCGGTCGTGTCTGGCGAATCATCCCATTGTAGCAGCACGTCCATTTGACCTGGCGGCAAATCGTACACCGCCAGCGGTGAAGCGGCCTAGAATCCAGCAAGGTCACCCGTGTTGTTTTGTGGCTGCCAATTCCCTCTTGATAAGAGAACTGCATGCACACCATGGAATCCACAATGAGAGTTCTTCATCTGCAGTGGCCATGGAAAGTTATATGACATAAAATCTCCCTTTGTGTTAGCAAATTGGCATGCATACAAAATCACATTGCTCACATCTTTATGTATACACATGTGTAGAAAGGAGTCTCTTGCCACACATGGATATGAGTCAGTCTCGTGAAGAACTACGTTTTTTTGAACGATCACCGGGGGGAAGAGGATCCCCACTTGAATATATTGCTCAAAAAGCTGCCAAAGCCAGAGTCACCTCAAAGGCTTTGGCTGATACAGTTTATAAGGGAAACCGGATCAAAAACCTAAACAAGTTTACCCCATTTATGAGGAAACCGGGCCGAACACCTAACAGGTAAGAAGGTTACAGAAGATGAGAGAAAAAAAAACCACCTAGAAGAGGGCAAGACCTAGTTAGCATGCAGCAGGACTATCATCATGGGTTACATCGAGAGGAAAGGAAAAGGCGCCAAGACATAGCCGCCTCCCTACTGACGGGGTCCTTAAACCTAAAGGCCCAAAGCGTGAAATCTGAGATGATGTTCCAAAGAGTATCTAGGGGTGTGTGACGTTCATTGCGAAAAACTCGGGCGTTCTGGGAATCCCAAAGTTTCCAGAGAATGAAGAGGGCAACGGTAGACCAAATGTTGATGTCGAGGCCGACTGGAGTCGTAGTATACCATAGAAGGTCGATGGAGTGAGGTTGCTGCAACCCTAAGAGGGACCACACCTGTGTCGCACATGGGGAAAGGAAGGCAACGTCCGTTGCGTCCTCATGGGTGATTGTGCAATTCGTCCTCATGGGTGTCCGTTACGTCCGTTACGTCCGTTGCGAGGGCGTCGAGAGTAGTGGATATAAGCGTTAATCTGGCCCCGCAGGAGAGCAGTTTTGCCACCCAACTGGAAAGGCACTTTAGGAAGCGTTGGATGATAGGTTTGAAGGCAAAGGAGGGCAATCGTATGTGGGATAGCGGTAGGCCCAGGTAAATTTGAGGGAAGGAGGAAGGGTCAGAGCCGAAGGTGAGGGCAATGTTCTGTGTAGTGACGGTATCCGTGTTGAGGGGAACGAACGTAGTTTTGTGAAAGTTGATGGTAAGGCCGGTAGCGAGGGCGAATTGGTCGAGAATATCCTTGAGGGTGGTCGCGGCTTGGGTGGAGGCAAGGGCTATGATTAAAGTGTCGTCCGCGTATTGAAGCACCGTGGGTGGGCGATCCTTGTAGATTTGGTGACAGAGAATGTTTGGAGAGAAAGCCCGAAGGATTAAGCGCTGGAGAAGGTCTGCGATGATTATGAAAAGGTAAGGGGAGAGGGGGTCCCCTTGCCAAAGACCGTTTTTACAGTTGACCCAAGGTCCTGGTTTTCCATTTAGGAGGATAGCCGTCTTGCTTGAGGCCAACAACGTTCTGATCCAGCTAATAGTTTTGGTTGGGAAACCCCTAGCGTGCAAGATGAGAAGGAGAGAGTCCCAACTGATGGAGTCGAAATCTTTGTGGAAATCAAGTTTGAAAACCATAGTGGGTGCCTTCCTAGCGTGGCAAGCGCTGAGAAGGTCGGCAGCATAGATGAAGTTTTGGGCAATACACCTCCCCGAGATGAAACCGGTTTGGTCACCATGGACCAAGAGCGGAATGAGGTGTTTGATCCTGTGGTAATAAGTTTGGCTATCGCCTTGGGAGGGAAGCTTTGCAGAGATATGGGTCTGAAACTATCTGGAGTTCTGGCAGACTCTTTTTTGGGGAGAAGGATCATGTGGGACCTGTTGAAGCGCTCAACGTCCAGTTGCAAGTTGGCAAAGTCATCAAAAAATTGGAGGATTGTATGCTTGATGTTATGCCAGAATTTTCGGTAGAACCCCGGCTGAAAGGATCGATATAGTTGACTAGAGGCGCGGGGGGGGGGGGGTGAATAGGCAACTAACAATTTTTAGGTTTTCTTTACCAATTTCAAGGTTGCATCAAAGTTGGGTGTCTAGATATGCAACTAGGTGAGCAACCTATATGATGCAACAACAACAAGCACACAAGGAAGCAAGGGATGCAACACAATATAAGCTTGCACAAGTAAAGGTACGAGATAACCAAGAGTGGAGCCGGTGAAGACGAGGATGTGTTACCGAAGTTCCTTCCCTTTGAAGGGAAGTACGTCTCCGTTGGAGCGGCGTGGAGGCACAATGCTCCCCAAGAAGCCACTAGGGCCACCGTATTCTCCTCGCGCCCTCACACAATGCGAGATGTCGTGATTCCACTATTGGTGCCCTTGCAGGCGGCGACCAAACCTTTACAAACAAGGTTTGGGGCAATCTCCACAACTTAATTGGAGGCTCCCAACAACACCACGAAACTTCACCACACTGGAATATGGCTCCACGGTGACCTCAACCGTCTAGGGTGCTCAAACACCCAAGAGTAACAAGATCCGCAAGGGATTAGTGGGGGGAATCAAATTTCTCTTGGTGGAAGTGTAGATCCGGGCCTTCTCAACCAATCCCTAGAAAATCAACAA
This sequence comes from Aegilops bicornis, assembly GCA_021605145.1. Taxonomy (NCBI): domain Eukaryota; kingdom Viridiplantae; phylum Streptophyta; class Magnoliopsida; order Poales; family Poaceae; genus Aegilops; species Aegilops bicornis. The sequence continues at coordinate 2,039,423 of JAHIAL010000018.1, read as the reverse complement.
GTTTGATTGGCTAGGGAGAGAGATCGGGCAAAAATGGAGCTTGGAGCAACAATGGAGTTTGGGGATGGAAGAGGTGAGTCTTCTCGGAGAAGAAGACCCCTTTATATAGTGGGGGGACACATCCAACCGTTATGCAGCCCGCAGCCCGCATCTGGGCGGTACTACCGTTGCTGGAGCGGTAGTACCGCTGCCACAACGGTCGTGGCAAGCAGGCATAGGGCAACCAGGGCTGAGGGAGAAGAAGTACACGCACTAGGGCGGTACTACCGCCCTGAGGGAGGTACTGCCGCTTCGTACATCCGCTGGAAAACAGGGGAGGGCAGCAAGCTGAGCGGCAGTTGGAGCGGAAGTAGGAGCGGTACTACCGCCGAGAAGCGGTACTACCGCGCCCTACTGCCGTCCCTACTACCGCTCCCCTGCGTGGTCCTTTACGGAAACCCGACACGAAAAATCAAGACCACAGCAGGCGGTAGTAGCAGCTGCACTAACAAGCGGTACTACCGCCGATAGGCGGTACTACCGCCCTGGCCGCGGTACTACCACTTAGCACAAAACACCCCTTGTTTTGCACATCACGGAAACTCCAAAGAAGCAGGAAGAAGGCGAGGGTGCAAGGAGAATTTGAACGTGATGATTCCACCCATACTCTTCCGAAACGGATCCCCTCTTGATAGTACGGTTATCCCTACGACTCAATTCCACCGAAAAGAAACGAAGGAAAATAATCGGTCTAAAGTGAAGTCCTCGAGGGGTAACAATCGCATAGTGCTCTTATATTAGATAACCTGAAAAGCTTAATGCACACGATTAGTCCGCAAACGTATTGTCATCAATCACCAAAACTACTAACGGATAAATATGCCCTTACACCGGCCCCAGCCCGTCAAGGCCCGGGCTAGCGTTCACGTTCATCTGGAAGAAGGCATCTTGAATTTCCTGAGAGGAGAAGTTTACGTCTAAGTGACGGAGTTGTGGAAGTTGAGTGGGATGGAGGTTAGAGAGGGGGAAAAGCCAAGAAGTATTTTTTGGAGTGCCTAGCAGATTGCAGAAGAAATTGTAGAGGATGGCAGCCTTGTCATCATGGACAGAGGAGTCAGCCCCGTTGTCCTCAAGGATGGCGATTTTGTTTTTGCGGAACCTTTGAGAAGCGGAGACATGGAAATATTTAGAGTTTTCATCGCCGTCGATGACGGCTTTGACTTTCCCCCTTTGCTTCCAGAAGAGAACTTTCTGTCTGATAGCCCGTTGAAGAGAGGTTATGGTGACTAGTCTAAGGGAAGCCTCGGACCGTGAAAGGCAACGCCTTTCTTCTAAGTGGTCAATCCTGTCGATGACAAGTTTGCAGTCAGTCTCTCGCTGGTGAACAGGTCTGAGTTTTTTGGACCAGGATTTGAGGTCTGATCTAGTTCGTTTGATGGCAGTGGCTAGGGCTGAGTCTAAGTTGGAAGGAGGTTGATGCTGGGCCCAGGCCTTAGTTACGATCCGATTGCAAGCCGGGTACAGGGCCCAAAAGGATTCAAAGCGAAAGAGGCGGGAGCGAGGGATATGAGAAGAGATGTTGACAATGGGCGGGACGTGATCAGAGGTGAAGCGAGTTAGGGAGGAAAGGGTTGTGTTAGGAAACCGGTCTTCCCAGGCTAGGTTGAAAAAAGCTCTATCAAGGCGTTCAAGAGTTGGGTTTAAATGCTTGTTGGACCACGTGAACGTCCTATCAAGAAGGGGGAGATCGATGAGCTGCAGGTCTGAGATAGGCACGTTGAACATATCAGCTTCGGAGGAGTGGAAGTTGTTGTTATTTTTCTCACAAGTGAACCTAATTAAGTTGAAGTCGCCCATAAGTAACCAGGGGGTGGAACTGGCGGGTGCTATCTGTCTGATTTCGAGCAGGAAGTCAGCTTTGAGAGAGCGTTGAGACGGCGCATAAATATTAGTGATAACAGGTTTGTGCCGGAGACTGGGCAGGATAAATTTAGAGATGTGGAAAAGAGGCCATGAGCGTGGTTAGAGAGAGAAAGGGCGTGAGAGTTGACCGCAGATAAAATTCCTCCGGCAGAACCGATGGCCGGCAGCGATGCGTTTTGGTCTAGAGAGCGCGCCAAGGAGTTAATCTTAGTGACGGGGAGAAAATCTAGCTTGGTTTCCTGAAGGAGAGAAACAGATGGTTTAATTCTAACAAGCTCAGAGAGAATATCCTTACACTTATCGGTGTCTCCGAGACTGCGAACGTTCCAAGAAAGAACAGAGAAATTAGACTGATTCATAGGCAAATTTCATTTCACTACAGGCCAGGGAGCGAAACAACAAGGAAATACAGAGGACGGACGTTCGAGCGGTGCATCGCAAAACTAACCTAGCAATGCACGTAAACAGACAATAAACCTATAGAGAGTACATGGGGGACAAGAGATGGGCGCGGCTGCAAGCGCGAGGGACCAAGAGCACCCTTCCGAAGGGTGCGCTCGCCTGGCGAGTCTTCCGTCATAGCTCATGGAGAAGGCAGAGCACCGGCAGCGCGAATAACATCGGCCTCGTCAGCGTCAGCACCGCAAACAAGCGCGATCTGGACCAGCTTGTCGTCGTCCGCATCCGAGGCCTCTCCATCAGAGACGCAAAGGGAAGAACTACGTAAGAGAGTTGCTCGAGTACTATAGCTAGATGTGATGCAAGCCCAAAACAACGAGATGCGAGACCAGATCAAAAAATTCATAAAGGTACGATATGCACTTTTAGCTAGTGTTATGGTCGAGCTTGTACTCTCAGCTGGATTGGTGGCAACATATTTCTTCTTGTGTGAGTCATTGCAGTCCTCATGTTGTTAGTTTAGGCAATTAGCTAGTCGAGTAACAATTAGTAGCTATTGTTTAGCCTTCAGGTCGGTATTATGTTTTCTTAGTAACACACACACACACATATACCTGGGTCAACTTAAATAAATAAAACAAAAACAAAAATAATTTATAAATTAATCTTAAAAATACCTAAGCTAAAATAATTTGAAATACAAAATAAAATATAAAAAACTAAATAAATATAAATTAAACATTAAAATAAATACAAAATAGACTAAATAAAATATTACTCCCTCTATAAGAAATATAGGATCTTTTTTATCACCTTCTTTACAGAGGGGGTACTTAAAAAGTAGGACGAGTCTACGTAGCGGCCGGCTGCTCGCTGGCATGCGCGAGCGGCCGGCCTAAAATAGAAATTTTTTATCCGCTAGACATGCATGTGTGTAATTTTTGTCCGCTAGCGCATGTATCTTTTAGCATTTAATACATTCACACCGGTCACAATCAGTTGGAAAAAACAGATCACATATGCATTTGTTTCAGTTTTCAAATTTTCAAAAAGCTATATCTTCCAAACCGCGCGTCCGAATTAAGATCCGCTTTCACCGCTGGAATCCTCGCATGACGCGTGCTCTTCAAAACTATATCCGCATGAGGATGTTTCACGAACTAGTCTTCCTGCCAACTAAACATCAATGTGTGTGCAACTAGACTAGATTGTCATACCAACTGAGCATATGTGTGTGCCAAAAAAGTCCTGCCAACTAAACATCAATGTGTGCAACTAGACTAGATTGCCACTAACTGAGCATATGTGTGTGCAACTAGTGTCCTGCCAACTAAACATCAGTGTGTGCAACTAGACTAAATTACAAGCCAACTAAGCATATGCGTGTGCAATTAGTCTTCCTGCCAACTAAACATCAATGTGTGTGCAACTAGACTAGATTGCCGCGCCAACTGAGCATATGTGTGTGCCAAAAAAGTCCTGCCAACTAAACATCAATGTGTGTGCAACTAGACTAGATTGCCACGCCAACTGAGCATATGTGTGTGCAACTAGTGTCCTGCCAACTAAACATCAGTTAATGTGCAACTAGACTAAATTACAAGCCAACTAAGCATATGCGTGTGCAATTAGTATTCCTGCCAACTAAACATCAATGTGTGTGCAACTAGACTACATTACAAGCCAACTAAATATCAATGTATGTGCAACTAGACTACATTACAAGCCAACTAAACATCAAAGTGTGTGCTACTAGAATACATTACAATAGGAGGTTGCACATCGACTTTCGTCGAGGCAATAGACTAGTCGCATATCAAAGTTGTCGGTTGCTAGGTTGTAACCTCATCTGAAGGCGCAGCTCCAAACATTAGTTTTGGAAAAAAGTTGCACGATGTAGTAATAAAGTTGCACAATGCAGTAATAGAGTTGCACTATATAGCTCCAAAGTTGGCATCGAAAAAAATTCGTCAAAATATACCCATGCGGGATCTAGTTTCAAAGATCTCGTCGCGAGGATTTCAATGGTGAAAACGGATTTGAATTCCGACGCGCGGTTTGAAAGATATAGCTTTTTGAATTTTTAAAAACCCGAAATAAATGCAGATGGATCTGTCTTTCTTAAACTAAAGGAGCAGTGTGAACGTATTTAATGCCGGAGTTAATGCCACGCCTACATGCACTAGCAGACAAATAAATTACCACATGCATGCACTGTGAGAGCCGGCCGCTCGGTTCGACTAAAAAGTGCGCGGCCACTTTTTAGATTTCAGGTAAAAAGTAACGTAAACCTAAAAATCACATTAAATAAGATGGACTGCAAATTAATAATACTATACAAAATTTAAAATAAATAGACTATAAAATAATAACACACTATATTTTTGTTTTAAAATTAATAGTGGTGTTGCGAGACCCAATTATCGATGCCACAAGTAACATGGGCAACTCGCCTTGGCCGCCCGTAATCCCCACTCTCCCCACACACACGCGCACACATAGACATTACCCCATTCTCCTCCTCCGTCCTACACCATTGTCATCACCGCCCCGTGCCCCACTCCGGACCCTTCGGCGTCGAGCCTCCGCCTCTTCCGACGCGCAGTGCCACCTTCGACACCGGACCAAAGCCGCGCTTCCACCTCCTCTGACACGCCGCCATCCGCCTTCTCGTCCGACACGCCTCTATCCACCTCCTCCTCTACCGGCGGCCTCCTCCAGTCCATGGTGATTGGTCCTGCCTTTTTTTTTATTGTTTTCTCTTCTTTTGTTTTTAGGTGTTAGCAAAATTGCTTAGTGTACTTACGTGTTAGAGATGAACTTGGATTAGTTAGTTACTAGTTAGTGTAGTTTCATTAGTTTAGTTCAATTAGGTGCTAGTGATGGATTTGGATGGATTAGTTAGTTACTAGTTAGTATAGTTTCAACGGTTTAGTTCAATTAGGTGTTATTAGTTCCATTAGTTTGCTTAACTAGTTCAGTTCAGTTAGCCACCTCTAGCCCACGGTGAGCGGTGTCGCCTTGTTTTTATTCGTTTTTCAGTGTTATAATAAAATTGTGAAACTAAATTAGTAAAACACGTGTCAGTCAATTGACTAACCAAATAATGACACTCTCTTTGCACACAATGCACTGTGCCAAGGCGGATGATACAAAGGCTAATGAGACACATATCCGGAGCATGCACATATGTTTTATGTGGGTGTTTCACTTGATGTGGCTGTGGAGATTACTAGAATTGTTTAATAATTCTGGTAATGTAATTAGATAGATTGCTTAATTTTTCAGGTATTCAAAATTGATTGTTCTGCCAAGCGACCGTCGCCGCCGCCATTACTTCGTCAACACGAGCAATGACGGTGTCGACGTGAGGGCCGTTGGCACCAACATGAGCAACAACCGAGTAATAATTTGTGGATCCAATTATTTTCGTCTTAAATAGAAATGTGTATGATTATGATTATTTTGTCCTGTTGGAAGGAATCGCATTGGGAAGAATCCATCGTATATTTCTAGTCAAATATTCTTGCTTAATAATAATTATTATACACAAATCATAACATCAAAGTGTATGAAAAATAAACTTTATTTGTTGACAAGAGAAAAATCACCTTGTTCTTTTTGTTCAACAAACTCTTCCCTAAAATTATTCAACACTAGATAATGCTAAGCCTCCTTATTGTAGATTGAGGAAAATAAATTTGGGAGGGAGGGAGGGACAAACATCAACACACCATATTAACTAATCATTGGAATAACTAGCAAAGTGGCGCGTTCAATGCGCGGGCTAGGCTTTTATAAAGTTTAATAACGAGTCTCCAAATCCATATAGACATACCTACCCAATTAACAAATGCATACATATCAACCTCTTTAATCACACAACTAAATCAACAAATCTATTGTTTCTTAATACAAATAAAACTTTACTTATATTTAATCTATTTTCTCTCTCACTACAAAATCACGACACTGGGAGGCCATCAAAGGAGAAGTGTATAGATGATTAGCCCCGAGCCTTTGTCCAAATGTTAAAACATTCAAAATAACTTATAGAACACCATATATTCGTGTATCCTAGATAAATATTATGGAAAATATTTTTGGCTCTCTTTAAAGAACCAAGTTTGATTCTGCAAAATTAATTTTTCCCATGGAGCAAAATGTTCCCTTATTTCTTGAAAAAATAACTACCATATTGTTTATTCGTTGTATTGCATTCACTATTCTTCTCTACATGACATAATATTCTGGGACGCTATGAGCAAGTTATTCCCATGGAATTGATCGTCATAACCTACGCCTATGAAGTAAATATCCCCATAAATAAAATTTGGGAAAGATAAAATAGAATTTACAAGAATAGACTTACAAACATCATATATTATTGGCAAGAAATACATGCATAATCATTGTTAGGAATTTTGAATATACAATTAAGTGAATGGTTCAAAATTGTCCGCAGATAATTATAGGCATAACACCGTATAAAATAAAATGAATAATCATCTGATTATCTACACACAAAAAAATAGGTCACTTTAATGTCTGCTAAAATCTTTAGATGAACCCAAACCCATGATGCCAAAAATTAGATTCTGCATAGATGACAAAAAATTAGAAACTGGTTAGACCAAAAAAAGTTATGACAAGAAAAAGATGTCCAAAATTCTGAATGAAATATAACCTATATAGTTGATCATTTAGTTCGAGTCAATATGGCCATGATGTGGGGAAGGTGTTGGGACATGGAACAATGGGACTAATTAGAGATCCCATGTGCCACAGTTCTCTCCTTGTCTATTCTTTGGTTAACATACCTTATGCCCAAGCATTCAAATCCGCTCTACGAACTAGAAGGTTCTTATATATGTTTCTTTTTCAGATTAGAGTGAAAGTTGCATTGAAGTTGGTAATTAGGATGTGTGTAGGTAGATAGATTAATTAAAAGAATGCACCTGATGCAGCTTCACGGTAAACTTTCCAAAGAAACTAACAAAATAATTCAGATGTACTGACAAAATAGAAAATCCAATATTAATAAAAGCTATCTAATGGAAGTAAGGAACTTCATTTTATAAATGTAAATCACTCCATCAGGCTAACCGCAATGTTTTGGCATCCTCAAAACATTGCTTGAATAAATAATATAGAATTTGAATATTTAGACAGGAAAACAACTAATGTCGTAAAAATATGTGATTTTCTATCATTCATGTTGGACGGAGTACATAGTATACATGCTTAACGATAAGCTAACAAAGATAGCACCAAAAGACTGAAGCATTGGTTTCATACATAACAAATGAATATTTTGCCAGACATACTCTAACCCTCTATAATTGGTATTTCATTTTATTATGGAACTCTCATTTCCCTGAAGCAACCTATAGTAGTGTAGCATTCTGTACTAAATTATTTCTTGGACCATAGTAGCAATAACTACGATTTAACATTGGACAGATAACTTAGTTACACTAGCCATCAAAACAATCAAGAAAAGGAAGTCACCACTTCTTTTCTCATGTGCTCGTGTTGGACAAAGTAGTAGAAGATACACTTATTAAGGGGCTATGGAAAACATAGCATGGTTGATAGCATGAAAAATAAAAGCACTTCCATCACCACATAACATAAGGAACGAATTTCCACAAATCACCGACCGCTAGATATTTGCATCTTTGCTGTAAATCCAAGGAACATATATCACCTTGTCATCTTATTGTGTGCAAGCTTTAAATTTTTCATGTGTGCATGTATAGTAAGGACATGCTATCCTAGCAGACCAAGCCTCCCTTTCTAATCACTGCACCACTCCATATTAGAAAAGGTAATCATTCTGCTTGTTTCAAATCCATGAATCAGCTTTAAATACTTGGTCCTAGAAAAGAAAACTGGAAGGACATGAATGATCGATCTTTTGGAAACGTAGGCTTCACAAAAGCTTCTAAAATTAGAAAAAGTAAATGATGTTTAGACTTGTAGCTATCTAGAATGTATGAACTGCTTCCAGAACTCAAATTGAAGCAATATTTTCATCACTACTTTCTACTTGTTAGTCTAGTAGTTATTTTAAGAAAAATTTTGTTTCACAAGTATCTAATAAGTATATATGAAATATATCATTGTTCTAGTTACTACATAGAGTTTATTTTGTACACAAAAGGGTATTTCATATGATATTTTCTGAACTACGAGTTGTAGTTGCGTAATTAAGTTTTTCAGAGGTGTACCCGAAAGACAAATACTGCTTGTCCATGAATGTAATTTATAAGTACGTTTATAACTTTATATAGTCTCTAAGTGCTTTCTATCATATAATCATTTGAGCTAAAGAGCGCCATGGTGTTGATGGTCATCCTCAATTATACCCTTGGATTGCAGCCCTTTAGTTCATGATGTATTAACATTTCCTGTGCTAAAACCACTTTCCTCATAGATAATTTCAAATACTTCATTTGCTTCATTCTTACGTACTATTCCAATAGTCATGTGGGAACCCTTCCACCCCCTAAGCATCAATGAGCCATGTGTATTTGCAATATATATGCTGCAGCAAAAGACAACTCGTGTGAAGCCGACACATGAAGAACTTCAAATTTGCCACAAGCACTAACAGAAAAAATGGAAATAGATCAAGCCTGAATAGAAAGCGAATTTAGTGCTAAATATATGGATAGAAATATTAGTGTCAAGGTTGCCATTGTAACATGGTCTCCACGCATCACTAGTAGAAAACGGAGCTTTAAAACCGGTTTGTAAGGGCCTTTAGTGCCGGTTATGGAACCGGCACTAAAGTGTGGGCACTAAAGGCCCCCCCCTTTAGTACCGGTTCGGCACGAACAGCTAAAAGTGCCACCATCACTGGCGTGAGCTCACGCCTGGTATGGGGACCTTTAGTACCGGTTGGTGTTACTGAACCAGGTACTAAAGGTTTTTTTTTTGAAATTCTTTTTGAAATTTTGGAAAAAATTTAGTTTTTTTTATTTTAATTTTTCTGAATTATTTGATAATTTAGTCTCTAATCACCTCTCTTAACTGCTCAAGTGTGGATCACTCATTCCAAATCATCTAACTTCCCGACCGGGTCACCCATCCCTCTCACTACTCCAGCCCGAGCACGCTTAACTTTCGGGTTCTATTCTCCTTCGTTTCCAAGTCTGCACTTGTTGTTTTCTCGACAATAGTAAGATGTTAATCCTATTAACCCTCGTGAGTTTAGCTTGAGCATGAAGTCACACATTTCACTATTTGAGTTTGAAACTATTATTCTAAAAAAACAGTAATTATTTAGTAACGCTAATATTTCTTGAATAAGTTTGACCATAGTTTGACCACAGTTTGACCATAGTTTGACCATATTTGACCAAAATTCAAAAAATTGAAATAATTATTTAGTAACACTAATATTCTTGAATAATTATGTAGTAACATTAATACTTCTTGAATAAGTAGTTTGACCAAAATTAAAAGAAAACTGAAATTTGAACATATTATTTTTTCCTTTTGGAATTTGAGGATTCTAAAAATTCCAAACAGGTAGAAGGCGGTCTCCATCGGATGCGGATTTTCGTGCTGAATTTTTGATATATTATACGCTTTTTCCGACATCAGATCTGAGAAGTTATAGCCGCTTTTACATTTTCCCTTCACTTTTGCAAAACATGTCCAAATTTAAGTTTTCAAATTTTCCTAACTAGTAGATGTAGTAATATAACTACCTCTCAAAGATTTTATTTTCTGAAGTTTTTATCATTTTCTTTTGATTTTTTCAAAACTGAAATGGCGATACACCTGGGGGTGTAGAGTTTGAAAATCGCCCCTATAGTGCCGGGTTTGTGTCTTCAACCGGGACTATAGGTTAAGACTTCAGAGTGCGGTTGGTGACGCAAACCGGTACTATAGGTTAGACCTTTAGTACCGGGTTTGTGTCACAAACCATCACTAAAGGGGCTCATGGGGCCTTTGGCCCGACGCCACCTCGTTAATTACTTTTTAGTACCGGGTTCGTGACACGAAACCGGTACTAAAGGTTCATTACGAACCGGCACTAATGCATAGCCATTCGAACCGGCACTATTGATCACATTAGTGCCAGTTTTTTTACAAACCGGCACTAATGTGCTTCACGTTTGACCCTTTTTCTACTAGTGCATCAACGGATGGTAGCACATGCATTGGTGTGTTTGTACTCAGACTACAAATTAAAGACCTATTGCTCATGGAGCTAAAGTTAGGTTAGCTTTAAGTTGATGGCGACACTGCTTAGCTTACATAGAGCATCGACAGCAATGTCTGGCTCATGCGTTCGGTGCCAACGACATGGAGTAAGATTTCTTTATAGTCCACGTGATACAGGATTGATGTAATGTATCTAAATTAAACTTGAAATCACACACGTGCTTCATATGGAACCCACTTGAACGCCAGCCCTAGGTAAATTGTATGATTTGAGTTCATTGTTACAGGTTTTCATGTTCTTGAACTCCCAAAGACATTGAAAATTGTCCAGACTCCATATGCGGTATGAAGAGCACCATTAGGAAGATAATCACTATCAGCATAATCAAGAACATGGAACCCTCTTGAACGCCATCCCTGGATAAGTTCTATGATTTGAGTCCATTGCTTCATACATCTGGTTGGAAGGTGACCTCAGTTAGTTAGGAATATCCATCCTAAACAATTTCGCTTAACACAACGACCTACACATATGCCCAACCTAAGTTCTCCCCCCCCCCCATCCAATCCTCCTAGACCTCCTTCTTCGATCCTCCAGCCCCCTATGGTGAGAAGTAACCGCAACAACATCTTCATGAAATTCAAGTGGCTCACAATGCCATGGTCCTTGGTTTTTCTCAGATTACAATGACCAGCGGCCGCCTCTTGCTCACAACGCCATGTTGCTTGGTTTTTCTCTGATTGCAAGGATTATATGGGTGGATCTGCACCATTATAACTCAGCCCCATCAGATTAAGGACCTGTAATTTCTAATTAACATGGGAATTTCTAGGGAATCCATAATTAGTATCGGTAATTTCTAATTACACTAGTGCAGAACCGGCCTTTAGTGCCTGTTAAATCAGAATTTAGTGCCGGTTGTGCCAACCGGCACTAAAGATGGGGACTAAAGGTCCCCTTTAGTACCGGTTAAATCACGAACCGGCGCTAAAGAGCCACCACGTGGCACGAGTCAGGCTCGGGTGCGTGTAGGACATTAGTACCGGTTGGTAACACCAACCGGTAGTAAATGTTTGGGTGTGTTTTTTTTAATTTTTGCTTTAATTTTGTGTTTTCAATTTGGCTTTATTTTGCATTTAATTCTTTTTTGTTTGCTGGTATTTCACGATACTACAAAGTGTACACGTTATGCATATATATAAATAGATTTTCTCGTACGTAGAACCATATATATATATATATATATATATATATATATATATATATATATATATATATATATATATATATATATATATATATATATATAATATCATCGAATGTCTCACAACCAACACCATTAACTATTCAGACATACACATGTATATACATATACAATTTCTCCTACATGTTGCCTTGGTGCCTTCGGAGCACGATGACAAGTGGTTCATGGGGCGGTAGCGGGTAATAGTATTCTCCTTTGGGATCTATGACCTGGTCGAGCAAAAATCCCGCTATTTCCTCTTGAAGTGCTAGTATGCGGTCCGCTGGTAGGAGCTTATCCCACACCTTTCTGAACTGTTAAGAAGGAGATCAATATCATGTGTATTAGTTGTGTTACAAGATATCGATAATGTGTGAATACTGTTCTCACAAACGCATTCAGTCCTGTCTTTGAGATCTGCTCCTTTCGACGCCATCATGCGAATGTTCTCGCAAACGTATAATGCATTACAGATCATTCTCCGGCGCCTGCTTCAGGGCCTTTACGAGAATGGAATTGAATCAGATAATGATTAATCAAGCATGATAATTAATTAATCGTATTGAAACAAGAATTAAAGGGATGGTAGCTAGCTAGTACTAGTTAATTACTTACCTTTGGTCGATGCCAAAACAACTTTTTTGGCCATTTGCCTGGAGTCACCTTGATGGACTTTGCCAGGGCCCCGCCTACCGCAAAGAAAATTAATAAAGGGTTATTAAATAGTTCATATCAGGAAATGACGAACTAATAATAGACCGAGATATAGTTAATAATGATTGAAATTACCTGTTGACTATCCCATTTATGATGGTGTAGTCTTTATCTTCTTTAAGTAGTGAGTCCAGTACTTCAACTGTTGCTTTGTCAACTTTAATGTCTAACAAGATCCAGTGGAAACTGCATGCGCAAACGTTTGCATGTCTTAATTAAGCGGGCATGTGCATAAAATTAATCAACTATCGTAAACCGTATACACTTAATTATTAACATCTAGCTAGCTAGTAAGCAAAAACAGAATTTGTATTAACTCACAGGAAGTTGTAAGGAAGTAGTATATCTTCATTGGTATTGAGGTGCTTCAAGAACTCTAGTATGCTTTCCTCTACACTTGCTTGAGAAGTTGGAAGATTCCATGTGTACTCATTAATGGTAGTTGGGTCAATGAACCCAATGCCATAGCGTCCAGATTTTTTCATTTCATACATCTTCATCCTGCATATAATACCACCGAAAAGAATATATAGTGAGGATAATTACATGTAATGATTGATCAAAATTACGTAAAGAAATCACTTACAGACAATAGCAATCGACGATAGATTTGTCGAGGCGTCTTGATTGTATAACTGAAATAGTTACGAATACTCAACGACAGAGATTTCTCATGGAAGTAATGCTCCTTCTTGACATTCACCATGAGGGACTCTCGATTGGAAATCTTGGTAATGTTCATGTACCATTGATGCAATTCATACATTCTCGTTGGGAGGTTCTCGACCTTATGCAGCTCGACCAAAGATTGGCCCCGACATATTTCCGTTTTATTTCCTCCTCTCTAAGCGAAGACATGGGCTCAATTTCGAGGAGTTGTCCAACAAAGATCTTGAGAATTTCAGCCTGCATTATATGCTCCTCCGTTATTACCACGTCGCCTAGCTGGGGAACTTTAACGGTTTGCCCACAATAATATTGGGCACGCGGCCTCCTCTCATGTGTTGTTGGCACAACAAGCGGGGGGATCGATTGCGCCATCTATTCTCCTAGCTGGGGAACGGTTTTCCCGCATTTGTTGCCCGCTGCTTGTTGGCTCGAGCTCGAGCTCGCTTCCTTCTTTAGCCGTTCTCGATGTAGTTTCCTGATTTGGCGCTCATAGTCCGAGTCAACAGGCTTGGGAGCTGGTTCTCTAGCCATACGAATGAAGTGGTCAATCGTTTTCTCAGGCACTTTCTCCTTTGGCGGCGGTGTGCGATTTGGTCAAAATGGCGTCCCACTTGGGCCTGCACTATGGCTGAGTTTTGCTCCTCGGTCATGTTGTAAGGCCTCGAGGAAGAAGGAGCGAGGCTTGGACCATATTTATATCGCTTGTCTCCGCCTATACTTCTGAACTACCTCGATTGCATTCTGCCACGCACCATAGCTGCGGCGTGTCTCTTCTGCGATTGCCGAGACGGCGGAGACGGGCCGACGTGGCTGAGTTGGAGCAGGAGAAGTGGCACGACGATGTGCCGGACTTGAAGCAGGAGGTGTGGCCTGACACGGTGCCGGACTTGAAACCGGAGAAGTGGCATGACGCTGAGCCGGACTTGAAACCGGAGGAGTCAGCTCACGCGTTCGGGGACTTGGAGGATGTGGCAGACTTCGAGGAGGAGTCGGCTCACGCGTTCGTGGACTTGCAGGAGCGGGAGTCTGCTGACTCGGTTGCGGACTTCGAGGAGGAGACGGCAGACAACGCGGTGTCGGTGGACTTCGAAAGAAGATGCAATCCTTTCTCCATAGGATGATACGATGTATGGCCTCTCCTGTGGTGCGCGTCTTCACCTCCGTGAATGTCAAGTCTGTAGCCACGAATATGGGTCCACCACTTCATAAACCAAGACACGAGCATAGGCCTCTGGAATCGGGATGCAATGGAAGGTTGCTTGAGGGTAATTGTAAAAGCAACGCCGTCCGCCACCTTCATGGATATGTTCTTCATTTTGGAGTGTAGCTCACGCTTAGTGTTCTCTATGATGTCATCCACGGTGGTATGTATCCAAAGAAGTGTGTCGCCCGGGCGTAACCAACGCTCCTTCTCGGCATGGATGGGACGGTGCTATCCAATCTTGGACGATCATCCGCTTGCCGCTGTCAGCTTTGAGACACCCTTTCCGGCTAAGTGAGTCGATGCTGTTGTCAGCCGCTGGAATTTGAGTGCCAAGTCCGCGTGCCTTGCTTCTAGGCCTTGAAGGCGTTCTGCGTCCCGCTTCCTCCGCCTCCTCCTCCAGCTTCCTTTTCTTCTCCTCCTCCATCTTCCTTCTTGCACGGGTCCTGTAGTCCTCGTTCCATTCTCGAAAAGCCCTCATACCAGGGAATAACGCCCTTGCCTCATGTTCTTCCCGGGTGTTCAGGATTTCCCAGGGCGCGCGTAAGCTCGTCGTTCTCTCTGTTGGGCGTGAACACCCCCCTTCGAGCTTCTTCTATTGCGTCAAGTATCTTTTGTTCGGCTCCTTTTAGATTTGCCTTCCGTGAAACTTCGCCTGTCTTCGGGTCCAACGCCCCCCCATGCGCATAGAACCAAGTTCTGCACCTGGGGGGCCAGCTCCTAGTAACCGGAGTGACCCCTGCATCCTCCATCTCTTGCTCATACTTATCCCACTTAGGCATTCCCACCGCGTAGCCACCTAGACCCAGCCTATGGAACTGTGTCTTTTTTGCGGCATTTGCCTTGTTTTTTATCGACCATTCCTTAGATAATTCTGAATCCTTGAAGGTCAGGAAATCGTCCCAGTGTTCTCTTTGCTTCTCTAGTGTTCCCGTGAATCCTGGAGTCTTCCTTTCTGCAGCGAGGTAGTTGGCCCATACAGTTTTCTTGTGGGTGTTGAATGCAATTGTCATCTTCTTAAGAGCAGCGCCCTTGACTTTCTCCACATCTGCTTGATGAAATGATCCGGTAGGGTGAAATGTTCCATCAGAGATTTCTAAAGGTCTTTTTTGGCTCTGTCGTCGACCCAAGTAACACCTGGACGTTTAGTCTTTGGCTCTTTACATTCTTGAATGGAGATCGGGAGTTTGTCCTTCACAAGAACTCCGCACTGACGAGTCCACTTGTTCGCAATGTTCTTAGGCGTGAGGGGTTCGCCACTAGGTTTGATGGATTCGATGTTGTACTTTAAACCATCCTTCAATAATCTGCCCGGGCTCGCTTTGTCCTGCTATGCTGTAGAAGCAGCATTTGCTCGATCCGAGGGCTGAAAGAAGAAAGATCGATTCGTTAATATATCTTCAATAAAAAACATGTGATGATCACCATGATGCATGCTTATATAAATATACCTCGCCGGTAGTCTTTGTTATTTGAAGATCAGCATTGTTCGTGTCATCACAAACATTATGCGTGTCATCATAATCATAATCATAGTTCATGACTTCATCATTTCGGTAAATCGAGATCGAATATCTTTTCATCACCCTCTCCGGTATTGTTCAGATATTGGGAGCCGTCATCTGCTTCATTCAGATCATCTAGCCTGTGAGGGCTGCGTATGATGTCGAACGATTCCTCTTCTCTCTCTCTACCGGTATTGTCCGCCATAGCTTTTACTTAACTAATACAGAAGAAATATAAAACAATTTAGTATTCAAATTACAATGCACGAATGCAATCAATAAGGAAAAACTGAATCTCGAATACATCGTCTTGAATATATAATCTCGAATACATCATCGTCTTAATATATATAATCTCGAATACATCGTCTAGAATATTATATATCGAATACATCAGCTGGCTAGGTACCTAATAAAGATCGAGTACTACAGAAGAATCTAGGCCACTCGCGGTCCTCGGGCACGGGCGGTGGACACCCAAAGAGAAGGAACAATCACAGATCATATCTCCGGTCATCTGCCCAAAGAACCTGCCAAGTATTGGAGAACCTGACGTCCATAGCAGCCATGTAGCGATGGACGTGCTCGTCCTCCTCCCTGACACGGTGACGCACCACCTCCGGCGGCGCCGGCTCCCTCTGCACTGAATGTGGTCCACACGAACGCCACCAAAGAACATCAGGGTCGACGACGGGACCCGAGGCCGGGTACCTCACCAAGCGGCGCGCCCCTCCAGGTAGCACCTCCAGTGCCAGCCAGTGAGCCCAGTCGGACATGGGTCCTCTGAAGCAGGACGTCGTCGCGAACGGGTCGACGGCGGGGATGCGGGCCAGGCATATCGTCGAGAACAAATACTATATGCCCGCAAAAAGTAACATTTTTTAAATGATTGGATTGCGATAACTAAAATTCTATAGATATGCAAATTCTAATAATTTGACACTAATCTAATTCATCTAACTAAAACTAATTCTAAAATTTCCTGATTATATAACTAACATTTCTATAACAATTCTAATATTTATATAACTAAAAAACAGAAAAATTGCTAACATTTCTATAAGTAAAAAACAGAAAAAAAATTTATAACATTTCTATATAACTAACATTTCTAATATTTCTATAACTAAAAAACAGAATAATTTCTAACATTTCTATAACTAAAAAACAAAAAAAATTTATAACAAACAAACTAATGTGTATGTGTGTGTACTATGTGTGTGTGTGTGTGTGTGTGTGTGTGTAGTGTGTGTGTGTGTGGACATGGCGGCCGGGGCGAGCTCACCGGCGAGGCGACGGGACGGGGCGGAGACGACGGGCGGGCGCGCGCGCGACAGGGCGGCCGGGGCGCGCTGACGGGACGACGGGACGGGCCGCCGGGCGGCGACGTCGACCAGGGCGGGACGCCGGGTCGGCGATTTAGGGCGGGGACGGCCGGGGTCGGCGACGAGGGGCGGGGGCGGCGACGTCGACGGGGACAGCGTCGATCGGGGCAGGGCGGCGCGACGGAGGGAAGAAACAGAGAGGGAAAGTGAATTTTTTTCAACTGTTGTATATATAGGATGGACCTTTAATTTAGTACCGGTTGGTGCCACCAACCGGTACTAAAGGTCTGTTTTGGCCAGGCCAAGCGGCGGGAAGCGCCCCCCCTTTAGTACTGGGTCGTGGCACCAACCGCTACTAAAGACCCCCTCTTTAGTACCGGTGGCAGCCACCAACCGGTACTAAAGGGGGTGCGCTGCAGTGCGGTGCGGCAAGTTTAGTACCACCTCGCTAGTCGAGGGGCTACCGCACTGGTTTATAAGCCCCAGTGCGGTAGCTCTCTCGAGCTGGTACCTTCATGCTGAGCAGGCATTCAATGAAGATTTCCTTCTCTTCTTTGGTAAGAGTGTAGCTGGCCTGACCCTGATGTATGCCGTCTTTTCCGTGCATATGTTGCTGGTCCTCCCATGCCTCTGGTGTATCTTTTGTCTTCCCATACACGCCCAAAAAGCCAAGCAGGGTCACACAAAGATTCTTCGTCACGTGCATCACGTCGATTGCGGAGCGGACCTCTAGGTCTTTCCAATATGGTAGGTCCCAAAATATAGATTTCTTCTTCCACATGGGTGCACGTCTGCCGTCATTCTTCGAACAGGTTGTCTCAGACCCTTTCCAAAGATTACCTTCAAATCCTTGACCATATCATGTACATCAGGACCAAGACGGTATGCAGGCTTCGTCCGGTGATCCGCCTCACCTTTGAAATGCTTGCCTTTCTTTCTTACGGGATGCCTTGTCGGAAGATATCGACGATGTCCTGTGTACACATTCTACCTACAACTATCCAAATATATACCGTCGGTATCATCCAAACAGTGCGTGCATTCATGGTATCCCTTGTTTGTCCGTCTGAGAAAGGTTACCGAGAGCAGGCCAATCATTGATGGTCACGAACAGCAACCCTTTAGGTCAAATTCTTCTGTCCATGCTCATTCCACGCACGCATACACTGCTCCATTCCACAGCTGTAATAGTTCTTCAACTAATGGCCTTAGGTACACACAATGTCGCTAAGCCGGTTGCTTAGGGCCTTGGATGAGCACTGGCATCATAATGAACTTCTGCTTCATGCACAACCAAGGAGGAAGGTTATACAAACATAGAGTCACAGGCCAGGTGCTATGGTTGCTGCTCTGCTCCACAAAAGGATTAATGCCATCTGTGCTTAGACCAAACCATACGTTCCTTGGGTCACCTGCAAACTCCCAGTAATTTCTCTAAATTTTTCTCCACTGCGAACCGTCAGCGGGTACTCTCAACTTTCCGTCTTTCTTACGGTCTTCTCCGTGCCACCGTGATCGCTTCTTCGTGATGCTCTTTGTTTTTTTGGAACAAACGCTTTCAACCGTGGTATTATAGGAGCATACCACATCACCTTGGCAGGAATCTTCTTCCGGGCGCCGCCTCGACATCACCAGGTCATCGTGATCGATCTTATAACGCAATGCACCGCATACCGGCAAGTTGCTCAAATCCTCAGACTCACCGCGTAGAGGATGCAGTCATTAGGGCATGCATGTATCTTTTACTCCTCTAACCCTAGAGGGCAGACAACCTTCTTTGCTTCATACATTACTCTCCGGGCAATTCGTTGTCCTTTGGAAGCATATTCTTTATCATTACCAGCAACTTTCCAAATCCCTTGTCAGATACACCATTCTCTGCCTTCCATTGCAGCAATTCCAGTGTGGTGCCCAACTTTTTTTGTCAGCTTCGCAATTCGGGTACAACAATTTCTTGTGATCCTCTAACATGCGCTGCAACTTCTTCTTCTCCAAATCACTTGCGCAGTTTCTCTTTGCATCAGCAATGGCCGACCTAGATCATCACCGGGCTCATCTGATGCCTCTTCTTCCGCTTCTTCCCGCATTGCCGGCTCAGCTTCTTCCCCATTGTTGTATCATCGTATCCAGGGAACCCATGGCCAGGATAGCCATCGCCGCCCTCTTCTTCTTCATTGTCTTCCATCATAACCCCTATTTCTCCGTGCTTGGTCCAAACATTATAGTGGGGCATGAAACCGGACTCAAATAGGTGGACGTGAATGGTTCTTGACGTAGAGTAACTGTGACCATTCTTACAGCCAGCACATGGACAGGGCATAAAACCATCCGCCCGCTTGTTTGCCTCAGCGGCAAGCAGAAAAATATGCACGCCATTAATGAACTCGGGAGAGCATCGGTCATCATACATGCATTGTCGGCTCATCTTCATTACACAACAATCGAATAGACCAAATTAATACAAGTTCATACATAAAGTTCATATACAACACTTAATTAAATGCAACATACAAATAACTCTCTAGCTAAAGAATTTAAATGCAACAACAAATGCGATCAAGATCGCAACTAAGGTAACAATTGATCCAATGAATCAATGATACCAAGCCACACTATCAATGGCATATTTTCTAATCTTTCTAATCTTCAACCTCATTTTCTCCATCTTGATCTTGTGATCATCGACGACATCGGCAACATGCAACTCCAATTCCATCTTCTCCCCTCAATTCTTTTCAATTTTTCTTTCAAATACTGCTTTCTCTTTCAACTAAATTTAACCTCTCGACAATAGGGTCGGTTGGGATTTCGTTCACATACCTCCTAGATAAAAATATCTATGTCAACTTGATGGGCATAATTTGTCATAAACACGAAATGCAACAACTAGTTTCAAAAGAGAATATACCACATCCGAATCATAACAAGGACGAGGGCCGACGGGGACGGATATCAAAACCATGGCACTATGTATAACAAACAACATACGAGTAACTATATATCCAAATCACACAAACATCAATTTGGTAATGTAAAACATTCATGAACAAGAGCCTCACCACAAGGTGGTGCCAGCGACGGGACGGTGCGGGCGATCGACGGTGGTTACGACGGAGATTTAGAAGGCACTAAGTAAACCACACCTACATATGCAAACTAAGTGTTATTTTTGACCTCAAATTGCATATAAATCAAATACTAGCACATATAATTCCTCCCAAATTAATCACTATACAAAAGCATTGCAAGAGCTAATCTAGCAATGAGAGATGAAAGGACAATGTTGCTGTTGGAAATATGACCTAGAGGCAATAATAACAGGATTATTATTATATTTCCTTGTTCATGATAATTTTCTTTTATTCATGCTATAATTGTATTATCCGGAAATCGTAATACACGTGTGAATACATAGACCACAATATGTCCCTAGTGAGCCTCTAGTTGATTAGCTCGTTGATCAACAGATAGTCATGGTTTCCTGACTATGGACATTGGATGTCATTGATAATGGATCACATCATTAGGAGAATGATGTGATGGACAAGACCCAATCCTAAGCATATCACAAGATCGTAGTTCGCTTGCTAGAGCTTTTTCCAATGTCAAGTATCTTTCCTTAGACCATGAGATCGTGCAACTCCCGGAAACCGAGGGAGTGCTTTGGGTGTACCAAACGTCACAACGTAATCGGGTGACTATAAAGGTGCACCACGGTACTCCGAAAGTTTCATGGGTTGACACGGATCGAGACTGGATTTCCTCACTCCGTATGACGGAGAGGTATCTCTGGGCCCACTCGGTAATGCATCATCATAATGAGCTCAAAGTGACCAAGTGTCTGGTCACGGGATCATGCATTACGGTACGAGTAAAGTGACTTGCCCGTAACGAGATTGAACGAGGTATTGGGATACCGACGATCGAATCTCGGGCAAGTAACGTACCGATTGACAAAGGGAATTGTATACGGGATTGCTTGAATCCTCGACATCGTGGTTCATCCGATGAGATCATCGAGGAGCATGTGGGAGCCAACATGGGTATCCAGGTCCCGCTGTTGGTTATTGACCGGAGAGCCGTCTCGGTCATGTCTACGTGTCTCCCGAACCCGTAGGGTCTACACTTAAGGTCTTGGGTGACGCTAGGGTTGTAGAGATATGAGTATGAAGCAAACCGAAAGTTTTTCGGAGTCCCGGATGAGATCCCGGACGTCACGAGGAGTTCCGGAATGGTCCGGAGGTAAAGAATTATATATAGGAAGTCCAGTTTCGGCCACCGGGAAAGTTTCGGGGGTCACCGGTATTGTACCGGGACCACCGGAAGGGTCCCGGGGGTCCACCGGGTGGGGCCACCTATCCCGGAGGGCCCCATGGGCTAAAGTGGCGTGGGAACCAGCCCCTGGTGGGCTGGTGCGCCCCACCCAAGGGCCCAAGGCGCCTAGGGTTCGAAACCCTAGGGGGCCCTTGCCCCCCGAAGGGGCATGCGCCCCCCTGGTTTGGAAACCCTAAGGGGGTCGTTGCCAGGGCCGCTCCCCTCTAGATGGGATCTCCAAGGGAATGCGCCCCCTAGCCCCTATATATAGTGGAGGGAGGGAGGGCAGCCGCACCCCTAGCTCCCCCGGCGCCTCCTCCCTCTCCAACACCTCCTCCTCTGCAGAGAGCTTGGGCGAAGCTCGCCGAGATCCCTGCTGCATCCACCACCACGCCATCGTGCTGCTGGATCTCCATCAACCTCTCCTTCCCCCTTGCTGGATCAAGAAGGAAGAGACGTCTTCCCAACCGTACGTGTGTTGAACGCAGAGGTGCCGTCTGCTCGGCACTCGGTCATCGCGATTTGGATCACGACGAGCACGACTCCATCAACCCCCCGTTCTCTTGAACGCCTTCCCGCGATCTACAAAGGTATGTAGATGCACTCCGATCACTCGTTGCTAGATGAACTCATAGATGGATCTTGGTGAAACCGTAGAAATTTTTTTATTTTCTGCAACATTCCCCAACAGTGGCATCATGAGCTAGGTCTATGCGTAGTTCTCTATTGCACGAGTAGAACACAAATCTGTTGTGGGCGTAGATGTTGTCAACTTTCTTGCCGCTACTAGTCTTATTTTGCTTCAGCGGTATTGTGGGATGAAGCGGCCCGGACCGACCTTACATCGTGACGCTTACGTGAGACAGGTTCCACCGACTAACATGCACTAGTTGCATAAGGTGGCTAGCGGGTGTCTGCCTCTCCCACTTTAGTTGGAGCGGATTCGATGAAAAGGGTCCTTATGAAGGGTAAATAGAAGTTGACAAATCACGCTGTGGTTATTCGTAGGTAAGAAAAGGTTCTTGCTAGAACCCTATTGCAGCCATCGTAAAAGATGCAACAACAATTAGAGGACGCCTAACTTGTTTTTGCAGCAATTGCCTTGTGATGTGATATGGCCAAAAGTTGTGATGAATGATGAATGATATATTGTGATGTATGAGATCATGTTCTTGTAATAGGAATCACGACTTGCATATTGATGAGTATGAAAACTGGTAGGAGCCATAGGAGTTGTCTTAATTATTGTATGACCTGCGTGTCAATGACTTAACGCCATGTAATTACTTTACTTTATTGCTAAACCGTTAGCTATAGTAGTAGAATTAATAGTTGGCGAGCAACTTCATAGAGACACGATGATGGAGATCATGATGATGGAGATCATGGTGTCATGCCGGTGACAAGATGATCATGGAGCCCCAAGATGGAGATCAAAGGAGCTATATGATATTGGCCATATCATGTCACTATTATTTGATTGCATGTGATGTTTATCATGTTTTTGCATCTTGTTTACTTAGAACGACGGTAGTAAATAAGATGATCCCTCATAATAATTTCAAGAACGTGTTCCCCTAACTGTGCGCCGCTGCTAAAGTTCGCTGCTTCAAGCACCACGTGATGATCGGGTGTGATAGATTCCTACGCTCACATACAATTGGTGTAAGACAATTTTACACATGCAAAACACTTAGGTTAACTTGACGAGCCTAGCATGTACAGACATGGCCTCAGAACACAAGAGACCGAAAGGTCGAACATGAGTCGTATGAAAGATACGATCAACATGGAGATGTTCACCGATGATGACTAGTCCGTCTCACGTGATGATCGGACACGGCCTAGTCGACTCGGATCATGTAACACTTAGATGACTAGAGGGATGTCAAATCTGAGTGGGAGTTCATTAAATAATTTGATTAGATGAACTTAATTATCATGAACATTAGTCTAAAAATCTTTGCAAAAATTGTCTTGTAGATCAAATGGCCAACGCTCATGTCAACATGAACTTCAACGTTGCTCCTAGAGAAAACCAAGCTGAAAGATGATGGCAGCAACTATTCGGACTGGGTCCGGAACCTGAGGATCATCCTCATAGCTGCCAAGAAACAATATGTCCTAGAAGAACCTCTAGGTGAAGCACCCATCCCAGAGAACCAAGATGTTATGAATGCTTGGCAGTCTCGTGCTGATGATTACTCCCTTGTTCAGTGCGGCATGCTTTACAGCTTAGAACCGGGGCTCCAAAAGCGTTTTGAGCAACACGGAGCTTATGAGATGTTCGAGCATGCTTTACAGCTTAGATACCGACGATCGAATCTCGGGCAAGTAACGTACCGATTGACAAAGGGAATTGTATACGGGGTTGCTTGAATCGTCGACATCGTGGTTCATCCGATGAGATCATCGAGGAGCATGTGGGAGCCAAATATGGGTATCCAGATCCCGCTGTTGGTTATTGACCGGAGAGCCGCCTCGGTCATGTCTACGTGTCTCGAACCCGTAGGGTCTACACACTTAAGGTTCGGTGACGCTTAGGTTGTAGAGATATGAGTATGTAGCAAGTCGAAAGTTGTTCGTAGTCCCGATGAGATCCCTTGACGCCACGAGGAGTTCGGAATGGTTCGGAGGTAAAGAATTATATAGGAAGTCCAGTTTGACCATCGGGAAAGTTTCGGGGGTCACCGGTATTGTACCGGGACCACCGGAAGGGTCCCGGGGGTCCACCGGGTGGGGCCACCTATCCCGGAGGGCCCCATGGGCTGAAGTGGCGTGGGAACCAGCCCCTGGTGGGCTGGTGCGCCCCACCCAAGGGCCCAAGGTGCCTAGGGTTGGAAACCCAAGGGGGCCGTTGCCCCCCGAGGGGCATGCGCCTGGTTGGAAACCCTAAGCCGCCTTCCCTAGATGGGATCTCCAAGGGGCATGCACCCCTAGCCCCTATATATAGTGGAGGGAGGAGGGCAGCCGCTCTAGCCCTCGGCGCCTCCTCTCCCTCTCCAACACCTCCTCCTCTCTGTAGAGCTTGGCGAAGCCTGCCGAGATCCTCGCGGCATCCACCATCACGCCTGTCGTGCTGCTGGATCTCCATCAACCTCTCCTTCCCCTTGTTGGATCAAGAAGGAGGAGACGCCTTCCCAACCGTACGTGTGTTGAACGCTGGAGGTGCCGTTCCCTGCTCGGCACTCGGTCATCGGTGATTTGGATCACGACGAGTACGACTCCCTCAACCCCGTTTTCTTGAACGCTTCAGCTCGCGATCTACAAAGGTATGTAGATGCACTCCTATCACTCGTTGCTAGATGAACTCATAGATGGATCTTGGTGAAACCGTAGGAAAAAAATTTATTTTCTGCAACGTTCCCCAACAGTTGCTAACCTTTGTGATCATTTGAATGGATGGGGGCCTTCAAATCTTGACAAATTTTGGGCAAAATTTGTGAGGAGCTCGAGGAAGAGAGGGGAAGAACAGAGGAAGTGAGGGGAAAGAGGAAGAACAGAGCGAGCTTCTCGGATGGACGAAGGGTTTATAGATGTCGTCGATTTTAGTACCGGTTCGTGCCACGAACCGGTACTAAAGGTGTTGGAGGGGCCCAGACTGACAACATCCTGCCACCACTCTCTTTAGTACCAGTTCGTGGCACGAACCGGATCTAAAGGTTCGCCACGAACCGGTACTAATGTGAGCGACCGGCTAGCCGTTGGAACCGGCACTAATGGACACATTAGTGCCTGCTCAAAATCAAACCGGCACTAATGTGTCTTAGATTTGCCCCTTTTTCTACTAGTGTTAACGTGAGAATTTCTAGGGAGTCCATAATTAATATAGGTATAGATAGATAGGTGGGTTATTTTATCAACTTTCTTGACTTATAACATAGTGTAAATATCAAATGGTTGCGATTAGCTAGTTTGTTAAATTAAGGCCAGATGTTTCTAATTCTTGTGAGATTTTGCAGCCTAC
Organism: Aegilops bicornis; assembly: GCA_021605145.1. Lineage (NCBI taxonomy): Eukaryota > Viridiplantae > Streptophyta > Magnoliopsida > Poales > Poaceae > Aegilops > Aegilops bicornis. The sequence continues at coordinate 2,014,002 of JAHIAL010000018.1, read as the reverse complement.
TTTTCTTGTTTATGGTTGGTCTTTAAATTACTTTTTATATAAAATAGATAGATGCTAAGGATCCTTATTGTTGATAAGGTGAACCTCATTTATAATGATGTAATCTCCTCTCCAGGCTTCGCCAGCGAGCCTGTTGATTTGCCTCCCCTCTGTCTGCCGCTCCGTCGGCCGGTGCCTGGAAGGGAAATCCCGGTGTATCCGCTTTGCTTAGTAGTTTAGGTTAGGCCTTTTTAGTCCTCGCAGGTGCAGCGCTCGGGTGGATGGCGGTGGTTTCTTCTTCATGTTTGTCTTCCTGGTTCTAATCCTCCTCAAGTTCGTTCATCTGGACATAGCCGACGAAGCTCTGGCACAGATTCCTGGCATCTCATTTGGACGGTGAGGTTAGGGTTTCTTGTCATGCGGTAAGATTTGGTGTCAGGTGTTTCATATCTATTCAGGGGTTCAACGACGATGACTGCGGCTCCAGGGCGCTGGTCCTTAGGGGCGCGTGCACGAATACTTCCTGTCTGTCATCGACAAGGTCAAGCCGGCCCCGATGGGGGAGCGGCAACAACGATGTGTCGGCGGCTCATTCTGACGGCGGTAGTGGTCGCTCAGTGGTCTCGGAATCTTGATGTGATTTTTATTATGTTTGAGGTGCTTTGTACTTCCGTGAACTTTGATAATAGATTTGGATCATTTTCGAAAAAAACATTTAAATATGGTTTTATATGTTTATTTTCGTAGGTGTACAACTAATTCAATTTCATGTATGGTGATTGCATAAATTTCATCTGTTGGTTCTTTGTAGAACTACTACATAAACCCCATATAGGACTTTGCTAATAGGGGCGTATCATGAAAACTGAACACAACTATTTTTTCAGTTTATGAGCAGCGTTATAAAAGCAAATTCCAGTAAACGCTACAAACACTACTAGTGTGGTGTATCAGGTACTACCAACTGTAAAGAACAAGCAGTGTCCGCCCCCCCAAGAATGTCTCGGGTAGTTGCAGTACTGGCAGCGTTCAGTCTAGTTGAGGATGATGCTAAGTTTATTATATATGTGTAAAGATACGTGTGTAATTTATGTTTTATGTATAAAAATCCTTGTTATGCATTAAGTTGTTGTGTTTTAATTTTATAGTACACACGAAAACTATCTATCCATACAAGTTGAAAAGCAAAAGAAAAAACAACAATTAAAGATTGAACTCCTAAAACACATAAAGCATACTAGCAGCGGTTGCCTAGGCGGAAATGTGGCTAGTGCACGTTCTAGCAGGTTTAGCTTCCAGCAAATGCTGCAAATGTTTGTATTATACTTATTATATTGTAAGTGTCATTTTTATGTAATAGCTTAACCTCAGATAAATCCATAGTTGGATATGTAAATGTTAAATGGTGCATATTACGCCTATAGAATTTGTTATTATCATATGATCAACATTGCCAACATCGATCCCTATTGTCAATTAAACCTGCCGGACAACATTTCAATTCCATTGCCCCCCTGGAAAACTTCGATAAAATTCTTGGTATTTATCAAATATAATGTTAATAAACGGTTAAGCATATAAATTGGAAGGCAAAAGAGAAATAGTTGAGCTTAAATTCCTAAAATGTTGAAACCGTACCAGCAATGTTTCATAACTGACAGACACAGCTAGACTCCTCATTAGCAGCGTTCTTGCTAGACTACACACTGCTAAACTAATTATTGTACTTATTATATTGTGAGTAACCTTTTTATAACCTCAAATAAATCCATAATTGGATATGTAAATGTTAAATGGTGCATATTACGTCTATACAATTTGTTGTTGTCATATGATGGTCAACACTGCCAACATCGCGATCTCATTCACGTGTGTTGCGCTGAAGTTTAACTTGTCATGTCAAACTATGAGATGATCCAAAGAAATGATGATCAAGTCTCAAGAGCTATCTATCTCTTTGTTTGCAAACATAATTTTATTTTATCATTTTCATCTTCTTTACGTGCCTACGTCGAACGAGCAAAATCTGAAGAGGAATATCAAGCCTGGATTTAATACATGTGCCAAAGAGTAAAATTTTGTCTCTCGGTAGTTATTCATTGCATGTATAACTAAACCCTAGTTCATTTCTTTGAGAAAAAAACCCCTACTTATTGTTTGTATTGTTTGTATTGTGCTTTTTTTAATTAGATGGGAACTGACCTGTTGGGCCTGACTTTCATGGGCTGTGGAAGCTATTGCCTGTTATTCCCTGAGAAACAAAGCCCACACGCAAAGCAGAGAGGGAGACCGGAGGAGAGCTCGTTGCTCGCGTGAGCTCGACCCCCAACCAGATCCGGGCATCTTCTCCGCCGGCCGGGATCTCCCGCCGTCGGCAACGGCCGAGTGGCCCGGCGGGCTGGGACCAGTTTGTCTTCGCTCCGGTGAGGGGTGAGTTCAGAGTTGTAGGGCGTGGCGGCGCACCGGAGTGGAGGAGGGAGGCGGGGTTTGCGCCCAGTATCCCCGCGACCGCGACGCCGGATAGCGGAAGCGGTGGCGGACTCTGGCGGTCAAGCTCCGGTAAGAGGGCAGGTGCACCACACCTGAAGCTCTCTTGTAGTCCGACATCGCCGATTTACTACGACCGCTCATGTTGTCAATACTATCGCTTTGGCATTACTGAAAATTTGGGAACATCAAACTATCGTGGCAACAGCACAGCATAGAATACACAACTTCAAACTATTTATTTTGAATTCTGTATTGTAGCTCATTGAGATTTCAACTCATCACTACTATTATATCATGAATAGGCCACAAGCTAGGCAGCTGTTTCAACTTGTTCCGGACCCTGCCAGGATAGAGGTCGTCATCCCCGTTGCATATATGAGCATTTTTTTCATTGATGATTAGTTAAACCCCACTAGCCTCTTAAAATTTCTGTGTGCCTGTGCATCTAGATACGCCCTGCTCGCATATTTTCCATCTTGATAGCTCATTCGAGGCACCAGCACACGGTGGCTCGCAGTGGGGTGCGTGGCCAGTGCTAGCGGAGGTGCTTGCCACATGGTACCCTTTTAGTTAACTTGTTCTGCCTATCAATTGTTTGATTAGGTTGATCGGTCTGAGGTGGGGGGCACAACTAATCTTGGCGAAAAATCGGGGGTTCAACTAAAGCCATTATGCCTCGCGCTGAGGTTGCTTTTGCAATGCATGCCGGTGATGGTGAAGTAGAGGCAGGGTTCGCTAAGCTGCAGGGTGAGGATTTTGAGTACTACATGCAGACCTACTCGATCATGCTGGGCCGCAGCAGCAAGAAATCGATGGTGGATGTCGATCTCTCCAGCCTTGGTGGGGGATGAACATTTCGCGCCACCACGCCGGATATTCTACGACTTCCAGCGCCGCCGCCAAGGCCGATGTCATCGGCAAGAATGGCTGCCATTTTGAGGGCGCCCTGCATCTCCCCTGGGAATTCTCCTGTTAAGCTTGACTCGCAGGACCTCCTTCAGATTGGGGACAAGAAGTTTTACTTCCTCCTGCCCACGAGGTCTATCTTTGCGCCGCTTGCCGCTGCTCGACAAGCCCTGTTATTTCCTCACAGATCCCGCTGCCACCGTATGTGCAGCCAGGGCACCTCGTGTGTCCGATTTCCATGACCGCCGCCACGAAGGCGATTATGGCCGGGCAGTGATGACATTGGGAATGGTGTCAGTGAAAGTGGAATGAAGGGCAAGCTGAAGAGAACCTAGAAGTCTCCTGGAGATTTTGACATCTATGGTGGGCACAGAATCAATGTTGACCCAATAGGAATAATCGGCGAAGGTGATACATAATCCTTGATCTGCATTTTTACTGTGTATACTTTCCCTTCCTCGCTGCCTTGTTTCTCTTCTGAAAACTGTGTAGAGAAGATGATGATTTTGCTTGTTCAGCTACTCAATCTGGCTGTACGCATTATTTGCATGTTGCAACTCATGGCTACAAAGTAAGATAATGTTGATATTGCAACATTACATGTTATATATATAGATATGCACATTATAACACAGATGTACTATTATGAAATATCTCTTAAGCAACTCTCATCATATGTTTACTGCAAGTGCACATATATTATTAGTTGCTATAATGCTATTGCAAGTGGTGTTATGTAAGAACATTATGCTTTATATCTGAATTGGCATATTGATGTGTGAACATAACTGCACTCTTATGTCTTTACCTTTTAGGAGAAAAAAGTAGAAGAGATTCAGTTATATTCGCACATCGAAAGATACACACCAAGATGCTTCCATATGAATGTGCTTACCATCTTCCAATCTTAGTTTCTGGGGATAAATTAAGTACATTATCTACAACCTCTGTCCTGAAAGTTACTTGTCTTAGGTTTGTCTAGATACGGATTTATCTAGACAAATCTAAGACAAGTAATTTGGGACGGAGGGAGTATGATATTTCTATCACTATAGCAAGGAGACAACTATCAAGAATTATGGATTAGTAAATGGTATGATGCAATTTTTAGAAGCTGTTAGTGAACTTTATTCTTGTTTCCAGATTTCCAGCTATGGACCTTGAATTTCAAAAGCTATTACTGCATTATGTATCTTTGGAGTTTTGTCCAGTGAAAGACCAAACTCATTATCTTTTACCATCTGTAGGGAAATATTTGTTTGATCTGACCAGAACTTGCTTCTTTTTTTGTGTGCAGACAATAGACCAGAAATAAGGTTGAGGGGTGATAGGGATCTGGACAACCAGCACATCCTTCAATTGGAAGAGAAGGAAGTCGTGGTCATCTGCTATGCGACTGTATTATCTGACCTCTGTGGTCCTGGACAATATATGCCTATGAGAGAACTCCACGCAGAGGTTTATCATGGAAAAACACACATATTTCCTATCCAATTTCTATCCTGAAGCTAAAGTACCCCTAACCTAATTAGTCTTGCTCTGGCTTCGAAAAGTTAAATATACTGAAAGTAGTTTACTGTGTTGATACATTGATGGGATGGTCCATATCATTACAGTTTAACTTCTGATATAGAATATCATCACAATTTACGACACTAAAACAAGTCTTCCTCATTCAAAAGAATAATAATGCAAACTGCATTTTGAGAATATCATTTATGTATAGAAGTCAGGTGCTAGCATCCCTGCCTGTCTAATATAGCTTAGTTGTAGCCCGTAGGTGTATAAAGTATGTACTACGATGTGGAAGGTTTCAGTGGAGGATTGTAAAAATACGACCCTCCTGTTGCTCGTCGACGCCACCACCTCGCGGGGGCTGGGCAGGAAGCCCTCCCTAGCCTGGTTGTTGGAATGGGCGGCAGCGGGGCTCTCCTTCCTCTTCATGTAGTGCCGCGGGCGCGAGGTGCTGCCGGTCGGCAAAGGGCGCCAGGCAGTTGGTGGCGTGGCACGCTGCCGAAGCGCCGGAGCCGCAGCAGCTGCACGGTGGGTGGCCCATCTGGCGCGCCATAAATGGGGCCACGGTCGCCTGGGTGGCACAGGGCAGTTCCTGTATGACGCGGCGTGGTTCTGGCGTCCATTATGTTGCAGGATCTGGGTTTCGGCGGTAGCGGGCCTCGCGATTGTTCCTTGGTCAGATCCGAATGGCTGGATCTGGCCCGTGGAGGCCATCAACTCTAGCAGTCCGCTTTGGGCGGGTGCCACCCCAGCATTGCGTGGTGGGCAGTCGGCCTGCAAAGTGATGCTGGTTAGAGCCGGTGATCCTCGTTCCCCTCTGTGGTAGGGCTGGATCCAGAGGGGATCTGGCACCCATAGCCATTTGTCCTCTGCTCGTGGGCCCATATCTGTGTTGGCTGGTCCTGACCATGGTAGAACTATGATACGATGGTTCCGCCCTTGCGTTGTCCATCTGAAGGTGCCTGCTTTTCGGCGGCCTGGTGCCGTGACGGTGATGGTGTGTCTCTCCTGGATGCCAAGGCGGCGACCTTGGATGTTGAGGCTATGCGGTTGGCTCTATGGCAAGCAGTGTTGTAGCGGTGGTGGCGTCTCCAATTGGGCTATAAGGATAGCAAGGGGAGGAGTAGCGGGTGATCCTAGTGTCGTCGGCTTCAGCGGTGGTGGCTCCCTGGCCCGGATTTAGTGGCCTTGCGCTGGCTGCAGCGGTCCCTTCCTCGCGGGTTGGGTTGCAACTTTGGCTCTGCAGGTGGCACTTGTGAGGGTCCTAGCAAAAGCTCCACGCTATGGCGCCGGCAACAGCAGTGCCACCGAATGTCGCTTCCTTCTTGGATGCGTTGTTGTGGGTCCCCTCCTAATGCAAGGTCCATCCTTTCAGGCTCTATGGTGTTGCTTGGCGTTATCACCATCTTGAGGGCGTTGGTGCGGAGCCCTGATCCCTTGTGGCTGCAGCTGCCCAGCGGCTTCGGGCATGCCTTGTACTAGACTTGTAGCATCCTCGACTCTGGCGTGGGATGGTCTAGTGGTCTCCTGTCATTTAAAGTGTCTCCGTGGTATCTGTTCTCGGTCCTTGCTATCTCCTGGCAGGAGCTGGGCTCCATGGCCCGTAACAAGGAGGCTATCTCAACGGCGAGTCGGCCCTTTCCATAGATGGCTCGGTGCGTTCGGTACTATGGTGTCCGGTGGATTCTCAAAGCAGTGAGTGTCGGTCCTATTCAGTAGTCTTGATTGTCTCTTGTTAGGTATGGTGTCTCCTGTTTTCACGCTCGATGTTGGGTAAGGTGCACTTGTGCCCTTGCTCGGGTGCCATATTATTTTTTCTTTTGACCTGCTTGTATGAGGGTTTTCTCACCACTTTGTATCAGACTGGCTATTTGGGTTATATATATAAAGTTGGGCGAAAGCCTGTTTCAAGAGAGGTGTATGTACTACTTATATCTTGTCTAAACTATCATATAATCCACTCTGCCTACTAGCATCCTTCACTTGTCACTCCCAACATGTTTTGTACTGAATCTTGTCGCCGTTCTTGTGTGGAGCCGTGACTTGCTACGAATGATTTTCTATTGATATTTACATTTTTCTTCTACATTTAGTGGGAACGACTTGCAGGTATATCCTGTGGCACTATCTGGAAAACTTCATTTTTTTAACTAATTAATCATGTTACATACTGGGTTACCCCCCCCCCCCCCCTATTCAGTATCATGTCACAACACTATTTTAGCATTATTATTATTTTTTGTAAATTCAGATTACCCTTTTTCTGGATTGTTGTTGTTGTAAATTCAGATTACTTGTTCTCCTTTTTCTTCACTCACCCCAGCCATGTAAAAGCTTAGCAATGAAGCATTAGCAGACTATTTTTACACATTTTTAATCATTGTACATGCAAAGTCTTATACTTGTTTGTCTACTCGCAGCTTGTGGGCCGGTTTGGCAACGTGTGGCACCACAGCAGAGTGCGGAAGTACCTGACCTGGGAGGACTGGTCGCCGATTATAGCCAAGGTGAGGCCATGGTTTGGACTGCTGGAGCTGCTCAGGAAGCACCCGGAGCACTTCGTCATCAACACGAAATGGAAGGGCAGGGAGATCTCGGAGTTTGTCTCGCTGGTTTCCTTGCTCTCCTAGGCGGAACAACAGAGCAGCAAGGCTGATTCTAAGCTTTTCTTGCGTTTCGTTGCGCACCTGTAGTGCAGTATCCAGAAGGCCGAGTGGTGTCCTGATATGTCTATGAGAGAGCATCAGTTTGATGGAGCCACTGTATCCTGAGTTTCTCTGACTTAGCTCTGTAGTGTTGAGAATGTTGTGTGGAAACTTCGACTTTTAAGTGGTATATTCAGTTCGTATCTTTTCAGTCTTGATGTTGCCTCTTTGAACTACAGAACTTAGCATGTCCTTATCGCCCGACACAGCCGCCTATCGCAGCGAGGCAGTTGCACAATGCTGCAATGGCTCCCAGCAGCAGCAGCAGCAGCCATGGAGTAAATTATGGTTTTTGAGAGCAACGAGCTTATATTGTCAAATCAACATGGTTACAGTCATGTTGGATGCAATCTTACATGAATGGAATAGAAAGCAGAAGTGCAGAAAGGATCCTAATAGTCTGGATCAGTTTGAATTTGTTAATAAGCAGGGCAAGCCTTCCGTTTGAGAAGCAAGTTTTGCGGTAATATGAGCTGCCATACGGGCACCTCTTTTGTAGAAGAAAGAATATAAAAGAGAACCAATCGGTCATCCATTTGCTGGAGAATAGGCATAATAATACATGATGGCATGGCTCATCTTCATACTCACTCACAGCAAGGCCGAAGCTTCAGCGGTCAAAGCAAGGAGGATCAGGAGGCTCCCAAATTGGAGGGGGAGGAATACAACTTCCAGGTTCATTGTGCTGATTTGGGAGGCAAATCATGGTTTGTCCTACGGCATATTTGGGAGGCAATCATGGAAAGCAACGAGGATCAGGAGGCTTCCAAGGAGGAGGAACCACAATGCGCGGCAAGATATTTTGTTTCGACTGATTCAGAATGACAATCTGAAGAGAAAATGCAGAACATTACAGTGGAGATAGGAAAGCCAGAATTTGCGCGTCTTAAATCCTTGACTGCCGCTGGATGTAGTCTCCGAGACATATGTCAGCAACAGAAACTCCGCTCCGTAGCTAGCAAATTTTGTTCAGATGCAGCGTATGCAGAAATGATGAAAACAATTTGTTTATTCTGCTACCTCTACGCGAAAAGCGGAATGCATCCGAGAGACATGTTTGCAAATAAATCAAAATGCAGTTCAGAACTTGAATGAGTCTTCCATCAATAGATAGACACCAGCCTCTAACCTAATGAAGCAGTGAGTATATGAACAACCAACTCTGGGGGAACAAATCTGAGTGAATATCAGAAGAGAGGGAGACTCACCGTTTGCAGAATTTGGAGCAACCGGCACTAAGGGATGCTCATATGTACAAATTCTGTTGGCGAAAAGAGCCCGCTGAACAGAATTTGGAGCAACCAGCACTAAGGCATTTTTCTACAAACTAGGAAATAAGGGAATGCGTAAACTAAATGTACTCCCTGCCTGTACAAAATTAGGCTCTGAAATAGTTGAGGGGACCAAGAATAGTCTTTTCCCAAATAAACACGAGCAAGATATAAATCACTTAGCAACCATAAACATTGTCTGGCTAAATGTCAATATGACATTTCTCCCAAATAAAACCCCTCTACATCAACTCAATGTTTAAACACAGGTAAGGCTTCATCCTCCTAGGTATAAAGCATTAAATAAAACCCCTCCTAGATATAAAGCATTAAATGATACAATACGTATTGTAATGATTAGGCTACATCCTCGACATAGCGTCCTTGACGGCCTTCAAGATTCTGGGGTACTCGTAGAACAAAACAGATTCCTTGCCTTCCAAGCCACCACGGCTGTATCTGTTGCACCCAGCAAGATTGTTACATGGGCTGCCCCCAATCACCAAGTCGAAACCGCCAAATCTAGTAACCAGTGATGCAACTTTAGCATCAGTAAGAGATTTCACGTCATCAAACTCAATCAACGTGCCTGCTTGAGTCTGATCCCACCAACCCCTGAAAATCCTCTTACTAGTTTTGTCTATCTCAACAGAAACCACTGTCCTCATGTGGATCCCCAACCTGTGCAAAGCTACCTCTCCTCCTCCAATACCAGTGAATAAGGACAACACAGTAACTCCATTGGGAAACATGCCCTCAAGATCGACAAGTGGTAAGCAACAGTATCAACTTGAAATGAGTTGCCGAGAGATTTGTATCTATTTGTGCTTTGGCAGGTCCCCTTGAGTGGTCCTTCGGGGAACCTAGTAGATATTCAATCTCTTCAGGCTCCAATGCAGCAACTTTGTTCTTTCCTATCCAGACAAGATTGTACACTTTGCACTGTTTGATGATATCTTTTTGAATATTTCGAGGCGGTGGATTCCCTGTTCGTGCAAGAGCACCAATGCTTCCTGTCAGCTGTTGACATGGCACACTTGTTCGCAAGCAGTTCAACTGTGTTCTCGTGTCCCAGGAAGGCCACCACTTCTTGTACCGAGGGAATGCCTCAAGTATGGTCTTTGGAGGCAGAGGAAGAAGAGGTGCTCTGTTCTCAATAGGCAAATTGTGGATGTAGCCTCTTTTCCTTGCAGCTGCACACAAATACTTAGAGTCCACAAACTCAGGCTGAATGCCATACAAAGAACTTGAAATGGTCGCCCATACACCTGTGAGAGCTTGGGCCACATTTTCGTAGTAGAAAAAAGGTCGCCCGATAGCTTTTTTAGGAATTTTTCTGTCCACTAGTAGTTGGCTATAATTGGGCAGGCTAAATCCAACCATTGGATTTGGGGAGGCATATGTTCATAATGGCTGCCATCCAAGAAGATTTGATTGCCATGTGCTGTACCTCCATACCGCTTTCCTCTTTTTCTTTCTATCTTCCATCAATCTTATTTTCTTTGTCCCTCCAAAGGAGTCAGAGCATCTATTCATAACCTGCGAAATGTACACATATTGCAGTGTCCTTACATCAAATTAAATCAAAGAGATCAAGCATTTTCCTATTCAAATGTACATCAAACCACAATGTACCTGATGATTAGATAAGTCAAAATCTCCTGCAACCAGTGACGCACTAATCGAATCAACCAATACAGAGAGATCAACATCCATACCTAGGAAAATTTACACAGAAATATATATCATAAGGTGCCTTTTTCCAATGGGAAAATGAACATCAAGGCAACAATTTAAAAAAGAGTCATACCACATCTTGTAATAGCCATATTTAAGGCCATTTTCAGAAAAGCCCATATCTACTAATGAGTTGATCTTCTTGTCCTTCTCTGACATCTTTCGTATAAAATTCTTCATAAAAGGATAAGAAAAACTAAGATTAGAAAATGTTATATGTTACTGACTTCTTAATGCCAACTAAGTGAACGTTGATAAGGAAATACAACTGCATAGAAACACATATGCGGCCATAGGAAAGAAGGGGACCCTAAAACTAATAAATGATCAAGAAATGTATAGCACAGACTACCCAAGAAACAAGAGAAAAGTGATCAGGATAAATCAATGAAATAATTTAGGAACTCAATTTCTTATTCTCCGCTGCTGCTTGAAAGTCATGTTAATAAAAGACTTACTATTTGCATGACCCGAATGCACATCATTTTACGCTTGAAACTACTACCTACACTAGCAATATGAAGGTCTGGATTGGAATAAACTAAAGGTGCATGGTCTAACTTTGTTGTTTCACATAATGGCACTATGTGCAGGATGCATAATAGTGGTGAAACACAGTTCTCTGGTCTCTTCATGCTGCTTTCATGATAGAAAGTCAAAGACAGATCGATGGATGACGAGGTAAATGTATGTATCTACAGGAAACATGATGGTGTTCCCATCCATCCTATTTCAAGTTCATCGCTTACTAGCAATCAAGATATATCTTTTTTCCCAAGCAGGTGTAATAAACAGCAAACACTCTACACTTTCCCTACTTGTTATTACATATATCTCGCCATGAATAGGATGGAACATACAATATTCTTTTTACAAATTTTATTTGCGTAACTAATAATGAAAGTCAGCTGTCATTTCATATAGTACATTCTGAGATTTCTAAATTAGTGACTTAATGTATCCATTTCTCTCTGAACATCTAGGTATTGACACCCTCATTTTTCGCAGCTAACAGGTATATGTTAATCTTCAGATTTGTCTTGGTGGGAACTTTGATGCAAATAGTGCAGTATATATGTGATGTTCTCCAGTATTATTTTAATTTGTGTAACTGAAAGTCAAAAGAAGAATACCTTGTTCTTCCTAACCCACATGCTAGTTTCCAACCTCCTTTGATTCTACGGAAAAGTGATGAGCTGGATCACAGCACAACTTTACGACAGAATTATTTAGGCCAATCTATATATATTCCTGCTTCTTTATTTAGTATTCAGCATTCAGGTTTAGCTTATACTTCTTCTGAACTCTTCTCTGCTCAGTCCGATTTTACATTGTATCTTGCACTACAAAATAAATCAAAGGGCATAGTTCTTGTGTAAAATTTGATTTCTTCAAGTTAAAGCTCATGTGGCATGTGTATATCTTCTCTTGTTTACACCACCTGCAGTATGATTTTCTCGTAGCATCATAACTTCTCAAGTCATATGTCTTGTGACTAATATTCAAATACATAGGAACTGAAGAAAAAAAGATTGGTTTATAACAGAAATAAATTTTCTAATTCATCAAAATTAGAAGCAAGCAACACAACAATATACTCAGTTTCTACGCCTTCTCAGCCAGTTTGATTACTTTGAAGAAGGCATTGGTCTAACGGTAGTCAACCTCACATCCTATATTAACTCTTACACGATAAAACTTTAACATGATGAGAATTTTATGTAAAAAAATCAGGTGCTCAAACTTAACAACGCAACTCTACTATCATGAAAAGCTAGGAGCAAAACAAACAAAGCTCGAACAATACATAAAGGGGTGCGCAAGGTATGCATGGCAAAGAATTCACATATCATCATACATATGGTCAAAGAATTATTAGCTACCGAACTTAAGACAATGAATCATCTACCTCATCACCATAATCACCGGAGTTGGGCTGTGTATCACCAGCATCGTCATCACCATCTGAGCTCTCAAAATCAAGATCATCACCATGTTCAACTCTAAGGGGCGCAGCTGTAAGTAGAGCAGTTACCCAATGCATCTTCATCACCTAGTGCCTGCATTTGTCATCGCCAATCCTAACATATGATCCTTGCTATGATGTAGAAAGGGCATCATTGGATAAAGTTAGTAATAACATCCATGGACACGTACTTTGATTGTTAAAAGTAGTTCAAGTAATGCATTTTCGTCACTATACCCTGAAAGCAAAACCAAAAGCCTCGATTAGACAGACGATGCAAACACAAAGAAGAAAAATGAAATGAAATTGGTTACTTTCAGTATTACCAATCTCCTTGATTCTCATCACGACCATTTCCGCTTTGAAAACCCATTGCCACATATCTCTCGATTAAAGTAGTAGATGGCGCTTCCCCGTTAGCCCATCCATTAGAACCCTTTAGATAGTTGGACAAACAAACATAACACTATGATCTTAATAACAACAATGCATGGCTAGATCTTGTACTTAAATATACAATCAATTACTACATGACGTACCAGCAAGGATGGGCAAGGAGCATCTAAGTTCCTCAACTCCGAGCCCATGAGGGTTCAGCCTCACCATCACTTCTCCCCTTATCATGATCATCACAATCACACCTCTTAGTTAAGCAGACAAGAATCAATATTGAAAGCAAACCATGAGCAAAGCAATTGTAGAGAAGAACAATAATTACCATGCACTATCGCATGAATCTCAAGATATTGGAATTGGAATCTCTAGCGTGAAACCAGTATAGCGATTCGATTTTAGAGTTTAGAACACATAAAAATCAAGAAGAAAAGACCATATTTTCTATTGGAAAAAATTCCCTCCAGCATTGTCGCATCAAGACAATAAGCGAAAGTGGTAAAAGTGTACACCAATAAAATTAGAAATAGTATAGCTTGAAGTTATAAGGATGCCTAATTAAATGAAGTGTGCTAGTTTCCTAGGAACGATAGTTCTCTATCTAGTTGAACACATTATGCATAAGGGGCATGATAGGTTGGTAATTCCAAAAAGATGATCAGGTTAACCAAGTTTGCCTATTATCACCTAGAGTATGATTACTAACCAAACATGCACTAGTGCACTACAACTTGATGATGCTCGCACCAATGGATAAACAAGGTAATCTGCAGTCTAAATTAATATATAACTCAAATGCATGAGGCGAAGTGCCAGATAAATAAGAAATCTGGACGATATAGATGGATTAGTATAACATAAACTAAAGCGCATAATTCCTTATTAAAGACTATTGATGTGTTACATTCCATGTTTGTTCAAAGGAGTTCCAGTGTGTCATCATGGAAAGCATATAGTCAACCATTTTAGATCTATTATGTACTAAAACCACTTGATAGGTTAACTGGAGAAAAGATAGCCACGCTAGAAAATCGGACATGAAAGCAAAAAATCAGGCCATTAATATACTACCCTACTTCAATCAACAAAGCATAACCATTAGATCATCGTAACTACAACTAAGTTAACCATGGCCCATTCTATTTGACTCAGAAACACAATTGGACATAACAATAACAAACATTATATCTTTCCTTTTTTCTGTATTCCCATGCAGATATCACACTACGATCTTAATAAAACAAGTCATGGCTAGCTCTTGTATTTAAATACAAAATCAATTAATTACTACCTGAGGTACCAGCATGGACGAGCCAGGAGCGTCTAAGTTCCTAAAGTCCGGAGACCATGAGAGTTCAGGCTCAACAATACTTTTCCCCTTATCACGGTCATCATTACCGTTCCTCCAACCCTGTGACATTAGTTAAGCACACATCAATAAATATTGAAGACAAACCATCAGAAAAGAAATTCGTACTTCCACACTTAACAAGTAAAACATGGGTATCAAATACCCTACTACACATAACTTTGTCCTCCAGTGATTTTTCTATTGTGTGCGAGCAAGAAAAGCCACACTCCCTAAAAAACTATTACACCATGTTTCACTATCTTACCATCCTCACATGGAAACATGATAACAAAGTTCCTAAAAAAAACATGATAACAAAGCCGTAAGCCTTATTTTGGGCATACATGATGCAATCTTCATTTCATGTAGATTACAAGGTAGAAGATAGGGATCATGCCCAAAAAAGAGGGGAAGCAGAACCAAGTCGAGATGAAATGGGTCGCCCCTTCTTCTTGCACCAAAGATCTTACCATTTCCAAAGGAACTGGGGCTACATTTCTTTTCAATTTCCATTCAAGAGTTGTTTTTCTTTTATATTTTATTCTTTCTTTTATTTTCTGTCTTCTTCCAAGAAAAACTGTTAGACCAAAACTCTTTTACGAAATCAAAAAAATCAAGATACAATCTACAACCCAAATGGAAACCAAACCTTTTGTGGTTCAAAAAGGTTCATATACACGTGTCATTGCTGAGATGTGTCTAAGGTGATGACCATACATGAGAACTAATTATGTGAAGTCTTACTTTCTAATCAATTTCATGAGCCATTGACAAAATAAGACATACACTCACTGTTAGCAAGAGAAGAAAGATGTATACTACTTAACGTTTGATTGGTCTTGAGCGAGTCTATCTAGCAACTTGCTAAATCAGTACTTAACCCTTGGTAGAGATGTACTTTAAGGCACATATCTACAAGCGGTTTATGAGCGTCCTGTGGAACCTGGTCGTCCGGAGTTTATGGAGATGAAAAGTCCCTTCCCAGCACGACAACAATCGAGTGTTCCTTGGCCATACAGTCATGTTTGATTGATCTCGAGTTGTTCTAGCTAGTAACATTCTGTATTATTAAGTTTCTCTTGGTAGAGGCATAACTCATGCCACATAGCTACCTGCAGTACACGAGCATGTTGCAGAACTTGGTCGTCTCAAGCGCATAACAATGAAAAGTCCTTTTTGTTAGATGTGGTGATACTTGAGTGGTATCTTGGCCAGAAAATTGTGATAATAGGAATAATATGATGTTTAGCGTCGAATATGAACTATCTCTTCCCCACTATTTTGAGGGGTAGACCACCCATGAGCAGGCGATACTCGAGCGGTCACATGGAAATGGGACGTAGAACACATGATTTTCCTTAAACTGAGAAAAGTGACGCGGAAACATAATAAGTGTTTTTCCTCATGTTAAATTGAGCAAGTGAGAGCCCAGGTTATAACGTTGTGATGGCAGCTCTAATGAATAAGATTTTTTAATTAGGGAAGAAGACATCACTAGGGCAAGCCAATCCTCCCAACTCGGCATGCATTCTAGGAACAATTGGCCGGAGCCAGCAGGCAATTGTCCATCATGTCAAGAGAGAAAATAACAAATAAACTCCATCATGTCTAATTGATCTTTACTCGATGCATCAATCCAAAAATACATACAAAAACAAAAAGGAGGGTGGAACGACGACGTACCACCATTCTTCAACAGATGTACGCACTTCCCTTCGCTCGACGACGGGGAGGCACCTCATTGTTTCCCTGCAGCGACGATGAGGATCCTGACTATTTCCCTGCGCGCCTGCAGCCAAAACTAGATGGGTTACACGTATGGCATCTCCATTTTGAGGCATTATATAGACGGGGGTTAGGAGATGTAAAATAATGCTACTATTATTTCCATTAATACCTATATCTATTAATTTATATATAATCTATTATTATTAATGTTATTAATAACGTATTATTCTTATTTCCAAAGATAAATGGGGGTAACTATATAAAATAGTAAGTAGTAAAAAAATTCTAACTTTGGCTACCTATCTACTCTTCTCCCGAATTAATTGTCTTAGATTTTTCTAGATACGGATGTATCTCCACACGTTTTAGTGTTACATACATTCATATCTAGACAAATCTAAAACAACTAATTTGAGGCGGAGGTAATATTATATATATATATATATATGATTTATTATTATTAATAGTGTTTTATTATCATTTCCAAGGATGAATGGGCTTGATTTTAAATATACGGATTTTTTTCTAGCAATTAGGTTGAGCCACATAGCCTAAAATATCTAGGTCATTAATCTTTGATTTTAAGGCCGTGGCGGAGCTACCACAAAAAGCTGGGCGGGCCACCTCTAAGGTCGATGGTAACAGGAGACGGGGGACACAATGTTTACCCAGGTTCGGGTCCTCTCTATGGAGGTAATACCCTACTTCCTGCTTTATTGATCTTGATGAATATGAGTATTACAAGAGTTGATCTACCACGAAATCGTAATGGCTAAAACCCTAGAAGTCTAGCCTGTATGATTTGTATTCTTCCCTACGGACTAAACCCTCCGCTTTATATAGACACCGGAAGGGGCTAGGGTTGTACAAAGTCGGTTACAGAGAAAGGAATCTACATATCCGAACGCCAAGCTTGCCTTCCACGCCAAGGAGAGTTCCATCTGGACACGGGATAAAGTATTTTGTCTTGTATCTTCATAGCCCATCAGTCCGGCCCATGTCACATAGTCCGGACAGCCGAGGACCCCTTAATCCAGGACTCCCTCAGAAGCCCCTGAACCAGGCTTCAATGACAAGGTGTCCGGCGCGCAGATTATCTTCGGCATTGCAAGGCGTGTTCCTCCTCCGAATACTCCAAAATAGTCTTCGAACATAGAAAACGTGTTCGGCTCAGCAAAACAAATTCCACACACAACCATAGGGAGTATAACTTTTCACGAGTCCAATCCGCCCACAACTTTTTGGTAGCGTGACATCATGTCGCTGTCCAGCCTTTATTTCAAACCGTTTTTTAACCTGCCACTTCATATTTCAAGATGCGGTTTCATTGGCACGTCTTGTCAAGGCAGAAATCGTGTCCCCTTATTGCGGGATTCTCATCAATACGGGCGTGGGTAACCCAACCATTCCGTTGGTACGATCCCTTGGGAATAGGCATGTTTTAAGGCCTAAGAGGGGGCGTTTGATATCCTTCCCCTTTATAAAGGGGCTAAGACTCGTCCTTTTTCCTTTACGCCAACCCTTTCCTCAACCTCTCCCACCTCGAGTTCCAGCACCCAAAGTTCAATCCAATCACTCCATGCTTCCCAATCATGTCCGGACACAGCCTTCAAGGCTGGTGGGTGGCCTCCTCTGTCACAGAGGAGGATATCGCGAAGCTCCGGGAGGCAAGATACCTGACTGCAGAAATCCTCCATAGGCTTCCTGCTCAAGGACATGTTATTCCTACTCCCAGATCCAATGAGAGGGTCGTATTCATCTCCCACTTCCTCTGAGGGCTAGGGTTCGCTCTTCATCCCTTCGTTCGAGGGCTTATGATCTATTACGGGTTAGATTTTCACGATCTAGCTCCGGATTATTTCCTTCACATCTCGTCGTTCATTATCGTGTGCGAAGCCTTCCTCCGTATTCCCCCACACTTCGGCTTGTGGCTCAAGACCTTTAATGTGAAGCCGAAGGTAGTCGACAGGAAACAGGCGGAGTGCGGTGGCACTGCGGTGAGCAAACTCGCCAATACTACTTGGCCAAAGGGTTCCTTCACAAAAACTTCCGACCTGTGGTAGCGGGAGTGGTTTTACATCACTGAACCCCGGGGTACCAGGTGGGCAGCTACACCTACGTTCTGATCTGGCCCTCCATTACAGCTTGCATCATGGATTAATAAGGGGCTGGACTGGGGATCCATCGATGAAGTGCAGACGCTGCAAAGCCGCATTCGGAGCCTCATTGAAAAGGACACTGGTCTCATCAGCGTACTCCAAGTAATGTTGGTCCGGCGGGTCCTACCGTGCCAGCGACGGCCTCTCCGAATGTGGGAGTTTAGTCCGGGAAGACCACGAACCCTTCAGCACTTCTCCGGCACGACGCTCAGAGGAATGTGGAAATCATTCTTTCGGACGCGAAACAGTGGCCGGATACTACAGAGGACATCGTCCTTGACTGCAACCATCCGGATACCTCGGTAAGTGCTTGACTTCTGAACATAGTTTAGTCAAATTCCTCTTAACAATATACTGAGAAAATCATACTCGGCTAGGGCTGGATAAAGAAGGCGGAGAGAATTAGGTGTTTGGCCCCTCTTCCCGAAGACTCAGCTGATCCGGTGTCAACAAGGATGCTGGCTTAGGCACCCTACCAAGTGTCGTCGAGGGAAGACAGGGAGGAGACCAAGGAGGCCCAAGGTGGCCCCCATTCTAGAGGCACGCCAGGCGCCTTGTCTGAGGAGATTGGAATTCCCTCTTCCGAAGATGGAGGGGAAGGAAAAAATGACATCCCTTCTCCTCATGGGAAGAAGAGGACCGCCTCCGAAGACTTGAAGACAAAGGCTTCTATGCGGGGGCAGATATCCCTGTTAGGGGGTTCTGGTTTGGGAGATGACGTTGACACGCAGTCTCTCTGTAAAGATAGGCCCTTAGCTGAATTGTAAGTGAACAAGGGTGTTTTAAACATATCCCCTTTTTTCCTGGTTGTACGGGTAACATTTAAAATATATGTTTGCAGTCCGGCACGCAGCCTTGCTCAACAGTCCCCCTCCTCGGGGGATCTTCTTCCGGAGATGATGGAGAGCGAGACGCCTCCACAGGTCTCCCCGCCCGATAAGGCAGACGACACCGAGTTATCGTCCTGGAGGATCTCTCCCGATCAACAAGCGGTGCAAGGACAGTGAAGACTGGGCCCGAAGGCGACACTTCGGCCGTCCAAGGTCCGGAGTGTGCGGCTCTGCTGTGGTCCAATAAAGAAGGACCTGCACTATCCGATCCCCAAGGGACGCGTACCGCTTCGGATCTGGAGGCGTCGGATACATTGACGGACATATTGCGGCATGCGCCCGTCTCAGAGGAACATCGTGCCTTAATGGGTACGGTGGTTGAGAGGGTTCTATCCGCGAAAAGTGGATTGAATGAAGACTTTACGAGCCTGCTAAGAGGCTTCGAGGTACGTAATGTAATATTTTTTATTGTGCTATAAACGCAAAATGCGCGTGTGTATAGATAGTAGCCCCTGATACTCTGGTTGGCGTCTAAAGGGAGGCGATCAGAGGATCAAGAAATATATGCCCAGGAAATGATTTGACTAATTGAAACACAGGTTGTTACATCCGTGGCGACTACCCAAGCTACAAAGATTGCACATATGAAGCAGAAAGTTGATGTGGCGGATGATGACATCACGCTTATGAACAGGCGGTTCGACGAAGCACAAGGTAACTATTTGGGGAACTCGGTATATGCATGTATTATGATATGAGCATGATGCTGAGAATTGTATGCTGGGATATGCATAACTGCAGATAGTGCCACCGCAGTTGAGACCCTTCGAGTTGAGCTTACCCGGGCCAAAGAACAGGCTAGGATGAGCAATGCGGCTGCCAAAAAGGCAGCTACTGAATTAAAGGCCGAACATGCTGCTCGGCGCCAGTGCGAGGAGAGAATATGTACTATGGCGCTTGAGCTAAAGGATGCCGCTAGCCGATGTGACCTTCTCGAGAGAGATAACAAAACCAAAACGGTTGATCTTGACAAGGCCTTACAAGAGGCGAGGGAAGCATGGTCCGAGTCTAGAGCGACTCGGGAGGAGATCCGACAAGCTGGGGAGATCGCGGCTGGTAAGCCCTTCTTATTGCAAACTAAATTTGGCGATTCAAAGTATGCCCCGCTTAATCAGATGTGGAGTTCTCCAGACTCATTATTGGACCTGCCGAAGAGTGTCTCCGATGCGACGCAGTTTTTCCAAGCGCAAGAAGGGCATGCGACGGAAAGGCTGTTATGGTCGCAATTCAGCATGCCAAAGCGTCCACTGTTGTTGAACGAACAGATGGCCCTGTGGGCCAAGCTCCACAAGCTATCCGGATCTGCCATGAAGGATGTCGTAGTCCGGCTGTGGCCGACTGAGCCGATTCTGAATAGTTATTTCAGTTTGGTGCGGTGACTTGTTGATGCGGTGCCGCGTATCGACACTGTGAAGCGGTCGACGTGCATAGAAGGTGCAAGGATGGCATTTGCCCGCGTCAAGACGTACTGGACAAAGATGAAGGCCACATATATTGCAGCAAAAAGTCCACCCGAGGGCAAGGACCATCACACGCCAGAGCATTATTTTGAGGATGTCCTAGAGGGTGCCCGCTTGATAGAGGGTCAGTGTTCGAAAGATATAATGTTCGAGTGAGGTCATTCGAAATTGTAAAAACAATATTATGAGATTTTTAAGGCCATGTTTTTATAGTTTTTCCTAAAAAGTTTTTGGTGCCTCATGTGCAGCCGTTTTTTGTATAATCTAAAAGTTTGCCAGTCGTCGGCTTCTGCCCCCTCGCATATAACGCGTGGGTGTTCAGAAAAACACTTGATCACTCTTGACCCAACGTCTTGGTCCATCAAGGAGGTGTCAATGCGGCGAACCAAGCAATCAGACTATAGGGCTTTAACACTTTCACTTAGCCATAGGAGTTTGACTGTGGGTCTACGATATAGCCCCTGGTATGCACTCGGTTATCCGAATACAGTGCGTAGACATACGTGACCAGAAGAACGGTCCTTCATGTAATACGAAAGGAATCGTGAAGATTTCGGTGAGTCATCGAGTGGTTGACCAGCTCTCGCCGCATCATGACAGTCAGTTTTCGGCTTTCTCTACTGAGGTGCTCATCCGGACGAACCAGGACACAATCGCAGTAGTCCTCCCTTTACTACCTTAGCCGATAGAACGAAACGTAAGGTAGTAAGCACAGGAGCCAGGCAACCGAACTATTGAACAAAGACATGATTCGGAGCTGATGCATATAAGGCCAAACTCGCGACGCCAAACTCTTCCTATAGGTGTTTGGACTTTTCAATATATACCAGGCCGAATACAGCCCCTGGTAATGGACCCTAGTATCAAGGCATGTGTGGCAATATGACATGGGAAAGAATGCAGATGGTAAGAGAATAAAACTCCAAACACAATATGAACCAAGCTGCTTCTATAATATCCACTTTTTAGTACGGTGAGCCGTATATTTACAGATAATGCCGATAGCTTCCTTGGACATTTTACATGCCAGAAAAGTATAAATCAAAAAGAGATAAAAAGGTTTACACATGGTCTTAATCTAAAAAGAAACCTTAATGCGGGGCCCTGCTGCACGTCTGCGCCGTTTTCTCCTTTGTGAAGTGTCCTTGAAGGGGGAAGTGTGATGGCCATCTGTAAAAAAAGAAGAAAAAAGAAAAAACCGGGAAAAAGAATCTGGTGTGGCCGTAAACAAAGATGGTTCGTATTAATGAACCTTGGGAGGTAACTTTAGACTCCAAATAGGGTCGAGCCGAACTATGGACAATATATATGCAGTGTGCCCCCAGCGCCGCCCAAGGAATTTTAAAGATATACTTGTGTACACGAGGCACGCATGCTATCACCTTATGGGGTAGTCGATGGGGCGAATCGCTAATCGAGCTCAGGTTCATCTGAGCTGCCGCACTGAGGCATACGCCGGACACGTTTAGCTATGTCCGCGGTCTTAACGACCGATGAACTGTTCGGCTTGAATAGGCCGTTTTGGACTTCTGCTGCTAGGGCCGCGGTGTGCTCCTCCTACGGAGAGAGCGCTTCATATTTCCATTGATCATAATGAAGCCACGTAGTCCTGGCATTTTGAGCTTTAAATAAGCATAATTCGGGACTGCGTTAAAGCGGGCGAAAGCCGTTCTTCCGAGAAGTGCATGATAGCCGCTTCGGAACGGAGCTATGTCGGAGATTAGTTCTTCGCTTCAAAAATTATCGGGAGAGCCGAATACGACCTCCAATGTTAAAGAGCCCGTGCAGCGGGCCTCTACGCCCGGTATAACTCCTTTAAAGGTTGTGCTGCTTGGCTTGATTCTTGATGGGTCTACCCCCATCTTGCGGACAGTGTCCTGATATATCAGGTTGAGGTTGCTACCGCCGTCCATAACGACTCGAGTGAGATGATATCCATCGATTATTGGATCGAGCACTAGGGCAGCCGAACCGCCGTGACGGATACTAGTCGGATGATCCCTACGATCAAAGGTGACCGGACAGGCACACCATGGGTTGAATTTGGGGGCAACAGGTTCAACGGCATCGACATCTCGGAATGCGCGCTTGCGCTCCCTCTTTGGGATATGAGTGACATAGATCATGTTCACTTTTTTGATCTCCGGTAGAAATTTCCTCTGTCCCCCCGTATTCGGCTGGCGAGATTCATCCTCGTCTTCGCTCTGAGGTCCCTTCCCCTTATGTTTGGCGGTGAGTTTGCCGGCCTGCTTGAAGACCGAACAACTGCGGTTGGTATGGTTCGCAGGTTTAGCGGGGGTGCCATGGATTTGGTAGGGCCTGTCTACTATTTTTTCCAGGCTGGATGGACCATCTTTGTTGCCTTTAAATGGCTTCTTCTGTTGACTGGGTCTGGGGCCACTGAATCCGGCGTTTACCGAAGTATCATCTGGGCTTCCATCATTGTTTCGATGTTTTCTTTGTTACGTCGTGGCTTTCCATTGCCATCCCTGACTTCGGATGTGCCAGGCTCGCTGGTGCTGCTACGGGCTAACCAGCTGTCCTCACCCGCGAAAAAACGGGTCATGAGTGTAGTTAGGGCTGCCATTGTCCTTCGCTTTTCCTGGCCGAGGTGTCTAGCTAGCCATTCGTCCCGGACACTGTGCTTGAAGTCGCTAATGCTTCGGC
The DNA here is from genome assembly GCA_021605145.1 of Aegilops bicornis. Lineage (NCBI taxonomy): Eukaryota > Viridiplantae > Streptophyta > Magnoliopsida > Poales > Poaceae > Aegilops > Aegilops bicornis. The sequence continues at coordinate 1,990,785 of JAHIAL010000018.1, read as the reverse complement.
GTCCAGGCAATCGACGATTTGGTTCTTCTTGGTGAGAAACCGATTCAAAGCTTACGGGTTGATTCCCCGGGCTGTTGAATTATTTGACTTAGATCATCAGCATCCGGGGGCCGGACATAGGTCCCTTGAAAATTTGCCTGAAAAGCATCCTCAAGTTCTTCCCAACTTCCAATGGAGTTTTCTGGGAGGCTTTTCAGCCAGTGCCGAGCTGGTCCTTACAACTTGAGGGGTAAGTATTTGATGGCGTGGAGATCATCTCCACGAGCCATGTGGATGTGAAGAATAAAGTCTTCTATCCAGACAGCAGGATCCGTCGCTCCATCATATGCTTCGATATTTGGTTACATCGTGGCATAAGTCCTACGGTTGTGATGTTCGGTATTGGTTCCGAACTGGTATATGACCGGCATATTTGGTTTGATAACCATGGTCCCGTGTGGGGGCATGGTCCCTGGATCCGTAAATGGATCTGGTCTTGCCAGCCTTTTTGTTCAGGTCCTCACGTATATCGTTTTTCTGGCCCTGAGTCGAGGCCTCCCTTCCTTTATGGGGAGGGGGTGCGGGCTTGTGCACGCCCTTCCTAGCCACTCTGTCTCATCCCCGAGGTGGTCGGTCCGGCTTGTCGCCGGTATTGTTCTTCAGCGGTATAGGCGGAATAGCCTCGTCGTCGAATTCGGGCGGCAGTTTACGCTTAGGATAGCCCTTTGTTTGGCGATCGCAGCCATATTTTTCCTCGGCGTCTAGCACTTCGTTCCATCTATCATTGAGTGTATCCTATGCGGCTTTGAGCCGCTGCTTCTGCTTCTTCAGGCTCCTTGCGGTGGCGATCAGCCTCCGATGGAGGCGTTCTTGTTCTAAGGGTTCTTCTTTGATGATGAATTTGTTGTCGCCCAGGCTGACCTCCTCTTTGGAGACAGGTTGATAATTGGTATCTTCGGCATCGCTGTGGTCAGACAGCGACCCCGGACTATGTTCACCATCCTCTCGCTCGTCCTGCTTCATCGCTGGATCTGCGGGGTCCTCGGCTTGGTCCGGATTATCACCGTCGTCAGTGACAATGTTGCTATCTTTTCCTTTGCCGGATCGAGATCGGCGCTTCTGACGCTGACGCTTGGGAGGTTCATTGACAGGCTTATCATTATCGCTGTTGGCCTCCTTCTCTTTAAGTCGCCCACCATATATACATCGTATGAGGATGTAGTCGCCCACCGCCTCGTGAGCGGTGGTTTTGTGCTCTCTCTCCGGCATCGTCGTCCATACCGCCGATGTCTTCGGAGCCGTAATCGAGCTTGTCAGTTAAGTCTTCGATAGTGGATATGAAGTGGGTGGTGGGTGGGCAATGAAATTCTCCATCATCAGCTTCCAATTCAAGCCGGATATAGTTCGGCTGAGAGTCCCCTGACAAGGAGAGGGCTTTTAATGAGTTTAGCACATCGCCTAAAGGTGAGTGCCGGAAGATGTCCACAGAGCTGAACTCAATGATCGGTGCCTGACCAAATTCGATGGGCACGGATGCACGCGGTTCGAGATCTATGGCCGGAGACGAATCCGAGGTTCCGTTGACACAGGCCCTGCTCGAGGTTGGATCTGTGTGCGGCTCTAGCGCTGCTGAGTCTATGGCTTTCGTGGCGGGGTTGAGCTTCCCGTCCTCGGATGGCGCAATCTGCTCCGGATTTAGGGTCGGAGCAGTTACCGGTGCTATATCCTGTGCATGGTCCGATGATAGATTTAGGTCGTGTTCATCGTGGTGGCAGGGAGCGGCCGTCATGGCCTCGAATCCGTCGAAGATCAAGTCTATGCGGATATCGGCCACGCAATTCAAGCTTCCAAACCTGACACGATGGCTGGGGCATAGTCACGATCTACTCTAGATAGCCAAGCGAGTTGGCCCGCAGTGTGAAGCCACCGAATACGAAGATCTGTCTGGGGAGGAAAATCTCCCCATGGACTATATTGTTGTAGATGATTGATGGACACTACAAAAAAAATACACTTCCGTGATGATACGTGTTTGTCACAGTAGGTCGCATTTTCTGTCATGCATGTACATCCATGACAAATTTATGACAGAATCAAGATAGTCATACTGCTTTGTCGTGAGAAGTGTTCCATGACATTACCAAAATTATCATCGAAGTGTCCACTTCCATGACGATAAATCGTAAGGCGTCACGAAGTGCTTTACGTCAAGGGTGACCGACACGTGGCATCCACCGTAACAAACGCCGTTAAGCTATCGGGTCCGGTTTTGGATCCGATAACCCGTTAACATCCCCGACCAGTGGGGATTTTCCACGTGTAAAATCATCATTGGCTGGAGGAAACACGTGTCGGCTCATCGCTGGGACAGATGCCATCCACTCATTGGATAGAAGGCGCCTATGATACGTCGACACTTGGCACGACCCAACAGAGGCCCATTCCTGTGAAAAGGCCGGCCTGTTTGACTTGGTCAAAAGGTGGCGGGCGGCTCATGGAAAGCTCGTTAACGGCCTGTTCGCATATAGCCCATTTACAGCCCGCTAACCCAAGGCCCGTTACGCCCTATTCGAATTAGGCCCAGTAGCGTCATCTGGGCCATCCAATATGATTCCAGACCGTTTTCACTTCTGGCCCATGTATGGACCATGACATCTTTCGGCCCATATGAGGCCCTACGTAACTCTTCGCCTATTAACGGCCCGTGGTGAAACGGGCCCGTAATGAACAGTGTGTCACTTTACACCCATTAACGGCCCGTGGTGAAACTGGCCCGTAAAGAACAATGGATCACTTTTTAACGTCCCGTTATTCCGGTGGGCCATTTCCAGCCCATGTTATCTTTCGGCCTTCTCAGAGCCCATTTATTCTTGGGCTCATTTCCAGCATTCGTTTACTTACGGCCCGTTCATCGCTATTTTTCGCCAGGGCCAAATTCAGCCCGTGGTTACAGTCGGCCCGCTTGTGGTCCGTTAATACGTTGGGCCGCTTTTCATAGCATCATCAAAGACGGCCTATTAACGATGGCCCGTTATGGTTGGCCCATGAACGGACGATTCCAACTCTAGCCCGTTTACGGCCTGAATGCGGTCTGTTTGGCCCATGTTTGGCCAATCGATAATACGGCCCGTATAAGGCCCATTGATGATATGGCCCATAGAAGGCCCATTGTTTCTACGGCCCGTAGAAGGCCCACTGTTTCTACGGCCCGTAGAAGGCCCAGTGCTTCTACGGCCCGTAGAAGGCCCACTGCTTCTACGGCCCATAGAAGGCCCGCTGCTTCTACGGCCCGTAGAAGGCCCACTGCTTATACGACCCGTAGAAGGCCCACTGTTTCTACGGCCCGTAGGAGGCGTAGTGTCACTATAGTAAATATTAGCCCATGGTTATTATGGCCTAGTTTTAAAAAATAGGTTATTGCAGCCACTAGCAAACCGTAGAAAAAGAACTGCACTGACTACAAGCAAACAAATAAACAAGACAACAAGGAAATAAATAAGCAAGCAACTTACACTAGGCTATCTTGGCTATTACACATATTACATCCACTGGGCATCAAAGTTCGCCACCAGTGCAAATATAGGGAACACAACAGCATATAAACGCCGCAAAGAAACAAGTCCAGAATCTGAAACCACTTCAAGAGCTCAAGAAACAATATCACTGGTACCCATAATGTCTGGCAAGATGGTTAGCAATCTTATTAACTTTCTTTTGTTTGGCGCTTAAGTCCTCCAGCTTCTTGTTGCACCGTAAAGTATGCATCTGAATTCTGCAGGGACTTCCTCAGCCCTTCGCTTCCTCGTCGCATAACATCCGATCGATGTCTTCCAACTTGAAGTTGAGACTCAAGAAGTTTAACTGATTCAGTGCAAAGAGTTCAAGAGCTGGTGCCAAAGAAGTGGTAGCCAAGAATCTCGAACACTACATCAAGACAGGACTTTGGGGTTGTCTCGGTGTCTTCAATATAGTTTTTATCAGCTTTCTTGGAGACCAACAGGATGTTTCACTATCTTGAACCTTATCTCGCATTACTTCCTTTGCCATTGCATAACAGGTACTCTTCTCCAATATTTTATCCGCGTTCTAAAAGAGAAACAAACAAACACATCTCAGGTTTACAATGTAGTATATGAAACTCATTTTGGTAAACCAGTTCAAGAGTAAGGTGGACAGGATAACAACATGAAACAAACATATATCTATGTAGTATGGTCACTGTATGGTCTATATCATTCTAGTTTATGTTGCCAAATCAAGATAGATACAATTTGAATCATATCTATTTAAGACAAAGCAGGATAGACATAATATAAGTGTGGGAAACTACACATCAATAACAACACTTGCAATGTGCATGGCATGAGAACATAACTATTTATTCAATTGAAACTGAAATCAGCATAGAGCAAGTTACAACAGCAAACAGCCAAACACGTTGAAGAAACAGGTTTAAAACATACATGTTGCGCCATTGGAGTTTCAATTGCATCCTTCAAATTTGAAAATAGTTGGTATCAAGAATACAAGTGATGCAAGAGCAAAGTAGGATGAACCATAGCTACGGAACCTGACCTGAGAACAATTCTTCTTCTGCTTTAAGCGTTGACTTTGGGTTCGGAGTGGTGGTCCTCGTGATTTGGGCGCTGCAGTTGCCTTACTAACTGCTCGTGTTTGGGTGCTACGTGGTGGAGACGGTGTGTCAACCAGGGACCGGGTGTCTATCTGCTGGGGTTGGGGTTAGAAGGGGTGTAGCTGGTTCTCTCATCCAATGTGGTAGGGTACAATCTGTATGAGTGTGGGTTATGTATGGTGGGGCTGGTTCTTGGGCAAGTACAACCGTGGTTCTATCTGCATCGACAGGTAGCACGATCTTTTCTGAAGACCGTGTTTTTACTCCCACGGATACTGCCATCACTCCCTCCAATTGAAATGCCTGATAAACAAGAAAAGTAATTGAATGTACAGGCATTGTAATATAGACAGGTGCAATGGATAGTAGGGAAGAAAACAGTGCATGAAATAATTCACATTTATGTTGTCTAAGCAAACAGAATAGCAGGACATAATTTCACATATATGATGGCTAATTAAACAGGATAGCATGACACAATTTCACATGTATGATGGCTAACTAAACAAGATAGAATGACATACTTCAAAATATGATGACTATGTAAACAGGATGACATGATATAACTATACGATGTGTCTATTAAAGTGGTTGGCATGCCATAAATCACAAACATGCCGTCGATGGAAACATGATGGCATGATATAATTCACGGATAGAATGAAATAATTTAAAATATGAGGACTATGTAAACAGGATGAGATGATATAACTATATTATGTCTTTAGAAAATGGGTTGGCATGCCATAATTCAGATACATGCTGTCTATGTAAACATCATGGCATGACATAATTCAAATATATGATTTATATACTAAGGAAGTGAGCAGAGGGCAATCACATATATGATGTGTCAACCAAGGAGATGGCATTCAATATTGTGTATATGATGTAAATACTAAGCATTGCAATACAACATATGCATTATATGAGTAATATAACCTCGCCAAGTTTGAGCATACACCTCGGGGAATAATAGGACTGGTCATCTACCTCTGAATCCTCCTCTCAAGAGCTATACAGAATCAGCAAGATATACGCTTCAAAGACGTAGCATTGTTCGCTCAAGACCTTGTTTTCACTCCAGATTTCTCCATCACCAATTCAAATGGCTGATGCACATGAAGAGCAGTTGAATATACAAACATTGTCGACAAAAGCAGTGAGAAATACAAAAAAAGGATGGCATGATATAATTCACATATATGACGCTTGCCTAAACAGCATGGCATTGCATAATTCACATACATAATGCCATGCAACAAGATAACATTGCATAATTTACATATATAATGTCTTGCAACAAGATGGCATTGCATAATTCACATATATGGTAATTAGACACTAAACAGGTGGCATTCACACAAAGCATGTCTAAACTAAGCAAATGACATAGCAATGCAAGATACCATACGCACGATATGAGTAACATAACCCTGTCAAGTTAGAGCATGCACCTCGGGGATATGATCGGTCATTTGTCTCGAATCCTCCTCCGAGGAGCTATCGGTAACCAAAGAAGACATGCGCTTCATCAGATAGCATTGTCTGCTCTGAAGACCTTGTTTCCACTCCAGATTTTTCCATGACCGTGCCAAATGGCTGATGCACAGGAAGAGTAATTGAATGTACTAAAATTGTTGACAAATTTAACATGTAATAAAAAAAAATGATGGCATGATATAATTCACATATAAGATGACTGGCTAACCAGGGTGTCACTGCAAAATTCACATATATGATGCCTGGCTAGACAAGATGGCATTGCATGTTTCACATATACAGTAAAGAAACTAAACATATGACATTGACACAAAGCATGTCTAAACTAAGCAGATGACATCTTTAATGTATACAGTAAGCAATGCAAGGCACCATATGCATAATATTACCAACATCAGCATGCCAAGTTAGAGCGAAGACCTCATGGGGTAAATAGGAGTGGTCTTCTCCTTCTAAATCCCCCTCAGAACAGTTATCTTCCTCTTGATTACGATCCGATATGGGTGGAGGGGGGCTGCCTTTGCGCCCACCATGGAACGTATCGCCTGCATGAAATTTTATTGCCACGCAAGGCTCGTCTCTTTGCTCTACATGATTAGTTCCATTGTGTACAATAAGCGGCATGCATAGGAATAAAACATAGTGAGATTATGTAAGGAGTGCATGCACAACTCCAGAGTGATGGTAGCAAACTGTGGATAGACCCAAAACCAATGATAGCAGCAGATAATAGCTTTAGTTAAAAATAAAGATAATGGCTCCTTTAATGTTTGTTTGCACCCAACATGAAACTCATAGTAGACACCGGAGATTAACCAAATAGTAGATGAGATAGTAATCGATTGCTGCCCCAATATGTACCCCTACAACCATTTAAAAACTCAAGTTCCAAAGCATTAGTTTGGACCTGACTCGAGTCTAATAGGTGAACACGAAGATAATGTAGCATGTCATCATATTAAGCGACGCATAACGAAGCGGAACACGGAAGAGTGCGACCTCTCTTGCGGACCCGTGTAGTCCTCAAGGTCATCTGCTTTCGATTGATGATGGTAATGCAGTTGTCGTGGCTGCCGGGCGGTGGGGAAGAAGATCCGAGGCGGCGGAAGACAGTCTGGAGAGCGGATCCTCGCTGTGGTGAACCCTTCCGTCGTTGGAGCAAATGAAATGGGTGGAACACAAAGACACAGGAGAAGGATAGACCACACAAGGTTTTCTTTGACACATATCTGTAACAAAAGTAATTGAGTAAGGGCATGTTTGAATTTGAGGATTCTAACAATGCAGGGATAGGAAATAGACAGGAATAGGATAGGAATGCACGTGCAAAACAGAGAATTTAAAAAAACAGGATTTCTGCCAATCTGGGTGTTTGATTAACAACAGTTGAAAGATCACATGATGCAAAAAAGCATGGTGAGATTAAGTCAAACCACAAGAAAATGTACGGTCATAATGCTATTATGCTACTATCTCTTAGTCTTGTGCTTGATGAATAGGAATATGAAAAGGAGGAGAAGTGGAAATTAGAATTCCTACGGTTTTTCTTTCAAGGAGACACTAAAGGAACAAATCCTACAGTTTTTCTTTGCTCCATTCCTTTGCACCAAGTTCATGAAAAGTAGTACCATAGGAAACTTTCCAATTCCTATGTTTTTCATTCACTTTTCCTTTCAAGCACTGGCGATTCTAGTAGGCAGACTTGAGCAAGGAAAATCCTACACTAAAAAAATGTTTTTGTGCTACTTCTATTACTTTGGACCCAGGCCAATGCCATACTAGCTCAACTCCCAGGCCCATCGACAAATGCACAGCTCAAACGCGCAGAGATAAATAATGATGGCATTCAAGAGAGTCCATCACGGATAGCTAAGTTGCCTGGTACCTCACTGCTTGTCATATAGTAGGATAAAATAATTGTATTTCCTGTTACTACGAGTGCTCACCGGACAATATATATAACATGTAGAGTAAAAAAGAGATGCAACAAGTGTACAACCTCTTTGGCGAAGCCATGTCGATCTCAGCGTGATTGGGTTGGCCGGTGAGGATGCTCCCTCTGACTTGGCTGCCGGAGGAGGGGAAGAAGATCTTAGGCGTTTGGAGATGGAGCCCGAGGTACTGCTCCGCTGTGATGGAGGGTTTCGTCGTTGGAGCAGCTCCGATGAGTTGTACGACGCCGAGGCTGAAGCAGGACAAGAGAGACAACGGACAACGTTAACCTGAGTGGAATTCTTATAGCATCTCCAATACATGACGTAATATACATAACCACAAAGTGCTAGATGTAAAACACATCAGCCGCTCATCTCTGAACTTAACTGTCAAAACTGAACTTAACTGTCGAAACTGACTTTAACTGTCGAAACTGAACTTCACTGTCGAAACTAAATTTTGCTGTCGAAACTGAATTTTGCTATCGAAACTGAACGCACTAGCAAGGTGAGGCTACACGTCGGTTGACTGACTTTTTCATCTCTGGTCAGTCGATTTTGCAGCCGTTGGATACGAAATCAAGGGCATGCGGTTCATCTTCAACCTCCACCCCCCTGAGCCGCCAGCCACCACCGGCCAAACAGTAGCCCCCCACCGCCCGCGGACGGCGGTGCGCCGGCCCGCCCACCCCGAAAACACTCCCCACCGCCGATCCGCCGCCGCCCCGGCCATCCCACTAGGCCCTCCCATGCCGAGATTTTTCTCCGGCGATCCCCACGCCACCGCCCCGCCACCGCCGGCGACCACCGCCCCATCCTGAACCCTAACATAGATAGTGGGGTCCTCTTCGGCGAGCCCCCCTCCCCGCTACGGCTGGTTCTTCCTCCCCCCCCCCCCCGACCCCACCACCTGAACCGGCGAGCCCCCCTCCCCGCTGCGGCTGGTTCTTCCTTCACCCCGGCGAGCCCCCCCACCCCCTGAAAATCGACTGACCCAAAAGTCGGCATGATCAAGTAGAAGCTAAATCGGAGCAAGATCGCAAAGCAAAAGCAAGAGCGAGAGCAGCGCAAGCAAGAGCAATAGAAAGAGCAGATCAGGCGGGGACCGAGAGCAAGAGCAGAGCAGAAGCGCTGGCGAGAGTTAAAGCAAAGAAAGAACTCCTATCGATGTGGACGCCGCCACGAGGAGCGACACCATGGAGGAAGTGGCCAACGATGCCGCCGTGGATGCAGCCGCGCCGTGTCGGCTCGGGACCGAGTGTCGGCAGCACCAAGAGATCGAATCAAGAAGAAAATGCGGCGATTAGTGTACAACCTCTTTGGTGGCGCCGATTAGGCCGCAGCTTCATCCGATGAAACAGTGATGATGATGCTCTTTCAGTGGTGCAGGTGAAGACGGCGTTGTGGGAATGGAGGTGGCGTGAAAGACGAGGGGAACGTCGGGGCAGCTCCTTGGAGGTGGAGGACGGGGTGGCTGAACCGGCGGGACCACGAGATCAACGACGGATCCTCATCCTGTACGGTGGATGAGGGACGTCGAGGTGTTGCTGTGGACGACGTCGTCGGGGAAGAGGCTCCGGCTGGGTGGCGGATGGAGCAGGGTGTGGGGTTTCGTCACGGGTTTTCACGGCCTCGGTGTACGATTGGGTGGGCGGATGGGATGGCAGTGGGGAAGCATGGCTTAGAGACGCGATTGTTCAAAATGTGGGGTAAGTTACGAAAGTACCCCCACCGATTTGAGGTAGTTCTTTCGGTTCAGGGGTACCACGGGCATTTCGCGTGTCGGGATTTCACAGGAGGTGGTTGTTTTCGCGCGTGTTGTAATTTCGGAATAGCAAGGCGCGGGTTGAGATGGAGGGAGTTGTCGGAGCACAACGAGACAAAGATATATCTTAAATATTTCGGGCTAACAAGGCGGGTTGAAGAGGCGGAGTTTCGAAGACGATAGATGAGACAGAGCTTGAATTTTCGGTATAACAAGGCACGGCTTGAAATTTCGAAAGAACAAGCTTGACGTGTATCCTAAAAAAAGACAATTTGCACCTCAACATGCACAACACACACACAAACACCATTTAGACTAGAGTATGGTACACGTGCGTTGCACGCATGAGATTTGGCAACCAAATTATGAATAAATACCACATTATAGCATGCAAGCTTTGAGTCATATATGTATGATGTAGATGTTTGTTTAATTCTTATAGTTCATTTCATTCAAAATCATCTAGTTTTTATAAGAAAGCTAATCTATTTAAGCTTCATGGAATTGTGCATTGTAAGACATAAAGTAAAAACAAATAATGGCAAATCATGTAGAAAAACATTGGGCAATTCTGATACGGAAGATTCTAGAACAAATAAGAAGTGCTTGTGTTTTGATGTTTATGCATTATGCTTAAGTTCAACAATGGAGTCTTTTAGATTATACATGTGGCGAAATCTGGTGGAATCTAGATGATATCCAACGGCCACTAGTGCTCAAATTTGCCATATTTGGACCATCGGATTCGCCTCATCCAAAGACCATCTTTCAAAGTTAAGGTTACCCGCACACAATATAAAAAAATATAAAATATTATATATATATATATATATATATATATATATATATATATATATATGTGTATATATATATATATATATAGGGGTATAGATATAGATATGTGATGCTAAAGCCGCCCATCATCTCCAATTAGAATAGTGTGTCCATGCACGGATGCGACGTGGCCAAATGATGTCCGCCATCGGTATCTCAAATTCAAATCAGTCGACCTTGTTCAATGTGTATACATTACAACATGCTCGTTCCAAACCACACCGCGCATATCTCTGTTATATTCATGCATGCATGGGTTTCAAACATCAGGATCTCTTATTCAAAATATTTGAATTCAATTTTACATTGATTATGACCTCACCAATTCTTTTACACCTACAGAGTGGTCTTCTCTTTATAATTATACCACTAACTTTCTCTCGTGCATGCATGCACACACACTACCAGTCGGCATTATCCATCGCACGTATGCAATCTTTTTCTTCAGGTCGGTCTCCCATGAAAGCACACACCCACACACACCCCCCTCTCCATCATATCGGGCATCCTTTATCTCTCATGCATGCATGGGAAACGATGGATGTTCCTCTATGTATGTGTGTATATAGCTAGGTCTTTCATAGTTTTCCACACAAACCGATCAATCGATATATCCAGTGAGGTCTCACCCTCTTTCCCACGTCCACATCGATCAATCTATACCTCTCTATATAGGATTAAGATATATAGCTAATACACCCACATTAATTGTATATCCAACGTCCCCCTCTCATCATCCATGCCTTCCGCTTCATCTCTCAAACGCGTGCACAATGGCGAAGGCAGGCGATAAGGCCCTGCCCCCCTAACATCACTATATATCGAGGCTAATATGAATGTGATCATTAGACAATTGCTGCTAAAATGGTTTAAGTTCATGAATTGACCCTCCTCGTAAAGGATTAGCAATGCTTGGCCCCTAGCTCATTTGTTTTTCATGGCTCCGCCATCTGCGCAACAACATGCGTGTTCGCCCCTCTCTCTAAATATCGATCTCGCACTTGTGCATTCCTTCATAGTCTCCTCCACTCGGCCCCTCGCACCATCTTCTAGCCCCCACCGGATTTTGCCACATGTACAATCTAGCAGACTCCATGGTTGAACTTAAGCATAATGCACAAACCTCAAAACAATAGTGGTTCTCTTTTGTTCTAGACTCTTCCATATCATAACTGCCCAAACTTTTTTTCTAGTTGAATTGCCATTATTTGTTTTTACTTTATGCTTTACAACGCACAATTCCGTGAATCATAAAATAGATTAAGGGCTTCTTTGATTCAAAGGATTCTCAAAGGAATTTTGGAGGATTATAATCATTAGGAATTTTTCCTATCTTGGTTGTTTGATTCGTAGGATTGTAAACCATAGGAATTTTTCCATATGATTCATTTGCACTAGATTTCATAGGAAACATCCCATCCACTCAAACCTTTTTGAAAGAATTCTGCGTTTTTTCTATGCACAATCAAACACTCGTACAATCCTGTAGGATTCAAGACGACATTCCACTATAATCCCATGTTTTTCCTATTCCCGCGTTCTTAGCTTTTTATAAAAACTAATTGATTTTGAATGAGATGAACTATAAGAATTAAACGAAGGGCTACATCAGGCATATATCACTCAGAGCTTACATGCTATAGTGTGGTATTTATTCATAATTTGGTTGCAAAATCTGATGTGTGCAATGCACGTGTACCTTGCTAGTACTTCGAGTATGTGCAAAACACGTAAATTAGAATACCAATGGCAGCTCCACAGTGTCTCTCTTACAGTTCATGAAGCCACGTGGCACATGTGGAGGCGTTGTCGCGACCTCCTTGCGTGGATTGATCACAGTGACCTGCTGCCGGTTCCAGAAGAATGTACTCGTCCTCCCTGAGCCACACTGGCGGTACATGCACGAAGCGAGATGTGCACCCATGCCACGCACGCACTCATTCCTCAAGACGCATCGCGGGTACACGAAGGACGCAATTTTGTACCAAGATCCACCCCATGTGATAATTTGACGGGTGTAAAGTTGTTCATTTCATTGATGGTCAATTAATACAGCATGCAAATTGAGTGGACGTGAGGGCGGAAGAAAGACATTATTACTCCCTTTGCGGCGCATGCAGTAGTTAAATCGTGGGTTGCTAGTAGTACTTCCATTGGTCTCCTTCGTATTTTGTGCCAATTTTTGACAAGAATATAATATTTACTCATTTGAGTAGTGTAGTACTTGAAATTTATGTTCCGCTAAACTCATCGGGAGCCGTTTCGGGCCTCGAAACCAAAACCATCAATTAATCTTTACCTTGTTCCCATCACATTCGAAAGACTGCTCACACCTACTAGTACGTACCAAAACTGAACGTGTTCCCACTATGCAGGTATTAGTACTAGTGCTAATACTTAGGTTATAAAAAGGGGAACTACCTAATCGAAAATTACTCTACCTTTTCTGCTCATAAGTGCTTCTTCTTCGTCCGTCGTTGCCATGGCCGGTAAGCAGAGCTCTAGGTCGAGAACTACTCGTAACAAGGGAGTGCCAACCAAGGCTGCGGAAAAAAAGAGGGCTCGCCGCCACGCAGAGACCTTGAAAGATCTCTCACGGGCAGGCGATAGCTCCCTAGAGCGCCCTAGCCGCGGAGGTGAACATGCCGAGCCAGTGGAGCTGGAGTCGTTATCACTCGACGACATGCCCGATCAGCTCAAGAAGCACCTCAATAAGCAGAAGGAGTGCATCCAAGGCTTGATGGAGTTGCTGAAGGAGAGCCTCGACGACATGCCCGCTGAGCTCAATCAGCAGGGGGAGTTGACCGCTGGCTTGGTGATGCTGCTGAAGAAGAGCATTGCCTCAGAGAAGAAGGCGACTGGCGAAATCCTGCGACTTCAGGAGGACAAGGCAAAGCTCTGCCATGAGATCGACCTATTGAAGGAGAAGAACGCCGGTTGGAAGAAGTTGCATGAGATTAGTAGTTCCTCGATGAAGATGATGCAGGCCCTCGTCATGGAACAGAAGGAGGAGTTGGCGAAGCTCCGCATCGAGCACCCGGCTGCTGTCAAGGTACGTAATGCGGCCGTGGAACAGATGATGAAGGCTCGCGTCGAGAAATCTCGCGTCATGGATAGAATGAAGAAGATGGCGGAGGAGACGCGCAAGGAAATGGAGGTCGTGGAGGCGATGAAGAAGCAGTTACAACTCGGCGGCGAATTAGATCATTTGGGGTGATAATCTTCCTTCTTCTTTTGCTCCTGTGTTTCATCTTTTGCTTCGGGTGTTTCGCCACACGTGTCATGTTCTCTGCGAGGCATGAACAGAACAATGTTTTTTTTGAGGGAATGAATAGAACAATGCTAACAAGAGATGACTAGCAAATTAGATCATTTTTTATCGCCATATGGCACTGGGCTGCCGTGTTTCGTGCTCCTCCGGCGCTGTACTACTCCAGTAGAAAACTTGAGTATACCACACGGTTGTTTGCTCCTCCTCGATCAGGTCGTCGCCGCATTTATCTGAGCAGTCAAATCACAAGGCCCCGCCTTCCAAAGATAATGAGCCGTCAAATCACAAAGGCCCTCGCCTCTCGTGAATGACCAAGCTAGACTGCCCGCCCTCTAGCCTTTTAAAAAATGTATACTTTTGTATAGCAGTAGTATCGATGGATTGCGCCATGGAGCAAAACTTGAAATTAAAAAGGTGGTACATATAGAGAGCGCTAAATCGCCAAATTATGCATATAGTACTACTAAAAAGTCTAGTCACAATAATGGTGTCCAGCACAACCCACCCCTCAAATAAAACTAAGCACCCTGGAATTCTTTGACAAAACTAAGCACCCTGAAATTCTTTGACAACTAAACTGCTGGCTATATGATGTTGGCCATATATATTGTACGTATATAATGTGAAGAAACGAGTGGTAGTACTATACCAACTAAAAGATGAAATGTAAGAAATACTAGTATGTACATCTTTGAAGAGTTAAAGTAACAAGAAGAAACATAACATAGTTACATTGGGGGCTCAGTACAACACACCCCTCAAATTAAATTAAGCACACCTGAAATTAAACTTTGCAACTATTCCAATGAGACGTGCATTAGAACCACCATGAGCAACGACATCGCCACCTTACTCGGAGTCCTCGTCCACGCCCTCGACTTCGCCCTTGTCCCTCTTCCTCTTGGCCGATTCTTTGCTTGAACCGCACACTTGGCTGTTGCTCTTCATCCAACCCTTGTAGATATTGAAGCAAAGGTAGCCATCCATTGCAGCATAGTGGATGTGGTCTATATCTAGTACATTCTGCTGCCATGCATGACGATGAAAGCGTGTATGGAGGTTTCTCCGGTTTACCGTATGAAGGATGAACCATGGCTCCTACCAGGTCGGCATTGAAGGTCGATTTAGAGGACACCACCGATTCTTCCGGAGGTCGAAGGTGTTGCCTACAACGAGGCCTATCCGACGAGGACTTCTTTGTCGTTACCAAAGTCTCTGATGTGAATTTGACTAGGTTGCTCTCGAGGAAGTTCTTAAAATCCTGGCACTCAACGTCGGCATGGCATATGTGGTAGACCAAGCATAAGTCATGCACGCGAACCTGGATCACAGCGGGCTTCTTCCTCTCTTCGTCCTTTAGATTCTTCTCTCGTCCCAGGACTGTGGTGTACTCAACATCTAGCCCAGCGACCCACTCATCATCTCGAGTCTTGAACATGCGTGCAGGCGAGAAAGGCATCCTTTCACCGTCGCGGAAGAACGGGTGTAGATGACGTCGAACTCATCGGCGGTGATGGTTCTAACCCTGTACTCACCGCCGATCGTGGAGATTTGGGACGCCATGGATTTGTGAGGAGGGTTAGGATTAGTGGAACTGCCGTAATGTGAATGGACAGGACTAGGAGCGAACCGACGTAGTATTGAAGGACGTGCGGAGACGAGTAGGAGCGAACTGCCAGCGTGCGAACGGCAGGGTAGTGGCTTTCCATTCTCCCATGATACGGGCTTCCGAGAGCCCTTGGATCTGAGATCGAACGGTTGCATGGCATGATTCTAGACCTATGGGTGAATATCCTATCACGGAGGGTTATTACGCAAATTTTCAGCAATTTAGCATGCGACCGTTTGATCTCAGATCCAAGGTCTGCCAAAGAGTCAGATCATGGTCGCGCCGACCACGGCCGTTGTCGCCAAGGCAAGGGTCAGCGCATATGGAGATTTAACATGGTGCGTTAGGCTATCTGATGTTTGCATGTCATACATAGTCATCACTTAGTCACTCATACTACAACAAGGTTAGCCATAAGGTTATCTATAAGTGTATTTATTTTTTTACTCCTCTCTATCTCTTTCTTCGTACTCCCTCCTTCCCATAATATAAGAACGTTTTTGACACTAGGACACAGGGAGTACTAGTATTTATTGCATTTTCCAAGGAGTGACCTCTTCCAATGAAATGGTGTTGCTAAGTTTGCTTCATTTAATTAGCTATAGACTCAAAATTGTCTTTTCACCTAGGTACACGTGCTTAGCACCGTTTCTTCCTTGGGTCACCAAACTAGTCTCTCTCTTCTTGATTAACTTGCCACATCAGACTTTATGCCTATGTGGCAAGCTTAGCACCTGTAGGAGCAAGTAAAAGTAAGTACAATAGTGCGCTTTACATGGCATTTTGCATATGTGGAGGAAAGAGAGGCAAGGAAAAAGTGGAGAAGTGGGCTCTCATGCAAGAGCCGGCCTCTACTACATGGTGGAGCATTGGGAAAGGCACCTGTATGGAGGTGGTCAGGAATCGGGAGACTCACGCCGTAATTAAAATGATAATGGCAAGTCAAATCACAGGGCCCCACCTGTCCAGCAGTAACTCGCTATCAAATCACACAGCCCTATGTTTGCAGCAGCCTACTCCCTCGTCTTCTCGCGTCTCTATCGAACCGACTAGGAGGAACTGCCTCACGCCTACAAGGCAGAAAAGCCCCGCCGTCGACTTTTAAATAGTATACAGTATACTAATTTTGTATCCATGGATTGCGCCCGCGCCATAGAGCAAAGCGTCTAAAAAACGGCGGTACACATGTACGGAGTATACAGCACGCCCGTCGCGTTCGCGTCGCACCCCAGACGGTCGGTCGGTCTGGCACACTGCTCTCCGAATGGAACGCGCGTCATATTGCGTTTGCACACACATGTGGGATGGCAATTGAGAACCGACCATAGGCACACTCCCCGGCCCCGCAAGTCGGGTGACTTAATAGAAGAGGGAGACGAGCGATAGTACTAGAGAAGTGTTGTACTCCCTCCGTTCCTAAATATTTGTCTTTCTAGAATTTCAAATGGACTGCCACATACGAATGTATGTAGACATATTTTAGAGTGTAGATTCACTCATTTTGCTCCGTATGTAGTCACTTGTTGAAATGTCTAGAAAGACAAATATTTAGGAACGGAGGGACTACTACGTTGGTGCCTGGACGATCCCTGCAAGACACGAAAGATCAGTTCATCCATGCACGTGACCAGACTCCAGCAGACACGCTTGGATTGGCTATCGTCTACATATCGTGCAGGCTGTGTTGTACATGGCTGTAGTTGTGGTGAGAAATCTAAAAAAAGGTTTCTTGTCATCTCACAAAATTAGGTGTCATGTGCTTCGGATCACTGCGAGGGTTAAACAGCGACAACTGAGTTGGGCTAGTCATTGGGGGCACATGCACGAACAGTGACTACTCGGCTGCCATCTATGTTAAGCCGGTTATGTTAATTAGGACATCTATCGACGGACCCCTTTTCTACGAGTTTATCTTTAATTTGAGATTTGTTCCTCGTCTAGTTTGTCCGTCGGGATTCATGTTGTCTCCTTTGGGCAGTGAGGTTATGATTTCTTGTCATGTGGCGTTTTTTCGTGTTATATGTTATAATCCGGCGCTTTAGATCAAAATGACGACAACTGCGCCTCAAGACCCACGTGCATGAAGACTTCTCGACAGTCATTGACGAGGTCAAGCCGGCTCCGTAGACAAAAGAAAACTAGTACTACTCCACTATATAGGCAGGAGCCTCCGCTTGCTTGCTAGTGTTGCTCTCTTCACCTTTGTCTTGGCCTCTCCAGATCTAAACACGACAGCGGTGGCCACACACTCTCTCTCTCTCTCTGCTCACCGCTAGTCACATATCCAACCGGATCCTCTCCGCCGGGAAGGTGAGAAGGTGCAACGTTCACGCGGTCGTCCTTGGCGACGGCTCTTACCCACTGCTGGGCGCGTCCCGATCACCGCTTTGCCGTTCTCCCAAGCACCACTTGCGAGGGAGGGCCTCCGACCCCTTCTTCCTTGCTGCTGTAGTGTGGGCAGATCCGGCCTCCCGCCACCCACCTAGTGACATCCCGGCGGCCATCAGGTATAACTTCCTTCGAAACCGGCCTTGCTCTACTTCCCGAGGTCCTGACGTCGCTGCATTTGTATCTTTTACTATTTCTCAGGCCCCCTTGTAGATAGGATAGATCGGCTGTTTGAAAACCACATATTTTTTTTATGTTTAAGAGATAAAACTAGTTCATGCACTCGAATCTAGTACTACTTGGTTCAAACAAGGAAGAAAGGGGATGGGTGTGGGGGTGGGGGAGGATTTGTTACCTGAATCTAGGACTTGGTCGAAAGAGGAAATAATGGGGGCGAAAAGTAGCAGAGATTGGCTATCCAACTGGTCTCTAGGTCTAATAGGGAAATAAAGGGAAACACAATACAAACTCAATATAAACCCGATCTATTGGTTGAAAAAGGAAAGAAAGTGGGGACTGGGGGACAAGTCAACAGAGTAAGTCCAGCACTAGATTTGCTAGCCTCACACAGTATAAGGTGGCTATACCGAACAAAAATGGGACCAACCCAGATATCCTATTCTGATGTTTGTTGCCCCGAGCCACTCTTATGTAATGCCACTGGTAAAATGTAGCAGTCGCACTGTTAAAAGTAAGGACACGTTAAACCAATGTTGTTTTCAATGTAATGCCTCCAGTAATATGAATCAATGGCACTTCTTTACATTTCCTGCTAAAATTTCCCATTAAGATAAGTTGGTTCTTTTTGTTAGAAATGCAACGGTCCTGGTCCGCCTACTCTCCCGTGCCCAAAGTAATATCGTATTTAACGGTTGTCATAGTTAATCCTAATGCCCACACTAATATCTAGCAATGCCACTGCTTTAGAAATTGCTACTGTCCTTGTTGGATTGCCATTCAGATAAGGAACATGCTTCTTTTCATTTGATGCATGTTTCATCACTTATTAGTCACCCTACTTTCCACCTTTTTTGTGCAAACAGATATATACATTTCACGCTCGATCTTAGTTGAACTGCACAAATTATATCCAAATTATAGTTGAGCATTCCAGGAGCTTCACAACCAACCTTGATGTTGCTCAATTTTATTGCAACTAACGAAGAAGAAGCTCTGTGGGTTTCGTTTTCTTATCGAAATGGAACCGGGGCTGGAGCCCTTTTCTTAAAAAAAATTTGAAGAAGAAGCTGCTAGCTCACGGGACATTGCTTCATTTTAGGTGAATTGCACCAAAAGGTCCCATGAATTGAATCATCCATGTTGGTGACTAAAAGAGCCGACTTGACAAAGATCCCAGTCTAAGCACCCCGGCCTCCATCCTTGCGACGCACGGTACACCTCGCTTGCCACATGCTCGACCCTAGTGTCACCGATAAAATGAAGTAATAATACTGATTAAAATAGAGCGAGTGTCATCTCTATCATTTCATTTCCAATGTAGATAAAGAAAGTGCTTCTGTTTGTTAATGTATGTTTCATCAACTAGTCCCATTGTTAATGTTTAAGCGTTTCTGCAAACTAGGGTGCTTAATTTTAGTTGATATGTACAAAAATAGAGATTTGAATGTCTCAAGGAACCTCCTTGTACTACCACTGTACACTGATGTTCATCACTGGCAGAAGGTGTATCTCGGAGACTTGGGACGATGTCCAGTATGAGGCGTACCGTATGAGGCGTCGCAAGGCCCATCTCGCCCTCGCAACATGGCATACTATGATACTATCGCAATATTTTCTTCTATTTATTTTGTGTGTTTCATCAACAAGTGCCACTATAGTGTAATCATGCTTTTTCATTATCTGTGCAAACAGCGTTATTCAGCTGCATTTTGGTGGAACTGCACAAATGTACGTATGGAACCGGCATATATGCAGAGTGCGACGTGTGCCAAGTAAAAATTACCGACACCAACCATGTTGCATGTACGCATTGGCATCCACCACCACCAGTGGGATGTGTGGCGCTCTCTGTGGACGGATCTTTCTCGGCAGCAAATCCTCTAACCAAATACTAGTAGCTTATATTGGCAGTTTTCTAGGGAGTACTCTTTTCTGAAAGAAGCACCAATCTATTTTTATTTGTTTGTACACTATGTCACAACTTTGACCCAAAGGTCCAGAGCTATTTTAGGGTGATTGGCGTAGTACTCGGAGACTGATTGTAAGCATGATTTTCATTAGCTGTCACACTGATTGTAAGCATGAGCAGGTGGAAGATTAGGTTAGTGCGAAGCTTACCTTAAACCCTACCGCCGCCGCTGAAACGAGGCGAGCGTCGAGGGAACCGTGGAGAACGGCGGGGAAGCGACGTCGCGCCATCCGACCTCCTCTTGCGGTGGGAGAACGAATACTCCTGTGGCTCCGGCTGGCTCTGCACCCGCACGAACAACACACCATACTCGATCGATTCGTTATCCTCTGGGTGCTCGACCTTTGACCTGTATGCCCACCACCTCCGCCTGACTGTCGCCTCGGGCGAATCTTTCTGCTCCATCGCCCGGAGGAGATACTCGATGAACTTCGGAGGATCGCGGGCGTGACTGCCGCCGAGGAGTACATGTACATCGCCGCCCTCATCGCCGCTTTCTCGCTCTTTCGCATACATTGCCACATGGCCCTGCGTCCTCGAAATCTCCCACTCATTGTCAAACCAACTAAGGATCTCCTTCAACCAGCTAACTTTGCACAGTCGCCCGGCGATCTGCCTGATTATTCTTGCATCCTCTCCATAGATGTCCTTCTGAGTGGTCCGGTGCTAGGTTTGGAAGATGGGAGGAGAGACGGGTGGTCTTGCAATAGAGAAGAGGGAGAGGCGAGATGGTGGTTTTGGAATGGAGATGATGGAGAGGAGAGGAGATGGTTTTGCAATGGAGAAGATCAGAAGAGGGAGAGGCGAGACGGTGGTTTTGGAATGGAGATGATGGAGAGGAGAGGAGGTGGTTTTGCAATGGAGAAGATCGGGAAGAGGGAGAGGCGAGGCGGTGGTTTTGGAATGGAGATGATGGAGAGGAGAGGAGGTGGTTTTGCAATGGAGAAGATCGAGAAGAGGAGAGGCGAGGCGGGGGTTTTGGAATGGAGAAGATGGAGTGGAGAGGAGGTGGTTTTGCTATGGAGAAGATCAGAAGAGGGAGAGGCGAGACGGTGGTTTTGGAATGGAGATGATGGAGAGTAGAGGAGGTGGTTTTGCAATGGAGAAGAGGGAGAGGAGCGTGCGGCAGCGATTTAGGATTGGATGAGAAGGCCGGCGCGCTGTGACTGGATCAAAATCAAAATCAATTTACCCTTCAATTAAGAAAGTGACCACACATTAACTAGTCTCCCTTTTATTCTGGGTCATAATTGACCATGATTTTCGCACATAAAATATATGTTATACGTTGCAAAAATAATATAATTTAAAAGTACATTCATATACGAACCAAACGATACAATTTTTGGTGACATGCATTCACATTTTGCATGGGGTACGTGGTCAAACTTTGACCCAAAATCATAAAACAACAAAAGAATACTTCCAAGACCAGCGCCGCTCTTCTGGTCTTCTCCTCTTAAACCACCGCCGCTCCTCTCCTGTTCCAATCTAAATCCAGCGCCGCTCCTCTCCTCTTCCATTTCAAAACCACCGCCCCTCCTCTCCTGTTCCAGTCCAAAACCAGTGTCGCTCCTCTCCCGTTCTAATCCAAAACCAGCTCCGCTCCTCTCCTCTTCCATTCAAAAACCATCGCCGGCGACTGAAGGTGCTGTGGAGAAGTAGATCGATGGAGGAGTACAACCGATACGTGAGGATCACAGACGGCGACCCTGTGAAGCTAGCTAGGATGTTGGAGATACAGTCTTTGTTTGACAACAAGGACGAACTAGCGGCGACAGCGACATCCATGGCCAAATATCTGCAACAGAGCGACAAGGCGGCGATACTCCCGAAGGGAGTCGTGCCGGAGTACATAGAGCTGCTCCTCTGGGCCATGGAGCAAACAGGTTCACCGAATCCGATCGTGAGGGAGCGGTGGTGGGAGTATCGATCCCAGATGGAGCATCCACCAGAGATTGAAGGATAGAGCATCTACAGGGTGCCGTTTGTGAGGGTGTCCTGCCAGATCGAGCCGGTGGAGTCTTCGTCGACCGAACCCAACTGCAAGAGGAGAAAAGTAGTTGGCCCGACGACGCTTCTCCGCCATCGTCTCAGGGGGCTGTTGTTTGCCGCCGAGGATTAGGAGGGGCTGCCCTCTCAAAATTTCAATAGTCGGGCAAGGTGTTGTGAATTGTCGAGGAGCTTAGGGTTGTCAGATTTGCAGGTTGTGAATTGTGTTTTGTGTTGTGTATTTTGAGAGTACTTTCAGATATGAATGTCTTTTGAATTTCAGATTTGCGATATTGAGCATAGGAAGTATTTTATGAATTCTAGAGATCTATTTTAGCACTTAAAAAATGTAGTTTCATAGGAGTATAAAAGTGCAGACAATGTGATTCTCAGAGAAGAAACTGCAAGTTTCAGTTTCAGATAAGAAACTGCAAGTTTAGTTTCAGATTAGAAACTGCAACTTTCAGTTTCAGATAAGAAACTGTAACTTTCAGAGGCAGAGCATTTATATTAACACGGCCTTTTGAAACAGGGTTAACATCATGTTGGAAGTTTTATTCATGGTCAAAAATGGAACTACCAGCCAATTAACATCATGCTGATCAACATTCATGCATAGCACATCTTCATATGATGCACAGTCAAAATGCCCACACAATGTCGAGTGTGCGAAACACAGAGAGAACGAGGGGCGAAGTTTTGACAAGTGTTGGACGTGGTTTTGGGCTGCCCCGTCTAGGCTTTCATTTTTAACATGCGCAGCCCACGACCTCGGATGGGAGGTCCATAGGTCTGTTTGTATTTTCTTAGGGCCATCATGTATCGACCGACCGATGGATCTCCCATCTGAGGTTTTATTTTTGGCAGCCCAATTTATCTATTTTTTTTTGAAGAAAACGCAGAGGTCTGTTCTATTTTTCTATATAAGAATAGGAACGTCATGTCCAACTTATGTTTCCCTTCTAACTATATTATATATATTTAAATTATTTTATATTTTATTATATATTATTTTTATTGTCATCATATATTTAACAGATACTTACATATGTAAGAAAACAATGTCCCACATCTTATTAACTTATAAAATAATTTCTTAACAAATGAAATCCTGGATTGTTTTGTACGAAAATCCTAGTGATTGTGTACAAAAGCTTTGTAAGATTTAAGGACGAATGTAATAATATCACTTATTATTTAAATATTTTTATAACAAAATGCTCAGCCCCTTTTATTTTTTTTTTGATAACATTGCTGGCCCAACCCAACATTATAATTAGAATCAGCCCAAAGAAAATCCTGTATTTCGAGAAAGTGCAAATGGCCTGTAATTTTTTAGGAAATAAAATAAATGGGCTGCATGGACGCTACATTATTTGTTCACCCAGCCCAGCTAATGGCTGTAATTCAAAAAAAAGATCAAATTGACTGTAAATTCTACCGCGCAAAAAAAAAGACTGTAAATTCTGAAAAAATGGGTTGAATACGTGCCACATTTTTGGAGGCTGAAATGTGGGCCAATAGGTCGAAGCCAACGCAAGTCGTTGTCAATTTAGTCAACAAATGATGCTGACATGTTTGCCGTTGGATTTACATCCAACGACCGGCATCCATCTTCAATCTCTCTTCTTCTTCCTCCAGCGCCGCCGGGACCACCTCCCGCCTCCTGCTGCTAGCAGCTCTGCTTAGCACGCTTTGTTATGAAGCGCTACTCCACCGTTCGCCAGGCCATCCCTCCACCCCTCCACACCTCCTGTTCTTCTCCACCGACTGCCGAACCAGACCGCACTAGAACCAGTTAACTCTCGTACACCTCTCCGTCTGCGACTCTACTCCCGCGTCTTCCCATCTCCGGCTCGTTGCTGTCCGGGGCCTCGCCGTCGTCCACCACCTTAGATGCGCTTGGCGCGGCGTGGTCAACGTGGTCAACGAACGACACCATCGGAAGTAGACTATTCGTGGAGAGGCTGACAGCTGGGTCTACGGCCGTGCACAAGGAAATGCCTCCTTATTACGCGCAAAATAATGATTCCTCCACCTGACATCTGGGACCCACCGGAAGGACCTCTGTATTTCGCGAAAAAAACGTGCCCCCCGCTGACATGTCGGACCCACCAGCTATCTTCGCACGCAAGGAAGTGCCTCCTTATTACGCACAAAAAAATGAATATTCCCCCTGCCAGCTGGAACCCAGCATAGTGGGAGGCTGACTTGTGGGCCTACCAAGTTGACGGGGACGGAGGGCTTTGTCAACTTAGTCAATATGAACGATTCTAGCTCCTGTTACCGTACGATGTTCATCCAATAGTCGTAGTGCTTCTTCAACCTCTGGTCTTCTTGCTACAGCCGCCCAAACCAGCGCCGGTCGTGCCGCGTGCTCCTGCCTCCCGTGGCCGGTTGTGATGCCGCAGAGGCCTCACCGCCCCCTACTACTCCCATCGCTGGCTAGGCCATCCCTCTACTCACCCACACCCCCTGTTATTCTGCAGCGACAGCAGCCTCACACCGCAGCCGAACCAGTGAACCCTCGTACTCCTCTTCACGTGGGCATCTACTGCTGCGTCTTCCCCGGCTCCGAGTCGTCCCCTTCCTAGGCCTCGCCGTCATCCACCGCCTTGGTGCTCTCGGCGTGGCGTGGTCAACGTGGTTAAGGAACGACTTCCATCGGACCTGGACTGTACGTGGAGAGGCTGACAGCTGGGTCCGCTGCCGCAGCAAGGAAGTGCCTCCTTATTACGCGCAAAATAATGATTCCTCCACCTGACAGCGGGGACCCACCGGACGGGCCACCGTATTTCGTGAAAAAATGTTTTCCCCTGACTGCTGGGACCCACCAGCTACATCTTCGCACGCAAGGAAGTGCGTCCGGGCAAAAAAAATGATTCGCCCCCCTGACTGCTGGGACCCACCAGCTACATCTTCGCACGCAAGGAAGTGCACGGCGATCGAGACCCACCTGGTCGAGCGCACGTAGCATTGTCATTCTGGTGCGTGAGCGATGTGCGTACATCTTGGTCGATGTAGAGGCGCCGCGTGTCGTAGTAGACGACGCGCGCGTCGTATTAGAGGCGCCGCATGTAGCATGTACACGCGTCGTACAACGGCCAGGGTGCAAGAAAGAAAATCTGACCACATACGCATATCTTGGCGGGGTCTCGAACGCCTACTCGCATCGTCTGACGGCCAGGGCTCGTCGTCTCCAACGTATCTACTTTTCCAAACACTTTTGCCCTTGTTTTGGACTCTAACTTGCATGATTTGAATGAAACTAACCCGGACTGACGTTGTTTTCAGCAGAACTGCCATGATGTTGTTTTATGTGTAGAAAAGAAAAGTTCTCGGAATTTCTTGAAAATCCACGGAGGCACTTTTTGGAATTAATAAGAATTTCTGGGCAAAAGAAATACACCAGGGGGCCCAGGGCCTGTCCACGAGACAGGGGGCGCGCCGCCCCTGTAGGGCGCCCCCCCCTATCTCGTGGGCCCCCTGGACCTCCACCGACCTCAACTCCAACTCCATATATTCCGTCTCGCGGAGAAAAAAATCAGAGAGAAAGTTTCATCGCGTTTTACGACACAGAGCCGCCGCCAAGCCCTAATCTCTCTCGGGAGGGCTGATCGGGAGTCCGTTCGGGGCTCCGGAGAGGGGGATTCGTCGCCGTCGTCATCATCAACCATCCTCGATCATCAATTTCATGATGCTCACTGTCGTCAGTGAGTAATTCCATCGTAGGCTTGCTGGACGGTGATGGGTTGGATGAGATTTACCATGTAATCAAGTTAGTTTTGTTAGGGTTTGATCCCTAGTATCCACTATGTTTTGAGATTGATGTAGCTATGACTTTGCTATGCTTAATGCTTGTCACTATGGCCCGAGTGCCATGATTTCAGATCTGAACCTATTATGTTTTCATGAATATATGTGTGTTCTTGATCCTATCTTGCAAGTCTATAGTCACCTATTATGTGTTATGATCCAACAACCCCGAAGTGACAATAATCGGGATACTTCTCGGTGATGAACGTAGTTTGAGGAGTTCATGTATTCACTATGTGTTAATGCTTTGGTCCGGTTCTCTATTAAAAGGAGGCCTTAATATCCCTTAGTTTCCACTAGGACCCCGCTGCCACAGGAGGGTAGGACAAAAGATGTCATGCAAGTTCTTTTCCATAAGCACGTGCGACTATTTACGGAATACATGCCTATATTACATTGATGAACTGGAGCTAGTTCTGTGTCACCCTATGTTATAGCTATTACATGAGGAATCGCATTCGACATAATTATCCATCACTGATCCATTGCCTACGAGCTTTTCACATATTGTTCTTCGCTTATTTACTTTTCCGTTGCTGCTGTTACAACTACTACAAAAACCCAAAAACATTTATCTTTACTTTTTCTACTGTTACCATTGTTATCATACTACTTTGCTACTAAATACCTTGCTGCAGATACTAAGTTATCCAGGTGTGGCTGAATTGACAACTCAACTGCTAATACTCAAGAATATTCTTTGGCTCCCCTTGTGTCGAATCAATAAATTTGGGTTGTACTTCACCCTCGAAAAGCATTGCGCTCCCCTACACTTGTGGGTTATCAAGACTAATTTAAAGCGCCCGTTCTTGGAGCATAGCTCTATTCTCTGAGTCACTTGGGATTTATATCTGTTGATCACTATGAAGAACTTGAAAGACGCTAAAACCAAGATTTTGCCCTCAACTACGAGGGGAGGTAAGGAACTGCCATCTAGCTCTGCACTAGATTCTCCTTCCATTATTAGTAGGCTTGCGACACCTAAACCTGCTTTGCTATGAATTACGATATGTCGCATGTTATTGATGATGCCATACTGCTATTCATGATGAAACTACTTACATGCGTGATACTACTTTGCCATTAGTTGAATTTCTTGATGAACAACTTGCTAGAGTTAGGGGGAATGAAAATATTGAAGATGCTATTATTGATGATAGTGATGATGAAGGTTCTCCCAATGATTATGTATTGCATGTTGTTCCTAAGGGTTATGTTATGAATGAAGAAGCTGCTAGGGAAATCTTTGCTTGCAATGATAGATATAATCTTAAGAAATTATTAGCTAAATGGAAGCAGCAGTCTCTTAATGCTAGAATGAAATCTGACCCTGCTTTTGCTACTTCACCTATCTGTGTTACTGATAAGGATTATGAATTCTCTATTGATCCTGAGATTATTACTTTAGTTGAATCTGATCCTTTTTATGGCCTTGAATCTGAAACTGTTGTGGCACATCTTACCAAGTTGAATGATATAGCTACCCTGTTTTCTCATGATGAGAAGTCTCGCTATTGTTATATCCTTAAGATATTTCCGTTCTCATTAAATGGTGATGCTAAGACTTGGTATAATTCTCTTGCTCCTGGTTGTGTGCGTAGTCCCCAGGATATGATTTATTACTTCTCTGCTAAATATTTCCCTACTCATAAGAAACAAGCTGCCTTGCGGGAAATATATAATTTTGTGCAAATCAAAGAAGAGAGTCTCCCACAAGCCTTGGGGGAGGCTTCTCCGGTTACATAATGCTTTGCCTGATCATCCTCTTAAGAAAAATGAAATACTTGATATCTTTTATAATGGACTAACCGATGCTTCCAAGGACTACTTGGATAGTTGTGCTGGTTATGTTTTCAGGGAAAGAACAGTCGACGAAGATGAAATATTATTGAATAATATGTTGACTAATGAAAATAATTGGACTCTTCCTGAGCCAATTCCTAAAGCCATTCCTGAACCAATTGAGCCAATTCCTGAGCCTATTCCTAAACCCACTCCGAAGAAGAGAGGTGTTTTATTTCTCAGTCCTGAAGATATGCAAGAGGCAAAGAAATCAATGAAAGAAAAGGGTATTAAAGCTGAAGATGTTAAGAATTTACCTCCTATTGAAGAAATACATGGTCTTAATATACCGCCTGTTGAAGAACAACATTGTCTTGATAACCCGACACAGGTAGTTAAGGTAAATTCTCTCTATAGATATGATAAAGTTGAAATCCCCTCTACTAAATTTCATAGCCCTTGCTTAGATGAATTTGCTAACTTTATGGACAAGAAAGTTTTAATGCTTACGTTGGTAGACAGTTAAAGAATAATGCTTTCGAGATAGGACGTGTGAGCGATACTATGGCTAGAGTTAAAGATGAACTTAAACTCATTAGCAAATATGCATCTATGGTTGCTACTCAAGCTGAGCAAGTACTTAAAGCTCAAAATGATTTGCTTGATGAATTAGATAATAAAAGTGACTTTGCTGTTAGAGTGGCTACTAGAACTGGTAGAATGACTCAGGAACCTTTGTATCCTGAAGGCCACCCTAAGAGAATCGAGCAATATTCTCAGAGAAATAATTTAGAGGCACCTAGTTCTTCCAAAAAGAAGAAAAAGAAAAATGATAGGACTTTGCATGCTTCTAGTGATCCTACTATAGACACACCTGAGAATCACAATGATATTTCTATCTGTGATGCTGAAACACAATCAGGTGATGAACATGAACCTAGTGATAATGTTAATGATAATGTTCATGTTGATGCTCAACCTAGCAAAAACAATGATGTAGAGACTGAACTCGGCATTGATCTTGATAACCCACAATCAAAGAATCAACGTTATGATAAGAGAGATTTTGTTGCTAGGAAGCACGGTAAAGAAAGAGAACCATGGGTTCAAAAGCCCATGCCCGTTCCTCCTAAACCATCCAAGTCAAAGGATGATGAGGATTTTGAGCGCTTTGCTAAAATGATTAGACCTATTTTCTTACGTATGCGCTTAACTGATATGCTGAAAGTAAGTCCTTATGCTAAGTATATGAAGGATATCATTACAAATAAAAGAAAGATACCGGAAGCTGAAATTTCCACCATGCTTGCTAATTACACTTTTAAGGGTGGAATACCAAAGAAACTTGGAGATCCGGGGGTACCGACTATACCATGCTCCATTAAAAGAAATTACGTTAGAACTGCTTTATGTGATCTTGGAGCCGGTGTTGGTGTTATGACTCTTTCTTTATATCGTAGACTTGAATTGAATAAGTTGACACCTACTGAAATATCTTTGCAAATGGCTGATAGATCAACTGCTATACTTGTCGGTATTCGTGAGGATGTGCCTGTTGTAGTTTCAAATGTCACTATCTTAACGGACTTTGTTATTCTTGATATTCCCGAGGACAATAGTATGTCTATTATCCTTGGTAGACCTTTTTTGAACACTGCAGGGGCTGTTATTGATTGCAATAAAGGCAATGTCACTTTTCATGTTAATGGTAATGAGCATATGGTACACTTTCCAAGGAAACAATCTCAAGTTCATAGCATCAATTCTATTGAAAAAGTTCCAACTATTATTTTTGGAGGTTTTGAATTTCCTCTCCCAACTGTCAAGAAAAAGTATGATCTTCTTATTGTTGGGGATTTTCATATCCCCGTTGAGGTAACTTAGTGTCATTCGAAATTTCTCCGGTTCTGTGCTATTCGGAATGAGTTTGTTAACAAGACTTGATCAACCTTGTTAGTGGGTTCATTTTCATGATCATGAGATGGATGAAACTAGAAGGCACAACCTTCTGTACTCTCTTTTTATTTTCTGTTGTTTAGATTAAATAAAGAAAAAATAATATTATCCGTCTGTTTTCTGATTTATCCGTGCATTAAAAAAATAGTCCGAAAATAAAACTGCTCCAAATGCCCTGCAAATTTAGTATTATTTTTTATGGATTATTTGAGGATTTTAGGCACTGAAAACACTACAGGAGGGGCAAGCACCAGGCCACGAGAGTGGAGGGCGCCCCCCCCCCCCTATAGGGCGAGCCCCCTGTCTCTTGGGCCCCTGGTGGCTCCCCTCCACTTATGCCAGCACCCACACACTTCATCTTCTACCCAAAAAAATCCCCATCCAGCTCAAGCACGAGTTCTAGCTCGTTTTGCTGCGATTTTCGATCTCTTAGCTCAAAGCTCCATTCACAAAACTGCTTTGGGAGATTGTTGCTTGGTATGTGACTCCTCCATTGTTCCAATTAGTTTTTGTTCTAATGCTTTATTCATTGCAAATCCTTGCTGCCTTGTTGACCCTGTTCTTGAGCTTGCATATTAAATTTTTCAGGTCCCAAGCAATTCCAATGCATGATAGAGGCTCTAGGCACTTGTAGGAGTAGTTGCTATCAGTCTTGTTTAGTTTTATGCACTTTTATTTTGAAGTAACTAAAAATTTCAGAAAATTTCAGAAAAAGAAATATGCTTATAAGAATGTACTAAGGTGGTTCCTCGGTGAAGAAAGGCCCAGGATTGCTATACGTGAGCAAGATGTTGAATTGCCAAGGAACGCGGATGTACCAGCTTGTGAGTGGCCATCCGATGATTTTATGGTCAAAGCGGGCTTTAAGGAGGAATTTGACGCGTATGTGTGTAATGCTCAGCTGGAGGACTTCTTACAAGATAAGTGTCCTCAGTACTTTCAATTGACTGATTTCTTTGTGCCGAGGTTTAAATATAACTGTACGCGTAATTCTCCTAGTGTCCTATTTGATATTTATGATACATCTTACACCATCGACTTAGAAGATTTTACAAATGCTTGCAAACTCCCGCAGTGGGGTAATATTAATGATCCTCACAAATCTGAATTTAGAGATTTTCTTGCTAGTATTACTGGGGGAGAATCTAGGGACATAGCACAAGCTACCATAGGGAGCATTCGTTTTCCTGCTATACATTATTTTGCTCTCTTCATTGGTAGATGTATTAACGGTAAGGATGAAGCATGTCACATGTGTCTCCCTGATCTGAGTATCCTCAAGAGTGTTGTGTTATAAAGGTTATAACCTGGGGGCAATAGTTGCACAAAGGTTGCATAATAATAGTAGAAAGGGAAATTTCTTTGGACGAATTTTTGCAACCCGTGTGACTAATTATCTTAATATAGCCCCACGAGAGGGGGATATGATTTTACCTCCTATTTATTTGGATAAAGAAGCTATGTTTAATCATCATATTCTTGAGAGGAATGAACAATTCCTCCATTATCGACTAATCTATGACAGGCCTTAACGTCGTCCTGTTACTCTTCCTGCTCCCCACCTTTTTTGATTATGAGGCAAAGGAAGATATGTTGTCACCAGGGAGGAAGCAGCTGAATACGAGAGGGAGTGGAGGCAGCTCGCCAACACGCTGCAGCTCAGAGGCGGTTGCCGCTGCATCTCAAGATACAACCCCGGTTTCACTTATGGATATCAGCCAGGCGATCCTTGGTATTAGACCAACTTAGGCCAAAAGCCTAAGCTTGGGGGAGTACGTATTTCTCACCGACTTTACATTCATGTTCACACACTAGTCGTCGGTGCTCATACTCTTTCATTGTATTATCCATGTTAGTTTAAAGTTCCTTTTTCTAGTTTTCTTCTTGTGTGTTTGATAAACCTTGAGAAAAACCAAAAAAATTAGTTAGTTTAATTTCCATGCTTGTAGTAGAAATTAAAATGAAAACCCTAAAAGATTTATAGTTCTTCTTCTTTCTTGTTGGGAGTTTTCCCGTGTAAATCATTTTATTTTCTTTTCTTTCCTTTGGGGGTCGAGAAGACCATATTGAAAATGCTTAGTGGCTCTCATATGCATGATTGTTTATTTAATTTAGAGCCCATATTATTTGTCTTCTATCTTGAGTTGAATGCTTGCAGATTCCAGCTTAGTCCAATGCACGTACACTCTTATTATTATACACATCGTTCGGTCGTGCAAGTGAAAGGCAATAATGACGATATATGATGGACTTATTGGGATGAGAAAAGCTGGTATGAACTCGACCTCTCTTGTTTTTGTAAATATGATGAGTTCATCGTTTCTGAGTCAGCTTATTATGAAGTAAACATATTTGCAATGACATTTAGAGATTATAGTTGCTTGGGGCTTGCTTGATTAGCTTTGAGTTATAATGGTTTACCTTGCATGCCAACATGCTATTAGAATGATTATGATGTGATATGATGGGATGGTATATATCCTCCTTTGAATGAATTGAGTGACTCGACTTGGCACATGTTCACGCATATAGTTGAATCAAATCAACATAGCCTTCATGATATTTATGTTCATGGTGGATTATATCCTACTCATGCTTGTATTCGGTGTGAATTAATTTTAATGCATGTTCATGACTGTTGTCGCTCTCTCAGTTGGTCGCTTCCCGGTCTTTTGCTAGCCTTCACTGTACTAAGCGGGAATACTGCTTGTGCATCCAAACTCCTTCAACCCCAAAGTTGTTCCATATGAGCCCACTATACCTTCCTATATGCGGTATTTACCGCGTTCCAAGTAAATTTGTATGTGCCAAACTCCAAACCTTCAAATGAAATTATGTTTTGTATGCTCGAGCAGCTCATGTTACAACTAGGGCTGCCTGTATCTTCCATGCTAGGTGGGTTATTCTCAGAGGAGTGGACTCCGCTCCTCATTCATGAGAAAGGGCCGGTAACCGGGAGGCCCAGTCCCATGATCCAAAAAGATCAAAGAAAATCAAAATAATTAAAAAAAACTCCCCCAGGGTTGTTGTTTGTTGGAGGCACTCGTTGTTTCGAGCAAGCCATGGATTGATGCTTGTTGGTGGTTGTGGGGAGTATAAACCTTTACCATTCTGTTTGGGAACTGCCTATAATGCATGTAGTATGGAAGATACAGCCATCTCATAGTTGTTGCGTTGACAGTGAAAGTATGCCGCTCAAAATGTTATTCAATCTCTATTTTAAAATCGACCTCTGGCACCTCTACAAATCCACCTCGCTCTCTGAAGGGCCTATCTATTTACTTTTATGTTGAGTCATCATCCTTCTTATTAAAAGCACTACCGGAGAGCAATAATTGTCATCTGCATTCATTACTATTGGTTTATATTGGGTATGACTTGACTGGATCTCTTTTACCATGAATTACAATGTTTAGTCAGTCCTTGATCTTTAAAGGTGCTCTACATTTATGTTTTGCGGTCTCAGAAAGGGCTAGCGAGATACCATTTTTGTCATATAATGTTATGATTGTTTTGAGAAAGTGTTGTCATTCGAGTTTTATTATTATGGCTCGCTAGCTGATTATGCTATTGATATGAGTAATTGTGAGACCCAAGTGTTAATGTGAGTATGGTTAGTTCATAATATTTGCTGAAACTTGAATGCTGGCTTTTCATGTTTACAACAACAAGAGCAAACAGAGTTTGTAAAAGTTTTTCTTTATCACTTTCAGTTTATCAACTGAATTGCTTGAGGACAAGCAAAGGTTTAAGCTTGGGGAAGTTGATACGTCTCCAACGTATCTACTTTTCCAAACACTTTTGCCCTTGTTTTGGACTCTAACTTGCATGATTTGAATGAAACTAACCTGGACTGACGCTGTTTTCAGCAGAACTGCCATGATGTTGTTTTATTTGTAGAAAAGAAAAGTTCTCTGAATGTACTGAAAATCCACGGAGGCACTTTTTGGAATTAATAAGAATTTTTGGGCGAAAGAAATACACCAGGGGGCCCAGGGCCTGTCCACGAGACAGGGGGCGTGCCCCCCTGTAGGGCGCGCCCCCTATCTCGTGGGCCCCCTGGACCTCCACCGACCTCAACTCCAACTCCATATATTCCGTCTCGCGGAGAAAAAAATCAGAGAGAAAGTTTCATCGCGTTTTACGACACGGAGCCGCCGCCAAGCCCTAATCTCTCTCGGGAGGGCTGATCTGGAGTCCGTTCGGGGCTCCGGCGAGGGGGATTCGTCGCCGTCGTCATCATCAACCATCCTCCATCATCAATTTCATGATGCTCACTGCCGTGAGTGAGTAATTCCATCATAGGCTTGCTGGACGGTGATGGGTTGGATGAGATTTACCATGTAATCAAGTTAGTTTTGTTAGGGTTTGATCCCTAGTATCCACTATGTTCTGAGATTGATGTTGCTATGACTTTGCTATGCTTAATGCTTGTCACTAGGGCCCGAGTGCCATGATTTCAGATCTGAACCTATTATGTTTTCATGAATATATGTGTGTTCTTGATCCTATCTTGCAAGTCTATAGTCACCTATTATGTGTTATGATCCGACAACCCCGAAGTGACAATAATCGGGGTACTTCTCGGTGATGACCGTAGTTTGAGGATTTCATGTATTCACTATGTGTTAATGCTTTTGTCCGGTTCTCTATTAAAAGGAGGCTTAATATCCCTTAGTTTCCACTAGGACCCCGCTGCCACAGGAGGGTAGGACAAAAGATGTAATGCAAGTTCTTTTCCATAAGCACGTATGACTATTCACGGAATACATGCCTACATTACATTGATGAACTGGAGCTAGTTCTGTGTCACCCTATGTTATAGCTATTACATGAGGAATCGCATTCGGCATAATTATCCATCACTGATCCATTGCCTACGAGCTTTTCACATATTGTTCTTCGCTTATTTACTTTTCCGTTGCTGCTGTTACAACTACTACAAAAACCAAAATCATTTATCTTTACTTTTGCTACTGTTACCATTATTATCATACTACATTGCTACTAAATACCTTGCTGCAGATACTAAGTTATCCAGGTGTGGTTGAATTGACAACTCAACTGCTAATACTCAAGAATATTCTTTGGCTCCCCTTGTGTCGAATCAATAAATTTGGGTTGTACTTCACCCTCGAAAGCTGTTGCGATCCCCTACACTTGTGGGTTATCAGGCTCGTGAACATGGCTGGGTCAGAACGGAGAAACAATGTCGTCGTCTTGTTCATGGGGAGGCAACGGAATGCGTCGTGTTCATGGGGAGGCAACGGAATGCGTCGTGTTCATGGGGAGGCAACGGAATGCGTCGTGTTCATCGGGAGGCAACGGAACGCGTGGGAGCCAACCGGCTGGGTCGGAATGGAATGCGTGGTCGTGTTCATCGGGAGGGCTTGGACGGAACAGGCGATGGAAACGAGGCCTGGCGTACCGCAGAACGGAAGAAACGACCTTGTGTTCGACCGGCCACGTTCGAAACGGGGTCCTGTTCATCGGGAGGGGTCTGGCGTACCGCAAAACGAACGAAACGGACCTTCTACGGTCGAAACAGGGTCCTGTTGATCGGGAGGGGTGTGGCGTACCGCAAAATGGACGAAACGGACCTCCTACGGTCGAAACGGGGGTCCTGTTGATCGGGTGGGGTGTGGCGGGAGCGCTACGGTCGAAACGGGGGTCCTGTTCATCGGGAGGGGTGTGGCGTACCGCAAAACGGGACTCCACGGGATACTGTTCATCTCCACCGTCGACCTCCTCCAGTATCCACGGGCTACCGTCGACCTCCTCCAGCCTCCACCTGCGAGTGTTCATCCACGGGCTCCTGTTCATCCAGCGTCCACCGCGCGCTACTCCACCGGCTACTGTTCAACCACCCCTCTCCACGGGCTCCTGTTCAACCAGAGGCAACACCACCGCTCACTGTTCATCCAAAACCCCCCGCAACGCTCACTGTTCATCCAATCGACCGGCTTCAGTTAGCATCAGTAGCGAAGGAATCGGTCGATCGGGTTCAGTTAACAGCCGTTGATCGATCACTCGGGTTCAGTAACGTGTAGCCTGCAGTGCAATCGCTCGGGTTCAGTTAGAGCCCAACGCCTCGCTCGGGTTCAGTTAGAGCCAACGCCTCGCACACACGCGTCGTGTCACGAGAAAGCAGCGCATCGCTTCGGCCCCGACCTCCCACCGTAACCGGGAACTCTCCGAAAGTTTCCTCACCCTCGCTTCTACCACGGTTTTTTCCGTCATGGATGGCCCAAAGAATGTCGTGCAGCTGCGTCTCCGGCCCGCCCAGGACGAAAAGCCCATTTTCTGTCATGATTTTTTGTCATAGAAGTAGGAGCCCACCACATCTATGATGATACCGGGTTTTGTCACAATTATCGTCATAGAAGTGTCATATGTATGACAGAAAAAAATTCGTTCGGCCCAAAATGTCACGGATGTGTCTTTTTTTTTGTAGTGGGAGCCATCGAACCTTTTGGTGACGACGCAGCAGAACTCTGAATGAAAGCACCAATGTCGGTGTTAATACCGGCGGATCTCGGGTAGGGGGTCCCGAACTGTGCGTCTAAGGTCGATGGTAACAGGAGACGGGGGACACGATGTTTACCCAGGTTCGGGCCCTCTCTATGGAGGTAATACCCTACTTCCTGCTTGATTGATCTTCGTGAATATGAGTGTTACAAGAGTTGATCTACCACGAGATCGTAATGGCTAAAACCCTAGAAGTCTAGCTTGTATGATTATGATTCTTCCCTACGGACTAAACCCTCTGGTTTATATAGACACCGGAAGGGGCTAGGGTTGTACAAAGTCGGTTACAGAGAAAGGAATCTACATATCCGAACGCCAAGCTTGCCTTCCACGCCAAGGAGAGTTCCATCCGGACACGGGACGAAGTCTTACATCTTGTATCTTCATAGCCCATCAGTCCGCCCATGTCACATAGTCCGGACAGCCGAGGACCCCTTAATCCAGGACTCCCTCAAGACCCATCAATGTACTGGATATATATAGGGGAGAAAACCTAGCATGTCACAACAAAAGCATTGATCCGGAACACCGTTGTTTGTCCCTAAAACAAAATCCTTAGTACCTTGGGAAAGGGTCATGGGGCAGCACTACGTGTGTGCGACAAAGCAAGCACTTCTAGATGCTTCACTTGCTCCTTTCTTATGGTTTCATGACATAAACGAACGAATGTGAAATTATTCAAATCCATTGATAGTGTGTACTAACATGATATAATGTATCACCAACCCACCAACTTAGTATAGGTGATCACTCGACAGAGACATGTTCCAAACTTTAATGGCACATACTGATCTAAGGTCATGTACAATCGACCCACAAATATATTTTCAGCCAACACTTCAATTCAGCATGATCAATACAACGAGGTTTATCTTCAATGTTAACATAGATCTACAAGAATTATGACTTAATAATTTTCAAAAGAACATTGTAAGATTATAATTGTTGAAAAAATCTCTATAGGTTGTTTTCTTTGTAGGATTATAAATGTTAGGAATTCTATAGGTTGTTGTAGGATTATAATTTTTGAAGATTGATTGTTGTTTATTATGTCAGAATAATGTGGTCTAGGTATGTGTACTCACACTACACGGCACAATAAATACATGTGAGCGATATCATAGAACAGCTAAACTCAAGAATGGGGGATATCATTGCTAGGTCTAAAGAAAAATAGACAAAACTAATGCTATATTTGTTTATAAAAGGGGAAACTCTAGAAAGCATGTAGTCAAACTTGTCTAACAGTGACTACCGATTATAAACACTAGTACAAAAAATGCTACTGGTGACGTGCCAAAACCACGTTGGTGGCGTGCAACCACCACACCACCAATGATGTGCCACTGATAGATGTTAATGGTGGCATGGTACCACCTCTTGTGATTACGCACATCAGTGGCGTGGTATCTGTTCGACATGTCACTAATTGGTTAATATGCAACTGAACTACACTACCACGACAGACGTTGCAGCGTATTCTGCTGACCTGGCAAAGAATATGATTATCGATGTAGGTGTTTGCACGTCATAATTATATGTCAATATAGAGATAATGAATTTAAGAATCATAATAAGTAAGACAGTTAGGAAACAAGTTTGGAATGACGTTAAGTAACACACAGCGACAATTGTTATAACAAAGTAGTGAAGATGATAGATAGCCATGCAAGTTTGGAGCAACGTTAACACATAATGAAAAATAAATAAGTACTCAAGACCCCGTCATTTTCACTCTTCTATTCATAGCATAAGCATCATTTTGGTATTATTGCAATGCGATACTAGCAGGGCAAACGTCAGCATGACAGATCTATTGCTTTAAGCGATCGGATATCTCTTTCGAATTTTCCGCGCCACCGTTGAACCTCCCATGGACGTGAATGGCATGCTGGTTGCTGATGATTACAATCTTATATGTTGGATGCATATGAATTCATCTCCGTAATCTTCTTCTAAGACTTGATCTATTGTCTTCCCCCCGTGTGATTGCTTTGAAAACATGTCTCCCTCCCGTACATATGCATACATGTGGTGCATGACATATTAGCCGTTTGTCTGACTGTTTTTCGGTTGATGCATGTAGCTGAAGTCGGCTTTGTCACTTAAGCATATGATGCTATTCTTGAACTTCCGGAAGACATCAGAAATTGTCCAGACTCCATATGCGGTATGAAGAGCACCATTAGGAAGATAATCACCATCAGCATAATCAAAAAAATGGAACCCACTTGAACGCCATTCCTGGATAAGTTCTATGATTTGAGTTCATTGCTTCACACATCTGGATTGGAAGGTGATCGCAGTTAGTTAGGAATGTCCATCCTAAACGATTTCGCTTAGCACAGCGACCTACACATATGCCCAACCTGAGTTGTTCCCCCCATCCAATCCGCCTAGACCAACGTCTTACATTATGGGACGGAGGGAGTAATCACTAGTATAAAAAGCCCCATTCGGTAGCCGGTTCGTGAGGGCCTTTAGTCCCGGTTCTGGAACCGGGAATAAAGGGTCGTCACTAAAGCACCCTTTAGTCCGGTTCTTATCTGAACCGGACTAAAGCCCTCCACATGGCCGCTGTCTGAGCTCCACCTTTAGTCGGTTGGTAACACCACCTTCGTATGCGAACCGGGACCAAAGGGGTCGATTTAACCAGGACCAATGGCCCTCGAGGCCCGCCGCCTCAGTTCTTCACGAACCGGACTAATGCTCCCATTGGTCCCGGTTCGTAGGAGAACTAGGATTAATGCCATCTTCAGGCCTAGACCAAAGCTCTGTTTTCTACTAGTGTCCCTTTCTAATCACTGCACCACTCCATATTAAAAAGGGTAATCATTCTGCTTGTTTCAAATCCATGAATCATCTTTCAATACTTGGTCCTAGAAAAGAAAACTTCAAGGACATGAATGATCGATCTTTTAAAAACATAGGCTTCACAAAAGCTTCTAAAATTATAAAAAATAAATGATGTTTAGACTTGTAGCTATCTAGAATGTATGAACTGCTTCCAAAACTCAAATTAAAGCAATATTTTCATCACTACTTTCTACTTGTCAGTCTAGTAGTTATATTAAGCCAAATTTTGTTTCACAAATATCTAAGAGTTATATATGAAATATATCATTTTTCTAGTTACTACATAGAGTTTATTTTATACACAAAAAAGGGAATTTCATATGATATTTTCTGAACTACGAGTTGTAGTTAAGTAACTTTTTCAGAGGTGTACCGAAAGACAAATACTACTTGTCCATGAATGTAATTTATAAGTACATTTATAACTTTATATAGGCTCTAAGTGCTTTCTATCATATAAGCATTTGAGCTAAAGAGCGCCATGGTGTTGATGGTCATCCTCATTTATACCCTTGGATTGCAGTCCTTTAGTTTATGATGTGTGAACATTTCCTGTGCTAAAACCACTTTCCTCATAGATAATTTCACGTACTTCATTTGCTTCATTCTTACGTACTATTCCAATAGTCATGTGGGCGTCCTCCCACCCCTAAGCATCAATGAGCCATGAGTATTTGCCATATATGTGCTGCAGCAGAACACAACCCGTGTGAAGCCGACACATGAAGAACTTCAAATTTGCCACAAGCACTAACAGAAAAATGGGAAATAGATCAAGCCTGAATAGAAAAGCAAATTTATTGCTAAATATATGGATAGAAATATTACTGTCAAGGTTGCCATTGTAACATGGTCTCCACGCATCAACGGATGGTAGCACATGCATTGGTGTGTTTGTATCGAGACTACAGATTAAAGACCTACTGCTCATGGAGCTAAAGTTAGGTTAGCTTTAAGTTGATGGTGACGCTGCCTAGCCTACATAGAGCATCGACAACAATGTCTGGCTCATGCGTTCGGTGCCAGCGGCATGGAGTAAGATTTCTTTATAGTTCACATGATACAAGATTGATTTAATGTATCTAAGTTAAACTTGAAATCACACACGTGCTTCATATGGAACTCACTTGAACGCATCCTTAGGTAAATTGTATGATTTGAGTTCATTATTACAGGTTTTCATGTTCTTGAACTTCCGGAAGACATCAGAAATTGTCCAGACTCCATATGCGGTATGAAGAGCACCATTAGGAAGATAATCACCATCAGCATAATCAAAAAATGGAACCCACTTGAACGCCATTCCTGGATAAGTTCTATGATTTGAGTTCATTGCTTCACACATCTGGATTGGAAGGTGATCGCAGTTAGTTAGGAATGTCCATCCTAAACGATTTCGCTTAGCACAGCGACCTACACATATGCCCAACCTGAGTTGTTCCCCCCATCCAATCCACCTAGACCAACGTCTTACATTATGGGACGGAGGGAGTAATCACTAGTATAAAAAGCCCCATTCGTGTCGGTTTGTGAGGGCCTTTAGTCCCGGTTCTGGAACCGGGAATAAAGGGTCGTCACTAAAGGCACCCCCTTTAGTCCCGGTTCTTATACGAACCGGGACTAAAGCCCCTCCACATGGCCGCTGTCTGGAGCTCCACCTTTAGTCCCGGTTGGTAACACCACCTTCGTGTCTGGAACCGGGACCAAAGGGGTCAGACGAACCGGGACCAATGGCCCCCGAGGCCCGGCCGCCCCAGCCTCCTGAACCGGGACTAATGCTCCCATTGGTCCCGGTTCGTAGGGAGAACTAGGATTAATGCCATCTTCAGGCCTAGACCAAAGCTCTGTTTTCTACTAGTGTCCCTTTCTAATCACTGCACCACTCCATATTAAAAAGGGTAATCATTCTGCTTGTTTCAAATCCGTGAATCATCTTTCAATATTTGGTCCTAGAAAAGAAAACTTGAAGGACATGAATGATCGATCTTTTGAAAACATAGGCTTCACAAAAGCTTCTAAAATTAGAAAAACAAATGATGTTTAGACTTGTAGCTATCTAGAATGTATGAACTGCTTCCAAAACTCAAATTGAAGCAATATTTTTATCACTACTTTCTACTTGTCAGTCTAGTAGTTATATTAAGCCAAATTTTGTTTCACAAATATCTAAGAGTTATATATGAAATATATCATTTTTCTAGTTACTACATAGAGTTTATATACACAAAAAAGGGAATTTCATATGATATTTTGTGAACTACGAGTTGTAGTTGCGTAACTTTTTCAGAGGTGTACCCGAAAGACAAATACTACTTGTCCATGAATGTAATTTATAAGTACATTTATAACTTTATATAGGCTCTAAGTGCTTGCTACCATATAAGCATTTGAGCTAAAGAGCGCCATGGTGTTGATGGTCATCCTCATTTATACCCTTGGATTGCAGTCCTTTAGTTTATGATGTGTGAACATTTCCTGTGCTAAAACCACTTTCCTCATAGATAATTTCACGTACTTCATTTGCTTCATTCTTACGTACTATTCCAATAGTCATGTGGGCGTCCTCCCACCCCCTAAGCATCAATGAGCCATGAGTATTGGCCATATATGTGCTGCAGCAGAACACAACCATTGTGAAGCCGACACATGAAGAACTTCAAATTTGCCACAAGCACTAACAGAAAAATGGGAAATAGATCAAGCCTGAATAGAAAAGCAAATTTATTGCTAAATATATGGATAGAAATATTAGTGTCAAGGTTGCCATTGTAATATGGTCTCCACGCATCAACGGATGGTAGCACATGCATTGGTGTGTTTGTATCGAGACTACAGATTAAAGACCTACTGCTCATGGAGCTAAAGTTAGGTTAGCTTTAAGTTGATGGTGACGCT
This sequence comes from Aegilops bicornis, assembly GCA_021605145.1. Lineage (NCBI taxonomy): Eukaryota > Viridiplantae > Streptophyta > Magnoliopsida > Poales > Poaceae > Aegilops > Aegilops bicornis. The sequence continues at coordinate 1,948,895 of JAHIAL010000018.1, read as the reverse complement.
GCCTAGCCTACATAGAGCATCGACAACAATGTCTGGCTCATGCGTTAGGTGCCAGCGGCATGGAGTAAGATTTCTTTATAGTTCACATGATACAAGATTGATTTAATGTATCTAAGTTAAACTTGAAATCACACACGTGCTTCATATGGAACTCACTTGAACGCATCCTTAGGTAAATTGTATGATTTGAGTTCATTATTACAGGTTTTCATGTTCTTGAACTTCCGGAAGACATCAGAAATTGTCCAGACTCCATATGCGGTATGAAGAGCACCATTAGGAAGATAATCACCATCAGCATAATCAAAAAAATGGAACCCACTTGAACGCCATTCCTGGATAAGTTCTATGATTTGAGTTCATTGCTTCACACATCTGGATTGGAAGGTGATCGCAGTTAGTTAGGAATGTCCATCCTAAACGATTTCGCTTGGCACAGCGACCTACACATATGCCCAACCTGAGTTGTTCCCCCCATCCAATCCGCCTAGACCAACGTCTTACATTATGGGACGGAGGGAGTAATCACTAGTATAAAAGCCCCATTCGGTAGCCGGTTTGTGAGGGTTTTAGTCCCGGTTCTGGAACCGGAATAAAGGGTCGTCACTAAAAGCACCCCTTTAGTCCCGGTTCTTATACGAACCGGGACTAAAGCCCTCCACATGGCCGCTGTCTGAGCTCCACCTTTAGTCGGTTGGTAACACCACCTTCGTCTGGAACCGGGACCAAAGGTCGAACGAACCGGGACCAATGGCCCCCGAGGCCCGGCCGCCCCCCTGGCCTCACGAACCGGGACTAATGCTCCCATTGGTCCCGGTTCGTAGGAGAACTAGGATTAATGCCATCTTCAGGCCTAGACCAAAGCTCTGTTTTCTACTAGTGTCCCTTTCTAATCACTGCACCACTCCATATTAAAAAGGGTAATCATTCTGCTTGTTTCAAATCCGTGAATCATCTTTCAATATTTGGTCCTAGAAAAGAAAACTTGAAGGACATGAATGATCGATCTTTTGAAAACATAGGCTTCACAAAAGCTTCTAAAATTAGAAAAAACAAATGATGTTTAGACTTGTAGCTATCTAGAATGTATGAACTGCTTCCAAAACTCAAATTGAAGCAATATTTTTATCACTACTTTCTACTTGTCAGTCTAGTAGTTATATTAAGCCAAATTTTGTTTCACAAATATCTAAGAGTTATATATGAAATATATCATTTTTCTAGTTACTACATAGAGTTTATTTTATACACAAAAAAGGGAATTTCATATGATATTTTCTGAACTACGAGTTGTAGTTGCGTAACTTTTTCAGAGGTGTACCCGAAAGACAAATACTACTTGTCCATGAATGTAATTTATAAGTACATTTATAACTTTATATAGGCTCTAAGTGCTTTCTATCATATAAGCATTTGAGCTAAAGAGCGCCATGGTGTTGATGGTCATCCTCATTTATACCCTTGGATTGCAGCCCTTTAATTTATGATGTGTGAACATTTCCTGTGCTAAAACCACTTTCCTCATAGATAATTTCACGTACTTCATTTGCTTCATTCTTACGTACTATTCCAATAGTCATGTGGGCGTCCTCCCACCCCCTAAGCATCAATGAGCCATGAGTATTTGCCATATATGTGCTGCAGCAGAACACAACCCGTGTGAAGCCGACACATGAAGAACTTCAAATTTGCCACAAGCACTAACAGAAAAATGGGAAATAGATCAAGCCTGAATAGAAAAGCAAATTTATTGCTAAATATATGGATAGAAATATTAGTGTCAAGGTTGCCATTGTAACATGGTCTCCACGCATCAACGGATGGTAGCACATGCATTGGTGTGTTTGTATCGAGACTACAGATTAAAGACCTACTGCTCATGGAGCTAAAGTTAGGTTAGCTTTAAGTTGATGGTGACTCTGCCTAGCCTACATAGAGCATCGACAACAATGTCTGGCTCATGCGTTCGGTGCCAGCGGCATGGAGTAAGATTTCTTTATAGTTCACATGATACAAGATTGATTTAATGTATCTAAGTTAAACTTGAAATCACACACGTGCTTCATATGGAACTCACTTGAACGCATCCTTAGGTAAATTGTATGATTTGAGTTCATTATTACAGGTTTTCATGTTCTTGAACTTCCGGAAGACATTGGAAATTGTCCAGACTCCATATGCGGTATGAAGAGCACCATTAGGAAGATAATCACCATCAGCATAATCAAGAACATGGAACCCACTTGAATGCCATCCCTGGATAAGTTCTATGATTTGAGTTCATTGCTTCATACATATGGATTGGAAGGTGACCGCAGTTAGTTAGGTATATCCATCCTAAACGATTTCGCTTAGCACAGCGACCTACACATATGCCCAACCTGAGTTCTTCCCCCCATCCAATCCGCCTAGACCAACGTCTTACATTATGGGACGGAGGGAGTAATCACTAGTAGAAAAGGCCCAACTCGTGCCGGTTCGTGAGGGCCTTTAGTCCCGGTTGTTCTGGAACCGGGACTAAAGGGTCGTCACTAAAGGCACCCCCTTTAGTCCTGGTTCTTATGCGAACCGGGACTAAAGCCCCTCCACGTGGCCGCTATCTGGAGCTCCACCTTTAGTACCAACCAGGACTAAAGGTATTTTTACGATTTGTTTTTTGAATTTTTTTAATTTTTTTCAGGATTTTCAAATTTCTGAATTATTTTACAATTTAATTTTAATCAGCCCTCATCACTGCTCAATTTAACCTCTAATCTCTAATCACCCCTCATCATTCCAAATCATCTAACTTCCCGGCCTCTTAACCTCCGGGTTCTATTCCCCCTCGTTTTCAAGTCTGCACTTATTGTTTTCCTAACAATCGTAAGATGTCAATCCTATTAACCCTCAGGAGTTTAGCTTGAGCATGAAGTCACATGTTTCACTGTTTGAGTTTGAAACTATTATTCTAAAAAAAAAATATTTAGTAACACTAATATTTCTTGAATAATAAGTTTGACCATAGTTTCACTATAGTTTGAGCATAATTTGACCAAAATCAAAAAAACTGAAATAATTATTTAGTAACACTAATATTCTTGAATAATTATGTAGTAACACTAATACTTCTCGAATAAGTAGTTTGACCATAGTTTGACCAGATTTAATGAAAATTCAAAAAAAAAAGAAATTTGAGCATAACTTTTTTTCCTTTTAGAATTTGAGGATTCTAAAAAATTGCAAATAGGCCGTAGGCTGTCAAAATTGGATGCAGATTTTCGTGCTGATTTTTTGATATATCATGCGGTTTTTTCGACATCGTATGCAAAAAATATGGCCGTTTTACATTTTCATAAACTTTTTTTGCAAAACATGTCCAAATTTAAGTTTTTTAATTTTCCATCGTTGTAGATGTAGTAACATAACTACATCTCGAAGGATTTTAATTTTTGAAGTTTTTATCATTTTCTTTTGCTTTTTACAAAACTGAAAGGCGATCCATCGGCGGGGTAGAGTTTGAAAATGGGCCCTTTAGTCACGGTTTGAGACACGAACTGGGACTAAAGGGCATCGCACCCTTTAGTCCCGGTTTGTGTCTCAAATCGGGACTAAAGGTCTAACCTTTAGTCCTGGTTTGAGACACAAACCGGGACTAAAGGGGGACACCACCCTTTAGTCCCGGTTCGTGTCTTAAACCGAGACTAAAGGGCTCATTTGAACCGGGACTAATGCCTTTTAGTCCCGGTTTGAGACACGAACCGGGACTAATGCCCCCATGGGTCCCGGTTCGTGACTGAACCGAGACTAATGGGCTTATCTCGCCCGAACATATACCCAATTTTCTACTAGTGAATTAACATGGGAATTTTTAGGGAATCCATAATTAGTATCGATAATTTCTAATTAACGTGGGAATTTCTAGAGAGTCCATAATTAATATAGGTATAGATAGATAGGTGGGTAATTTTGTCAGCGTTCTCGACTTATAACATTGTGTAAAGATCAAATGGTTGTGATTAGCTAGTTTATTAAATTAAGGGCCAGATGTTTCTAATTCTTGTGAGATTTTGCAGCCTAATTTTCTTGTTTATGGTTAGTCTTTAAATTACTTTTTTTTATAAAATAGATATATGTTAAGGGTCCTTATTGTAGATAAGGTGAACCTCATTTATAATGATCTAATCTCCTCTCTAGGCTTCGCCATCGAGCCTGTTGATTCGCCTCCCCTCTGCCTGCCGCTCCATCGGCCGGTGCCGGGAAGGGAAATCCCGGTGTCTCTGCTTTGGTTAGTAGTTTAGGTTAGGCTTTTTTAGTCCTCGCAAGTGCGGAGCTCGGGTGGATGGGGGTGCTTTCTTCTTCGTGTTTGTCTTCCTGGTTCTAATCCTCCTAAAGTTCGTTAATCTGGACGTAGTCGACGAAGCTTTGGCATAGATTCCTGGCATCTCCTTTGGATGGTGAGGTTAGGGTTTCTCGTCACGCAGTAAGATTTGGTGTCAGGTGTTTCATATCTATTCAAGGGTTCAACGACGATGACTGCGGCTCCAGGGCGCTGGTCCTTAGGGGCGCGTGCACGAATACTTCCTGTCTGTCATCGACAAGGTCAAGCCGGCCCCGATGGGGGAGCGGCAACAACGATGTGTCGGCGGCTCATTCTGACGGCGGTAATGGTCGCTCAGTGGTCTCGGAATCTTGATGTGATTTTTATTATGTTTGAGGTGCTTTGTACTTCCGGTGAACTTTGATAATAGATTTGGATCATTTTCGAAAAAAACATTTAAATATGGTTTTATATGTTTATTTTCGTAGGTGTACAACTAATTCAATTTCATGTATGGTGATTGCATAAATTTGATCTCTTGATTCTTTGTAGAACTACTACATAAACCCCTTATAGGATTTTGCTAATAGCGGCGTATCATGAAAACTGAACATGACAACTATTTTTTCAGATTATCAGCAGCGTTATAAAAGCAAATTCCAGTAAACGCTACAAACGCTACTAGTGTGGTGTATCATGTAGTACCAACTGTAAAGAACTAGCAGTGTCCCCCAAGAACGTCGCGGGTAGTTGCAGTACTGGCAGCGTTCAGTCTAGTTGAGGATGATGCTAAGTTTATTATATATGTGTAAAGATGTGTGTGTAATTTATGTTTTACGTATAAACATCCTTGTTATGCATTAAGTTGTTGTGTTTTAATTTTATAGTACACACAAAAACTATCTGTTCATACAAGTTGAAAAGCAAAAGAAAAAACAACAATTAATGATTGAACTCCTAAAACACATAAAGCATACTGGCAGCGGTTGCCTAGGCGGAAATGTGGCTAGTGCACGTTCTAGCAGGTTTAGCTTCCTGCAAATGCTGCAAATGTTTGTATTATACTTATTATATTGTAAGTGTCATTTTTATGTAATAGCGACCTTAGATAAATCCATAGTTGGATATGTAAATGTTAAATGGTGCATATTACGTCTATAGAATTTGTTATTATCATATGATCAACATTGCCAACATCGATCCCTATTGTCAATTAAACCTGCCGAACAACATTTCAATTCCATTGCCCCCCCCCCCCCCTGAAAACTTCGATAAAATTCTTGGTATTTATCAAATATAATGTTAATAAATGGTTAAGTATATACTTAAGCTATGTGTTGATATAAATTGGAAGGCAAAAGAGAAATAGTTGAGCTTAAATTCCTAAAATGTTGAAACCGTACCAGCAATGTTTCATAACTGACAAACGCAGCTAGACTCCTCATTAGCAGCGTTCTTGCTAGACTACACACTGCTAAACTAATTATTGTTCTTATTATATTATAATTGGCATTTTTATTAAAGAGCAACCTCAAATAAATCCATAATTGGATATATAATGGTGCATATTATGTCTATATAATTTGTTGTTGTCATATGATCGTCAACACTTGCCAACATCGCGATCTCATTCATGTGTGTTGCGCTGAAGTTTAACTTGTCATGTCAAACTATGAGATGATCCAAAGAAATGATGATCAAGTCTCAAGAGCTATCTATCTCTTTGTTTGCAAACATAATTTTATTTTACATTTTCATCTTCTTTACATGCCTACGTCGAACGAGCAAAATCTGAAGAGGAATATCAAGCCTGGATACAATACATGTGCCAAAGAGTAAATTTTTGTCTCTCAGTAGTTATTCATTGCATGTATAACTAAACCCTAGTTCATTTCTTCTTTGAGAAAAAACCCCTACTTGTTGTTTGTATTGTTTGTATTGTGCTTTTTTTAATTAGATGGGAACTGACCTGTTGGGCCTGACTTTCATGGGCTGTGGAAGCTATTGCCTGTTATTCCCTGAGAAACAAAGCCCACACGCAAAGCAGAGAGGGAGACCGGAGGGAGAGCTCGTCGTTCGCGTGAGCTCGACCCCCAACCAGATCCGGGCATCTTCTCCGGCCGGCCGGGATCTCCCGCCGTCGTGCAACGGCCGAGTGGCCGGCCGGGCTGGGACCAGTTTGTCTTCGCTCCGGTGAGGGGTGAGTTCAGAGTTGTAGCGCCGGCGGGCGGCGACCGGAGTGGAGGAGGGAGGCGGGGGTTTGCGTCCAGTATCCCCCGCGACTGCGACGCCGGATAGCGGAAGCGGTGGCGGACTCTGGCGGCCGAAGCTCCGGTAAGAGGGCAGGTGCACCACACCTGAAGCTCTCTTGTAGTCCGACATCGCCGATTTACTACGACCGTTCATGTTGTCAATACTATCGCTTTGGCATTACTGAAAATTTGGGAACATCAAACTATCGTGGCACAGCACAGCATAGAATACACAACTTCAAACTATTTATTTTGAATTCTGTATTGTAGCTCATTGAGATTTCAACTCATCACTACTATTATATCATGAATAGGCCACAAGCTAGGCAGCTGTTTCAACTTGTTCCGGACCCTGCCAGGATAGAGGTCGTCATCCCGTTGCATATATGAGCATTTTTTTCATTGATGATTAGTTAAACCCCACTAGCCTCTTAAAATTTCTGTGTGCCTGTGCATCTAGATACGCCCTGCTCGCATATTTTCCATCTTGATAGCTCATTCGAGGCACCAGCACACGGTGGCTCGCAGTGGGGTGCGTGGCCAGTGCTAGCGGAGGTGCTTGCCACATGGTACCCTTTTAGTTAACTTGTTCTGCCTATCAATTGTTTGATTAGGTTGATCGGTCTGAGGTGGGGGCACAACTAATCTTGGCGAAAAATCGGGGTTCAACTAAAGCCATTATGCCTCGCGCTGAGGTTGCTTTTGCAATGCATGCGGTGATGGTGAAGTAGAGGCAGGGTTCGCTAAGCTGCAGGGTGAGGATTTTGAGTACTACATGCAGACCTACTCGATCATGCTGGGCCGCAGCAGCAAGAAATCGATGGTGGATGTCGATCTCTCCAGCCTTGGTGGGGATGAACATTTCGCGCCACCACGCAGCGGATATTCTACGACTTCCAGCGCCGCCGTTTAGCTCGATGTCATCGGCAAGAATGGCTGCCATTTTGAGGGCGTCCTGCATCTCCCTGGGAATTCTCCTGTTAAGCTTGACTCGCAGGACCTCCTTCAGATTGGGGACAAGAAGTTTTACTTCCTCCTGCCCACGAGGTCTATCTTTGCGTCGCTTGCCGCTGCTCGACAAGCCCCTGTTATTCCCTCACAGATCCCGCTGCCACCGTATGTGCAGCCAGGGCACCCTCGTGTGTCCGATTTCCATGACCGCCGCCCTGAAGGCGATTATGGCCGGGGCAGTGATGACATTGGGAATGGTGTCAGTGAAAGGGGAATGAAGGGCAATCTGAAGAGAACCAAGAAGTCTCCTGGAGATTTTGACATCTATGGTGGGCACAGAATCAATGTTGAACCAATAGGAATAATCGGCGAAGGTGATACATAATCCTTGATCTGCATTTTTACTGTGTATACTTTCCCTTCCTCGTCGTCTTGTTTCTCTTCTGAAAACTGTGTAGAGAAGATGATGATTTTGCTTGTTCAGCTACTCAATCTGGCTGTACGCATTATTTGCATGTTGCAACTCATCAGTGGCGAAGCCACACTTGGGCTGGGTAGTCAAATGACTACACAGCTTTTTGCAAAAACTACATGCATCAAGTAGAAATCGTGCCAAAAAAATCTTATAAATGCATATATCTGACTACACAATATTTAATTGGCTACACACGATTGGATTCCTGGCACCGCCACTGCAACTCATGGCTACAAAGTAAGATAATGTTGATATTGCAACATTACATGTTATATATATAGATATGCACATTATAACACAGATGTAGTATTATGAAATATCTCTTAAGCAACTCTCATCATATGTTTACTGCAAGTGCACATATATTATTAGTTGCTATAATGCTATTGCAAGTGGTGTTATGTAAGAACATTATGCTTTATATCTGAATTGGCATATCATGATGTGTGAACATAACTGCACTCTTGTGTCTTTACCTTTTAGGAGAAAAAGTAGAAGAGATTCAGTTATATTCGCACATCGAAAGATACACACCAAGATGCTTCCATATGAATGTGTTTACCATCTTCCAATCTTAGTTTCTAGGGATAAATTAAGTACATTATCTACAACCTCTGTCCCAAGTTACTTGTCTTAGGTTTGTCTAGATACGGATTTATCTAGACAAATCTAAGACAAGTAATTTGGGACGGAGGGAGTATGATATTTCTATCACTATAGCAAGGAGACAACCATCAAGAATTATGGATTAGTAAATGGTATGATGCAATTTTTAGAAGCTGTTAGTGAACTTTGTTCTTGTTTCCAGATTTCCAGCTATGGACCTTGAATTTCAAAAGCTATTACTGCATTATGTATCTTTGGAGTTTTGTCGTGAAAGACCAAACTCATTATCTTTTACCATCTGTAGGGAAATATTTGTTTGATCTGACCAGAACTTGCTTCTTTTTTGTGTGCAGACAATAGACCAGAAATAAGGTTGAGGGGTGATAGGGATCCGGACAACCAGCACATCCTTCAATTGGAAGAGAAGGAAGTCGTGTCATCTGCTATGCATTGTATTATCTCGACCTCCGTGGTCCTGGACAATATATGCCTATGAGAGAACTCCACGCAGAGGTTTATCATGGAAAAACACACATATTTCCTATCCAATTTCTATCCTGAAGCTAAAGTACCCTAACCTAATTAGTCTTGCTCTGGCTTCGAAAAGTTAAATATACTGAAAGTAGTTTACTGTGTTGATACATTGATGGGATGGTCCATATCATTACAGTTTAACTTCTGATATAGAATATCATCACAATTTACGACACTAAAACAAGTCTTCCTCATTCAAAAGAATAATAATGCAAACTGCATTTTGAGAATATCATTTGCGTATAGAAGTCAGGTGCTAGCATCCCTGCCTGTCTAATATAGCTTAGTTGTAGCCCGTAGGTGTATAAAGTATGTACTACGATGTGGAAGGTTTCAGTGGAGGATTGTAAAAATACGACCCTCCTGTTGATCGTCGGCGCCACCACCTCGCGGGGGCTGGGCAGGAAGCCCTCCCTAGCCTGGTTGTTGGAATGGGCGACGACGGGGCTCTCCTTCCTCTTCATGTAGTGCCGGTAGCGAGGTGCTGCCATTTGGCGATGGCGTTGTCTTTGTCTTGGGTGGCGTGGCACGCAGCCGGAGCCGCAGCAGCAGACGGTGGGTGGCCCATCCGGCGCGGCCATAAATGGGGCCACGGTCGTCTGGGGTGGCACAGGGCAGTTCCCTGTATGACGTGCGTGGTTCTGGCGTCCATTATGTTGCAGGATCTGGGTTTCAGCGGTAGCGGGCCTCGCGGTTGTTCCTTGGTCAGATCCGAATGGCTGGATCTGGCCGTGGAGGCCATCAACTCTAGCAGTCCGCTTTGGCGGTGCCACCCAAAGCATTGCGTGGTGGGCGGTCGGCCTGCAAAGTGATCTTGGTTAGAGCCGGTGATCCTCGTTCCCCTCGTGGTAGGGCTGGATCCAGAGGGATCCGCACCCATAGCCATTTGTCCTCTGCTCGTGGGCCCATATCTGTGTTGGCTGGTCCTGACCATGGTAGAACTATGATACGATGGTTCCGCCTTGCGTTGTCCATCTGAAGGTGCCTGCTTTTGGTGGCTCGGTGCCCCGACGGCGATGGTGTGTCTCTCCTGGATGCCAAGGCGGCGACCTTGGATGTTGAGGCTATGCGGTTGGCTCTATGGCAAGCAGTGTTGCAGCGGTGGTGGCGTCTCCAATTGGGCTATAAGGATAGCAAGGGGAGGGGTAGCGGGTGATCCTAGTGTCGTCGGCTTCAGCGGTGGTGGCTCCCTGGCCCGGATTTAGTGGCCTTGCGCTGGCTGCAGCGGTCCCTTCCTCGCGGGTTGGGTTGCAACTTTGGCTCCGCAAGTGGCACTTGTGAGGGTCCTAGCAAAAGCTCCACGCTATGGCGCCGGCAACAGCAGTGCCACCGAATGTCGCTTCCTTCTTGGATGCGTTGTTGTGGGTCCCCTCCCAATGCAAGGTCCATCCTTTCAGGCTCTATGGTGTTGCTTGGCGTTATCACCATCTTGAGGGCGTTGGTGCGGAACCCTGATCCCATTTGGCTGCATCTGCCCGGCTTGACCGGGCATGCCTTGTACTAGACTTGTAGCATCCTCGACTCTGGCGTGGGATGGTCTAGTGGTCTCCTGTCATTTAAAGTGTCTCCGTGGTATCTGTTCTCGGTCCTTGCTATCTCCTGGCAGGAGCTGGGCTCCATGGCCCGTAACAAGGAGGCTATCTCAACGGCGAGTCGGCCCTTTCCATAGATGGCTCGGTGTGTTCGGTACTATGGTGTCCGGTGGATTCTCAAAGCAGTGAGTGTCGGGTCCTATTCAGTAGTCTTGATTGTCTCTTAGGTATGGTGTCTCCTGTTTTCATGCTCGATGTTGGGTAAGGTGCACTTGTGCCCTTGCTCGGGTGCCATATTATTTTTTCTTTTGACCTGCTTGTATGAGGGTTTTCTCACCACTTTGTATCAGACTGGCTATTTGGGTTATATATATAAAGCTGGGCGAAAGCCTGTTTCAAGAGAGGTGTATGTACTACTTATATCTTGTCTAAACTATCATATAATCCACTCTGCCTACTGGCATCCTTCACTTGTCACTCCCAACATGTTTTGTACTGAATCTTGTCGCTTCGTTCTTGTGTGGAGCCGTGACTTGCTACGAATGATTTTCTATTGATACTAGTCGCCAACCCATGCATTCGCACAGGCTAGCACACAAAAGTGACTGCTATTTATAAGTTGATGTCCTAATAAATTTAAATTCATCAGGTTGACTGCTTGGATGGCCTGGCTTTTATAGTTCCTTTGTTTCAATAAAGGTTGTCAAAGTTTAGAAATTTTGAGTTAAGACAATTTTCACATGCAAAGCACAATCAAAATAAGTGATTAATTGTTTGTTTGATATTTTATCCAAATGATTCTGTATCATACTATCTTTTCTTAAAATATTCGTGTAATAGCTTGTCTTGTAGAGAAATGCTTTATAATATTCATTATTTTACATTTTAATATTATAGTTTTCTGCTAATATTAAAATTCTACAAACAAATTAGCATTTAAAAATTGAATATAGAAATGAATTAATTGTTAAGTGTTACTCAACATTGTTGGGAAATCTTCCTTTTTCTTCAATCTCCAACACTATGCAATTTAGCTTTGTTGAACTTTCTCGGTTGCGAAATCAGTTGTGCTTCTCTAACACCATGCATGTTGTCGTGCACATCACTTCGCTCTAGTTTGTATGCACAGAATTATGTGTATATTCAGCGGGGTAAGAAAGGTTACTGTAATTCCATGGAACTCATAACATGTATTTTGGATATCGAAATCCCGTATGAACATAAAAATTACACAGACATATAAATAGTTACATTTACGTAGTAGATTTTCCTACATTTGATAGTTAATGCTCCCAAAGCGTGTGATAAAATTCACATATTTCTTTATTCTAATCTTCTCCAGCCATATATCTTGGATGCATATGGCAACCGCAAATGTTGTTATAGCAACTATAAGTTGTATCCACCAGGTTTAGAACTTAATGTCTCAAATCTTGTAACTCCATGAATTGCATTTATTTCGTGGATCTGTCCTATATAAATAGCTAATACTCCCTCTGTTCCTAAATATAAGTCTTTTCTAGAGATTTCACTACAAACTACGTAAAGAGCAAAACGAGTGGATCTACACTCTAAAATAGGTCTATATACATCCGTATGTAGTTTGTAGTGGAATCTCTTAAATACTTATATTTAGAAACAGTACATCGGTTTCTTATAATTGAACATTTATTAATATATTACCAAACTTGTAAATCATGTTGACAATTACCATGTACATATTTTCAACATTCAAAGAACCATGATTCTTTCTAAAACATTGGTCCCGAGCAAAAGATTTTGTAAGCTTTCACTTTTGACCAGAACGAAAATAGTTGCCAACAAAATCTAAATATTTGCAACCAATGTCTGCTCTCGTTCGTGGATATATGGCCCAAACTTGTCTATCTTCCACTTTTTACAACACCACATATATCATGCTATCTATCCTTTTGCGATAATCATGTAACAAACTGAGAATATATATTTCTAACTATATATATTAAATTTAAACATCAAATAGCCTAGTTCTGATGCAGTTGGCAATTCATGTTCACAATTACCTTATACAAATTTTCCCCATGGTGTTATCTCTAAACCATGTACCATTGTATCCTGAAAAAATCATGATGAAATGATAATATATATTTGTGTACTACTAAAACTTCTAATAGTTGATTGATGATGAGAAACATTTGTTCTTATAGCTCAGCAAAAATACTAAGGAACTTCAATAAGAAATAGAAGATCGCACAACTTCAACTTGGCGTCCTTCTATTTCACTGGTATATATCTTGTATCCATCGGTTAAGAAAACTCTAGGAGGAAAAATTGTCGAAATATAGTAATCCTCAGATCAAACCTGTTGTAGACAATCGACCTGGCGCCCTCTAGACACTGAACAACTATTGCACCTTGACTACGACAGAGGCACAAATCAGGACGCTTGAAACAAACAGCTTGTGAGTCTTCTCGTACAACTTTGTCTCCATGTACGTCAAAGTCAAAAAAGGTCAGGTCATTATCATGGTAGCAAATCGGTTCAATAGGATAGTAATGTAGAATTAAACTAAATAGGTATTATGGTAGGTTCAAACCTTCGACATCAAGAAGAATGAATATGAGAAGACCAAATTACCTGCTATAGACCGAATACTTGAAAATCCGACCAAGTTCTGAAGGAGAACATATCATGTGTAGATACTATTTTTCATATTCAGATTTTCCATCTATGTTAGATTTTATACCATGCAGATAGGCTGCCACAAATCCATCTCCTACATGATTTTTTTTCAATATCATCAAGTATCATCATCGCCACACGGATTTTACATGGATTCCACTACCATGTGGTGGAAGAGAGAAATTCAACAATGGAAAATATATAGAACAGTAGAAAGATATGATTGCACAAATCAATATTAACCTCTGGGGGTCGGACGTCCTAGCCTCCTGACCATCGTTTGACCGTTGTACACATACATGAATCAATGGGGTGCATGAGTTTATCCTGTGGTTATGGACATGAGCCCATATTGTGTGATTGAAGCTGCTTCTAGGATGCTGTAAATTGTATTATATCTTTTCTAATGTACCTGCTGTCTACTACCTCCATAGATCAACTAATACAGAATTCAGTTCATTCATATATACGCCTGCAGCTGTGTTGGTATTGAACAGTTGGAATAGAATTGTACATTGTGAATACCATTTATGTATAACTGACTGCATATCAGAACATGTACGTACGAAGCTCCTGATTTACCTGATCTATCTAACTGGACGGCTGGCGTGGCTTGCAGAATAACGCGTTCGGCAGCGCTGCCTTGAACAATCCCAGGTTGTCTCTATGGATATGACATCCAGAGCGATAGGCCTCCAGTGCTATTGCTTTCTCGGGCCATAAATTGTATTATATAGTGTATATACTATTGCATGAGAAGTGAAACATCTCGTACCATCTTGAGCAGTCTCGGTTTTGAAAGCAGTTTTTCTCCTCCAATGAGAAAATATATAGCATAGGCTACACGTTTAGTTGTTTTCAGGATTTTTCTTGGGATTCAATCATAAGCTGCTCCTGTCTGTCGCTGATGTGCAGAACATAGAACTAAAGCAGGCACATCAGGCTGCTAACTTGGAAACTCGACGCCATAACATGCTCTGCCCTCCCACCATGACCGAGATCCTCTAGTGGACGTTATGCCATGCATCTACATACAGGGTATGCTCTCATCGTGCAGACCTTAGCTAAGGCTTCATCTAAATCTCAACAGCGTGAGGCTAGGGCACTGCTACGTGGGTTGAATTAATTGACTATCAGACGCATCCATATATGTTTGATAGATGATAGCCATCGCTCTCGTCGATGCAGTTCTGCGCAAAGCTACCAGCCCCAATCTAATCTGACATATGTGTGCTCAAGGAAGAAGTGAAGGACTGAATTTCCTTGTGTTGCATAAATAACAGATCAAATCCACTTGATTCAGTTACCTTAATTTATCAACATGCGGAGGCAAGTACGGGAAGCTCCTTTGAAAAGTAGTCATGGAGGTTCCACCGGTGAGTATTCTCTGGCCAGAAGATCCAACGTCCTGGTGCAGTATGGGAAGCTCCCTTGAAAAGTAATCTTGGAGCTGCCGTCGGTGAGTATTATCTGGCCATATGATCCATTGTCCTGACGTCCGGATGCTTAGCCGATGATCCTCAGCTGCTCACCTCGTGAGGCAAACTATTTGCTTATCAACATGTCTGCTCATCGAGCGTCCTTCTGCCTATCGTCTGTGAGATCAGCGGTCGCCTAACCTGAGAGAGCGCCATGGAGGGGTCGTGTGGAAAGAGGCGAGAAAAGCACCCGCTAGATCCAGGATGGAGGTCATCAACGATCATAAGAATCGAAAGGTCTTTTTCTCACGTTAGGGATTGCAACAGCCAAGAAAAAGAGGAGCGTGCACCATCAATTCTTTTTTTAGCAGCGTGCAACATCTAATCTGTTTTTTTAGGGTAACATCTAATGTGTTACGTTTTGTTAGCCAACATTTTTTCTGAGATGAGAGTCTAGATCGTATGGTTCTGTTTTTAGAACCGGTATAGGACTCTTTTTTAAGTGATTATAATTTTTTGGCCGAATTAAGAAAAAAAGTGGAGGATTAGATAGATGGGTTGATCTACACCGTAATAACACGGCCCCACCAGATTAACGGCTCCTAATTACTGATTAATATGGTAATTTCTTGGGAGTCTGTAATTAGTATAGGTATAGATTTACATTTTTCTTCTACATTTAGTGGGAAAGACTTGCAGGTATATCCTGTGGCACTATCTGGAAAACTTCATTTTTTTAACTAATTGATCATGTTACATACGGGGTTACCCCCCCCCCCCCCCCCATTCAGTATCATGTCACAACACTATTTTAGCATTATTATTATTATTTGTAAATTCAGATTACCTTTTTTCTGGATTGTTGTTGCTGTAAATTCAGATTACTTGTTCTCCTTTTTCTTCACTCACCCCAGCCATGTAAAAGCTTAGCAATGAAGCATTAGCAGACTATTTTTACACATTTGTAATCATTGTACATGCAAAGTCTTATACTTGTTTGTCTACTCGCAGCTTGTGGGCCGGTTTGGCAACGTGTGGCACCACAGCAGAGTGCGGAAGTACCTGACGTGGGAGGACTGGTCGCCGATTATAGCCAAGGGGAGGCCATGGTTTGGACTGCTGGAGCTGCTCAGGAAGCACCCGGAGCACTTCGTCATCAACACGAAATGGAAGGGCAGGGAGATCTCGGAGTTTGTCTCGCTGGTTTCCTTGCTCTCCTAGGCGGAACAACAGAGCAGCAAGGCTGATTCTAAGCTTTTCTTGCGTTTCGTTGCGCACCTGTAGTGCAGTATCCAGAAGGCCGAGTGGTGTCCTGATATGTCTATGAGAGAGCATCAGTTTGATGGAGCCACTGTATCCTGAGTTTCTCTGACTTAGCTCTGTAGTGTTGAGAATGTTGTGTGGAAACTTCGACTTTTAAGTGGTATATTCAGTTCGTATCTTTTCAGTCTTGATGTTGCCTCTTTGAACTACAGAACTTAGCATGTCCTTATCGCCCGACACAGCCGCCTATCGCAGCGAGGCAGTTGCACAATGCTGCAATGGCTCCCAGCAGCAGCAGCAGCAGCCATGGAGTAAATTATGGTTTTGAGAGCAACGAGCTTATATTGTCAAATCAACATGGTTACAGTCATGTTGGATGCAATCTTACATGAATGGAATAGAAAGCAGAAGTGCAGAAAGGATCCTAATAGTCTGGATCAGTTTGAATTTGTTAATAAGCAGGGGCAAGCCTTCCGTTTGAGAAGCAAGTTTTGCGGTAATATGAGCTGCCATACGGGCACCTCTTTTGTAGAAGAAAGAATATAAAAGAGAACCAATCGGTCATCCATTTGCTGGAGAATAGGCATAATAATACATGATGGCATGGCTCATCTTCATACTCACTCACAGCAAGGCCGAAGCTTCAGCGGTCAAAGCAAGGAGGATCAGGAGGCTCCCAAAGAGGAGGGGGAGCAATGCAACTTCCAGGTTCATTGTGCTGATTTGGGAGGCAAATCATGGTTCGTCCTACGGCATATTTGGGAGGCAATCATGGAAAGCAACGAGGATCAGGAGGCTTCCAAGGAGGAGGAACCACAATGCGCGGCAAGATATTTTGTTTCGACTGATTCAGAATGACAATCTGAAGAGAAAATGCAGAACATTACAGTGGAGATAGGAAAGCCAGAATTTGCGCGTCTTAAATCCTTGACTGCCGCTGATGTAGTCTCCGAGACATATGTCAGCAACAGAAACTCCGCTCCGTAGCTAGCAAATTTTGTTCAGATGCAGCGTATGCAGAAATGATGAAAACAATTTGTTTATTCTGCTACCTCTACGCGAAAAGCGGAATGCATCCGAGATACATGTTTGCAAATAAATCAAAGTGCAGTTCAGAACTTGAATGAATCTTCCATCAATAGATAGACACAAGCCTCTGACCTAATGAAGCAGTGAGTATATGAACAACCAACTCTGGGGGAACAAATCTGAGTGAATATCAAAAGAGAGGGAGACTCACCGTTTGCAGAATTTGGAGCAACCAGCACTAAGGGATGCTCATATGTACAAATTCTGTTGGCGAAAAGAGCCCGCTGAACAGAATTTGGAGCAACCAGCACTAAGGCATTTTTCTACAAACTAGAAATAAGGGAATGCGTAGAACTAAATGTACTCCCTAACTGTACAAAATTAGGCTCTGAAATAGTTGAGGGGACCAAGAATAGTCTTTTCCCAAATAAACACGAGCAAGATATAAATCACTTAGCAACCATAAACATTGTCTGGCTAAATGTCAATATGACATTTCTCTCAAATAAAACCCCTCTACATCAACTCAATGTTTAAACACAGGTAAGGCTACATCCTCCTAGGTATAAAGCATTAAATAAAACCCCTCCTAGATATAAAGCATTAAATGATACAATACGTATTGTAATGATTAGGCTACATCCTCGACATAGCGTCCTTGACGGCCTTCAAGATTCTGGGGTACTCAGAGAACAAAACAGATTCCTTGCCTTCCAAGCCATCACGGCTGTATCTGTTGCACCCAGCAAGATTGTTACATGGGCTGCCCCAATCACCAAGTCGAAACCGCCAAATCTAGTAACCAGTGATGCAACTTTAGCATCAGTAAGAGATTTCACGTCATCAAACTCAATCAACGTGCCTGTTTGAGTCTGATCCCACCAACCCCTGAAAATCCTCTTACTACTTTTGTCTATCTCAACAGAAACCACTGTCCTCAAGTGGATCCCCAACCTGTGCAAAGCTACCTCTCCTCCTCCAATACCAGTGAATAAGGACAACACAGTAACTCCATTGGGAAACATGCCCCTCAGTACTGACAAGTGGTAAGCAACAGTATCAACTTGAAATGAGTTGCCGAGAGATTTGTATCTATTTGTGCTGGCGAGTCCCCTTGAGTGGTCCTTCGGGGAACCTAGTAGATATTCAATCTCTTCAGGCTCCAATGCAGCAACTTTGTTCTTTCCTATCCAGACAAGATTGTACACTTTGCACTGTTTGATGATATCTTTTTGAATATTTCGAGGCGGTGGATTCCCTGTTCTTGCAAGAGCACCAATGCTTCCTGTCAGCTGTTGACATGCCACACTTGTTCGCAAGCAGTTGAACTGTGTTCTTATGTCCCAGGAAGGCCACCACTTCTTGTACCGAGGGAATGCCTCAAGTATCGTCTTTGGAGGCAGAGGAAGAAGAGGTGCTCTGTTCTCAATAGGCAAATTGTGGATGTAGCCTCTTTTCCTTGCAGCTGCACACAAATGCTTCGAGTCCACAAACTCAAGCTGAACGCCATACAAAGAACTTGAACTGGTCGCCCATACACCTGTGAGAGCTTGGGCCACATTTTCGTAGTAGAAAAAAGGTCGCCCGATAGCTTTTTTAGGAATTTTTCTGTCCATTGGTAGTTGGCTAAATTGGGCAGGCTAAATCCAACCATTGGATTTGGGGGAGGCATATGTTCATAATGGCTGCCATCCAAGAAAATTTGATTGCCATGTGCTGTACCTCCATACCGTTTCCTCTTTTTCTTTCTATCTTCCATCAATCTTATTTTCTTTGTCCCTCCAAAGGAGTCAGAGCATCTATTCATAACCTGCGAAATGTACACATATTGCAGTGTCCTTACATCAAACTAAATCAAAGAGATCAAGCATTTTCCTTTTCAAATGTACATCAAACCACAATGTACCTGATGATTAGATAAGTCAAAATCTCCTGCAACCAGTGATGCACTAATCGAATCAACCAATACAGAGAGATCAGCATCCATAGCTAGGAAAATTTACACAGAAATATATACCATAAGGTGCCTTTTCCAATGGGAAAATGAACATCATGGCAACAATTTAAAAAAGACTCATACCACATCTTGTAATAGCCATATTTGCGTCATTTTCAGAAAAGCCCATATCTACTAATGAGTTGATCTTCTTGTCCTTCTCTGACATCTTTCGTATAAAATTCTTCATAAAAGGATAAGAAAAACTAAGATTAGAAAACGTTTTCTATATGTTACTGACTTCTTAATGCCAACTAAGTGAACGTTGATAAGGAAAATACAACTGCATAGAAACACATATGCGGCCATAGAAAAGAAGGGGACCCTAAAACTAATAAATGATCAAGAAATGTATAGCACAGACTACCCAAGAAACAAGAAAAAAGTGATCAGTCAATGAAATAATTTAGGAACTCAATTTCTTATTCTCCGCTGCTGCTTGAAAGTCATGTTAATAAAAGAGTTACTATTTGCATGACCTGAATGCACATCATTTTACGCTTGAAACTACTACCTACACTAGCAATATGAAGGTCTAGACTGGAATAAACTAAAGGTGCATAGTCTAACTTTGTTGTTTCACATAATGGCACTATGTGCAGGATGCATATAATAGTGGTGAAACACAGTTCTCTGGTCTCTTCATGCTGCTTTCATGATAGAAAGTCAAAGACAGATCGATGGATGACGAGGTAAATGTATGTATCTACAGGAGAACATGATGGTGTTCCCATCCATCCTATTTCAAGTTCATCGCTTACTAGCAATCAAGATATATCTTTTTTCCCAAGCAGGTGTAATAAACATCAAACACTCTACACTTTCCCTACTTGTTATTACATATATCTCGCCATGAATAGGATGGACCATACAATATTCTTTTTACAAATTTTATTTGCGTAACTAATATCAAATTCAGCTGTCATTTCATATAGTACATTCTGAGATTCCTAAATTAGTGACTTAATGTATCCATTTCTCTCTGAACATCTAGGTATTGACACCCTCATTTTTCGCAGCTAACAGGTATATGTTAATCTTCAGATTTGTCTTGGTGGGAACTTTGATGCAAATAGTGCAGTATATATGTGATGTTCTCCAGTATTATTTTAATTTGTGTAACTGAAAGTCAAAAGAAGAATACCTTGTTCTTCCTAACCCACATGCTAGTTTCCAACCTCCTTTGATTCTACGGAAAAGTGATGAGCTGGATCACAGCACAACTTTACGACAGAATTATTTAGGCCAACCTATATATATTCCTGCTTCTTTATTTAGTATTCAGCATTCAGGTTTAGCTTATACTTCTTCTGAACTCTTCTCTGCTCAGTCCGATTTTACACTGTATCTTGCACTACAAGATAAATCATAGGGCATAGTTCTTGTGTAAAATTTGATTTCTTCAAGTTAAAGCTCATGTGGCATGTGTATATATTCTCTTGTTTACACCACCTGCAGTATGATTTTCTCGTAGCATCATAACTCCTCAAGTCATATGTCTTGTGACTAATATTCAAATACATAGGAACTGAAGAAAAAAAAGATTGGTTTATAACAGAAATAAATTTTCTAATTCATCAAGATTAGAAGCAAGCAACACAACAATATACTCAGTTTCTACTCCTTCTCAGCCTGTTTGATTACTTTGAAGAAGGCATTGGTCTAACGGTAGTCAACCTCACATCCTATATTAACTCTTACACAATAAAACTTTAACATGATGAGAACTTTATGTAAAAAAAATCAGGTGCTCAAACTTAACAACGCAACTCTACTATCACGAAAAGCTAGGAGCAAAACAAACAAAGCTCGAATAATACATAAAGGTGCATAAGGTATGCATGGCAAAAGAATTCACATATCATCATACATATGGTCAAAGAATTCTTAGCTACTGAACTAAAGACAATGAATCATCTACCTCATCACCATAATCACCGGAGTTGGGCTGTGTATCACCAGCATCGTCATCACCATCTGAGCTCTCAAAATCAAGATCATCACCATGTTCAACTCTAAGGGGGGCGCAGCCAGAAGTAGAGCAGTTACCCAATGCATCTTCATCACCTAGTGCCTGCATTTGTCATCACCAATCCTAACATATGATCCTTGCTATGATGTAGAAAGGGCATCATTGGATAAAGTTAGTAATAACATCCATGGACACGTACCTTGTATGTTAAAAGTAGTTCAAGTAATGCATTTTCGTCACTATACCCTGAAAGCAAAACCAAAAGCCTCAATTAGACAGACGATGCAAACACAAAGAAGAAAAATGAAATGAAATTGGTTACTTTCAGTATTACCAATCTCCTTGATGCTCATCACGACCATTTCCGTTTGAAAACCCATTGCCACATATCTCTCGATTAAAGTAGTAGATGGCGCTTCCCCGTTAGCCCATCCATTAGAACCCTTTAGATAGTTGGACAAACAAATATAACACTATGATCTTAATAACAACAATGCATGGCTAGCTCTTGTACTTAAATATACAATCAATTACTACATGACGTACCAGCAAGGATGGGCAAGGAGCATCTAAGTTCCTCAACTCCGGAGCCCATGAGGGTTCAACCTCACCATCACTTCTCCCTTATCATGATCATCACAATCACACCTCTTAGTTAAGCAGACATGAATCAATATTGAAAGCAAACCATGAGCAAAGCAATTGTAGAGAAGAACAATAATTCTACCATGCACTATCACATGAATCACAAGATATCGCAATTGGAATCTCTAGCATGAAACCAGTATAGCAATTCGATTTTAGAGTTTAGAACACATAAAAATCAAGAAGAAAAGGCCATATTTTCTATTGGAAAAAATTCCCTCCGGCATTGTCGCATCAAGACAATAAGCGAAAGTGGTAAAAGTGTACACCAATAAAATTAGAAATAGTATAGCTTGAAGTTACAAGGATGCCTAATTAAATGAAGTGTGCTAGCTTTCTGGGAACGATAGTTCTCTATCTAGTTGAACACATTATGCGTAACATGGCTATTTTATGGGAGGGGCATGATAGGTTGGTAATCCCAAAAAGATGATCAGGTTAACCAAGTTTGCCTATTATCACCTAGAGTATGATTACTAACCAAAAATGCACTAGTGCAGTACAACTTGATGATGCTTGCACCAATGGATAAACAAGGTAATCTGCAGTCTAAATTAATATATAACTCAAATGCATGAGGCGAAGTGCCAGATAAGTGCTAGAATTAAAATCAGGCATGAAAGCCAAAAATCAGGCCATTAATATACTACCCTACTTCAATCAACAAAGCATAACCATTAGATCATCGTAACTACAACTAAGTCAACCATGGCCCATTCTATTTGACTCAGAAACACAATTGGACATAACAATAACAAACATTATATCTTTCCTCTTTTCTGTATTCCCATGCAGATATCACACTACGATCTTAATAAAACAAGTCATGGCTAGCTCTTGTATTTAAATACAAAATCAGTTTATTACTAGCTGAGGTACCAGCATGGACGAGCCAGGAGCGTCTAAGTTCCTAAAGTCCGGAGACCATGAGGGTTCAGGCTCAACAATACTTTTCCCCTTATCACGGTCATCATTACCGTTCCTCCAACCCTGTGACATTAGTTAAGCACACATCAATAAATATTGAAGGCGAACGATGAGAAAAGAAATTCGTACTTCCACACTTAACAAGTAAAACATGGGTATCAAATACCCTACTACACATAACTTTGTCCTCCAGTGATTTTTCTATTGTGTGCGAGCAAGAAAAGCCACACTCCCTAAAAAACTATTACACCATGTTTCACTATCTTACCATCCTCACATGGAAACATGATAACAAAGCCGTAAGCCTTATTTTGGGCATACATGATGCAATCTTCATTTCATGTAGATTACAAGGTAGAAGATAGGGATCATGCCCAAAAAAGAGGGGAAGCAGAACCAAGTCGAGATGATATGGGTCGCCCCTTCTTCTTGCGCCAAAAATCTTACCATTTCCAAAGGAACTGGGGCTACATTTCTTTTCAATTTCCATTCAAGAGTTGTTTTTCTTTCATATTTTATTCTTTCTTTTATTTTCTGTCTTCTTCCAAGAAAAACTGTTAGACCAAAACTCTTTTAGGAAATAAAAAAAATCAAGATACAATCTACAACCCAAATGGAAACCAAACCTTTTGTGGTTCAAAAAGGTTCATATACACGTGTCATTACTGAGATGTGTCTAAGGTGATCACCATACATGAGAACTAATTATGTGAAGTCTTACTTTCTAATCAATTTCATGAGCCATTGAGAAAATAAGACATACACTCACTGTTAGCAAGAGAAGAAAGATGTATACTACTTAACGTTTGATTGGTCTTGAGCGAGTCTATCTAGCAACTTGCTAAATCAGTACTTAACCCTTGGTAGAGATGTACTTTAAGGCACATAGCTACAAGCGGTTTATAAGCGTCCTGTGGAACCTGGTCATCCGGAGTTTATGGAGATGAAAAGTCCCTTCCCAGCACGACAACAATCGAGTGTTCCTTGGCCATACAGTCATGTTTGATTGATCTCGAGTTGTTCTATAGCTAGTAACATTCTGTATTATTAAGTTTCTCTTGGTAGAGGCATAACTCATGCCACATAGCTACCTGCAGTACACGAGCATGTTGCAGAACTTGGTCGTCCGAAGCGCATAACAATGAAAAGTCCCATTTTGTTAGATGTGGTGATACTTGAGTGGTATCTTGGCCAGAAAATTGTGATAATAGGAATAATATGATGTTTAGCGTCGAATATGAACTATCTCTTCCCCACTATTTTGAGGGGTAGACCACCCATGAGCAGGCGATACTCGAGCGGTCACATGGAAATGGGACGTAGAACACATGATTTTCCTTAAACTGAGAAAAGTGACGCGGAAACATAATAAGTATTTTTCCTCATGTTAAATTGAGCAAGTGAGAGCCCAGGTTATAACGTCGTGATGGCAGCTCTAATGAATAAGATTTTTTTAATTAGGGAAGAAGACATCACTAGGGCAAGCCAATCCTCCCAACTCAGCATGCATTCTAGGAACAATTGGCCGGAGCCAGCAGGCAATTATCCATCATGTCAAGAGAGCAAATAACAAATAAACTCCATCATGTCTAACTGATCTTTACTCGATGCATAAATCCAAAAACACATACAAAAACAAAAAGGAGGGTGGAACGACGTACCACCATTCTTCAACAGACGTACGCACTGCCCTTCGCTCGACGACGGGGAGGCACCTCACTGTTTCCCTCCAGCGACGACGAGGATCCTGACTATTTCCCTGCGCGCCTGCAGCCAAAACTAGACGGGTTACATGTATGCCATCTCCATTTTGAGGCATATATATAGACGGGGGTTAGGAGATGTAAAATGATGCTACTATTTTTTTTTTGCGGGGCAAAATAATGCTACTATTATTTCCATTAATACCTATATCTATTAATTTATATATAATCTATTATTATTAATGTTATTAATAGCGTATTATTCTTATTTCCAAAGATAAATGGGTGTAACTATATAAAATAGTAAGTAGTAAAAAAATTCTAACTTTCGCTACCTATCTACTCCTCTCCCGAATTAATTGTCTTAGATTTTTCTAGATACGATGTATCTTCACACGTTTTAGTGTTACATACATTCATATCTAGACAAATCTAAAACAACTAATTTGAGGCGGAGGTAATATTATATATATGATTTATTATTATTAATAGTGTTTTATTATCATTTCCAAGGATGAATGGGCTTGATTTTAAATATACGGATTTTTTTTCTAGTAATTAGATTGAGCCACATAGCCTAAAATATCTACGCATTAATCTTTGATTTTAAGGCAGTGGCGGAGCTACCACAAAAAGCTGGGCGGGCCACCTTTGTGTACTGTAGCAGATATGTACAATATACGCGGTTTGCTGATTTTGCTGGGCTGGCCACGGCACGGTTTTGCCCGTGAGTAGCTCCGCCAGTGGTCAAAAGCATACAACCATCATCCATCTAACATGCCAAAGTAAAAAAAATCATTTATTTACTTGAATTGCTACATATTTAAATTAAGTGCAGCTGGATTGAGATATGTATAGTAGGGAGTTGCATCTTTTTATATGTAATGTTGCAAAGATGTTTATTTTAGAAACTACTAAAAGGCTTGGTCTATATAAATTTATCTCAAATTGGTAATCTAATTTTTGAATTCTTATAAGGCCGTGCAAGAACTCAATCAGACGTCTTTCCCTTATGAGTTTAGGAAGGGCAAAACATGTGTGTGGCGTGTGAGACCTCGGGTAGGGGGTCCCGAACTGTGCGTCTAAGGTTGATGGTAACAGGAGACGTGGGACACGATAACGTAGGGAGTATAACTTTTCACGAGTCCAATCCGCCAACAACTTTTTGGTAGCGTGACATCATGTCGCCGCCCGGCCTTTATTTCAAACTGTTTTTTAACCTGCCGTTTAATATTTCGAGACGCGGTTTCATTGGCACGTCTTATCAAGGCAGAGATCGTGTCCCCTTACTGCGGGATTCTTATCAATACGAACGTGGGTAACTCAACCGTTCCGTTGGTACGATCCCTTGGGAATAGGCATGTTTTAAGGCCTAAGAGGGGGCATTTGATATTCATCACCTTTATAAAGGGGCTAAGACTCGTCCTTTTTCCTTTACGCCAAGCCTTTCCTCAACCTCTCCCACCTCGAGTTCCAGCACCCAAAGTTCAATCCAATCGCTTCGCGCTTCCCAATCATGTCCAGACCCAGCCTTCAAGGCGGTGGGTGGCCTCCTCATCTGAGAGGAGGATATTGCAAGCTTCGAGGAGGCAAGATAACTGATCATGAAATCCTCCATAGGCTTCCTGCTCAAGGGCAGGTTATTCCTACTCCCAGATCCAATGAGAGGGTCGTATTCATCTCCCACTTCCTCCGAGGGCTAGGGTTCGCTCTTCATCCCTTCGTTCCAGGGCTTATGTTCTATTACACGTTAGATTTTCACGATCTAGCTCCGGATTCTTTCCTTCACATCTCGTCGTTCATTATCGTGTGTGAAGCCTTCCTCCGTATTCCCCCACACTTCTGCTTGTGGCTCAAGACCTTTAATGTGAAGCCGAAGGTAGTCGACGGGAAACAGGCGGAGTGCGGTGGCGCTACGGTGAGCAAACTCGCCAATACTACTTGGCCAAAGGGCTCCTCCACAGAAACTTCTGACTTGTGGCAGCGGGAGTGGTTTTACATCACTGAGCCCCGGGGTACCAGGTGGGCAGCTACACCTGCGTTCCGATCCGGCCCTCCCTTACAGCTTGCATCATGGATTAATAAGGGGCTGGACTGGGGATCCATCGATGAAGTGCAGACACTGCAAAGCTGCATTCGGAGCCTCATTGAAAAGGACACCGGTCTCATCAACGTAATCCAAGTAATGCTGGTCCGGCGGGTCCTACGGTGCCGGCGACGGCCTCTCCGAATGTGGGAGTTTAATCCAGAAGGACCACGAACCCTTCAGCACTTCTCCGGCACGACGCTCAGAGGAATGTGGAAATCATTCTTTGGGACGCGAAAACAGTGGTCGGATACTATAGAGGACATCGGCCTTGATTGCAACCATCCGGATACCTCGGTAAGTGCTCGACTTCCGAACACAGTTTAGTCAAATTCCTCTTAACAATATACTGAGAAAATCATACTCGGCCAGGGCTGGATAAAGAAGGCGGAGAGAATTAGGTGTTCGACCCCTCTTCCCGAAGACTCAGCTGATCCGGTGTTAACAAGGATGCTGGCTCCGGCACCCTACAAAGTGCCGTCGAGGGAAGACAGGGAGGAGAGCAAGGAGGCCCAAGGTGGGCCCCATTCTAGAGGCACGCCAGCGCCTTTGTCCGGGAGATTGGAATTCTCTTCCAAAGATGGAGGGAAGGAAAAATGACATCCCTTCTCCTCATGGGAAGAAGAGGACCGCCTCCAAGACTTGAAGACAAAGGCTTCTAAGCGGGGAAGATATCCCTATCGGGGGTTCTGGTTTGGGAGATGACGTTGACACGCAGTCTCTCCGTATAGATAGGCCCTTAGCTGAATCGTAAGTGAACAAGGGTGTTTTAAACATATCCCTTTTTTTCTTGGTTGTAAGGGTAACATTTAAAATATATGTTTGCAATCCGGCATGCAGCCTTCCTCAACAGTCCTCCTCCTTGGGGGATCTTCTTCCGAAGATGATGGAGAGCGAGATGCCTCCATAGATCTCCTCGCCCGATAAGGCAGACGACGCCGAGGTGTTGTCCCGGAGGATCTCTCCCGATCAACAAGCAGTGCGAGGGACAGTGAAGACTGGGCCTGAAGGCGACACTTCGGCCGTCCAGTGTCCGGAGTGTGCGGCCCCTACAGGGACCAACAATAAAGGTCCCGGACTATCCGATCCCCAAGGGACGGCGCAATCTGCTCCGGATCCGGAGGCGCCTGATACATTGACAGACATATTGCGGCATGTGCCCGTCTCAGAGGAACATCATGCCTTAATGGGTACGGTGGTTGAGAGGGTTCTGTCCGCGAAAAGCGGATTGAATGAAGCCTTTACAAGCCTGCTAAGAGGCTTTGAGGTATGTAATGTAATATTTTTTATTGTACTATAAACGCAAAATGCGCCTGTGTATAGATAGTAGCCCCTGAGACTCTGGTTGGCATCCAAAGGGAGGCGATCAAAGGATCAAGAAATATATGCCGAGGAAATGATCTAACTAATTGAAACACAGGCTGTTACATCCATGCCGACTGCCCAAGCTACAGAGATTGCACATCTGAAGCAGAAAGTTGATGTGGTGGATGATGACATCACGCTTATGAACATGCGGTTCGACGAAGCGCAAGGTAACTATTTGGGGCACTCAGTATATGCAAGTATTATGATATGAGCATGACGCTGAGAATTGTATACTGAGATATGCATAACTGCAGATAGTGCCACCGCAGTTGAGACCCTTCAAGCTGAGCTTATCCGGGCCAAAGAACAGGCCTGAATGAGCAATGCGGCTGCCGAAAAGGCAACTACTGTATTAAAGGCCGAACAGGCTGCTCGGCGCCAGTGCGAGGAGAGAATATCTACTATGGAGCTTGAGCTAAAGGATGCCGCTAGCCGATGTGACCTTCTCGAGAGAGATAACAAAACCAAAAGCCCTTACAAGAGGCGCGGGAAGCACGGTCCGAGTCTAGAGCGACTCGGGAGGAGATCCGACAAGCTTGGAAGATCGCGGCTGGTAAGCCCTTCTTATTGCAAACTAAATTTGGCGATCCGAAGTATGCCCCGCTTAATCAGATGTGGAGTTCTCCAGACGCATTATTGGACCTGCCGAAGAGTGTCTCTGATGCGACGCAGTTTTTCCAAGCATAAGGACATGCGAGGGAAAAGTTGTTCTGGTCGGAATTCAGCATGCCAAAGTGTCCACTGTTGCTGAACGAACAGATGGCCCTGTGGGCCGAGCTCTACAAGCTATCCGGATCTGCCATGAAGGACGTCGTAGTCCGGCTGTGGCCGACTAAACCGATTCCGAATAGTTATTTCGGTTTGGTGCGACAACTTGTCTATGCGGTGCCGCGTATCGACACTGTGAAGCGGTCAACGTGCATAGAAGGTGCACGGATGGCCTTTGCCCGCGTCAAGACGTACTGGACAAAGATGAAGGCCACCGATATTGCAGCGAAAAGTCCACCCGAGGGCAAGGACCATCACACGCCAGATATAATGTTCGAAAGATGCAATGTTCGAGTGAGGTGGTTCGAAATTGTAGAAACAATATTATGAGATTTTTAAGGCCATGTTTTTATAATTTTGCCTAAAAAGTTTTTGGTGCCTCCTGTGCGGCCGTTTTTTGTATAATCTGAAAGTTTGCCAGTCGTTGGCTTCTGCCCCCTCGCATACAACACGGGGGTGTTCGGAAAAGCACTTGATCACTCTTGACCCAACATCTTGGTCCATGAAGAAGGTGTCAATGCGGCGAACCAGGCAATCGGACTATAGGGCTTTAAAACTTTCACTTAGCCATAGGAGTTTGACGGTGGGTCTACGATATAGCCCCTGGTATGTACGCGGTTATCCGAATACGGTGCATAGACATACGTGACAAGAAGAACGGTCCTTCGTCTAATACGGAAGGAATCGCGAAGATTCCGGTGAGTCATCGAGTGGTTGACCAGCTTTTACCGCATTATGACAGTCAGTTTTCGGCTTTCTCTACTGAGGTGCTCATCCGGACGAACCAGGACACAATCGCAGTAGTTCTCCCTTTACTACCCTAGCCGATAGAACGGAACGTAAGGTAGTAAGCACAGGAGCCGGGCAACCCAACTATTGACCAAAGACATGATTCGGAGCTGATGCATATAAGGCCAAAATCGCGACGCCAAACACTCCCTATAGGTGTTTGGACTTTTCAATATATACCAGGCCGAATACAGCCCCGGGTAATGGACCCTGATATCAAGGCACGTGTGGCAATCTGACATGGGGAAAGAACGAAGGTGGTGAGAGAATAAAACTCCAAACACAATATGAACCAAGCTACTTCTATAGTATCCACTTTTTAGTACGGTGAGTCGTATACTTACAGATAATGCCGATAGCTTCCTTGGACATTTGACATGCCAGAAAAGTATAAAACAAAAAAAGATAAAAAGGTTTACACAGGGTCTTAATCTAAAAAAAAACCTTAATGCGGGGTCTTGCTGCACGTCTGCGCCGTTTTCTCCTTTATGAAGTGTCCTTGAAGGCGGGAGTGTGATGGCCATCTGTAAAAAAAGAAGAAAAAGGAAAAAACCGAGAAAAAGAACTCGGTGTTGCCGTAAACAAAGTTTGTTCGTTTTAATGAACCTTGAAAGGTAACTTTAGAGTCCGAATAGGGAGGAGCCGAACTATGGACTACTTGCATGCAGTGTGCCCCAGCGCCGCCCAAGGAATTTCAAAGATATAGTTGTGTACACGAGGCACGCATGCTATCACCTTATGCAGTAGTCGATGGGGGTGTAACTGCTAATCGAGCTCAGGTTCATCTGAGCTGTCGCACTGAGGCGTACGCCGGACACGTTTAGCTGTGTCCGCGGTCTTAATGACCGATGAACTGTTCGGCTTGAATAGGCCGTTTTGGACTTCGACTGCTAGGGCCGCGGTGTGCTCCTCCGTACGGAGAGAGCGCTCCATATTTCCATTGATAGTAATGACGCCACGTGATCCAGGCATTTTGAGCTTTAAATAAGCATAATGCGGGACTGCGTTAAAGCGGGCGAAGGTCGTTCTTCCGAGAAGTGCATGATAGCCGCTTCGGAACGGAGCTATGTCGAATATTAGTTCTTCGCTTCAAAAATTATCGGGAGAGCCAAATACGACCTCCAATGTTAAAGAGCCCATGCAGCGGGCCTCTACGCCTGGTATAACTCCTTTAAAGGTTGTGCTGCTTGGCTTGATTCTTGACGGGTCTATTCCCATCTTGCGGATGACGGTGTCACGATATATCAGGTTGAGGCTGCTGCCGCCGTCCATAAGGACTCGAGTGATATGGTATCCGTCGATTATTGGATCGAGCACTAGGGCAGCCGAACCCCCGTGACGGATACTAGTTGGATGATCCCTGTGATCAAAGGTGATCGGACAGGCCAACCATGGGTTGAATTTGGGGGCAACAGGTTCAACGGCATAGACATCTCGGAGTGTGCGCTTGCGCTCCCTCTTTGGGATATGAGTGACATAGATCATGTTCACTGTTTTGATCTCCGGTGGAAATTTCTTCTGTCCCCCGTGTTCGGCTGGCGATATTCATCCTCATCTTCGCTCTGAGGTCCTTCCCCTTATGTTCGGCGGTGAGTTTGCCGGCCTGTTTGAAGACCCAACAACTACGGTTGGTATGGTTCGCAGGTTTAGTAGGGGTGCTATGGATTTGGCAGGGCCTGTCTAATATTTTGTCCAGGCTGGATGGACCATCTTTGTTGCCTTTAAATGGTTTCTTCTATTGACCGGGTCTGGGGCCACTGAATCCGGCATTTATCACTGTATCATCTGGGCTTCCAACATTGTTTCGACGTTTGTTTTTGTTATGTCGTGGATTTCCATTGCCATCCCTGACTTCGGATGTGCCAGGCTCGCTGGTGCTGATACGGGCTAACTAGCTGTCCTCACCCGCGCAAAACCGGGTCATGAGTGTAGTTAGGGCTGCCATTGTCCTTGGCTTTTCCTGGCCGAGGTGTCTAGCTCGCCGTTCGTCCCGGACACTGTGCTTGAAGGCCGTTAAGGCTTCGGCGTCCGGGCAATCGACGATTTGGTTCTTCTTTGTGAGAAACCGATTCCAAAGCTTACGGGTTGATTCCCCAGGCTGTTGAATTATGTGACTTAGATCGTCAGCATCCGGGGGCCGGACATAGGTCCCTTGAAAATTGGCCCGAAAAGCATCCTCAAGTTCTTCCCAACTTCCAATGGAGTTTTGTAGGAGGCTTTTCGGCCAGTGCCGAGCTGGTCCTTTCAGCTTGAGGGGTAAGTATTTGATGGCGTGGAGATCATCTCCACGAGCCATGTGGATGTGAAGAATAAAGTCTTCTATCCAGATCTGTCGTTCCATCGTATGCTTCGATATTTACGGGTTTAAAACCTTTTGGGAATTCGTGATCCAGAACCTCATCGGTGAAGCACAGGGGGTGTACGGCACCCCTGTATTTGGTTACGCCGTGGCGTAAGTCCGACGGTTGTGATGTTCGGTATTGGTTCCGAACTGGTATATGTCTCGTCCCCGAGGTGGTTGGTCCGGCTTGTCGGCGGTATAGGCGGAATAGCCTTGTCGTCGAATTCGTACAACAGTTTACGCTTAGGATAGCCCTTTGTTTGGTGATCGCAGCCATATTTTTCCTCAGCGTCTAGCACTTCATTCCATCTATCATTGAGCGTATCTTGTGCGGCTATGAGCCGTTGCTTCTGCTTCTTCAGGCTCCTTGCGGTGGCAATAAGCCTCCGATGGAGGCGTTCTTGTTCTAAGGGTTCTTCTCGGACGATGAATTCGTCGTCGCCCAGGCTGACCTCCTCTTCAGAGACAGGTTGATAATTGGTATCTTCGGCATCGCTGTGGTCAGACAGCTGCCCCGGACTATGTTCACCATCCTCTCGCTCGTCCTGCTCCATTGCTGGAACTGCGGGGTCCTTGGCTTAGTACGGATTATCACCATCGTCAGTGACAATGTTGCTATCTTTTCCTTTGCCGGATCGAGATCGGCGCTTCTGACACCGACGTTTGGGAGGTTCGTCGACAGGCTTATCATTATCGCCGTTGGCCTCCTTCTCTTTAAGTGCGTCCACCATATATACATCATATGAGTATGTACTCGTCCACCGCCCTGTGAGCGGTTGTTTTTGTGCCTGCTCCTCTCCGACATCGTCGTCCATACCACCGATGTCTTCGGAGCCGTAATCGAGCGTGTCTGTTAAGTCTTCGACAGTGGCTATGAAGTGGGTGGTGGGTGGGAAGCGAAATTCTCTGTCATCAGCTTCCAATTCAAGCCGGATATAGTTCGGCTGAGAGTCCCCTGACAAGGAGAGGGCTTTTAATGAGTTTGGCACATCGCCTAAAGGTGAGTGCCGGAAGATGTCCGCGGAGCTGAACTCAACGATCAGCGCCTGACCAAGTTCGATGGGCGCGGATGCACGCGGTTCGGGACCTATGGCCAGAGACGAATCCAAGGTTCCGTTGACACATGCCCCGCTGGAGGTTGGATCTGTGTGCGGCTCTAGCGCCGCTGAGTCTGCGGCTTCCGTGGCGGGGTTGAGCTTCCTGTCCTCGGATGGCACAATCTGCTCCGAATTTAGGGTCGGAGGCGATTACCGCCGGCTTCTCGCGGCACGGTCCGGCGATGATTTAGGTCGTGTTCATCGTGGTGGCAGGGAGCGGCCGTCATGGGCTCGAATCCATCGAAGATCAAGTCTCCGCAGATATTGGCCACGCAATTCAAGCTTCTAAACCTGACCTGATGGCCAGGAGCATATCTGTCGATCTGCTCTAGATGGCCAAGCGAGTTGGCCCGCAGTGTGAAGCCGTCAAATATGAAGATCTGTCCGGGGAGGAAAATCACCCCGCAGTCTGCAGCTGAGCGTGGATGCCTTCAAGTTGTGGAATGGTTCGTGAACCGTGGCTGTCGTTGCTACTGCCATGGCTGACATCATGCTCGTGCTGCAGTTGGTTCCGGATCTGGCCGTCCGTCGTTTGCCGCCGCGGCCACCATGGGAAAGGTTCATTTTCCTTCCCTTTCTCAGTCCTTCCGGTTTGATTTTTAAATGTTTGATTGGTGACATCCATAGTTAGTGTTGTCCTGCACATGGCTAAGTGATGATGTTTCAGTGCAAAAGTTTTGATAAATTGTAATCTTGCTTGGTTTGCAGTTGTTTTGGGATCTCAAGATCCTGTTCTTTCCTGTTCACTGTTTCGCCTTTGTCTCAGGTGATTTTTTTCTTGCTATTTTTATGTTGTTCTTATTACTGTCTAAGCCTTTGCCATGTTTGTTGCATGTACCTATGCAAACTGATCCATGGTGGTGTTTATTTAGGTTTATTGTATTCATAATAAGTAGGCAGGAAAACATGCAGAAGTCACCTTTTGGTTTGTAGTATTGTTCACTAGAATCCTTTCTCGTTGTAAGATTGGGTGGCTTATATATATGAATGAAATTAGAAATAAAAAGAAACCAATGTCTTACGAGATCAAAAGGCATAGATAAGACACATTTTAGTTTCTGAGGTTTCTCTGATAGATCTACTATTTTCCAGTTGCTTATGTATTTATACAAAGATTCCTAATTTGTTTATCTGACCGTTGATGTATGTTTTTTTTTTTTGAACGGTCGCCGGGGGGGAGAGCTTCCCCACCTGAATATATTACCACTCAAACGAAGGATTCGAGAATTACAACAGGAGATTAGTTACAACGTCAGCCTTTTAGGGGACAGCTGAGGATAAGAAGTGAAGCCATTGCCTAGCGAAGAAATTGTCTTCTTTCTTTTTGAACCGAAAAACCCATAGAGAGAAATCAGCAACAATGTTTCGTAGCGTGGTTCTGAGGGAGTGATCCTCGTGCCTGAATACTAGAGCGTTTCTTGAGTCCCATAGTTTCCAAGAGATAGACAGAGCCACCGAAGGCCATATGTTGGGGTTGAGGCCTTGAAGTGTTGGGTGCTGTAGCAGAGCATCAAGGGAGGTTGGAGCCTGCAGTCCCAATGAGGACCAGACTTGTGTAGCGTAAGAACAGTTGGAGATGAGGTGTAGGGCATATTCATGAGGGTCTTGACAGCGCGGACATGCGGCTGATTGGGCAATGTGCTTGTGAAACATGTTTGCCTTCGTGTTGAGCCGATCGCGGAGTAGGAGCCATGCGAAGATCTTGACCTTGATCGGGACTTTGGAGGCCCAGACAAGATCATGGTGAGGGTCGGTGTAATCTTCAGCAACAATGGAGGAGTAAGCGTTCTTGGCAGAGAACGGCAGTCCATGGGTGAGAGACCGTTCGTCCGGTTGGTCCACCTGCTAGAAGTCCTGCAACAACAACAGCACACAATCCAACTCGCGAGCAGCAGCATTAGACAGACGGTTCCGCAAGTTCGCCAATAAGCTGGTTTGCCAAACAGTAGCCACTAAAACCTTGTCATCAATGGAGTGTGAGTAGAGGTTGGGGAAAACTTTTTGTAAAGGTGACTGTAGAAGCCATGTATCAAGCCAGAAGAAGGTGGAGAGACCATTGTAGGTGATCACGAATGAGTGCTCAATTAGCAGCGGCAAGTTGTTGTTGATAATTTTCCATAGAAAGGAGGGTCGTGGAGTTTTTGTAGCAATGCCAAGAGGGAATTGTTGGTTATACCACTGTGTCCAAGGGACGTTTGGGTGTTGTAGAATTTTGGAAGAAAATTTCATAAGCATGCAGCGGTTCTGAATTTCAAGATTTTTAATGCCTAGACCACTAGTATCTTTCGGTTTGTAAACGTTTTTCCACGCGACTAGGCAGCTTGCCCCAGTGCAGGTAGCCTCGTTAGACCAGAAGAATGCCCTCCGAATGGCGTCAAGTTTGGCTATGATCGACTTAGGTAATCGAAAGACGGACATGAAATAAACTGTTAATGAGTCAAGGACCGCAGTCAGCAGGGTGAGACATGAGAGAAGGCGCGCCACCCATCCAAAGAGAAATTTCCGAAAGTTGTCTATGATCGGGTCGAAAGCTGTATACTAGCGGAAAGGAGGATAATGAGCATCCAATAGTTGCAGCAATGTTATTTTGTGTGGATGAGTCGGTGGCAATGGTGAGAAGAGCTGTTTTGTGAAAGTCGATTACTAACCCCGTTGCAAGGGCGAAATCATGGAGAGTTTTTTTGAGAACCAAGGTGGCTGTGTCGCTAGCAGCAGCGATTATGAGGGTATCATCTGCGTATTGAAGTGTCACCGGTGGTTCGTTTGGTCGTAGTGGGTGGCAAAGAACGTTGGATTGGAAAGCTTTGGCGATTAGTCTTTGAAGTACGTCGGCGACGATGATGAACAGGTACGGTGAGAAGGGGTCACCTTGGCGGAGGCCACATCTACATTGAATCCAGGACCCCGGAACGCCATTTAAAAGAATAGCAGTTTTCCCAGTGAGGAGGATGTTTTGTACCCATGAGCAGAAGATGGTAGGAAAACCACGGGCTTTTAATATTTGAATGAGGGAGGACCAGCATATAGAATCAAATGCTTTCCTAAAGTCAAGCTTGAAAACCATGGTCGGGGCTTTACGTGTGTGACACGTACTGAGAATATCCGCAGCATAGATGAAATTTTCAGCAATGTTACGCCCATGAAGGAAGCCCGTCTGATCGTAATGAATGAGTAGTGGGATGGGAGGTTTAACTCTATTGGTGAGGACTTCGGCAACTGCTTTTAGCGTGCAGTTTTGGAGAGATATAGGTCTAAACGCGTCAGGAGATGTTGGCTCCTGTGTTTTTGGGAGGCGTACCATGAAGGCATGGTTGAAGCGTTCGAGAGAGACGGTTTGATCATAGAAGGCAGAGAAGAATGCTAGGATGGAAGGTTTGATATCGTTCCAAAATTTTCTGAAGAAGATGGGTCCGAAGCCGTCTGGTCCAGGGCTGGCATTGGTGTTCATGGAGAGGAAAGCTTGATGGATTTCTTCGTGGGAGAAGGGTTGTGCTAGGTCACGGAGCTGAGGGAGGGGAGAGGGGTATAGCTGTAGTAGACTGAAATTCCATGTTGTGCTAGGTCACGGAGCTGAGGGAGGGGAGAGGGTTGACCGTTGATGTATGTAAGCAAATCATATTTGAAATTTGCTTGCTAAAACTACTAGAATTGTCCAAGTCTTTTGTGCATTTTTAAGCATTTGGTAGGACAAGAGGTCAAACAGACTGTTTCCTGTGACCTTCACATTTGTTTTCCCGGTAGCGGGTGTTGCTCCGCCCGCTGCGCCTTTCTGCTGAGAACGTCGGGGTCGTGGCCAGAGCTCCCGCGTGGCATCAGGGTCATTAACCTCTGTCTCTGTCTCTGTCTCTCTCTCTAATGAGAATCAGCAATTCCATAAGATAAAGTGAAACGGGATACAAATTGAGACGACTATTTGAACCAGGAATTTCTTCAGATTTTGCCATCATGTCGTTTTGATCATTTTTTGCCTGCATGCCATGCTCTGTTTTCTGCATTTTGGCATGTGGAACTGTTCTGAATTGTGAAAAAGGTATGTGTTCCCTAGAATTCAAGTAGAAATATCTCCCTGTTATTTTTGTACTAAGGATGCACTTTCAGTATTATGTAACTAGGTTGATTTTCCTTTCATAAAAATGCAAAAAGGAAATCCATGTAGGTAATTAATCTAATATCATGTCATTTGCAAAGAGGTGTAGCATGATCCAAGACACACGGGTTTACTATTCTCATGTTTGGTCTTTTGCTTTTTAGTTAAGATTAAGGTGTGTGCTGATTGCAGTGTCATGGTGCTTACATCCTGCTCCCCATGGCTCGCTGTTGCATTTGGAAGTTGGAACTACATCTTAGATTGATTTTCTATGATGGAATATAAAGTACAACCTTACTAATGTGTCACTTTATTTGGCTGCTTGCTGTTGAGGATATATTTCTATTTCAGAAAGTAGTGGAGCATGAAGCAAATAAAAAAGAGTAATGTTTGCTCATAGATGCCTGATTATTTGTTCATTTCCTGGTGCGTTTGTGTTGTTGTATGTCAAATAGTATACCTAATACCTTTCCTTTTTGCATCACCAATATGTGATTGTTTCTTGATTGTATTATCCTTTTTTCAACCGCCTTTCTTTTCTCTGGATGCAGGTCCTTCCATCGCGCAACCACCCATGCATGCAAATGAATTCATTTGGTGGTTATATCTTGAGTGACATTCGGATACACAGGCTTGACCCCTAGTAAGTGTGAGTGCCAGAGAAGTCCCCATTTAGCATGACGGAGAGCATAATTTTCCCTGTTTATATTTGGTTCACACGGTTGTGTAGCTTCCCTTTTCTACCGGTTGTACTGATATGGTTTGTTCGTGGCTTAGGTCAGAGAAGGATGATCCAAGGGAGGGCATCAAATGTCGTTGACACCCCTGCTCCACACCACCTGAGAGGTATTTGGATCCTTAGTTCCTTACCTTGCGAGGATGTGGCGTCCTTTAGCATGTGGTTGCCTCTGAGATGCTAAGAAATGCTGCTGCTAATTAAACTAATAAATGAACCAAACTTTTGACCATAGATAATATTTGTTTCTATTTTGTAGTTGCTACTACTGCCATGGATATTAATGAAGTATGCCCTATCGAATGCTAGATCTAATATTTTCTGTTGATTCAGACCTACCTTCTTGGTGGAAAGATGTGTTTTAAACTGTCTCTATGCTCTGACTGAATACTGAGGTGATGATTTTGATGTTGTGTTGGTCCAGTGGATAGCATGCATTGCCTACGACCTTCTCAAGGATCTGTCAGTTTGCCTCTAATTGCTTTATGATCCATGACTTAATGCTGAGAGGACATGGCTTTGCCTGATCGTTTCTATGTAGTTGTTTAAAGTATGTTTCCTGATGCATGCATATTTTGTCCAGGCTTTGCTCGTAGTCTTTGTAATTTGCCTTTTATAACTCTATGATCCATGATCTTGGTCTGTTGAACGGTACAAAGGTTTTTAAGAGTGACATGAACACCTCTTCAATGTTTTGTTAGGGTGAGAAAATGGTTTTACTAAGTCGTGTGAACAATTATAAGTAAGCTAATATTTTTAACTGTCTAAATTTTCATAAGACTGGACAGGTGCAATGTTAAACGACTGTAGATTTGATGGCTTGTGTATGCGCTATGCTATATGACAGTGTCGTTTGTGCCAAGAAAATACAAGGCGATTTTGGTCTACAAAATATGTTGCAAAATTTATGCCGATATATGTACTCCTTTGACCCTGCAAATGAATTGTTACAAGACGAACAATTTCATAGCCTTGCCCACGTCTTAACCGTTTTGTAGAATTCTAAAGTCCCATCTAAGCACAGTAGGAAGCCCACGACTTTATCTACCACTATAAAATTTGATTTGGTTGCGTCTGACCTAATGTTATTCCTTCCTTCTGCTCTAGACCAGGCAAGCGGCGGCGGTGCCGGACTGGTCACCCCCGCGGGTAACTAACCATGGGCAAGTGCTTCTGCCATTTCTTCTAGCTTGTGATTCCGCTCGTTGTGACCATGGTTGTTGCCTTTCCCTCTTCCCTGTAAAATCCTACTGCAGAGGCATCTTGCGCCTACCATTGTTGTTATTCATTCTTTGCTTTTCCTGCGCGAGGTGTGCTTCAAGATGGCAACGGGGCCCCGAAACCCGCATCCCCGTGGGTTTTTACCCTATTAGGGGACGGGGATGGGCATCATTTTATTCCCGTGGGGCTGTTGTTGGGCACATTATACAACCCGACACGTTTCGTGGGTTTACACCCGTTTCGGTAGTCCCCGAACCTGAAACCCGGCAATACCCGCGAAATTACATTTCTTTTGGAGGCTTGGAGATGTGAAAGATACATGATGATTACAATTTTAAAGTGATTTGTGAACTATAAATTCTATTTCAGAACTTATGTATTGGACCATTTCGTCTCCTTTGTGCTCGTGGTTTGTGAACCAAGAATTCTATTTTATAATTTATGTAATTGCACATTTTGTTGAACCATGTATGGCTTAAATTGATCATCTTTGTTGCTGAAATCTGATCATCTTTGTTGCTGAAATGTGGCTTCATGCTGCTAAAATACACTCTATATAGCTGTTGAACCATCTACTATTGTTTTTTGTTGAAATTTTCTCAAGTTATGCTGCTGGAATGTGCTTGTTTTGTTGCTGAAATGTTATTCTTTGTCGCCTGTATGTTTGTTTAAATATTTTGATTTTTTCGTGGGTTCCCCGTGGGTTCCCCGAAACCCGAGGGGTTTAGGGGACGAGCGGAAAACTAGCCCCGCGCATGGTGATGGGGACGGGGGCGGGTTTAAAATTTTCTCGTGGGGATGGGTTTGGGAAGGCAAAACCCGATGGGTTTCGTCCCCGTTGCCATCCTGAGGTGTGCTGGCCATAGCTCATCTACAGTTCTTCTTCCTGAATGCACAGGGTTGTGGCTAGGGTTTGATGCTAGGTTCATTGCTGGTTCGTGGTGTGTGTTGACCGGTGGCATGGCTGGTTCTTGCTGTTCCTGTTTCTTCGGTCCTTGGTCATTTCTTTGAGGAGCAGCTCCTTCTCAGGTGATTTTTCTACCTTTCCTACCATTGATTTAATAGCTAATGCATTGTTACTGGTTTCTGTTCTTACCTGCTAATCTACACCATGAGCATGTCCTACTATTGATTTAACAATTCATGCATTACTGGTTTTCTTTCTTGCCTGCCATCGTTTCTAAGTCCTGTGAATGTACGGATACATTGTTATTGGTTTTCACACTTGCCTTCTTGTGTAGAGAAAAAATGTGTGTTCCTCTGGATGAATGGGTAGTGAAAATGTTAATTACTATCGCTGATAAAGCCAATTCTGTTTAGTTTTGTTTACTCCGTTTACTTATGTTTCGTTTATCTTTTAAATAATGTATGTGCTTATTTTATAATCGGTCCAATTCTGTGTTGGAGAACGTTGCAGAAAATTAAAAATTTTCCTACGGTTTCACCAAGATCCATCTATGAGTTCATCTAGCAACGAGTCATGGGAGAGTGATTTCATCTACATACCACTTGTAGATCGCGTGCGGAAGCGTTCAATGGAGCAGGGTTGATGGAGTCGTACTCGCGTGATTCAGATCACCGATGGCCTAGTGCCGAACGGACAGCACCTCCGCGTTCAACACACGTGACGAGCGGATGACGTCTCCTCCTTCTTGATCCAGCAAGGGGGAAGGAGAGGTTGATGATGATCCAGCCTGACGGGCGTGGTGGTGGATGCAATGAGAACTCCAGCAGGCTTCGCTAAGCAACTACGGGAGGAGGAGGAGGTGTTTGGGGAGGAGGGAGGCTCCAAGGCTTATGGGTGCGGCCACCCTCCCTCCCTCCCTTTATATAGGTGCAAAAGAGGGGAGGGCGCAGCCTTGCCCTTCCTCCAAGGAAGGGTGCGGCCAAGAGGGAGGAGTCCATCCTCCCGAAGGCACCTCGGAGGTGCCTCCCCCTTTGAACTCTCCCCTTTTCTTATCCCTAGGCGCATGGGCCTCTTGGGGCTGGTGCCCTTGGCCCATATGGGCCAAGGCGCACCTACAGCCCATGTGGCCCCCCCGGGCAGGTGGACCCCCAGTGGACCCTCGGACCCCTTCCTAAGCACTCCCTGTACAATACCGATAATGCCCGAAACTTTCCGGTGACCAAAATAAGACTTCCTATATATAAATCTTTACCTCCGGACCATTCCGGAACTCCTCATGACGTCCGGGATCTCATCCGGGACTCCGAACAACATTCGGTTTGCTGCATACTCATATTCATACAACCCTAGCGTCACCGAACCTTAAGTGTGTAGACCCTACGGGTTCGGGAGACATGTAGACATGACCGAGACTACCTCAAGTCAATAACCAACAGCGGGATCTGGATACCCATGTTGGCTCCCACATGCTCCTCGATGTTTTCATCGGATGAACCACGATGTCAAGGGTTCAAGCAACCCGTATTCTATTCCCTTTGTCGACGGTGTGTTACTTGCCCGAGACTTCGATCGTCGATATCCCAATACCTCGTTTAGTCTCAAGCATCGGCAAGTCACTTTACTCAGACCGCAATGCATGATCCCGTGACTGTGCACTTGATCACTTTGAGCTCATTATGATGATGCATTACCGAGTGGGCCAGTGATACCTCTCCGTAATACGGAGTGACAAATCAGCCTCTCGATCCTTGTCAACCCAATGACACTTTCGGAGATACCGTAGTGCACCTTTATAGTCACCCGATTACGTTGTGACGTTTGGTACACCCAAAAGCACTCCTACGGTATCCGGGAGTTACACGATCTCATGGTCTAAGGAAGAGATACTTGACATTGGAAAAGCTCTAGCAAAGCGAACTACACGATCTTGTGCTATGCTTAGGATTGGGTCTTGTCCATCACGTCA
This sequence comes from Aegilops bicornis, assembly GCA_021605145.1. Lineage (NCBI taxonomy): Eukaryota > Viridiplantae > Streptophyta > Magnoliopsida > Poales > Poaceae > Aegilops > Aegilops bicornis. The sequence continues at coordinate 1,907,267 of JAHIAL010000018.1, read as the reverse complement.
TTCTCCTAATGACGTGATCCCGCTTGTCAATGACATCCGATGTCCATAGTCGTGAAACCATGACTATCTGTTGACCAACGAGCTAGTCAACTAGAGGCTTACTAGGACGTATTGTAGTCTATGTATTCACACGTGTATTACGATTTCCGGATAATACAGTTATAGCATGAACAAAAGACAATTATCATGAACAAGGAAATATAATAATAATGCTTTTATTATTGCCTCTAGGGCATATTTCCAACATTCTGTTCACTGTGTATAATTATGAGCTCTATTGGGTTTCTTAGGATCATCGCTCGAGTTTGCTGCTGCCCATTTGGTTCTCAGTTGTTTGTTTGACAGACATTTCCATAAATGGTCCCTTTCTTCTACCTTTTGTATTATTATATCATACTTTCCGTTTCAAATTTGTAGTTGTTTACTGTTTCCAGTGTTTCTCAAGAATGATAACTACTAAGTACTAAGTGATACTGTATAGGATGTGCTCTTTAGTATGACAAAGGAACAACTAAATTTTCAGTTGTGAACTCTTTCATTCATTTTTTTCCTACTTGCTCACTAAACAATGCATTGACGTTCATTTCTTGGTAGTTTCCTATATATCCTAGGTATCATGTACTACTTACTAATCTTGGCATGCATTTCTATCTGGGGTAAATGAGTGGGGACATTAAAATAATTCTGCTACGAACAACTGTTATCTTTTATATATTTGGTTTCCCATATTCTTTATTGCTTAATTGCTACTCCCTCTCATCCAAAAGTGTCCTGGCTTTACTTCAGCTTTACTTCGAATTTTAAATAAAGCCATGACACTTTTTTTGGATAGGAGGGAGGATTAGTTTTTTAGGCAGTCTGAGTCCGTGTCCTATATTCAACATACGATGACTGTTTTCACAGTTAGGTTCTGTAATTTATTTTTTTCAGTCTTAAAGAGTTTTTGATGGTATGAGCACTCAGTTACAAGAATCTCTTATGCTTTGCAAGGATTTGAATGGTTTTTTTACTATTTTTCGTCTGTTCCAACTGCAGTTATATTCAGCTCCATTTTCTATTTCAGCCAACACCGTCGTTAATCACGCTCTTGAATTATCACCACAAGTTAGATTTACTGATTTGACATATTTTAGGTGTTCTCTTCAGGAGATGCTTGCACACCTTGTTTGGGTGGCGAGGTTGGAGTGTCATGGCGAGTCTGAGGATTTTATTCCTACCCGAATAGTTGTATCGGAAAACATCTACCAACTACTTCTAGGCATTGCAAGTTTTTTGTAGCAATGAGACATGATGATCCATAAACAGTGGTGTTGATGATCAAGTCTTGGGTGACTTACATTAACTAATTTATAGAACCAAGTACTTTATTTTGCCCAGTACATCATATATGCGCTTTGTACTCTTTTCCATTATACTATGTAAGATTAGCTTACATCAGTCTGTGTTTGGATGAATGAGTTGTATCACTGATGTAAATTCTCCTAATGTATAATCAACATAACTTCTTGTGCACATATAAGCTTTGTTGTGGGATACCGTGACCCACCACGTAGAGATTGTTGTGGATGGATGATTGTCTCTGGCTTTCTTTTTGTATAAGGTATTGGAACTTGATGTATCATGCTGCATTTCCTATGAGAATGCCTCACTGATATGTAATGGACTTTGACACTTCAAATCTTTATGTTTTACTTTACATATACAATGCTCCAATTGCTTTGTTACTGGGGTGGATATGGCTGCATCTGCCAATGACGCATTACTGTTATGTTGAACACAATGTGATCCAGAAATGAATAGAGGGTTTCTTTCAAGATATAGAGCATGTTGGCTAAGCCTGGACAAAAAACATCAAAATGTTGCATAGTATCTTGGTGTTAGTTTGCTTAAGTATTGTTGGATACATATGAACAATGAGCTCAATAGGACTTTATTTATCTGGTGTTGCATACTTCAATATGACCTGTGGATATGCCTTTGAATGTCCACATCTAATTGTATCATCCCCAACATCTAGGATACATAGATGGTGATGACATTGTTCAAAGGCGAGCATATGTGACCATGTTGAAGTAGTTTTGCCCTCTCTATGTGCCTCAAATGTTGATGATGCCTCTCTATGCTATCACTCCCATGTCCTTTTTATTTTGTTTATTCAGCGAATGTTGGATTAGACAAGGATTTATTCATGCTGGATCTGTACAGCTATGGACTATTCATGCAATCTTTTATTTAAGCTTTGAAATGAGAGAACTGGATACTGGGTTTGAGCGATGGTGTTGCATGTTTTTTCTTAATGTTAGATTATCTATTGCCATTTTTATGTGTTCTGAACTGGTGCATAGGCTCTTGCACCTGAGTGGTCGGTTTTTGCATTGTCTTTTGCTCGCATATCATGACAGCTCTTCCCTGAAGGAGTATCATCTCTATATGAACTTTCTTGTGTTTGCAACTTTTAATACTTGAAATGCTTCAGTGGTTGTATAAACGGATTGAACATGACTATAACGGCAGCATAGCTGCCGGGTGCGGCAAGCCGCACTTCCTACCTAGTATGATTATCAATGTAGGTGTTTGCACGTCATAATTATATGTCAATATAGAAACAATGAATTTAACAACCATAATAAGTAAGACAATTAGGAAACAAGTTTGGAATGACGTTAATTAACACATAACGACAATTATTATAACAAAATAGTGAAGATGATAGACAGCCATGCAAGTTTGGAACAACGTTAACACATACTGAAAAATAAATGAGTACTCAAGACCCCGTCATTTTCACTCTCCTATTCATAGCATAAGCATCATTTTGGTATTATTGCAATGCGATACTAGCAGGGCAAACGTCAGCATGACAGATCTATTGCTTTAAGCGATCGGATATCTCTTCCAAATTTTCCGCGCCACCGTTGAACCTCCCATGGGCGTGAATGGCATGCTGGTTGATGATGATTACAATCTTATATGTTGGATGCATATGAACTCATCTCCGTGATCTTCTTCTAAGACTTGATCTATTGTCTTCCCCCTGTCTGATTGCTTTGAAAACATGTCTCCCTCCCGTACATATGCATACATGTGGTGCATGACATATTAGCTGTTCGTCTGACTGTTTTTCGGTTGATGCATGTAGCTGAAGTCGGCTTTGTCACTGAAGCATATGATGCTATTTTTGTCCAACTATTGATAATACTATTTGATGATCCCTCCATTGAAATGATATCCGAAGAAAGCTCCATCGATTAGCTTCTTGAAATATTGCAGAAATGGCTAGACACAATCTTAATTGGTGGCGCCCTACTTTCAATTTACGCCATATTTGGTATGCCACCACTAACAGGTTACTGGTGTTGTGCTTGCATGTTCACATGCCACCAACATGTGAGACCAAGTTTCCTAACCAGGCATAAGTTAGTGGTGACATGTGACACATGTGACACACCACTGGTACTGTCACTAGTGGTGGCCTGTGGGACATGTGGCACGTCATTGGTAACTTATATGCCTATGTAAGTGTTTGCAGCCTCTCTATTATTTTTCCATTTTCCTCTTCTCCCCGTTTACTTCTCCCAAGCTAGCTCATCTTAGTTTTTGGTCTTCCTCTCCTAGCTGGCAGTAATGGACCTCTTGGCACACGTTTGGCTAAGAGCGCCGAAATATTGGGGCTCCACCGTGTTGGCCGAGCTACCCTCTGACCTCTTGGCTCGGCGATGAGCTTGTCACCGTGGCCTATGCAACAAACCATGTCTGGCGAATTATCCAACTGCAGCAGCACGTCCATTTGATTCCGTGGCAAATCCTACACCACTAGCGGTGAAGCGGCCCAGAATCCTGCAAGGCCACCTATGTTGCTTTGCGGCTGCCAATTCCCTCTTGATAAGAGAACCGAATACACACCATGGAATCCATAATGAGAGTTCTTCATATGTGTTGGCCGTGCATTGGTACATGACGGAAGATCTCCCTTTGTGTCATTAAATTGGCATGCATGCAAACTCGCATTGCTCACATCATGATGTATACACATGTGCAGAAAGGAGTCTCTTGCCACACATGGATATGTGTTGATCTCGTAAAGAACTATACGTAAGCGAGTTGCTCGAGTGCTACCATGAACCTATGACACAACAACTAAATGAGATGCAAGCCCATAACAACGAGATGTGAGACCGGATCAGAAAATTCAAGAAGGTACGATATGCACTTTTGGCTTGTGTTATGATTAGGCTCGTACTCCCACCTGGATCGGTGACAACAATTTTCTTGTGTGATTCATTGTAGTGATGATGTAGTTTGTTTAGGCAAGTAACAATTAGTATCTATTGTTTAGCCTTTAGGTTGGTATTATGTTTTCTAAGTAATATATATGTATTCGGGTCGACTTAAATAGATAAAACATAAATAAAAAATATTAAAAAAATAATCTTAATAATACCTAAGCTAAAAATAAACCTAAATACAAAATAAATCTATATTAACTAAATAAAATATGAATTAAACATTAACCTAAATAAGAAATGGACTAAATAAAATATTGCTTTAAAAGTAACCTAAGTAAACCTAAAAATTATAGTAAATAAAGTTGACTTCAAAATAATAATAATATATATAATTTAAAAAGAAATATACTGCACAATAGTAATACACTAAATTTTTGTTTCCAAATTAATAGTGGTGGCGTGGGGCCCACCTACCCACGCCACAAGTAATGTCGGCTACTGGCCCAAAGCCGCGCTCTAATCCACATACGTACACACATGCGCACATACGCACACACACCATTGTGGTATTTATAAGATAATGGTGTAACTTTATAATAGAAGAGAAATTATATAATAACTGAGAAATTACACCCTCTGTAGAATTATAATTATAATTAAGCTTATATCTGAATCAGATGTTCCTGTGTGACTTTTAAATGCTGGCACATTGGTTTAATGAACAAACAGTTTCCTTCACATGCAATTAAAATAAGCTTCATAATACAAAATATTTATTTGAACACGGAAATACATATTTATATATAATACAAACAAACAATAATATAGTCACAAGAAATGCGCAGAAAGTTACTTCCCACTAGTTTCTTGTTATCCCACAAGAAAAGCATAGCTGGAAAAATTAATCTACACAATATCGAAGACCAATTTGCAATTCCGCCCAAAAAGTGATACACTATCATCCAATGGAGCAACATTAAAAGGAAAATTATAAGCACAAGTGTTCATAAAAAGATAGGTTTTGGTCTTATCAACTCCCTCAAGCTTGAACATTAGGAAAAGCGAAGGAGTCTTCAATAGAGTTTTTCCTAATGTTCAAGAGTCTTCAATAGAGTTTGAGTCCCCCCGCAAAATAATAGAGTTTTGAATCAATGGAATTTCTCTTGCGAAGTACATATGCTTAAGATACAATCCTTGCACGAAAAAATTCCTAATAATACCTCAACAATCCATAATTTCTAGGAAAATACTTTGAGTCAAAGAGGCTCCAAAATGACAAGACAACATGAAGGAGGGAGTGTAGCCACCATTTCCTGCCCAACTGTTGTTCGACGTCTATCGGTCAACTAGCTCAGTCCTTCCCGGTGAAAGGACCTTGGGCCACTGGAGTACTTCTTGGGCATTCAGTGGCTTCGCGAGTCTTACTCAGAAGAAATATGCTACTAACCTTCGACGTACACACATGGAAAATTGCAAGGAAGTGTCAACCCCTATGAATGTGCAATAGAAGTTATCACAGGACGTTGGCCAAGCTCTTAATGATGAGGATGCCTTTGTCTATCGCACTACTGGAGGTGGTTTACAATGCTTGACGCTCACCAGATCCGACATTTTGTTTGCCGTCAGCAAGGTTTGTCAGTTCTTGGCACAACCAACCGAGGTCCACTGGGAAGCTGTGAAAAGGATTCTCCGGTATGTAAAGAGGACAATATGAGGTCAACATCTACACCTTTGAGTGTTTTCACACATGCGGATTGGGCTAGATGCTCTGATGATCGGCACTCAACCGGTGGCTTTGCGGCCTTCTTTGGACCAACCTTAATTTCCTGGAGCACATGGAAACAGCCAACCGTGTCACACTCATCTACAAAGGCAGAGTACAAGGAAGAATTCGCAAATGGGGGTGCCAAAGTTACTTGGGTACAGTCAATGAGTTGCACATATCGCAGCCGCACCCTCCTGTACTATGGTGTGACAACCCTGGAGCTACTTATCTTACAATGAACCCAGTGTTTCATGGACAAAACATATCGACGTCGAGTTCCACTTTGTCCGAGAGAAGGTGGCACTAGGAGCTCTAGAGGTTCGGCTCATAGCTTTAGCAGATCAGGTCGCAGATGTCTTCACCAAACTGTGCATGAAGCTGATGCTAGAGTGATGTGGTCGCAATCTCAATCTTGAGGGAGTGTGTCAAATGTGACGAGTTAGTGCTGTCTAGCAATTACTCCCTCCGTTCCTAAATATTTTTCTTTTTAGAGATTTCAAATAGACTACCACATACGGATGTATATAGACATATTTTAGAGTGTAGATTCACTCATTTTGCTCCGTATGTAGTCACTTGTTGAAATCTCTAGAAAGACAAATATTTGGGAACGGAGGGAGTAGAACTTAGTGCTAGAATGTAGAAGATCTAGCCAGCTGTTGGCTATATGATGTTGCCATGTCACATATAGTCAAGCTTATAGCCAACAAGTACAATAGCTAGATATAAATATGTACTACTGTGTTGATACATGGCTGACCCCACTCTCTCACAAAGTACTTAGGAGCATGTGCTGCAGCCGGCTGTTAACTAGTAGCCCGCTTCTCTTCTCTCGCCTCTTCTCTCTCTTCCAAGTAAGCAAGAATATACTCCCTCCGTCCGGAAATACTTGTCGGACAAATGGATGTATCTAGATGTATTTTAGTTGTAGATGCATCTATTTTTATCCATTTCTCCGACAAGTATTTTGGAACGGAGGGAATAATATTTAATGTCTTACGAGCCGCCTACGTCACCTTATTGTACTTGCTCTAATGACTTGTAACTGAACATGTACATGTACTATATAAACAGACCAATACAGTGGGGCAAATAGCATCTTCTATCTGGCGGCAATGGCGCGCTCATCGATCCCTCGCTACCCTAGATGATGAGATTAGAACGGGATTACAATTAAGTGTGTGGCACCTCGGTTTGTAACAGAATGGACATGAGGTGAAGCCTCGGTGCTCTGTTTCCATGTGCGGCTGCATAGAAGACCAGTTATCAGTTCTTGTGTTCAATTCAAATCTCAGTGGACAAGCGGATGGATAAGGACGAGGCATAGCTGTCAAGCATCACACGTCATGCAAGGGAGGAAGCGAGCAAATGTGAACTCGTTATATTTTTTGTTGTCGATACTGTGAAAATTGTATCATTAGATGCCAATTTTTTTGTAATCTATATTTCATAATTCCCTAATAATATCCGTAGTTTAAAATAGCGCGCGAAGGATCTTAGCGACAGATCTCTTCTAAATGCTATAGCGTGCTATATGAATTCTGAGTTTGCTAACCATATGTCCCATGTGGTTATGCTATAGCACACTATTTAAAATTATTTTCGTCGGTTTGGACCGAAAACCCTTAGCGCAATAACTTTTCTAAATGCTACAGCAGAGCTATAGCCAAAAATGACAAACGGAGACCGAGCTCCATGAAGACCTTAATTTGAAAACTTCAACATTCAAGCTTTTTTCAAAAATTTCTGCAAAAGTTACGCATATACCTAGATACATAATGAACATGTGTGCAAGTTTTCTGGTCGATATACATTAAAATGAGAGCTAGACAAAAAAAACAAATCTGAGGCTTTTTAGCATATGGAATATTCATTCTTAAAGTCTATGATTTTTTTTTTTGTGTGCAGCTCGCAACTCCACGTATTTCATCCTGAAAATTTTCACGCATACACATTACATCCTTGGATACATGTGTATTTATTTTTGGAATTTTTTGATACTGAAAATTTTGAATTTTGAATTTTCCAAAATAAAGATCTCCATTGAGCTCGGTCTTCAAAATGCCCTACTCAGCTATAGGGCGCTATGTATATAAAAGCATGATAATATCTAAAACACTATCTATTTTCAAATGTGTGGGCAGTACAAAGTGCATGACGGGATGATGCACATATTAAGTGTGAGAATCACGAGGAAATATTTCCTGCTCATTCCATCCGTCATACACTACGGAAAAAAGCATATTTACCTTGTGTTTCTCGGTAAGCCGAGCGTACTTTATTGGTCGTCTGCTTATAACGTTTTAAGACGTGTATTAGAGGCATGCGGCGAAGAACGAGTCATCGGCTTACTACCATGTATGCCATGATACACCTAAAATACACTTGGCTTATTAGGCCTCTCCCAATGCTCCACCTTATACATGTGCTAAGCCTTTCACGTAGGCAATAAATCTAATGTGGCAAGTTATTTAAGAGGGAAGAGATAAATGTGGTGACCTCAGAAAGAAACAATGCTAAGCGCGTGAACCTAGGCAAAATATTTAAATGAAGAAAGCCCACCAATACATGAAGAGCTTTAGTTGCTAAATCATTAAATGAAGCAAGCTTAGCTATCATAAGCTAAGCACCTATGCGTTAAGAGTATAGTTGCTAAGCTATTTAATGTGCCTAGCACCTCATCTAAGCACCGATGCATTGGCAAGAGCCTTAAACCCTCGGCGTATAATGGTAAAAGTGCAGCTCACATGGTGAACAGTCGTGCCACGTGGTTGTTCTCACCACGCTTGACGGCACCATGATGGCCGGGATGTGCAAGTAGTGTGGTTCTGACGGTAAATAGGGCATAATGGCGGCCAAACCTTTGACCGCAGGCGGTTGCCCATATGCCAACTCGCCATCTGGACACACGCATCCCCTGTGGGGCCTGAACAGGAATATGAGGCCATTAATGGCGGCATAACACCGTCACCGGTGTCCACAAACCTCTCCGCCCTCTCTCCCCAACAAATAGGTCACCCTTCCACCCCCATTCTCACACACATCTCTCCGCCGCTCTCACAGCCGCCGACACCGCCTTCACCTCCAAACGATTGTTGTAGTCCTCCACTTACACAACAATGTGGTGTCACGACGGCTAGATCGGAAGCAGTGGCTGAGGGCCATGTAGCCTAACCATCGCGTATGCGGAGGAGCCCCCGTGGTTCGGCCTCATGGTGCCACCAGACATGCGCTTGCCGGGAGGCTGGCATCTAAGAGCATCTCTAGCTGTTTGGTTCCCAAAGACATCAACAATGCCTTTTGGCGTTGCTTGTAAGTGTTTTTCACCCATGGGGCGATCGAGTTTTCAGCCGCGCCCCCAGGTTTCATCCCCCAAAAATTTGAAATTGTCTTTCCCGCTACAAAAAGACGCCACAGGTCCGCCTCCCAGCGATCAACGCCGGCCTTCCACTCGGAGTTCGACATGCTGGGGGGGGGGGGGGATTGCCATCGGCTCTCTCGGCTTCCTCCGGTTTGGCTGGACGGCGACATCGGTGGCTAGGCGAGGGGCCGCATATTTCTTCGGCAGCATGGTGGGCGGATCTGGGGAGAATCGAGGGAGAGTCGGGGGGATAAGGGAGGAAATGGAGGGAAAGGGGGAAGAAAACGGTGGGAAATCGTCCGGTGTAGCCGATAGCGTGGGTCCAGACGACTTTTCGCTTCAGTTGGCGCACTGGGTTCGGCTTGGGTTCGCCGGTTGTTATTTCATCCCAAACCGGCGATAAAACAATGATCTGGGGGGCGACTGGGCCGATTTTTCGTCACGGCTAAAAAGGCGCCTCGGGAGCCTGTTTGGGGGGTGGTGAGGCTCTAAGCCTCGGCGGTGTTCCGGTGCCGGTTACAGGAACGACAAGAGCTACTCGCCAAATACGACAGCCACAATGCCGCTGGGCGGCGCACACTCTAGATGGGCCGCAACCCCTTGACCTTGTTGCACGTGTACCGCATGCAGACTGGCGAGCACCAGGGCGGGCATGGCATGTACCAGGGAGGGGCCCGGTGTTTACCAGGGCATGCAGGACGCACAGGCCGACATGTTCCATGGAGCGTGGCCGCACCCCATGGCGTCAGGCGGTCTCCGCCTCCAGCTAGAGTCGTCCTCGACGCTGGCGGAGGTGGCCTCTACATCCTGAAGCGGATCCGAAGTGAGGTGGTGCGTCGGCAAAGCAGCAGCTGGACCATCGGCCCCTGCTGGTGGACTACAAGGTGGAGGCCGAGCCCGGCGACCCGGGCCTCCTCCGCGTGCTCAGAGAATTGGCGGCGGCCCTTCCACGGATGAGTTGGGGATCAACGCCTCCATTCTCGCATCGGTGGACGACATCGCCATCGACCTAGACGATGACTCCTTGCTCTTTTTGGCAGTGAAGTGGACGACGAGGAAAAGATTTAATATAATGTTCATGAATTTAATAAAATTCCACAAAGTTGAAACTAGTTCATGATTTTGAAAATTGTTTAGGCAGCAAGATTTGAAATTGTTCGCAGAATTGAAAAAATGTTCGTAATTTGAAAAGATTCTATATCAATATAAAACTATTCATGAACTTAAAAAATGTTTACGAATTTGGGAAATGTTCGCATATTTGAAACTGGGAAAAGCTTGAGTACAGTCGGCTGATCCGGCGGGGCGTCCCCCGCCTCCAGCACGTGATGCGTGTACCATGTGTGGCTCGTGCAACACACTATTCTAACTACTTTGTTCTAATTTTTTTTTCTGCAACATCACCAGTGTTGCCATAGTTCCTTCCGCGACAACACTTTTGTTGCAAAAAAAAGAAAGACGCAAAAAAAAGGTGCAGCAAGACCTCTATTACAAAAAAAAATATCTATAACAAGACATATGTTGCAAAAAAAATATCTGCAGCACTACCTTTGTTGCAAATATTTTTGCAACAAGACTTGTGTTGCAAAAGAGAACTTGCAACATGATCGCTGTTGCAAAAATGAGGACAATGGTTAGCCACAAAGTTACTCCAATCTGACAGCTCGCCACCCGACGGATCTTTTAGAAAGATCCGCAGGCCGACGCGTAGCATGTTCCTTTGAAAATCTTAAAAAATAGAAAAAACAGAAGAAAAAACGATGTAGAAATTCCCATCAAGAACCTTCCCAAAACCGGACGGAAGGTTCCTAAAACCACTAGTCTGGTTGACGTCTGGCATGTATATGCTTTTTTAGGGGTAACACAAAGTTTTATTGATCAAAAGCCACAATTTGTGGGATACAAACTTGATCATGAGGTTGGCCAAGCCAAGCATAGCGCCCATGATCTAAAGAGTGAGCAAACTTTGCTAGACTATGGGCACTGGCATTAGCTGCCCGGCCTTCAAAGAAGAAATTGTTGTTAAAGCCGCATTCTAATCTCATCAATGACAGCTCCATATCTACCTTGGGTTCCTTCTTTGATGTCTTAAACAACCTGTTTTGAGTCAGAAGTAACAACAAAATTCTATAACAGAAGGTCTTCAGCCAACGAGATAGCTTCACGGCTACCCTGGCAAAATGGGCATGTCCAGTAGTATTGTCATGGTAGCGATGGCTATCGTATCGAGAGCAACACATAGTCTGTTTGGATTGTGGCCAGCAGTTACCATACCAAATTTTGGCGTTGACTGCAGCCATGGGCCAGTGTTTATATTGAAGCCCAAGTTCTGGAACCACGCCAACATTTTGGTCGTAGCTGCCGATTCCTTTGGGCTGATGTACCCGAGCGCTGGCGAAACTTGGGCGGGCAAATCCTTCGCCAAAATTTTGGCGAGCCCCTGATTTGGCGGGGCTGACTTGGACGTAAACCAAACAGCCCCATAGTATTTGCACAACTATAACGAGACAACTCCCGCGGCAGATCAATAGATTCGCTTCATTGCCGGTGTATGGGCTTTACTGAAAGAGCCAAGATATTGGGTGTTTGGTGGGCTACTACTCTACTGGACCATGGGCCGCATCACAGATATAGGGGCAAGAATTTTTTCCCAGGCCCCGGGCCGTGGCCCTGGTTGCCTAGGGCCCAGCTCCGCCCTATTTTCAAGGGATGGACCATATTATTATAATTTGACTATTGAAACAGAACATCATTACAATTTACGACACTAATATGAAAGGACTACGGGTTCAAAAGTGGAAGAATGTAAACTTAAATTATGAGAATATCATTTGGGGATAGAAGCCTATAGGTGTGTATGATAAGTTGTCGAAAATATCACGGGAATCCATGAAGGCATGCACTTTCGGTCCGTAGGTTTTAACTAAGACTTGTAGCATGTTAATGCATCACTCTGCCTGCTAGTATCCCTCACTTGTCACTGTTGTAGAACTGAACCTTAAGGGCAAGGTAGGCTATGCATTTATACTTCAACACCTCCCCTCACGTGTGGCTCCCTCAGACCTAAATATGGACTGAGTGGGCTGCAATTTTTATGATACCATGTAAAAACTGCACGCACCAGTCAGTTCACTCAAAAGCTCAAGCTGGTAGGGAAAGGTATGCTATTGCATTTATACTTCAACAACTCTAAACATGTTTTGCACTGAAATCTTGTAGCTTGAAATTTATGTCGGCCTGTGACTCGCGACTGGGAAGATTTCCGACTGATATTTACACATTCTTGGAGTCACAGGTCACAGGTCAGTGCAAAACCTTCCCAGCCAGAAAGACTGGCCCCTCTTACATGAATAGATAAAAGGGGCCAGTCTTTTCGGGATCAGTTTGGGAAGCAATGTTTGCAGTAATAAGAGCTGCCAAATTTGCACCTCTATTTACATGAATAGAAAAGAACCCAGAAATGGGACGCCCCTAGCTAGTACTCCTCATCCATTTGCTGGAGAATAGGCATAATACTTGATCTATCCTTCGGTGTTGAGTTCCAAGATGACATGACTCAATGTTTTAAATAGCGGGCTATGGGAAATAGCGACGGGCCTCCAAATCAGCTATAGCGGAGCTATAGCAGGCTAAACCGGGCTATAGCGGGCTATTTGTGAAGGCGACGGTTTAGCGGCACCCTGCTGAAAAGGCTATGGCGGGCTATAGCTTCGCTATAGCAGGCTATTTAAAACTATTTCAGACACACGGGAAGGTCCAAGGCACCATGGCGAGCCAAAGCTTCAGGGGTCAAAGTAATGAGGATCAGGAGACTTCCAACGGGAGGAGGAACAGTAATGCAGGTTTCAGTTTTATTGCTGTGGACCTTTGGTGATTTGGGAGGCAATCAAGGTATCTGTCACTGCCACTACACGATCTTCGTCACCTGAATTTTTTTCCGAGTGATTCAAAATACAACTGAAAGAGAAAACAAAAGTAGAACATAACAGTAAAAATAGGAAAGCCTGAATTTACACGTCTTAAATCCCCCACTTCCTCTCTCGATGCAGTCTCCAATAATGATATCAACAACAGAAACTCGACTCCCTTTTGCAAAAAAAAAAAAAAAAACAGAAACTCGACTCCGTTAGTTACCAAGATTATGTTCAGATGCAACGTCTAGTACATTATCACACCCCTCCTAAAGAGAGATAATATAGTCTGTGCCATCTTCTGCCTCGAGATCCAAAATCTACAGAAACCAAGCCATGTAGGTTGTCCAAGTAGTGACTCTCACAATTATACGGGCTTAACGGATCAGTACGGTCTAAGAGCTGGAAATGATCTTTTCTTCGTTTCAGCTCAGGAAACTTGGTACGAAAAATGAAACAATCTACCTAGAAAGGGAACAGAGAGGACTATCTATGAATTTTTATCTAGTTCTTCTGCATTCTCGTATGAACAGTTTCTTTCTATTTTGTGCATGTGCCAGCCACTCCTCCTGTTCTCTCCTGTGCAATATGTACAGTATCTACTATATCAAAATATTTTACTAGAGGAAAGATGCGCTCAAAATAGAAAATTAAATGTTCGGGTTGTCTACAGGTTGACTGGAGAAAAAGATAAGATGCTGTAGTATATAGGCTTCCATAATCAAGCATCGTCCTTTACCCTTATTGTGTTCACTATTTTCATAGCCTGAAAAGTGCTTCATATACAGTGTTGTAAGTGCAGGGACAAAGGAAATTATATGAAGAAGCTAAACAAAAGAAGTCTCTTCGTCTACACAAACCACCAAATTCTGGTCTTGAAAACAACATCACCTCAATGTTCATACACTGATAAGTTGCGGTTCCTAGATATAATTATTAAGGATAAAATAGGTGCTACAATAATTAGGCTACATCCTCGCCATAGCTGACTTGACCGCATTCAAGATTCTGAAGTAGTGGTAGAACAAAGCAGATTGCTCGCCCTCCAAGCCATCACGGTTGTATCTGTTGCACCCGGCAAGATTGTTACATGGGCTGCCCCCAATCACCAAGTCGAAGCCGCCAAATCTACTAACAAATGATAAAATTCTATCATCAGTAAGAGATTTCACATCATCAATCTCAATGAGCGTGCCTGTCTGAGTCTGATCCCACCAACCCTTAAAAATCCTCTTATTAGCTTTTCTTATCTCTACAGAGACCACTGCCTTCATGTGGATGCCCAGCCTGTGCAAAGCTACCTCTCCTCCTCCAATACCGGTGAATAAGGACAACACATTAACACCATTGGGAAACATGACCTTCAAAACTGACAAGTGGTAAGCAATCAGATCAACTTGAAATGTGTTGCCGAGAGACTTGTATCTCTCCGTGATGCCGAGTCCGCTTGTGTGATCCTTTGGGAAACCGAGTAGATATTCCATCTCTTCAGGCTCCAATGGAGCAACCTTGTTCTTTCCAATCCAGACAAGATTCCCTTTTCTACACTCATTCATGACATACTTTTGAACACTTCGAGCCGGTGGACTATCCGAGCTTGCAAGAGCACGCCCGATCCGTTCTGTCAGCTTTGCACTTGCGACATTTGTTCGCAAGCAATTGAGCTGTGTTCTCAGGTCCCATGAAGGCCACCACTTCTTGTAATGAGGGAATGCCTCAAATATGGTCTTTGGAGGCATAGGAAGAAGAGGTGATCTATTCTCAATTGGCAAATTATGGATGTAGCCTCTTTTCCTCATGATTTGCACACAAATGCTTAGAATCCACAAACTCAGGTTGAATGTCATAAAGAAATCTTGAAATGGTCGCCCATACGCCTTTGGGAGCTTGGGCCACATTTTCATAGTAGAAAAAGGGTGGTCCACTATCTTGTTTAGGAAGAATTCTGGTAACTGATGGTTGCAAATAACCTGGCAAATTAAAACCAACCATTGGATTTGGGAGAGGCATTGGTTCATCATGGCTACCATCCAAGGAGGGTTGATTTCCATGTGCTCTACTTTCATACCGGTTCCTCTTTTTCTTGCTCTCTTCCATCAATCTTGCTTTCTTTCCCCCTCCAAATGAATCGAAGCACCGATCTGTGACCTGCCAAATTTACAGATATTGCAATGACGTTACATCAAATTAGAAGAGCGTAAGTGTTTCCATATACAAATGACAGCAAACCAATAGGTACCTGATGGTCAGATAAGTTTCTGGAATGACTATCTTCGGTAATTCGTGATGCACTTATCGAATCAACTAATTCCCATAGATCAACATCCACACCTACGAAATTTAAACACAAATATATAGCATACAATGCCTTTCTTGGAAAAATGACCGTCAAGGCAACAGTTTCAAAAAGAATCATACCACATCTTGTAATAGCCATATTTGCTTCATCTTCAGAAAAGCCCATGTCTACTAATGATTTGATCTTCTCATCCTTCCCTGACATCTCCCGTAGAAACTACACAAAAGTACAACAAAAAACTAAGATTAGAAAACACATGCTAAATTTTACTGACTTCTTAATGCCAAATAAGTGACTGCTAATAGGGAAACAGGATTACATAGCGACACATATAGGGACGGTGAAAAGAAGGGGGGCCTGACTCTAATGAGTGATCAAGAAATGAATAGCCCAGACTACCTAAGAAACAAGAAATAGAAAACTAGCTGAGAACTAAATCAATGAAATAATTTAGGACTCAACTTCTTATTCTCTAATACTATTTGAGAATGACTTCATAATGAGAGTTACTATATGCATTAACAAATGCTTCCCAATTTATCCTTGAAACAACTACCTACAGTACTAGTTTTGTTGGACTGGAATAAAGTGAAGGTGCATGTCTATGTTGTTTCATATAATGGCACTCTGTGCAGGATGCATAATAGTGGTGAAACACATTCATCTGGTTTCTTCATGTTGCTTTCACGATAGAAAGATAAAAACCGATGGATAATGAGGCAAATGCATGTGTACTTCTTCAGGAGGACATTGCGATATTCCCATCCACTCTATTTCAGGTTCATCACCTGCTAGCAATAAAGAAATATCTTTTTGCTGAGTAGGTGTAAATGTGTAAAAGAAAATAAACACTCTACCGTTTTTTAGGCATTACATATATCTAGCCATGAATAGGAGTGAACAATGGATATTCTCTTCGCAAAGTTTATTTGCATAACTAATAGGAAATTCAGCTATCACATCATAAATTAGTAACATCATATATGCATTTCCCACTCTTCTTGAGGCTATTTATGGAGGGAAGTTTGATGCTACTAATGTGATATGTAATAAATGTTTCTAGTATTATGTTCATTTTGTGTAACTGAAAGTCAAAATTAGAATCTTGAACAATGTGGTTTAGTTCTTTAAGACCTTGTTCTTACTAAACTACATGCTAGTTTCCAAGCCGCCTTAGATTCTATGGAAATGTGATGAGCTGGGTCGCAGCACAAACTCTACTCCAGGGCATGATAGAATTATTTAGGTCCAACTATATTCTTGCTTGGCATGATAGAATTATTTAGGTCCAAATATATTCTTGCTTCTTTCTTTAGAACTCGGTCTTCAAGCTTAGCTTCTATTTCTGCTGAACTCTTTTTAGCTAAGTCCTATCGTATACTATATCATGGACTAGAAAATAAATCAAAGAGAACAAGTGATGCATAATTTTGGGATTTCTGCAGGTTAAAGTTCTTGTAGTATGTGTAAATCATCTCTTGGTTACAAACTACAACACATGTAAGAGTATTTGCTTGTAGCATCATAACTCCATAAATCATATGTCTTGTAACTAATATTCAAATGTATAGGAACTAATGAGAAAAGGAGTGGCCCCTAACACAAATAAATGTTCTAATTCATCAAAATGACAAACAAGCAACCCAATAATACATTTAGTTTCTGCTCCTTTTAGTTCGTTTGATTACTTTGCGGGAGACATTGTCCTAATGGTATTCAAGCTTACTTCCTATGATCAATCTTACACGATAAAACTTAAACATGATAATAATTCTATGTAAAAAAAATGGGTGCTCAAACTTCACAATGCAATTATACACCAATGAAACACTAGAAGCAAAACAAACAATGCTAAAACAGTACATACAGGGGTGCGCAAAGTATGCATGTCAAAGATTTCACATTTATCAGCATACATATGGTTAAAGAATTCTCAACTACTAAACCAGAGAAAAGGAATTATCGACCTCATCACTAGAACCATTAGAGTCGGTCTCTGTATCACCAGCATCGTCATCGCCATCCAAATTCTCAAAATCAAGATCATCATCATCTTCAAGTGCCTGCATTTGGCATCACCGATCCTAACATTTGATCCTTGCTACCATGAAAGCAAGAGCATCATGTGATAAAGTCAGTAATAACGCACAAAGGCAAATACCTTATATGTGAGAAGTAGCTCGAGCAATGCATTTCCGTCACTACGCCCTGAAAGCAAAAGCAAAAGCCTTGGTTAGACACAAGGTGCAAACATAACAAGACAAATGAAATGAATCAGTGTTTTTTAGTATTACCAATCTCCTTGATGCCCTTAACAACCATCTTTTTTGGGAAACCCATTCCCACATATGCCTTGACTAAATAAATAGATGAGGTTTCCTCATTGGCCCACCGATTAGAACCCTTTAGATAGTTGCATAAAAATATGTCACACTAATAAAAACAAGTCATGGCTAGTTCTTGTAATTGAGTGCACAACTATGTACTACCTCACACACAAGTGTGGACGGGCCTGGAGCATCTATATTCCTCAATGCCGGAGCCCATGAGGGTTCAGCCTCACCATAAATTTTCCACTTAAACTTATCACTATCATCGCTATCGCTTGTCCATCCCTGTGAGAAGAATTAAGCACACCTCAATGAATAATTAAAGAAAACCAAGAAAAAAGCAATTGAGGAGAAGAACAATAATTCTGTCATGCACGGTCATAACAACAAGATATCACAATTGGCATCTCTAGCATGAAATTAGTATAGCCATTAAATAATAGTGTGTAGAACACTTCGAAAAGCTAGAAGGAAAGACCACCTTTTTAGTGAACAAACTCCCATCGGCACTGTCAAAACATGGCCATAAGATAATGCCCAAAAAATATACATGAGTACAATTATAAGTTGTTTAATTTCAAGTAACGGGGATTCCTATTGAACTGAAGTGAGCTAGCTTTTAGATTATAATAGTTCAGTAGACAGTAGAATCTGTTATACGTAATGGGGCTATTTTATGGAAAGAGAGTGATCAGGTTGGTAAATCTAAAAGGCTGATCGGATTGACCAGGTTTGTCCATTATCAACTTGATGATGCTTGTATCAAATGGATTAAAAATGGTAATCTGATGTCCAAATCAATAGCTCAAATTCATGAGGTGGAGTGTGAGAGAAGTAAAAGTTTTGGACCATATAGGTGGATCACTGTGACATAAACTAACAACATAGACTTATTGAAGAGTATCAACATGCTAATTGAATTGTTTGGTCAGAGGAGTGCCAATGTTTCATCATGAAGAACATAAAAAAATTAGAATCCATTATATGTTAAAAGTGCATGACAAGTTAACAAGAGAAAACAAAGCCATTCCCAAAGAAACCAAAACATTTGGCCGTTAATCTAGTGGATGATCTTTCAATCAACAAAGCATAACCGTAGGATCATTGTAACTGCACCTAATTTGACTATGGGCCATATTATTTGACTCACTTACATAATTGGACATGGCAATCGCAAACTTATTCTCTTTCCTTTTTATATTTCCCCATGCAGAGCACTTACATATCATGTGGACTTGTTTTTGTTCTTCGTACTTCCACACTTTAGCAACTCAAACATTAGCATAGGACATCCTACTACACATGCATGCTTGGCCCTCCATTGTATTTGCTATTGTGTGCGAGCAAAAATGTGATGCTACCTAAAAAGAACTATTACACACTTTCTCGATATGTTACCGACCACAGATGGAAACATGATAACAAAGTCACATTACTTATTCATGTACACATGATGCAATCTCCATTGAAGTAGAGTATGAAGTAGAAGAAAACCTCATACCCAAGGTTCATATACATGTGTAGGATCAACAAGCTTCAGTATCCACAAGATGCAACATGCGCAGATGCCATTATGGTCGACGTAATTGGTAAGATGTGTCTAAGATGACGAACATGCATGGCAGCTAATTATGTGAAGTCTGGCTTGCTGGCCAATTCCACCAGCCATATGGAGGAAAGAATACAAACAATTAATGTCAGAAAGAGAGAGAAAAGTATACTATTTGGTGTTTGACTTGTCTTGAGTGCGTTCATGCCACTTGCTACATCGGTGTGTTACGCCATGTAGCCATGTGCGGTACATGAGGATGCTATGGAACTCGGTTGTTTAGAGTGAGTGGAGATGAAAAGTCCTATCCTACCCGCACAACAATAGCCGAATGTTCTCTTGGCAGGACAAACATGTTTGTTCGGTCTTGAGTCGTTATAGCTAGCAACTTCCTGCATTTTTATGTTTCTCTTGGTAGCAACATAGCTAATGCCGCATAGCTATAGGTGGTACATGAGTGTGCTTTGGAAACTAGCTGTCAAGAGCACGTACAAATGAAATGCCCCCTCTTGTCCAGCGTGCGGATTTTTGAGTGGTCTCTTGGCCAGGGTATTAGGATGATGTGATGCTTAGTGTTGAAAGCGAATTATTTCCCCTAACAACTCTGAGAGGGTAGCCTGAAGATGGTTGACCCTCGAGCAAGAAAGTTGAACAATTAGAAAGCTACAAATTTGATTTTGATCACAGAATTTACGTCAAATTGAGAAGGTGAGAGGGAAACATAATATGTGCCATTCCACATGTCAAATCAAGCAAGTAAGAGCCGAAACAACAATAGTGCCATGCCAGCTCTATCGAAGAATATGTTAAAGAAGAGGACGTCACAAGCACAAGTCAATCCCACCAACTCAGCATGCATTCCAGGAACAATTGGTGGGCGCAAAGAGGCTATTATTCGGCATTTTCAATGTCAACAGAGAAAAAAACATTACATCATCTTACTTTGATTTTTAATCAGTTCATCGGTATGTATTACTTTTAATATGTGCTAAAAAGAGAGACTAACTCTTAGAAATATTATAAATCATCCATAGAATAAGCAATTTACATGAAATCGAGCGAGTGAGAGGGAAACAAAAAGGCATTCTCGTAATTCCAAGTCCAGTACATGAGAGCCGAGGTGACTAGCAACATTGTCATGCTTCCTCTAATAAAGCACATTTGACCAGGAAAGATGACAATGACTGCGCAAGACCATGACCCAAATCGGCATGTACCCACCATGAATGTTGATTCCAAAAGAAAAATGCAAATCCAACGTACATGGGACGCCCATGCTTATTGCCGTGCCATATGCCATCCGCACGTTAGTTGGTTGTACCTGAAAATGGCGGTGTTTACGCGACATTCCCTTCTTCAAGGCATTAATTGAAGTTTGCTCAGACTTGATTTTTGGGGTGAGAACTCTGGATCTGGCCTTCAGTGATTGGATCTAACAATGTCGACATGAGACGTAGTTCCCTTTGCAGAGGCACCACCGTTGAAGAACCTCTCTTCAGTTCCTATGATGCCAGAGGTGGCAGTTGGTGTTGTTGCATGTTGATGCTTGCTACCGTCACTTTGGCATGACTTTTTGAAGTCATGCTTTTCTTTCCTCTTTTTATATTTTTAATAATTTGTGTCTGTAGATCATCGATCTCTTGACTAGCTATGTCTTTATATCATCTTTTACCTGACTAGCTAACATGACATGCTGACTAGATGGTCAACGCGGTCAAACCCATCCGACTCATCGGAAACTAGCACCGGGCCGAGGGCAGGGTTTGATCCTGAAAGGTTTGGGAAGTTGGGGGTTGAATCTTCGTCGGTTTTACAGCTGGGGCTTGAATCTTAGACAAACCAAAGAGTTTAGGGATGAAAGTGGACTTCTCACTTCTGATCTTATTTGGTGTGATTCTGATGCATGCTCAACATGAGAAAATGCGAACAAGGGCAGATAATCTCTTTGGCATCCCACGATATGGCAAACAGATTAAAGAATCTCTTTTCTTAGTTGGATCTTTAAAAGAATTGTTCCAAGCCTTTATAGTTGCAGAAAGAGATTCAAGGAGGAGCTCAAGTGGTTGGTTCACAGAGCAAAGAGGAAAGCATACCACAACATGGAGGGTTGGGTTCAGGCCTTTGCCTAACCCCTGTATTTTATTTCCCTGTTGTTTCTGTTGTATCGTTAGTTCGTTCTTTTATTCTTTTCTTTTCTTTTGGCTTGTTAGGTTTTCTCCTTCTTCTGTATAGCTTTTTTTCTTATTTTGAGCCCTTTGTATTATGTTTACAAAAATCAATAAAAATATGCAGCAGAGTCCTGCTGTTTCTCTCAAAAAAAAAATCTCTTTTCTTAGAGAAACATATTGAAGAGTTAACCAGACAGCCAACACAACGTCAAGTCCGGTGGAAACCCCAATGCTCAACGCCCCCAAACTCCACGCCGCCAAGAAATGACCCTCCAAGAACGCAGAATTCTTGAGGAGATCAAGCGGCGGTTGATGCCCGACGAAGACTGCCCGCCGGAGTAGTGGCCGACGATGACGTGGATCCGGCTGGGGTTCATAGCCGATATAATTGAAGAACTGTGAGGGCAGTACCAGGGACATGCTGAGGCGGCAGAGGGGTTCTTGGCCCGCAATCTTGACAACAGCTAAGAAGGTGTTGACACAGCGGAGGATGATGACGGCAGATTCAAGTACACACTGGAGGAGCTGCTCGGCAACGACGAAGAAATGGACGCTTCATGCATTGCACCAGCGCCGGCGCTGATCTCCCGTGAGGGCCCATTCTTTTTTTCGAGAATTGTGAGGGCCTATTCTATACGTGTGTGACCAAGAAGGGCAAGGTTTGCATCCAGAAGTTGACGCAGGATCTGATTCTAGTATCTGGGACAACGGCACAATTCAATGACGAAGGGGTCTTTGTTGAAGATACCACCAAAAACCCATATGAAAAACTGAATCGATCACACACAGACATACAAGTCAACAATGACAAACAATGATGAGAGGCTCCTCCGCATCTGGATGGAGGTTGTACGAGAGCTTCTTAGTAATACTTCAATGCCATAATAATTTCTATAGGAAAATCACTGGACAAGAGGAAGGAGAGAGAAGCATACCGCCATTCTTGGCGCAGAGGCCCTCTGCTCGATCTCCCCGACGCACTAAAGGGAAGGCGCAATCTTATGTGTCCTTGCGCGGTTGAAGTGAAGACAAGACGGGTTACACAACCTCTCAATGGGCAAGTGGGGTCTAAGGGCCAAGCTGTAGGAAAGTATATAAGTGCAGTGTCAATAATTGTGCTAGCGTAGGCATAGCTGTCGAGCTCGGCAAGTATGACAAGTCTTTACATCCAAATTTGGATATAAATCAGTGCTTTTATAGTAGACCAAAATCAATATATTTGATATGTAATCATTTTTAATATATAACAAAATTAAGAGCATAGTAGTTAATGTAGAATTACTACTTTCGTATTTTAATATGAGGTAATTGCATCCGAGGTACATAAACTTGGCAGGTGGGTCCAGTTCGGCACAAAAACTTTGAAAACATGCCCCGCAGGTACGTGAACGCCAGCTAAGCATGAGGATGCTCGGGGCTGCTCCACTCTTTTGCAATGAAATAGAATGCTATCGCGGGTCCCTTGGGAACGAATTTACCAGATAACCCCCTGGCTCCATTGTTGCAGGAGGCACACATGTGCTGCTCCCCACAGATAGACCTCTAGCGAACCTTGTGGTCCCAAGTCATGTTAGTGACCTCATCGTCGCTGCCCATGACCCATGGCGACATATCCCGTCGTTTTGATTACCACGACTGCCATCAGATTACGGTAATTACTCTGTCCTCCTCATCCTGACTTGCTACTGCACGGACGTAGGGATTACCTAGGGTTTGAGTGTGGTGCATGTTGCAGATCACATTCGAGATCGGCGGCAGCCGTCAGTGTTACTTCACCATCTCAATTCTCCTTTCACGATCAGAACATACGCTCACATCGCTGATTGCTGCATGCATCCATCACCGGTGCACCATTCCCAAAATATTTATTTTTATTTGTAAATATTTATTTTTTAGAAAAGGAGGACGACCCCCGGCCTCTGCATCTGGACGATGCATACGGCCACTTTATTAATTATTGACACAAGACCGTACAGAGTCATACAACAATAAGTCTAAAGCCACCAAACTAAGCAACAACCGTCGCTATCCCTATCCAGTTGATGTAGGGCTTGAAAGTCTGGCCTCATACCAAATAGACCACGCCAGCCAAAGCTAACCATCTAAAGACTTGAGGTCCCACCGGTGACGCCTGCCGGGTATGGGCACCCACCAGTCGGCGTGCTTCTCAACCAGGGACCCTGCCGGAATGCGAGGCCGCGCAACCACGCCACGAACCCATCTTCAGAGTCAGATCGCTGCATCAACCTTGGCCAGTCCAAGCTGCCGCCGACGCGCCACCATGACGCCAGTGAAGCGTCACCCTCTGCGCAAGTCCATCTCCGCTCATCAGCACCGAGTCTCCATCACTGCGCCCACGCGCGAGATCCGCCGTCATCAATGGAGCAGATGAAACACCGCCTCTCTTGTCCCTCCAACCAAAGACTTTTCGCTCCAAAACGATGCCCCGGGATGGAGAAGCGATGCAAATAGCACCGTCGTCCGATCCGGTGAGACCCAGATCTAGGGTTTCCCGGAACTTCCCGATCAGGTTGATGAGACACCTGCAGCGATGCCTCGAAGGAAACGACGCTCGAGACGCCGCCATCGTCCGCCAAGACCGCAGCCCGCACGATTTTCACCGGAAGCCACGTCTTCCCGTCTCGTGGCTGGGCCGGAACCGAGCGGAACCTCGCCACGAGCGTATGTTGCCGTCGGTACTCCGGCGGAGATCCGCCATCTCCTCACCGTCCTCCACGCGCCACCGGTGGCGAAAAGCCTCCCGCGACGGATCAATCGGGCGTTGGATCCGATAGCCGTCGTCACCATCACGGCGGGACAGCCCATCCCGCCGGATGAAGCGCCACCGCCGCCCGTCCATGCAGGCCGCCGCTCGCCGTGATCCCGGCGATGGTGCTCCGGCCCCCGCCGCTCGGCCCGGATTCTCCGTCGAGCCCGCCGTTGGATCTCATGAGAAGAACCGCCCGCGCCTCGAATCACGATCTGCCGCTACCACCCGCCGAGAGCTTTGTCACCGGGCCCGCCGCCATCATGGCCCACGCCTGGCAGCGTGTGGCGGGAGGAGGTGGGAGGAGGAGCTGGCGGTGCTAGGGTTAGCCCCCAGCACCGCCTGGGAGAGGCGGCAGGGGTGCGAGGGGGTCGTGCTCTCTCTCTCTTGCTTGCTTCTCTCTCTTGTAAATGTTTATTTGTAAATTTCATTCTTTTTCATCTAATTTGTGGCATATGTTGATGATTATGGGGCTGTTTGGTTCCTAGCTACACCTTGCCACACTTTGCCACACCCACTAGTAGAAAAAGGACCTATAGTCCCGGTTTGTAAGGGCCATTAGTCCCGGTTTTTGAACCGGGACTAAAGTGTCGGTACTAATGCCCTAAACCTTTAGTCCCGGTTCTTGCATAAACCGGACAGATGAAACCTCACGTGGCCGGTCTTGGCGAGCCAGGCGAGGAGAGCCCTTTGGTCCATTTAGTGGCACCAACCGGGACCATAAACATCATGTCGGCGTTTTAAGGTGCTAGGGGTTTTTGGTTTTTTTTAAAGGGGTTAGGGGTTTTGGGGGGTTAATTTAGGTGTTTCATATATTGTGTTAGCTAGCTAATTAATAGAGAGAAGTGTCCTCTCTTATCTACGTGGCTTGGTCGACGCCACGTACTACGTATAGAGAGGACTAGACACGCTAGCTAGTAAGCAAATGAAGGAAACAGAAGATCATCATGAACATATGCATATAGAGAGAAGTGATATCGACCACATCTCCTTCTCTGAGAGATTGGTCGAACAACAATTTCTCGTATATATATCTGACGCTACGTACTTGCTACATATATACAATATAATTATCTCTTACAATATAATCTCCTAATTCCAAATGAACTCAGGGTCCACATGGTATTCTCCGTCTTTAGCGATCACGTGGTCAAGAAAAGAATGCCGCCAATTCCTCTTGAATTCCTCGCATACGATCTGGTGGTAGGAGTTCATCCGCATCCGAAATATCTAATTTGAAGAAGGGGTCAATACATATATATGAATAAATGAAACTGAACACAAATGATAGCAATAAAATAAAATTGTGAATATTATTATTTACGCACTTCATATTGTTTGTCGAGTAGCCCGCTCACAGTGTCGGGTGTGGCGGATGGACTATAATGTAGTATCCACGGTAATCATTCTCTTGTTCCTGCCACAACCACTTTACAAGAAATAGAGGTCAATTAAACTGATAATTAGCAATCATGCTAAATGGTATTGATGAAACTAGCGCTTGAATCACTAGGAGATGCGTGGAACATGATACTATAGTTCTTACTTTCGGGTGTCTAAATTGCAGCTTCTTCGGCAGTCCCGGAGTTTTTGAGGTGATTTTTTTCCAAACCCTGCCAGCCACTACTAGGAAAAGGCCTACTAATGGCGCACCTAATTTGGCCATTAATGGCGCATTAGTGGTGCGCCATTAGTGCCACGCCATTAGTATATTTTACTAATGGCGCACCACCTAATGCGCCATTAGTATCCGTATACTAATGGCGGACCTCAATCGCCATTAGTATATACAACAATGCGCCATTAGTATGCCTCGAGGGGCCATGTATACCAGTGCTTTGGCATACTAATGGCGCACAACAACAAGATCGCCATTAGTAACTTCAGCATACTAATGGCGCACTTTGTTTAATGATGCGCCATTAGTATCCTTTGGCATACTAATGGCGCCTTTATCATGTGACGCGCCATTAGTATGAATATTAGGTTTTTTATTTTTAATTTTCTGTTTTTGCGAGAGGTTACAAAATGTATAATTGGACAAAATATAGACAGCACACATCAACAACAGATTCATCGAATACAATAGAAGATTAGTCTCTGAATACAATTCATCATATTAGTCTCCGAATTGAAAAGACCGAACAAAGATAGAACATTATATCACAAGTCTCGAGACCGCGAGTAGCGAGTTTGTCTTCACATTACAAGTCGATATCGATCATCTAAACTACCATCACATAGAAGAGAGCTGCGGTCATCACGATGAGCATCATCATGATGAAACTTCGTCTTCATCCGGTTCCTCAACGCTCCCTCCCTCTCCCGCTAGATAGCGGGCGTATCTAGATTCGGCCTCGGCCCTAGTGGTGTACCTTTGTAACTGTTACCGCTGAATCGGTGAACCTGTCTCCGACACTCCTCCCGATCGTCATAGACTCAGGAACCTTACCCTTGTACCACGACATACGACGGCATCGCTATGCACTAGCAAAACGAAACGTTAGTACCAATTCACGCACAATACATAAGCAATATATAAGTATGCAGCAGAGCGATCGGAAGAGAAAAGCAAGACATTAATAGCATCGATTACATCTAAGTTGAGCGACTCACGAAACCAAAGAGACATACTACGAGTTCATTAAAGTTTAATTACAACATGAGCCAATCGATGTTTGAGAACTAGACACAGCATCACCGCTTCGACTCGACTCAAGGGACCGGGCGTGGATGAAGCCGTCTGCTCATCGTGGGAGTCATGAAATAACAGGCGTTGTCGTACCTGCATTTGTAGCATTGTGTTGATGTCACCGTTGGACGGTTGATTTACGAGGTACAACTGCCCCGAGGTACGAAGGACATCTTGATGGATGATTTCCGCAAACTCCATCGGATGCGAAAGAATTCTTGTCTGATGTCCGTGTCCTAGATGCCGACTGCGCTTCATGGCCCAATCTTTGATTTTACTCGGTAGCGAAGTTGATGGTGGTCCCGCACGATCTCCGCATGTGATGGATGGCGTAGTAGGCACCCTTCCGACTGCCGAGCATTTGCTTGGCCTTAGCGAGCGTCGTATTGTGGGAGAACACGTGCTTGTCGTACTTACGAATAGGCCTGGTGAAGGTGCCTCCAGATTTGGCGTAGCCAGGGAGAACATCATCAAGAACCTTCTTAACATTTGTATAGTCTACGTTCGACTGACGGTCCGGGTCGAAATACGTGGCCATGGAATATTTGGGGCTTAGGAGGATGAGCGTGCAATGTGTGTCACTGCAGAAAACACGGAATGTTAAAAGAAAAACGATCGAAATCTAAGAATTCATATGTTACGGGCGGGTTGAGGGGAGGACTTACTCGGGAAAGTAAGGCGCGAGGAAGTTATCCTTATCTTGGTTTGCGAATGGCGCCTTGAGGTAAGAACTCGCGACTTGCCGGTCCCAGTGCTGCCCAAGATCTTGGCACGCATGTAGAAGGGTCGACTATCACGATGTCCTAGGTCTTGTCGCGAATGATCCGCATCTCCATACTCAGCGAAAATAGCCGAACGAAGGTGTAGTGCAGCGGATGAAGGCTAAACATAGCAAAGATGTCATCAAACCGCACGATGATTGTACCCCCGATGTCGCCATCCACAAAGCCCTTGCCCTCTGGCACCTTGGCCACGAAAACCGGGTATGCCACATCCTTCTCTCTGAGACGCCGCTTCTCCAAAGAAAGAACAACATGCGTGCAGACTCCGCATAGCACCGGTTGCAGCATTGAGCATATTTGGCGGTAGCATCGCCCTACCCGCCACATGCACCCTCCTCGAGATATCCTTAGGTGAAGGTGGCCCGTCCACGAGCCACGGATCGCATTTCGGTGCCGGTGGCTCGCACCCTTCTTAGTCTTTCTTTGCGTGCCTTCTTCTTCTCCTATAATGGGACCCGAGTTCTGCTCCTGAGACCGCCTTCTTGAGTGTGTTGGGGCTGATAATATTTCGCACCTCGCGTGTCCGAGGCTCGGTGAAGTCGGGTGGAGGCGTCTCCACGAGAGCTGAGCAGACGAACGACGCTGTTGCAACTTGGCTTCTCCACGGTACCAGCTAGATCGCGCACGTCTTTTGTTGGGTTGGGTTCTTGAGAAGGAGGCCCCATGAAGTCGCCATCGTACCCATGTTGACCAAAGTCTTGATCGGCGTTGCCAAATGTATCGTCGTCGTCGTCGTCGTCGTTACGATCTGTGCCATATGCATGTTTGGATCCGATGGCATAGGGATGTCGGCACCATTGCGGCGGTCTTGCCATGGGCGACTTGGCGCCCGGCACGATGGCGGTGTTGTCTTTGGGTGGTGTCCCCGCCCCAAACGAATCTGGCTCTTGACCAGCGAGGGCCAGCTTCGGCAGAGTCCGAGGGTCATCACGTCATCATCGTCGGCCCGACGGGTCGATTCGAGGTAACAACTTCGTCGCAGCCTGGCAGCACCGAACCAGTTCAACCCTAAACAAGTTGGGTGGCATCCGGGTACCGTGGAACAAGGGTTGCCGGTTGAGCGATTTTGCCCTTGGCGACATCGACCAACTCGTTGTTCACGAAGTGCGGGAGAGTGCACGGAACATCGGCGGCGCCTACTGCGAAAACATGTAGGGCGTCGAGGATGCCCGATCAAAGGCAAGGAGATGAAGTCCTCGGCGAGAGAGGCTTAATTAGTTACCGTGATGATGGCGTCGAGCTCGGCTAATGTCGAGGCACCGCCAGCGGGCGTCGCGATTCGACGGAGGGGCCGCTTCTTGCAGAGGCACCGGCGGCGTACACCCGGTGCATTAAGCTCCCGTGCGGCGTCCGAGACACCAATGCCGCCTCCGCCGGAGACACCAATGGCCCCGCCATCGCGTTTCGCGAAGTTGCTGGCCGTGAAGCTAGGAATCGGGGCGGCCACGGCCGCCCGCAATCCACGCACTCAACCCCTCAATCAAGGTAGGCACAATGGCGGTGATCGTCGCTCCGAGTTGTTGTTGCACTTGCTCTTGGACAATCTCCGAATCCGCGCCACATGCCTTTGAGTTCTTGAACCTCGCGCGCTGGCTTTCCGAGCTGGTCTTTTTCTCCTTTCGCCCACCATTGTTATAGTATGGCGACCATTTTGTCGACAAGCCTTTGCCGCCACCACGACCAGGTGGCGATAAACTTCGAGCTTATCCTTGTTCTTCATTACATTCAACGCCCTATTTAGAGTGGTGTCCCAAGGGTTGCTCTTAGTCGACGGCCATCGCTTTCGATCCGCTGCGGAAGGAATGTGAACCATTTAGAAATTTGGCTTCATTAATTAGAATGCAACCATATGGAGCTAATTACGCGGGGGTGTATTCCTTACCAGAACAAGCTCAAGCGCCCTGGTCTTCGGATCCGTGGTAAGCTCCTTTGTTTTCAGGTCCTTCTTGTACCGGCCACGACAAAGTTCCCCGGTGCCGCTTGTCACCGTATTTATCGAAGAGAGGCGGTAGGCCTTGCTACGGCCAGTCCGCCTCCTCCTTGTCCCATATAGGCTCCGCCACTCTGTAACACGCCGGGACCGAGTGTGTGTTCCCCTAAGTTCAGCTCCGCATTTCTTTCCCCATGACTTGATTGGGAGTTTGCGGTGCTCGAGCAATTGATCTTGAAGTCGTTGTAGTCATCTTCGGTGATCGAAGGATTTTTCTCCTTGATCTTCTCATAACTCTCACCTTTCTCGATCATTCTCTTCACATTGCTTTTCCAAGTAGACAGGGGCCTTGCTCATCTTCGTGAGGGCAGCATTGTTAACTTTATTCCCTTTGAGGCTTGTGTTCTCAATTTCATCGGGGAACTTGTATCGTTCGTGCAGCTTCTTGAAGAGGAGATTGCGCAAATTCCCTCGGTCAGGATGCCTCGGGTTCTCGGTGTTGATCGAGGCGGTGCTCGGAGAATGCACGAGCTAAAGCGAGTACCCTTGACTATTCGTTCGGGCGCCGTTGGATTCCCGTCGGAGTCCACTTCAGTAACTTCCTCCTTGAGGGTGTGGAGCACGGTCGGGCGCCGGTACTTCCGTTGCCTCTTCGGTTGGATGCCATCTGTGCGTGCACCGCCATCATCAGTGGTGGCATCCTCGGCGGCACCATCAGTGGTGGCATCGGTGGGGTCATCCTCGGCGGTACCATCAGTGGTCTCAGGATCGGTGGGGAAGGCGGCGTCCTCATACAAGTGAGGTTGTTCCTCCATCTCCTGGGACAGCTCCCAGAATGCCTTGCCGCCCGAACCCCCGGCCTCATCGTTGTTGGCCATGTTTCTCTCTAAATAGGAACAAAGTTTGGTCAAAAATTTGGTTATTGTCAAGGAACAAGATCATGGTCTCATCATTTAGGGTTTGTCGACACCGAGGCATCCTAAAAGCTAAGCTTTTATCATTGAGGGTTTTTCGACACCGAGGCACCCTAAAAGCCTAAGCTTTCATCATTAGTCACAAGTACCCCGTCCCATGCATTAGTCACAAGTACCCCATATGTCCTATTTTTAGCAAAGTCATGCTAAAATTCACGGAAATTTTCAGCATGACCTTTGCTGAAAATAGGACATATGGAGTACCAATTTGCTGGAGCGGAAGTTAATCGACATTCCAGCAAACTCAAAGGGCCTCTCGAATTGGACAAGGCAAAAAGGCCTCCATCACAACATGGAAAATACATTGGCATGTGAAGAGGTGAAACAATATATGCATCTCCAAGCAGTATCATTCAACATTTTGGACAAACCACTACAAGCAATACCGGATCGTAATGTTTTTTATACATAACTGCTAAAACCCTAGGAGTTAACCGAGCCACCAACAGAATGTGGACTTAAAAGAGAGAGTCACGGACGGTGACATGATATATTTTCATAAAATTAGCTAGTTTTACTTATGGTGCACAAAGGAACAAGTCTGCAGTGCACTTAGAAAAAATGAAGGAACTTCTCTCTACCACCGCGTAATCTGATTCTTTCACATTGCTTGTCTTTTCCTTTTTTACTCAATAACGGTAAGCACTAATACTCTTAACTGCACTATAGAAACTGAACCAAATGAACTCCTTTTAAATTGCTTTGGAAACCATGGGATGTTTCGACTTTTTTGTTGCCTTGGTCATCTTACGTTGTCTTGACTTTTTTCTTGTTGCATTTGTCTTCTAAAAATATAGTGATATTTTTGCAGCCTTTTTGACAAACTATGGGAAAAATATTTGAATGATGTTGCATGCATACAAAAAAGATATTTCGAAGTGTGTTTGAAATGTTGCAACATTTAATATTTATGTCTAATAAATTCCCTAGCTGAGCATTGTGGAAATGGATATCGAGATGGGCCTACATATCGTCCTCTCATGCCCCTCGAATGGATATATTGCCCTAGTGGTATAAGATAGTGTGGTTCTTTGGGCTATAAGGAATCATCGACCACAGGCCCACCCACCCATTACTTTTTATCAAAAGAGAAATGGTCTCCATGAGAAACTATCACGATCAAAAGATCCTCTAATGCCCAAAGTGCGACGTGGCACAAAAACACATAGTGCAAACCTATAGAGGACAGTAAAAGTACACTAATAAAACTCAGGAAAGAAGAAGTAAAAGTACCCTCAAAACAAGTATTAATGAGACTAATCTTTGTGTAAATTTGGAAATTGCAGAGGGTAATATTGCATTTGAGATTGTAATACCGACAAGAGTAAAACCGGTACATGTTACTAGTAGGTGTATAGAGAGTGCAGTGGAAAAGCAAGTACTGCAGTGCACCAAATTCTGGACCTTTGATTTGATATATACATGAGCATCTTGAGAAAGTCCCTGCTCGCTCATTCACGGAACATTTTTTTTCCACAAAATAATTTCACACACATATTCCAACAAGCACTTGAAAACAGTAGAGTATATACTAGCTGTGTTTGCCAAAGCTAACGACTATGTGATAGTGAACAACACAAGAGGTGCTGCCGCTCGAGAGGCTTCAATTTGAAATACCACTGGAAGATAACTAAAAATATGTGGAAGTGGAGCATTACTACTCTACAGAAAGATAACGCAATGTAACAAAAGTGTAACTCTATCCATCTACAACGAAACCACCTCCTGAACATAATGGACGGATTTGTGAAGCCCAGTAGTGCATCCTGGACCTGGAGGAATGCAGGATCGATCGACAGCCTCTTTCTACGAAACTGAACAATCGGGCCTCTATTGTGGAAAAGCCCAAAATACCATTTGTGAAATTTCTAAGTTACCCATCATCATGGACGGCTAGATCTGTTTAGTACTCCGGTTAGTGCCATGGGAGTACCTGCACTGTCAGAACTGCTAGAGGCATGTGTGGCTGCATTGCATTGAAGCGGTATGTCCTTTTCTCGATAACTTTAATTTATGTCCGAACAATCCAAAGTATAGAGGCAGGGATGTGTGCAATGAAACAATTATTGGCAAGTGAGGCAGTGAGCAATATACTATTTGAGTTCTTCTGTAAAACTAGAAATGAAAGCTAAGTTCACCAGTTTATATGTATGCAGGATTCATATATTTGAGTTCTTCTGTAAAACTAGAAATGAAAGCTAAGTTCACCAGTTTATATGTATGCAGGATACTCTCATGGTCACTTCTCCAGGGAATCACTGATTGTAACACCTAATGAAACTAGGGGACTAACCACTAGGCAGCAGAATCGCATCACATGCCTCACTGAATCGTCTCTGATCGAAGAGCAGCATCGCGCGGATCAAATCTAGTGATTGCTACACCGGGGAGGAGGCGGTGGGGAGGAACCCGAGACGGAGCTGGCCTTGAGGCCCAGGGCCAGTGAGTGGTGCGGCGGCGTCGGCCGAGGCCGAGGCCGAGGCGGCGTCTGGGCCGAGGCGTCGAGCGTCGAAGGCCGGGTGTCGAGGCTGCGTCGGCCGAGGCGTCAAGGCCGGGCGTCGAGGCCGAGGTGGCGGGGCAGCGTCGGGAGAGGAGAGGAAGGGATCGAGGGCGAGGGCAAGGGAGAGAGGGGATAGGTTTGGGCGGGGAGGAAGTATGGATGGGGCGGCACAATACAAATGGCGCACCACCCCTCGGTGCGCCATAAGTACATCCATACTAATGGCGCACCTCACCACAGTGCGCCATTAGTATTTTTTTTTGATTTACTGCTCGAGCCAACAGGTTATCTTCCACCGACCTGATCCACATCAAGTTCCCTCTACTAGCTCGGGACCGGTGGCCAGTTCTCACACCAGGAGGTCCTAGGTTCGATTCCCAGGCTCCACAATTTTTTTTATGCATTTAAAATGCTGTTTGATACTTATTTGAGTTTAAATATGTTCAAACTGGTTTAAATCATAACAGTAATATTTTTTATAAGACAGTAATAATTTTTAAAAATATCATCAAACAGTAATGCCGGTGGAGCGGGGAGGTGCGAGAAGGGGGGCGAGGCGGCGGTTGAGTAGGGAGGGGTGCGGGGTCGGCTCTTGGCGGTTGAGTAGGGGAATCGAGGTGCGGGGGGTGTTGGCGGCGGCAGTGGACCGGGGGTGCTTTCGGCGCGAGGGGACGGATCTGGCGAGGTGGGATAGCGATCGAGATGGAGGGATCGAGATCAGTGTCCATGAAATTTAAAAATATTCATGATAGTTCAAAAGTGCCCATGAAATACAATCGAGAAATGAAGGCTACGATTTAAATACAATCGATCTTAGCTAGCTATCTGTTCACAATCTTCTTGCCCTTCTTTTTCGCAAATGGAGTTCTTACGTGGAGCGGACGTCCTTTAGGTAGGGTGGTCCTGCTTCTTCTTGTGGTGTATGCTGCTACTTCATCATCATCGTCATGTTCGATCCTCGGTCACCGTGCTTGTCGAAGTCTTGCTCATTGGCTACTCCATCCATTCCGATGATCTTCCTTTTGCCTCTCCTCACGACAACACGACCGGGCTTTGACGGGTCGGTAATGAAAAGCATTGGTCAACTTGGGAAGCCGGTACCCATGGCTTATTTTTCGTGGTGACGTTGCGCCCGGTCTTGGATTTGGCTTCGGTATAACCATGGTGGTGAAATACGGTCTTCTTTTAGGGCGCTCTTCGCCCATCGACCACGGAACATCGGGACCTTCTCTCCAGCGTAGCTCAGCTCCCAGATCTCCTCGATCCTTCCGTAGTATCTGTCCTTGTCATTACGGTGTAGGATTCCATCGTTACCCGGAGTTACGATAACCATCGCTCTTCATGTCCTTGGCCTCGGTTGTAGAATGTGTAGCCGTTGATATCGTGACGCCTCATAGGTCATCAGGTTGTGCTCGGCGCCTGTGACAAAGGCGAATATGAGTTGTTCTTCCGCGGAAGAATCCTCATGTAAAGGGTACGGCGAAGCTTCGCTTGAACCAACGCGTGAAACATGAGTTGTGCTCTTTGATTATATCTCCGTCCAGTCCTCTGTTGGCCTCGGTCATTGTACATCTTCTTAATAAAGGTTTTGTGCTCTACCACCCAAGGATCGACCACGTCTATGTGTTGTAAGCGCGACTAGGTTTGCTCTTTCAAAGTCGGCGAGTCGACCCTCTAAGTCGACATGCATTTCGCGGCGACCCTCACGGTGACCCCATCCAGCGAGCCTGCCGAGGTGCTGTTGACGGGCAGACCAACGGGGTTCTCAATGCCTAGATAATTCGTGCGGTAGGAGATGCACTCTTCGGTCGAAAAGCCCCTGGCTATACTTCCCTCCGGGCGTGACATGTTGCGAACGTATCCTTTGATGACACCATTCATCCTTTCGAACGGCATCATGCTGTGCAGGAACGTTGGCCCGAGTTGGATGATATCCTCCACTATATGGACCAGCAGATGCACCATAACGTCGAAGAATGCGGGCGGGAAGTACATCTCAAGCTCGCATAGTATCACCACGATCTCTTCCTCGTAGCCTACGAGTTGCCTCACGCCAATCGACTTCCGAGAGGTGACGTCGAAAAGTTGCATAGGCCAAATAGCGTTTCACGGACGTGCGGCGTCCATGATCCCACCGGTTACTGGCCCGGAAGTATCTGCGTCATCGACACGTGGACGCGGTCGTGAGACTTCATCCCATTGAACTTCGCCCGCTGGGTCTAGGTATCCGCTTATCTTCCCAGCGTAACCGTAAGGAAGTTTTACTCCTAGGAGGCGGTGAAAAACTGCTCGATCTCCTCGACTTAGAGTGAAGCACGCTGGAGGGTAGTCATTTCCGGTCTTCTTGGCCTTTTTGCCTTTGGCGACGACTTCATCGTGTCTGCTTCACTCATCATCATCATCATCATCATCATCATCATCATCATCATCATTAGCGTGAAGCTCACCGCACGATGCCCATTGATTTCAAGTTCCGCCTTGCTTTCGGCCCATCTTTGGTCCTCTACGGCATGTTGAGCAGGGTACCAAGCAGACTCTCGCACACGTTCTTCGTGATATGCATGACATCAAGGCTGTGAGGCACACGGTGGATCTTCCAAGACGGCAAGTCCCGGAAAAGCAGACCTCGTTTTCCATACCTTGACAGCGGCTCTGGCGCCTTTCGCTTCTTTCCCAGCTCTGGCGCCTTTTGCTTCTTTTCCGGCGGTAGGCGGTCTTTCCAATTTTTCAACAGCTTGTCTATTTCCTCGCCGCTCCTCGTACTGCAGGCGTTTTGAGTTCGGTTTCACCATCGAACAGATCCTTGCGTTTCCTCCATGGGTCATCGTCGCGAAGCCACCTTCGATGTCCCATGAACACGGTTTTCAAGACCCGGGATCTCTATCTAGCTGGCGATCGTTGTGTCATCCATGCACCTTACGCATCCAGAAAATCCGTGGACTACCTGCCCGCGAGATATCCGTAATCGAGATAGTCGCGTGCAACCGTGAGCGGTGCGGCTCTCATAGGGAAATATTCTTTCTCTGCAAGGCGTCCACGTATTGGCTGGGCGTTTTCCACAGCGTGTCAAGTTCCTCTTTCAGCAGCCCAGTACTGATTGATGTCGTTCCTCGGTTGTTTCGGTCCTTCAATTAGCATACTCATGTGAATGTACTTCCTCTTCATGCACAACCGGGGGAAGGTTGTACATCCACACAAACACAGTGCCAAGTGCTATGTGTGCTTCTCTGGCTGCCAAAGCGGATTGACTCCATCGGTGCTCGCGCCCAAAGACGATGTTCCTTGGATCATTCCCAAATTCTAGGTCTTGAAGTTCAACGCTTGCCACCGGCTCGCATCCTTAGGGTGACTCAGCATCTTGTCTTTTTTATCTATCTCCGGATCATTTGCGTCATCTTCTTGCTTCTTCTCCTCCCTATCCGCGTGCCAACGCAGGAGCTTTGCTACCTTAGGGGTCCGCGAAATACCGCTGCAGACGAGGAGTGATGGAAAGTACCACAACACTTTTCGAGGAGCTTTCTTCCTCTTCTTGTATCGAGTGACGCCGCACACCGGACATATGGTAGACTCTGCGTGCTCGTCCCGATAAATGATGCAATTGTTCATGCACACATGGTATTTCACGTGCGGTAAATCCAGAGGACACACGATTTTCTTCGCCTCCTCCAAACTGGTCGGGCACTTGTTCCCCTTGGGAAGACGTTCGTGCGAATGACATGTTCTCGTCGAAGCTACGCGCCGGTCATTTTGTGTTTTACCTTCATCTCGAGCCATGAGCGTTACTTTCAGCGGGTATCCTCGGCCTGCATCCTTCATACAATGGAGTAACCGCGTCTAACTCAAGTTGATCCATCTTGGCTTTCTCTCGGCGGCAGCTCTTGCGTTATCCGTCTCGCTTGAGAAGCAGCTCTTGAATATGAGGGTCTGCACCCAGCCCATCGATGGTCCGGCCGTCGTCGCTCCGCCGCAAGATCATCATCTTCATGATCATGCCCATCGCCCCGCTTTCCGGCATCTTCCTCATCATCATGTCCTGCATCTTCTACATGATGATCGTGTATGCGCTTATCACCGTCGTGATCATCTCACAGGGGATTCTTCGTCTTCTCGCCCGCGCCCAGAGCCGCGGTGGTTGTCTTGCTGCCCTTCCTCATTTCTTGCCCGCCCCCATGGGCGACTTCGTAGTCATCTTCATCACCTTGCCACCGATAGCCATCCATGAAACCACGCAAGAGCAGGTGGTCCCGCACCTGCTCGAATCCGGGTCCGCAATAAGGCTCTTCAGCTTGCATCTTCGACACGGACATCTTATCTCCGTCTCGTTCTTTTGAAGCATCTCGGCCTTAGCGGACCTCAAAAACCTATTCACGATGCCTTCGGTCATCGTATGCGGACTATGGTCGCTGCTTGGGTGAAACAAAAGCGATATTTTAGAACCAAGAAAAAAATTTGGCATGACTTTCCTAAAAATAGGACCAAAAGAATGCTTAATGCCAAAATTCTCATGACGCGAAATGAATCAACATTCCGGCAAAATATTGGCAACTATCGCATTTCAAATACCGGTACACCTCCAAACACAAACACATATGCAACACCACAAACATATGCAACACCATGAACATACATAGATCTAGCTAGGCCATAAAAAGTGCATGTGCACATTGTTGTAGGGAGAACAACATAAATATAGCTTCCCCTTACTTACCTATCAAAACAAGGTAATTTAACCACTTAATTTGAATGAATCTATGGTGGAAATGAGGTGAAAAGAGGAGGCACCCGAGACAAGGAGGAGGTGGAGAGAATGAAGTGGGGAGAAAGTGAGTGTGGGTAGGAGAGGCTGTCCAAAATATCTTGTTGTTGCCCACTTACTAATGGCGCACCAACTCCGAATGCGCCATTAGTAATCCAGTTACTAATGGCGCACCTACGGTGGTGCGCCATTAGTAGTTTTGCAAAAAAAATAACATACTAATGGCGCCTTTGTTCCCACGATGCGCCATTACTAGTTTTTTATGGCGCGGTGGAACAGTGCGCCATTAGTAGTTTTGCAAAAAAGGAATAAAAAATATAATAAAAAACAACTTTAGTGGCGCACTTTCCGGCAGTGCGCCATTACTAGTTGCAACTAGTAATGGCGATCTGAGTCTGAATCGCCATTAGTATGTTTGGACAAAGCACTAGTTAAAAAATATATTTTACGATACTAATGGCGCACCTTGGGCCAGTGCGCCATTAGTAGTTTCAACTCTAAGGGCGTATCAGAAGGTGGTGAGCCATTAGTATATACTAATGGCGCACCGCTTGTCTGGTGCGCCATTAGTGTCAATCCCATCTATAGCCCTTTTTCTAGTAGTGAGCAGACAAAGAAAACAATTACTTGATATCAGAAAATGAACAAAGTTGCCGATATGGTGCGATAATGATCGATTTAACTTACTTCTCTAGAATTTCAGTCATGTCCACATACTCCTTGGGGTCTTTTCGTCTCTAGTCTAAGACGGTTACTAGTCTCTGCTCAAGCTTAATCTCTAGGAGAATATAGTGAAACCTGCGCACGCATGCATAACTCATCAATTACATTACTACTATAACCTCGACTAATAAGGGAAACCGAATATGCAGAAGACAGTAACACTCACTTGAATTCTTAAGGGAAGAGTATTATAGCTTTGTTTTGATTTACCAGAAACGATTTTAGCAGCTTGGCCTCGGTTTCTTTGGCCTGAGATTTAACCATATATGCATCTATGAGATTTATGTTAATGAACCCAATATCACCGATTTGTCGTTTCTTCAATTCGGCGATCTTCAATTTGCATAATATAGTGAGGATAATTAAAAATACATGCAATATAAGAGCTGACCTATATATCTGAGACTTAATAGCGAAGTAATCTTGTGCTTACAGGCAGTAGCAAGTGATCATTAATTTATCGAGGGCCTTTAGATTGAAAAACGCGAAGAACTCCTCAAATGGAACATTCAACAATTCAAGTCCAACGAGGTCATGCTCCTCTCTGACCATCAGCGTCAAAATATTGCTCCCCTCAGACTCTCTGCAGGTTTTCATGTACCAATCATGGAATCTGAACATCATCGTTGGTAGAGATCTTTCATCTTTGACGAGAGGCTTCCCGTATGCGTATTTGTGTTCGTCCACCTCCAACAAATTATAATGTACTTCGTCGGGTAGGTAATCTTCAGGATTGTTGTAACCGAGCACCATCCCGTCCGGAACATCAGCGACGATATCGCTAGACACCTGGAGCGGGGGGAACGATTGGTTCGCTTGTTCGCCGAGTTGGGCAACTTTTTTCCCAGCTCGTCGTTGACCACTGATAGTACTTCCCGACCGCGGCGCTTCCACAAATGACTTTGTAAGAATGCGCTCATAGTTGCCTTTCGTCCGAGACTTTGGCGGTTTATGCAGGGCAGCCAGAGTATGCTTCACTTTTACCGGATCTATCTTCTCCTCTGGAGGTGGATGTTTCTTTGCTTTCACCCCTTCAAAAGAGGTTATCCACTTCGGCTTGCACGATCCGCGTGTTTTCCTCCACGGTCCTCTCGTATGGTAACTTCTCTGGAGTCTTGAGAGAAGGACCGTATTTGTATTGCCTCCGGCTCGGCTGTCGCTTAGACGCCGGAGCAGATGGAGCAGCTACAGCTGTCTTTCCTTTCTTACGAGGCGGAGGCGAAGGACTACGACGCTCCAGAGCAGCCGGAGCGGCGGCAGGTCTCTTGATCCGCCCTTGTTGATGAGGCGGAGAAGCGTGGAGGTCGCTGTCAGCCAGCGCGCCCGGCCAAAGTGGAGAAGCAGGAGGCTGGCTGCTCAAGCGCCCGGGCCAGGTGGAGAAGGAGGCGGAGGCCGCCACGCCGGGCCGGAGAAGGAGGCTGAGTGCCCTGATCACTCGCCGGAGGAGGAGGCGGAGGAGGAGGCTGAGTGCCCTGATCACTCGCCGGAGGAGGAGGCGGAGGAGGAGGCGAATTGCCCTGACTCACCGGAGGAGGCGGAGGCGTCCAGTTCGGAAGGTTGATGAGCTCCTTCCGCCATAGGCATGGAGTCTTCAGAGAAGAACCCAGCCTAATCTCCCCTTCACCCGTAGGGTGGTCAAGCTGAAAGGTCCTCAAATCCGTCCGTTATTTGATCCACCATCACCCTAGCATATCATACGGAATCGGTTGGCGTGGTAAGTTGAGCCAGGTTCATTAGGTATAACAGAGCCAATAGCCGCCTTGACTTTCAATGTCATCCATCGTGTCATAAGGTGGCAATGTTGAGACTCCGTGATAGCATCCACGGGGTAGCTAGCAGGAGCCGTGAAGACATGCTCCAATCACCGAGTCTGCCGGTGGAAGTCACGCTGCTTCTCCGCCGAGATGGCGGGGTAGCTTCAGGGGAAAAATTCGACAGTCGCTTGCTGCGATCCGCTTCTCGTTCCTCTAGCCCTTTGTACCCTTTCGTACGGCGCTGCGGTTGGCTATGCTCCACTTTCTTCCTCCTCTCCTGGGTTTTGTAACCCCCTGCGTCCGGAAAGCCAGCCTTCCATGGAACGGAGCCTGGCGTGCCTCATGTCCGTCCAGGGTGCTCAGGATTCCCGAGGGCCATTGTGAGCTCATCCTTCTCTGCATGCGGGACAAGCGTCCCTTCTGCGCTTTCTCGATATCTTGATGAAGCTTTTTGTGGGTATTCGCAGCTTGCTCATCCCTCCAAATGCACTTCCTATTATAGGGTCCAAGGTTCCGCCAACCCGAAGAACCAAGTCCGCAACGGTACGGCGATTCAATGTCTCCGGTTCGACCCTTTAGCAATCGAGTCATTCTCAGCCTTGTCCCATAAAGGTCGGGCTTTGAGGTAGCCACGACCCCGCGCGATGGTGATGCTTCTTCTTCGCAGCATTTATCTTGTTTATCGCTGACATCTTCTTACTCTTTTCCGATGTCTTGTGGGCCACAAATGCGGGCCAGTGATCTCTGATCTTCTCATACTTTCCGGTGAATTTTAGTGTCAAATCTTTGTCGACAAACTCTGTTTCCAGCTCATTCTTCCACCTCCAGAATAGTTCTGCCATCTTCTTAAGAGCATGAGACTTGATCAATTGCTCTTTAACTGGCTTCTCCGGATCCTCCTCTGGTGGTAGGGTGAAATTTGCCTTAAGCGATATCCACAGATCTTCTTTCTGCATATCGGAGACATAAGACACCTCAAGGTCTTCCTTCTTAGGCTTTAACCATTGCTGGATACTGATCGGGATCTTGTCCCTAACAAGAACCCCGCACTGAGCACGAAATTGTTGGAAATACGCCCTAGAGGCAATAATAAAAGTATTATTATTATATTTCCTTGTTCATGATAATTGTCTTTTATTCAAGCTATAACTGTATTATCCGGAAATCATAATACACGTGTGAATACATAGACCACAATATGTCCCTAGTGAGCCTCTAGTTGACTAGCTCGTTGATCAGCAGGATAGTCATGGTTTCTGACTATGGACATTGGATGTCATTGATAACGGGATCACATCATTAGGAGAATGATGTGATGGACAAGACCCAATCCTAAGCATAGCACAAGATCGTGTAGTTCGTTTGCTAGAGCTTTTCCTTTGACCATGAGATCGTGTAACTCCCGGATACCGTAGGAGTGCTTTGGGTGTACCAAACTTCAGAACGAATCGGGTGACTATAAAGGTGCACTACAGTATCTCCGAAAGTGTACATTGGGTTGACACGGATCGAGACTGGATTTGTCACTCCGTATGAGGAGAGGTATCTCTGGCCCACTCGGTAATGCATCATCATAATGAGCTCAAAGTGACCAAGTGTCGGTCACGGGATCATGCATTACTGATGCAGTAAAGTGACTTGCCGGTAACGAGATTGAACAAGGTGTTGGGATACCGACGATCGAATCTCGGGCAAGTAACGTACCGATTGACAAAGGGAATTGTGTACGGGGTTGCTTAAATCCTCGACATCGTGTTTCATCCGATGAGATCATCGAGGAGCATGTGGGAGCCAGCATGGGTATCCATATCCCGCTGTTGGTTATTGACCGGAGAGCCGTCTCGGTCATATGCGCATGTCTCCGAACCCGTAGGGTCTACACACTTAAGGTTCGGTGACGCTTAGGGTTGTATGAATATGAGTATGCAGCAAACCGAAAGTTGTTCGGAGTCCGGATGAGATCCCGGACGTCACGAGGAGTTCCGGAATGGTCCGGAGGTAAAGAATTATATATAGGAAGTGCTGTTTCGGCCATCGGGAGAGTTTCGGTGGTCCCGGAAGGGTCCCGGGGGTCCACCGGGTGGGGCCACCTATCCCAGAGGGCCCCGTGGGCTGAAGTGGGGAGGGAACCAGCCCCTGGTGGGCTGGTGCGCCTCCCTGCCTCGTGCCTAGGGGTTGGAAACCCTAGGTGGGCGCCAGCACTTGCCTTGGGGGTACTCCACCTGCCGGCCGCCCCTTGGGAGATTCCCATCTCTGTGCCCGGCGCCCCACAGGGGCCTTATGAAGGAGGGGGAGGAGGGCAGCCGCACTGCATCTTGGCGCCTCTCCTCGCTACACCTCTCCTCTCGCAGGCTCGTGGCGAAGCCTCGCTGCGGTGATCGCCGCATCCACCACCACGCCGTCAGGTCTTTGGATCTTCATCAACCTCTCCTTTCCCTTGCTGGATCAACAAGGAGGAGACGTCCACGCTGACCGCACGTGTGTTGAACGCGAGGTGCCGTCCGTTCGGGCGCTAGGATCTCCGGTGATTTGGATCACGGCAGTACGACTCCCTCAACCCCGTTCTCTTGAACGCTTCCGCTCGCGATCTACAAAGGTATGTAGATGCACTATTATCACTCGTTGCTAGATGAACTCATAGATGGATCTTGGTGAAACCGTAGGAAAATTTTATTTTCTGCAACGTTCCCCAACAGAAATGCATCCCTTCTCCGGATGGGTTCAATCGGCTTGCCATCACACGCGATTGCTGTGATCTCAAACCGTTCATCCGAAGCGCAACTTTTTCTTGGGCCTCGTTCTTTACGAAGTTGTGCTCGATCCGGAGGGCTAGAGAAAAGAAGAAAGACCAGAGTAAATTAATATGTGTACATACGAAAACAAT
The DNA here is from genome assembly GCA_021605145.1 of Aegilops bicornis. Classification (NCBI taxonomy): domain Eukaryota; kingdom Viridiplantae; phylum Streptophyta; class Magnoliopsida; order Poales; family Poaceae; genus Aegilops; species Aegilops bicornis. Next base: position 1,863,896 of record JAHIAL010000018.1, on the reverse strand, counting down.
GATGCATCAATTAGCTAGTCAAGACAGGCTTAACTAATATATATATATATATATATATATATATATATATATATATATATATATATATATATACTTGGCCGGACTCAGTTCGGTCACGGAGCCGTCATGACGGTCTACTTCTTCTTGTACCGGAGTCGTCATTGGGTCACCGGAGCCATCATACTCATAACCTTCTTCTTCACTACCTGTCCTTCCAGGACCATCGATTGTCGTTGTGAAACAGCATAGCGACATCACTTCCTTTTGCGATTATGTCCCCCAACATCTCTTCTGCTTCTTCGTCTCGGGGTGCCCCATAGTTTCGCAAATATTTACAACATGGCAATTATTATTCAAACATGACAGCTGGATATATTAGTGGCAAACGTAGAACCAGCTAGCTAATATAATCACAATAAGGAATCATATTAGTGGCCTCGACGCTGCTTCTCTAGGGTTTGGGGTGGCCTCGACAACGCTTCAAGGGTTTGGGCTGGCCTCGACAACGCTTCAAGGGGTTTGGGGTGGCCTCAACGACAACGCTCTTTTAACTTGGTAAATTTGGGTGGCCTCGAGAGAGTTTCTCGGGTAGGGGCGCGGCGGGAGGGGGTAGGAGACCAACATCGTTTTTTTTAGGGTTTGGGTGTCCTCGAGAGTTTTGGTCGAGCGAGAGGGCCGAGGGGGGTGCTCCCGTGGTATAAGTTATCACGGTCGAGAGGGGGTATATATATCGACCGCCCCTCATGTCGAAATTATCCAGGAGGGGGTTATATCGACAACGACGCGACACACATACATGGAAAAATAATAATATCAGGGAGGGGGTATATCGACAACGACATACCTGATAAAAAATAAGAAGACAAAAGAAGAAATAAAAAGAGGAGAAGAAGAAAGGAATAGAAGAGAAGCAATCGAAGAAAAAAAAGAAGAAGAAAAAGGAGAAGAAGAAAGGAATAGAGGAGAAAGAAGAAAAAAATAGAAGAGGAGAAGAAGAAAGGAATAGAGGAGAAAGAAGAAAAAAATAGAAATTTTCTATTTTTTTCTTCTTTCTCCTCTATTCCTTTCTTCTTCTCCTCTTCTATTTTTTTCTTCTTTCTCCTCTATTCCTTTCTTCTTCTCCTCTTCTTTTTCTTCTTTTTTCCTCTTCTTATTTATTTCTCCTCTTCTTCCTCTCCTCTTCTTCTTTCTTCCTCTTCTTATTTTCTTTTTTCCTATCCCGTGGTCTAAAATCGGTCTATGCACGATAGAAAATTCTGAAAAAATTACATCATATCTATGATCCCTCGACGTCCCCGCCTCTCTCATGAACAAAAAAAACTATGAATAAAAAACATCATGTTCTATGAACAAAAAAATATCATATATTCCATCCACATCCATGCATACATCATATATATATGTGTGATCATCTATGAAAAAAACATCATATTCTATAAAAAATCATTATATATATGAACAAAAACAATTATGATAACAAGCATATATATCATCATATATATAAAAAAACAAGCATATACATATAAAAAATAAGCATATATATATGAAAAAACTGCCGCGCCGGACCAAGTGAGGAGGACGGCGACGCTGGCGGGGGGCGACGGGCGACGACGGGGCAGGGTAGGGCGACGGCGAATTTAAGAAGATGGGTAGGTTAGCGGCGCAAGGCTGGGCGGCGCGGGTCAGGGGGAGCGGCAACGGCGTAGGGCGCGGCGGCGAGGCGTAGGGCGGGCGACGGCTATGGCGGGGCGACGGCGATGGCGGGCGACGGCGACGGCGACAGCGGGCGGCGTCGATGTCATCGGCGTCGTCGGGGCGGTCGGGACGGCAACTGTGAGATGAGAGTGAAAAAATCCTAAGTGTGAACTTATATAGCGAGGCCTTTAGTCCCGGTTGGTGCCACGAACCGAGACTAAAGGGTGCATTAGTCCCGGGTGGTGCCACCAACCAGGACCAAAGGCCTCTTGTCAGCATCCCCAAGGGCGGGAAGCAGAGGCCGTTGGTCCCGGGTGATGGCACCAATCGGAACTAGGGGGCATTGGTACCGGTTGGTGCCACGAACCGGTACCAATGCACCCCCTTTAGTCCCGGTTGGTGCCACCAACCAGGACCAAAGACCCACGTGTTAGTTTAGTCCCACCTCGCTAGTTGAGAGGGGCGCCCAGTGGTTTATAAGCCCCACCGTCGCACCCCTCTCGAGCTCCTCTCCATTCCAGGCTTACGGGCCTAATTGTTACTGCTATGCCTGATGGGCCTTCAAGCTTCTCTGGGCTGAATCTGGCCCATGGTTGGGTTTCTAGTCGTATTCAGGGCCAGAGTGGCCCAGTTGGAGGCAAATTTTTTATTTTTTCCCAGTTTTTTTGTTTTCTTTTTTGCTTTGTTTATTTTGTTTTCTTTCTACTTACAACAAAATACTTATTTATTTTATTTTATTTTGTTTATAATTACTTATTAATTTTATTTTATGATAATTCTTTTTGCTATTAAAGTTTCTAACAAAAAAGTTCTTTGTGAAAATTCTTTTTGCTTTTAATGATTTTGAACAGAAAATACTTTGATAATTTTAGTTGCATCAATTTTATATAATTTTAGTTTCAATAATACTAGAGGTTGCTTATAATGTTTTGAGCAGAAAATACTTTCATAATTTTAGTTTCATAAATTTTATTTATGTTATTAAAGTTTTTTGTTTCTACTTATCTATTTTGTTAAAGTTTATATTATTTTGTTTCAAATTACTTATTTATTTTATTTTATTTTGTTTCTCACTTCATTTGTTATTTTTCATGCATTTACTCATTATTTTGAGCTATAAGACCATGAAATTGAAAAGTATTTGAAATGAACTCTGAAAAGGTTTCAAGTTGGCATGGTATCATCATTTCACCAACATAGCATGTGCAAGAAAGTACAGAGGCTTACGGCAAAAAGCTGGATGCACTTCGTGTACAAAAGCAGACAATCTCTTTCAAGTATCGTGGTTTCATACTGAAACTCAAATGCATTACAAAAGGGATTTCTTTTTTAACTTATTTGAACTCCCTTGTTTTTCCGTGTTCAATATGCAACATTCAAAGCCACATCATCAATTTACAACCCTTTCTGACTTCATGTGTTATTTTTAATGCATTTACTGATTATTTTGAGCTATAAGACCACGAAATTGAAATGCATTTGAAATGAACTCTGAAAAGGTTCCAAGTTGGCATGGTATCATCATTTCACCCACATAGCATGTGTGAGAAAGTAGAGAGGGTTGCGGCAAAAACTGGATACGTGTACAAAACGGACAATCTCTTTCGAAGTATCAGGGTTTTCATACGGAAACTCGTCTGTTACAAAGGGATTTCATTTTTTTGATCTTATTTGAACTCCCTTGTTTTTCTGTGTTCAAAATGCACCATTCAAAGCCACATCATCAATTTACAACCCTTTCTGACTACATTTGTTATATTTCATGCATTCTTGATTATTTTGAGCTATAAGACCATGAAATTGAAAAGCATTTGAAATGAACTCTGAAAAGGTTGAAAGTTGGCATGGTATCATCATTTCACCCACATAGCATGAGCATGAAAGTAGAGAGGGTTACGGCAAAAACTGGATACACTTCGTGTACAAAACGGACAATCTCTTTCGAAGTATCAGGGTTTCATGCGGAAACTCGTCTGTTACAAAGGGATTTCATTTTTTGAACTTATTCGAACTCTATAATTTTTCTGTGTTCAAAATGCACCATTCAAAGCCACATCATCAATTTTCAACCCTTTCTGACTTCATTTGTTATTTTTCATGCATTTACTGATTAGTTTGAGCTATAAGACCATGAAATTGAAAAGCATTTGAAATGAACTCTGAAAAGGTTCCAAGTTGGCATGCTATCATCATTTCACCCACATAGCATGTGCGAGAAAGTAGAGAGGGTTACGGGAAAAACTGGATGCACTTCGTGTAAAAAACGGACAATCTCTTTCGAAGTATCAGGGTTTCATACGGAAACTCGTCTGTTACAAAGGGATTTCATTTTTTTAACTTATTTGAAGTCCATTGTTTTTTTGTGTTCAAAATGCACCATTCAAAGACACATCATCAATTTACAACCCTTTCTGACTTCATTTGTTATTTTTCATGCATTTACTGATTATTTTGAGCTATAAGACCATGAAACTGAAAAGCATTTGGAATGAACTACGAAAAAGGTTCCAAGTTGGCATGGTATCATCATTTCACCCACATAGCATGTGCGAAAGTAGAAAGTACAGAGGGTTACGGCAAAAACTGGATACACTTCGTGTACAAAACGGACAATCTCTTTCGAAGTATCAGGGTTTCATACGGAAACTCGTCTGTTATAAAGGGATTTCATTTTTTTAACTTATTTGAACTCCATGTTTTTCTATGTTCAAAATGCACCATTCAAAGCCACATCATCAATTTACAACCCTTTCTGACTTTATTTGTTATTTTTCATGCATTTACTGATTAGTTTGAGCTATAAGACCATGAAATTGAAAAGCATTTGAAATGAACTCTGAAAAGGTTCCAAGTTGGCATGCTATCATCATTTCACCCACATAGCATGTGCGAGAAAGTAGAGAGGGTTACGGCAAAAAATGGATACACTTCGTGTACAAAACAGACAATCTCTTTCGAAGTATCAGGGTTTCATACGGAAACTCGTCTGTTACAAAGGGATTTCATTTTTTTTAACTTATTTGAACTCCATTGTTTTTTTGTGTTCAAAATTCACCATTCAAAGACACATCATCAATTTACAACCCTTTCTGACTTCATTTGTTATTTTTCATGCATTTACTGATTATTTTGAGCTATAAGACCATGAAGTTGAAAAGCATTTGAAATGAACTCTGAAAAGGTTCCAAGTTGGCATGGTATCATCATTTCACCCACATAGCATGTGCGAGAAAGTAGAGAGGGTTACGGCAAAAACTGTATGCACTTCGTGTACAAAACAGACAATCTCTTTCGAAGTATCAGGGTTTCATACGGAAAATCGTCTTTTAGAAAGGGATTTCATTTTTTGAACTTATTTGAACTCCATTGTTTTTATGTGTTCAAAATGCACCATTCAAAGCCACATCATCAATGTACAACCCTTTCTAACTACATTTGTTAATTTTCATGCATTTACTGATTATTTTGAGCTATAAGACCATGAAGTTGAAAAGCATTTGAAATGAACTACGAAACCAAAGTACATACATAGTTCTCCAAAGTGCATTAAAACCAAAGTACATACATAGTTCTCATTGAACAACATATAGCTCTCCAGGAGCATCTAATTAAACCATACATTGAAATTATGTAAAATATTACAATGCAACAACAAATGCGATCATAATCGCAACCAAGGTAACAACTGATCCAACTGCATAATGATACCAAGCCTCGGTATGAATGGCATATTTTCTAATCTTTTTAATCTACAACCGCATTGCATCCATCTTGATCTTGTGATCATCGACGACATCCGCAACATGACTCCAATATCATCTTCTCCTCCTCAATTTTTCTTATTTTTTCCTTCAAGTAATTGTTTTCTTCTTCAACTAAATTTAACCTCTCGACAATAGGGCCGGTTGGAATTTCCGGTTCAACAACCTCCTAGATAAATAAAATCTATGTCACATTGGTTGGCATAATTGTCATAAACAATAAATGAACCAAATAGTTATGAAAAGATAATATATACCACATCAGAATCGTAGATGTGACGAGGGCCGACGGGGGCGGATACCAAAACCATCGCACTATATAATAACAAGGAGTAATAAAAGTAAGAAAATTAGACAAGTATCTATCTGAAGTCAGAATTTTTTTTCTTTCAGAAAGAAGATAAGAACAAGAGGCTCACCACGGTGGTGCCGGCGACGAGATCGGCGCGGGCGATCGACGGTGGTGAAGACAGGGCGGGGACGGGGCGTGACGGACCGCTAAATCTAAACAAATCTCGTTGAAAATGGAGCTCGGAGGTCGAGTTTCGAGAGGAGAAAGCTTAACTAGTGTGACTCAGGCATTTCATCGAACACCTCATGTGCATAGGAGGTGAACTAGAGCACCCAAATGCCCTCCCATCGCCGGCTTGACAAAACAGAGCACTCTGGAGTGCTCTGCGGCGGCGGTGGGTATATATAGCCAAGTTATTTGTCCCGGTTCGTGGCATAAACCGGGACTAAAGCCGGCCCTTCTGTCCCGGTTCAAGCCACGGACCGGGACCAATGGTTGTGGGCCAGGAGAGAGGACCATTGGTCCCGGTTCGTGGCCTGAACCGGGACAAATGGTTCCACACGAACCGGGACCAATGCCCACGAGGCCCCGGCCGCCCCACAGGCTCATGAACCGGGTCTAATAGCCCCCATGGGTCCCGGTTCTTGAAGAACCGGGACTAATGGGCTGGTCAGGCCCGAACGTTAGCCCTGTTTTCTACTAGTGACCTAACCTTAGGCAACTTTGACCAAGTTGGGTAGGTGTTTGGTTATAGCCACACCTAAGGCAAGCACTTTTTTATGAGCAATGAATCCTACATGTCATAGACACAAAAAGTGTGGTAAGATTCTCTTAGGCAAGCCAAAGTGTGGCTAACAATTTGAGCAACTCAACTAAGGCAAGTGTGGCATGTGTGGCTAAAATCATGTGGCAACATATGGCAAAGATAGTCACAATCCAAACAGACCCGTAATGTTCATGCTTGTTTGCACAAGAGTTATCTGGTTAATTCGTCCGCATGGGTCCTATGACAAAATTTTAGTTCCCTGCGGGAGGATTTTTGTAAAAGAGCAATCAGCCCAGCGCATTCAACCTGCCTATCTGGCGTCCACGTGTCGGCTCAGGATTGATTTGTAATTGGGTGAACATAAAAGCCAAGTTGTGGCACCCATGTCATACTTTTTCAAAGTTTTTGTACCAAACTGAACCCACTTGCCAAGTTTGTGTACCTTGGCTGCAATTACCTACGCTGTAAAGCTGTACGTTTTTTTTATTTTTTCAAATATAGCAAACAAATTTAAAAAACAATCTAAGTTTTGGTATGAAAGATTTAATGGCGTATATTAATTATAGAAAAAGTTTTAACGTCAACTGACAAAGACGACCATCATTTTACCTTAAAGTTTGGCTTGTTCCCTCTCGAAACCACAAATATTCTTCCTTCGAGATGGTGCGGTTTCTAAGTAGTTTACGTGATAACTTTTGTGTAATCTTCTTAAATTTTTATCACAACCTCTAGGTGTCATAACATGACACCATGCCATGCCACGTTTCTATTTTCTAAACTTCGTTTGCATTTATTTAAGATTAAAAAAAATAAGCATCAATTTGGTGGTCGTGTCTTAGCACCATGATGTTTTGAATATGTTTTATTTTCTTGGATAAGGCCTAAATATAGATTTGATAACCTAAAATATATTTTTCAACCCAATTGTGTCCATTATTTCAGGTACTTGTATTAGAAATTTGAATACATAATGACTTATATAGCAAACGAAGCTGAAACAGTGCCAAATTTTGACATGTATGATGTAATAGAAAAAAATTAATCTAGTATTTAATTACTTATATATTACTAATATTTATTTTTATAAAATCTAGATATGGTTAAAATATAAAAATATTCTATTAGATACATGGATGTATTAATTTTAATATTTCAGAAAAAGAATCACTTAGTTTGAACTTATAAATAAAAACTATTGATATTACTTGCAGAGTGTGCATATGAGTGCATGCTGTTAGTAACAATGATTACTAGCAGAGTGTGCATATAGTGTGCACGCTGCTAGTAACATGATCACTAGCAGAGTGTAGATGTGTGCACACTTCTACTCCCTCCGTTCCCAAATATAAATGTTTCTAGAGATTCCAACAAGTGACTACATACGGAACAAAATGAATGAATCTACACTTTAAAATATATTTACATATATCTGTATATTGTAGTCCATTTGAAATGTCTAAAAGGACTTATATTTAGAAACAGAGGAAGTAGTTAGTTGATACAGTTTTTTCTTATTTTAAAGCAGAATGGTTCGGGTGCTAGCAGCGTGTGCTTATGTGCACACGCTGCTAGTAAGTTGTATATATTTTTTATTTTTAAGCAGAAAGATTTGGCCACTAGCAGCGTGTGCATATGTTTGCAAGGCTAATGACATGGTTAGTAGTAGCATCCGCACATGTGTGCACGATGCTGCTACTAATTTCTGTCAGGTCCATTTCTGGGTCGGTCTAACTAGCAGCGTGTCATTTAGCCCGCACACTGCTATTTAGTTGTTCTTGTCAGTGTGCCATTTTTCTAGTGCACGTTGCTACTATTTTGTCCAGTTACCAGCAGTGTGATCATTTTTATGGATGCGGCTAATATCAAAGTCAAGTCCTATAATGAGTTTCCCTACTAGTGTATATGTGACTTGACTGATCGTTATTGGCATGAGGTTGGACTAGGGAAGCATGTATCGTAATACTCATGGTGCATGGGTGTGGTGGGTGTAGCGGCTTATTCTCAAGATTACCGTTGTAATGGCCAAAAGGCCTTCTACCAGGCTTCTTTGTCACTCCTTTTTTAATGTAAAATGATATGATTATGCGTATTCTAGAAGAAAAAAATACAGCTTGTAACAAGTAAAGTGGACCAGTCACATTTTGGGCAAAGTATTGTTAAATCTTGCATATAACACCAGGGTAATTTTGCAATTTAGACCAGGTTTGAGTTTATTTAGGCCAGTTTTTCTTTTTTGGAAACTTTTTAGGCCAGGTTTTGAGGGGCGCAATTATGTGCCGCTTATTACGACGCCTAGGCATGGCTCGCCTGGAGGGAGCCCAAACTGGGCCGACCTAGTAACCACAAGTTGCGTCATGCTGATGTCATGAGTTTTTTGGTTATTTTTTCACATTTTTATTTCATTTAATTGATTTTGTTTATTTTTCGTAATATTCAATAAATATATAAATATATAAATATTACAAAAACACTTTACATAGAAATTTTAAAAATGCTAATCTTGTATTTGAAAAATAATAAACATGTATTTGAAAATGTTAAACACGTATAGAAAAATATTTCTGGTGTATACGAAAATTATCTTTTGAATAGAAAAAGAATATGTGTGAATCATGTGTGCCAAAAATGTTAATCATGTGTATGAAAAATTAATGCAAAAATAAAAATGTCACACATTTCAAGAAAATGTACGTGGCACTTAAAAAGGCTTATAGAATGTAAATAAATGTTTCTATAGTTAAAAAGTAATGTTGTATACATTCAAAAAAATGTATGTCACACTTAAAAATATATTGAAATTTTAGATAATGTATTCGTCACATTTTAAAAAAATCATACAATGTAAAAAAATTGTTTGCACAATTCCCGAAAAAACATTATAATTCAAAAAATGCTTCAACATGTACGGAATTTTTCCTAACATGAATTACAAAAATATGTTCAAAACATGTTTTGGTAAAAATTTTAAAAATATATTTGAAAAATCTTAAACGAGTATAAATAATGGTATGCATGTGTACGAAAAATGTAGAACGTGTATGAAAAAGTACATATGTGCTGGAAAAACAAAATAAAAAATTAGGCAATGAAACAAAAGAAATAAAAAAAGCCCAAGAAAGAAACAAAGGAAACCAAAGTATAATGAAGACAACAAGAAAAACCAAAGGAAACCATTGCGGAAACACAGAAAACCAAAAATATAATGAAGAAAAAAATCAAAGAAAACCGGCAAAAAATCCAGAAAAATAGAATACAAAAAACAAACAGAAAACCAAAAAAGGAAGGAGAAGAAGAAAGCCGGACTAAATCGGTCAAGCGCAGCAACCAAACACGGTGCAAGCTAAGCGAGGCACGCAGCTAATGGGTCGGCCCGTAGTCGTAGGTGATTCCTATTGGGAATCAGCATGGCGAGACATAGGGCATTTCCTATACAGCACTCATTAAAGGCATCGACGCAAGCGGGCGCACCCTCTTTGATTTGAACTTGAGATCTTCCGTTGAGTGAGAAACCAACTGACCACTACGACATCTGAACGCTTGTGCCCACTTACTTTGTTTTGTCCTTTTATTCCTTCTTCAGTTCATGGAAGCCGTTGGTTTTGGGAAGCTTCCTAGATGGGTTTTTCTTATATTGATATGGTTTTTTTGGAGCAACTTTTATTTCGTTTCTTCTTTCTTTTTCTATTTCTTTTCTTTTTTTCTTTCTATTTTCTTATTTCTTTATTTGTTTTGTTTTCTTTTTTTAAATGCACAAACTTTTTTCAATATCGATGAATTTTTGTTCAAAATGAATTTTTTTTCAAATTGGAGAACTTTTCTGAATTCGAGATTTTTTTTCAAATGCAATGAACTTTTTAGCAAATACGATGAACTTTTTTGAAAACTGGTGAACTTTTTCCAAGTTTGCAGGATTTTTTTCAAAATTTATGAACTTTTCAAAATTTTGAGAATCTTTTCTTTTGAAAATCAATGAACATTTTTTCCAATTGGATGAAAGTTTTTCAAATTCATGAACTTATTTTTCAAAATTGATGAACTTTTCAAATCCGTGAGCTTTTTTTCAAAATCTATAAAAAAAAATCAAAATTCATGGACTTTTTATACTTGTATTCTATCAATTGTCCAAACTCTTTTTCTATAGCCCGGCCCTCCTTTTATATGTCAAGGGGTACCACAATGGTGTAGTTGCTAAAGAACTACCCTCAACCCACAACGTAGGTATGCACATCAAATGCATGATGATGTGTTATCTGTCTTCTATCTTACGGGAACGAGTGTCCATCTTGTCATCCCCGCCCAGGGTGGCACCCTAGTCGAATGGCACCACACATCGGTGCAGGTGTCACCCTGACGGCAGGTGAGCTGGTGACTCACCCCAGTTACTGATGCATCTTCACCTCCCAGGTTGTCTGTATGCAATGTGTCATATTGGCTCTGACCAAGCCAAACCGCCACGACATGTGTTGGGCAGCCTAGTTTGGATGCCTTCGGGGGTAAGGAAGCGTAGTCGTTGCCGGGGGCTCCGTTTTCCGGGTCTTGTAGTCTTGATGCTTCTGACCAAGGGGAGGGCTATTTGTGGCCCGTGCATAGTTTGTCTCGTGAACCAGCTATTCATGCTACCGACATAGATTCGTTTATTTAAAATGTTTTATCACTTAAGCCGTGCATCCAAATCGCAAACCATTTCCACGGTTGGATTTCTTGTGTCGAGATCTTCGAAACTAGATTGCATATTAATAGGTTTCAATGAACTCGTTTATTCAAAACATTTTATCACTTAAACCGTGCGTCCAAATCGCGAACCATTTCAACGATTAGATTTCTCGTGTCGAGATCTTTGAAACTACATCCCATATTAATAGGTTTCAATGAAATTTTGGAAGGGTCTTCATGCGAAGTTAATCTATGCCTCTCACGAAAGAAAAAAACACACTTTTTTCTATGAGGCATAGTTGTGCCTCTCGTGGAAGCAAATTTGTGCCTCCATGCGAAGTAAATCTCTGTCTCTCATGAAAAAAAACGCGTATTGCCTTTCGAGAGGCACGATTGTGCCTCTTGTAGAAGTAAACATGTCTCTCCACGAGAAGCAAATTTGTGCTTCTCGCAAAAGAAAAAAACATGTTTTTTCTCTTTCCTCCCGTGGACGAAAAAAACACTTTTTTTATTTTTCTTGCATTATTTTCCTTTTCGAGTTGCCTCTCGCGAAAATGAAACCTATGTCTTCACGAAAAACAAAATCTGTGTCGCTAAAAAAAAGAAAACGTGCTTTTTTGTGTTTTTTTATTTCTTTTTTTTTAACCTATAGAAAACCGAGCAAAAAGCAAAAAACGGAAACCCCCCCTCCCCCCCCCCCCAAAACCCCATCTAAAACTTGAGAACGCATAAAAAATAAAAATAAAAAATCCCGAGGAAACACCCAACACATGATACGTGGCGCTGGCTGAGAGATCGACGCACGGAAGTGATCCTTGAGGGGCACCGGCGAGCCAAGCTGGCAATGGTTAACCATTACCTGCGTTCCCGTGGGTAATTACTTTATTAGGAGACGGGGTCGTGTCAACTTTAATGTCCACGGGGAAGCTAGTGGGACAAATGCCTTACCCAGGGCGCAAGACGGGGACAAGGATGAAATAGCATTACCCATGCTCGTTACCTGCCTTACCCATGAACGCCTTACACGTGTGCTCTAAAATTAGTAAACCCCACATAATTCCCGACCTTACCCAACCAAATTTCCACCCACCCCACCTCTTTGACAAAAAATCCCTAATAAAACCTTAATCTAGCCACAACATATTATTTATTGTAGTGAATGCTATTTTTTCTTCTGAAGTGCTACCGAAGGCTGTTGTTGACTGCATATATGGGATTTTCTACAGGGATAAAAAACCTCCAAGGGATGGGGATAGAAATGGAAATATTTTTATCTTCGCGTACGGATATGGGACGGATTTTTTTTAGCACCAAACCAAGCTTTTATTGATCGAAAACCACAGTATGTGGGATACATCTCTCATTATGGGATTGCCCAAGTCACACATGGCGACCCCTCCCCAGAGAAATAGAATGCTTGGCTAACTTATGAGCTTCAACATTAACGACACGACTTCCAAAAATAAAAGAGCAACTAAAAGAAGCAGCTAAGTTGTTTATCTCCTGGACAATAGCTCCATTGGGTCCGCGACACGCCCCATTAATCGATCCCACGACTTCTTTTGCATCAGACGTCACTATAATCGCACGGAGATTAAAATCTTGCCCCAAAGCCAGTGCTTCCCTGCATGCTATTGTTTCCAAGATGACGGGATCATCTACTCCCCCAACGACTAGTGCTGAGCTCCCAAGGAAGACTCCGGCTGCATCTCGGCAAACTGCTGCAGCAGCTCCTCCCGCTCCTCTCCGGCATGCTGCGTCAACATGTAGCTTCGCGTACCCCTGTGGATGTGCCTTAGGGCGCTGGTTGTTTGTTCGTCCCTGCCTTCCAATCTGAACTGTCGCTGGTTTCCTGATAAGTTCAAGCTCCGTCAGATATCTTGAGATGAACCCCTCGTGGATAGCCTTGCGCCTAGCAGCCCAAATGGCCCATAATGTAACAGAAAGAAGAGACGGTATGAGAAGGCTGTTGCGGAGACGGGGATGGGAGTCCAATAGTGTGGGCCGGAAATACTGGGCCAGGCCATTTCTGCTTGCGTGTACCCGCACTTGTCCTAAAAACCACCATCCTCCTTTCCCTTCCGAGAGAGAGAGGGAGAGAACAGAGAGAGAAAGAATGGCGTCGCGATTGCTGACCAGATCCAAAGCCCTAGCGCTCGCCGCCGCCCGCGCCGACGCGGCCGCACCGTCGCCGGTCGCCGCCGCCTGGGGTGCCCGCGCGCTCTCCGCCCTCCCCCGCGATCCGGCGGCCGCATCCCCCGCCCCGTCGCCGCGGCAACCGGCGGCGGGCTCGCCGCTCGGCCTCTCCAAGGTCCGCCCCTCCCACACCCCTCTCTCTGTCTAGCAGCTTACGCCGACTGGACTGTCTGTCTGTCGCTCCGGTTATGGGGCAGTAAGCGTGATGCGCCGCTCGTTCGTGCTCGATCTGATCGTTTTGTGCGATTGCCTGATTCCGTTCCGCGAGGGCTGGATTTCTTTGTTCTGTTAGGTGGTTGTGTTGTACTTAGACTACTAGCTTGTATAGGCCTAAGCCATGGAGTGATTTTGTATCTAGGAATTCTAGTTATGCTTGTATGATCTGTAGCATGTCTAGTTCGGTCTATTGTGTCCTGGACAGTGATGGGAAAATGAAGGAAGTATTTTGTAGTCAGTAATTTTGGCTGTGCGTTCCTGCCTCATCAAGCTTATGTTGCGGGTTAGGTTTGTGGCGTAAGGTGAACCTACCTCTTTGCCTTTGCGCTGGCTGACTGCATCTCCAAAGCCATCGAGTTTGAGAACGAAAACTGAACAGAACTCTGAATTGGGTCGATAAACAGTTGGTGAGATTGGCGTTAATTGTGACGCAATAGTCACTGCACATGACATTGAGTTAGGGATGTAGTCATGTAGGCAGCGAAGCTTAAAGTGTTATGTTTACTTTACATAGACTGAAAAGGATATACTTTCATGCTTTTGGTATGGTTTGCCAATCTGCTTCACTTAAATTTCAGCCTGAGCTAGTAGTTGATTAAAAGAATTCACTGTACATTTGGAGATATCATATCACTATGCTATGTGTTTCAACAAGGGAGATTCCTGCTAATAGTATATAATTGCTGATTATACGCAAACAGGATATTTCGTTGTTCGAGTTAATACTCTTCATTGGTGCCATCCATTTTGTGGTTATTATATTTTTCTATTGCCGATGAAAAAGATAGAACTATCTATGATTACTTGGCACATATGTAGTCTTCTATAGTTTTTTTATGCACTCTGTACTGCCAGCATTTGATAGGACGTACTTGGTGCTAAATTCATTGATGTTGCTTTACACAAGCTCCATATGCATTGGTCAGTAGTAGTTCTTCCCTGGTTCATGGAGAACTGAAACATGAAGGAGGAACTAGAACTTGTCATACTGTAGTTGGATGTACAATAAATACCAACAGTTCATTTGGTTTGCTTGACTGATCAGTGATCACTTCATTGGATGTACAATTTTTAAGAACTTTCTGTACTTGTTGTGAAATAATAGTTATATGCATTGTTGTTATTCATTGATGCTGCCAACACTGTATATTATTGTGAAATAATTTTAGTGGTAGTGCCAACATGAGATAGGATGCTCTAGTTGTGAAATTCGTTGATGGTGCTTTACACATCCTTCATATGCATTGTGCAATAATAGCTGTTCTCCCTAGTGCATGGAGAATTGAAATCTAAAGGCGGAACTATAACTCGTCATGTTGCATCGAGAACAGGGACTTTATAGTACAGTTCTGCTTCTGCTTGTCACACAGAGAGTAGGATTCTAGATGCATGGTTTGTGAGTCTGCTCTATGCAGTTATATCTATCTTACTGTTGAATGACTGAAAATACTAATAGCGTGTTAGGTTTGGCAGGTGCTGGTTTATGAGTCTGCTCTATGTAGTTACCTATGTATTTCACTGATGAAAGGCCAAAATACCAATAGTGCATTTTGTTTGCTTGAGTGATCAGTGATCATTTCATTTCTCAGCATGCTGTACAATTTTGAGAACTCTCTGTTCGTATGCATGTCTACTTCTATTATTACATTCTCTCCTTCAGTTTATGAGCCTATTGTACTCGTAATAATTCATTTTTTGTGGTGCCATCTGTCCTCCCTTATGCAAGCAGATTCTAGGATATGAGCAGGCATCTCGACTCGGTGGCACACACATGTTGCCTCGCTGGTTTTCTACTGGAGCCTCCAATGGATCTTCTGATCAGCAGGTGCGGGTGTATTCCTGGTGCCAGTTTTATGAGACCTGTGTTTCATCAGTTTGTTTTCTCACTTACCAGCATTCATTGCTAGAAGCTTGCAATTGAAACTTTCCTATGCTTGTAGACCTCTAAGACAATTGCTGGGATGGTACAGTCCGATGCACTGAAATCACAGGAGGGAGCCTCAGCGAAGGTCGCAGCATTCAGCCCCATTGAAGCAACCATTAGCAAGCCCAGAAGCAGTCCATTGACACTCGAAAGCTTGAAAGTGAGGCGGACTGAGATGATGACAAAAGTCACGTTCTACATGATCCCGACTCTGCTCCTGGTGTCAAAGAACAGCATCAGCACTTCTCTCCTGATAGCGTCAGTGTACCATCAGGTCTACATGTTCCACAAGGAGATCCTCCTGGACTACGTCCACCACGACATCACCAGGAAGTGGGCCTTGATATACTTCAAGCTGCTCTTGCTAGTCATGGCCAAGGACACGTTGGTTTACTTTGATCTGTTCTAAGTGCCTCCATGGTAGTAGTTTCTCGAGAGATGCCACCAGGAACCCTCCCATCTGTACACTCGAATAATCATCGAGGTGGACAAAATGCCCGACTGCTGGTTCTTCTTCTGTCTCCCATATCAAGTTGCTGCGTTTTTCCGTTTCCTCTTATTATGTCTGTGGTTGATTAATGGACAAGTAATGTTCAGTTGTCACAGAGTACTAGCTTATACGGGAGCAACTTCTGCCCTAGTTTTGTAATAATGGTATATATCAACTCTTGGCATTCTGTCGTCGATTGCTCTTGTTCTGCAAAAATTTAGTAAATGCCCTGTTATTACCTACTGGCCAGCAGCTGATAGATGATAGTGGTGACTGCTGAGATGCGATTTGCAGCATGTTTGCTCAGGTATCAATTGCATTGGTGGAACACCGAAACTTCATCGGATGCAGCATATGCAGTGGAGAACACGAAGCAGCAGGGAGTTTCTTGGCCTTATGTGTTTTTTTTTTACTAGACAACTTGCCACCGCAGACTTGTATATGTGCTTCTGCATGCTCCTCAACTGTGAGCAATGTCACTTTCTGCTTCCCTACTTTCTTCTCTTAATATCATCCTTGCTACATATCATTATCGGAAAACAAAATCCGTACTACTCCCTTTAGTGATCCAAACGGGTTTATATTTCTTCACAGAGGGAGTACATGTGTAAATAACCTCAAGTTGACAGTCTCCAGCTAGGTACGTAATGCAGATTATATAGTCTCCATAGTAAGAGTTGTGTCCCTTCCAATTTAGGAGGGCTCCTACTGTTCAGTCAATTGTTCACAAAACCTTAGTCTAGTTACCATCCGCAGTTCTTAATATGTTTGGGTTCTTACAAAATAATTGAGCACACTCCTTTTTCTCTGAAGTTCTGAACCTTTGAACATGAATTATGTGCATGTTTTTTGTTCGTGAAATATTTGTTTATTTCCTTACAAGAAATCTTTTGTAGGGTTTGGAACCTGCAGACGAGGCCACCTCAAATCCGTTTCTACCACCTGAGAGATCTACGTACCATACTATTGCTACATCCCCTCCGCCGCCGCCAGGCACCAGCACACCTCCAGGAAGAGCTCCCAGCCGGCGTCCATGGCTGAGGAGGCAGCAGCCGGAGGAGCGACGCCTTTCCTGCCAGATGAGATCATCATCTGGGAGATCCTCGTCCACCTGGACCCGAGAACCCTCTTCCGCTGTGGCACCGTCCGCCGGTCCTGGCGCCTCGTCACCTCCACCCGCCGCTTCCTGATGGCGCATCATGCCCGCCAGCCCGCCCTCCCTATCTTCCCCGGCGACGACCTCGGCATCAAGTACAATAGTATCCTTGCCTTCGACCACCGGGCCGCCGCTGACGCCCAGCTCCACACCGTCGCCCGGTTTGACAAGGGCTTCGATCTGGAGGCCTCCTGCGACGGCCTCCTCGTCCTCTCCGAGTTCAACCACACGACTTTCTCTCGAACCTTCTCGGTCTGCAACCCGGCCACGTGTGAGCATGCCTACCTCAGGCTGCCGCCATGGAAATACCTCAAGACCTTGGGGATGTACCTGCACCAGCCTACCGGCGAGTACCGCCTCTTACTGCAGCGGAGGATCTTCACGGGCTTACCCAAAGACCAAACTTGCTGCTATATCTTTTCGTTGGGCTCCGACCGGTCGCCGAGGTCCATCGCGTGGCCGGGAACATTGTTGGCGCACTTCAACTTACCGTCCCGGCTGCATGATAGCCTGCACTGGTATCCAAAGTGTTATCAGGGTGCCAGCAAACCGGTGGTAATAGTATTCGACACCATAGCGGAGTCGTTCCGGATGATATGTGCTCCATTCGTTTCCACTGACTCGTATATCTTCGAGATGAGTGACGCGCTTGGCCTCTATAGCGAGAGTGATAGTGGTACCACGAAATATGTTGATATATGGGTGTTGCAAAACTACGAAAACGAGGTTTGGGTGTTGAAAAACCAAATCGAATTGCCGGTTGCGGAATTCAGGGGGGAGTTTGGAGCTTGTGACGAAAATCGGAGTGTGGACGTTGTTTCGGTGGATGGTGGTTTGCTCTTGCTGGTCAGTGCTTATGGGTGGCTGCTTCATTTTGATTGTGCTGGCAAATTGGTTGCCAGTTTCGGTCGTGGTCAACGAAGCTTCTGTAGGCCGGGAGCTCGGCTCAAGCAGAGTCTTGTTAAGCATACCTTTTTTCCGGCTCTAGAAGGTTATTCTATGAACGCTTCGCCTTTCACCTGACGCCTGTTGAGTGAGGTGATGCTTCTTAACGGCCTAGATGTTGTATATCAGTATCTATGAATTGGATCGAGTATGATCCTGCTGGCCACTTCTTCCTTTTGCATTGATGTATACAAATTATGGTCGGAAGCTGCAACTGTTATGTGGTTGCATGAGCTTTATACTTGTCTTGGTATCTTTTGGGCTGAAGTGACTAATGATGTATTGATGCTAAAATTAGAAAGTAATTTTGCTCTGCTTTTGAAATATGTGCTGACTGAACTGACTCATGTGTGAATTTTTCGTTTTCTGGGAATCGAGTTTGCTTTATTTTAATTATCTAGTGGTCTTCTTTCTGCCAAATTGTTAGCAATCTATATGCCTCGTCTCACTATATTTGCTGAACTGAAGAATTGAATTTGCCTTTTATCTAGTGGCCTTCTTAATGGTCAATATTTAGGGTGTTTTATGTTTCTACCCTTTGTTGAAGCTGACCATGAACAGAGGCTGATTTTTAGAGGATCTTTTGAGCACTACTCGTTTAATTAAATGATTCCATCATATTCAATGTGCCAAAGGAATCTTCTGTTATAATTGATTTTGCTTCACCAACCTACTATATCTGGTTAGGTATGCCTTATTGGGGACTAATAGGCTCGCCATTATAGCGAGAATTGGACATGGTCATGGTTGCCTTGTTCCGATGAGTTGTAGTGTTCTTGAAAAGACTGGTACGGCAAGTCGGCAACCTGAAATTCTTGCAGATTAATTGATCCAGTAGTGAGATACATGTGTTGATTGGATCATACTATGGAGCATATATGTCCAGAATGAACATGATCATGGAGAGATCAGGCAAGAGTAAGATGAGAATTTGGAGTGATGGAACATTGACCAGTGGTTGACAGATGCATGCACAGCCACTAGTTCTCACTTCATAAACTCTCCACCTAGGTCAGTCTTACCTAATTACCTGACACTGATGTTTATTTCAGTGGCTGAATGCGATTGTCAGGAGGACTCTCTTCCACTCTGTACCTTGTTGGTAAACCAGCAAGTTAAATCAGAAAAATGCAGAATACTGCACGGTCTTTTCACATTGAACCCAAAGGCGAAAGTGCACGGTGTAAAAACCTTCCCGAGGACTGCAAATAATGGTTAGCAGCAAACACTTTGGGCTGCTCCTGTAGATGGCTTTATAGTGGAGCCTCCAGTGGATCTTTGTGATCAGCAGGGACTTGTGTTTCACTAGTTCGCATTCATTGCCAGAAGCTTGCAGTTGAAAGTTTCTTATCCTTGCAGACATCAAAGTCAGTTGCCGAGATGGTACAATCTGATGAACTGAAAACACAAATAATAATGCTAAATATCGATCCCTGAATTCCGTCTAGTTGGTTCATTGTTCTTGCCTTAACAAAATCTGGTGCATCCTATTCAATTTGGTGCATATATCGCCTGATATTCTTTGATTTTTGCTTTTGCTTTTTCTGTGAATTTCAAGATAGGAGGGCAGCTTCGCAGGGGGTGGGTCAACGAGCAAGGTGATGTTGTACTGTCTATTTTTGTGTAGTTTGTTTTAGAGAAGTCACACTGATTTCTCCCGATATTTGTCTATTTGCGAGAATTTAGGTAGGCTTCAGTTAAGACTGATCTAGAACTAGTTGAACAAGGACAAAATTGCATAGTTGCATGTCATTTTAGGGCTGTCTGAATTTCATATCACCCGGAGTTGTCTGAAGTCTCTGAATATGTTGATCTCACGCGGTAATAAATTTTACAACAAAATATCCATAGCATACTTATAACCAAAGTTAAATCATGCATGTGTCCAGGAACTAAGTTTAAAATCATGTTGTTGGTTTCTTTAATTTCTAAGCACGAGCACATTTTTGGCAATTGTTGGGAAAATATTTGGCTATGCTTGATTTTCGTCTTTCTTACGCCTTTGGTCATCACTGTGATATATATTTTGTCGTAATGCATGGACATTCAATTATAATATCAATTAATTCTTCACTTTCAATTATAATATCAAGTAATTCTTCACTTTCAATTATAATATCAAGTAATTCTTCACTGATTCGTCGATGGAATTGCTAGATGTTGCGTGTAGCAAGGCACGGACATTGTGCTAGTAAGACCTAGAAGACATGTGCACCCAACCAATAGAAAGCACAACAAGTTCTATACATTTGGGAACTTAGCTAATTTTAGTTTTATAAAAACTCTACTCCCTCTGTCCCATAATGCAAGAAGTTTTTTGGAGAGACGGAGGGAGTAGATGTTTCCCCCTAAATGAATTAACTATCTAGCTGGCCAAATCATGCGAAATTCCGGACCAACTTCTTGTGCCTTTGACGCATGGGACCTCCTAAGCAGCCTATGAGCCCGTTAACAAGCGTCACAAACCATTTCCTTTTTCCTGTGGGGCCCAATGCTCAGCCCCCTATCAGCGACCCCAATCTCCTCCTTGCCCAAAACCACCATGGCATCCCCGCGCGCCTCCTGCGGAGCCATGGTGGTCGCCGACTTCAAGTCCGGGCACGACGGGAGGGACGCCTAGCTAGGTTGTTTGCGAGCGCCTCAAGGGCTGGCGCGGGAGCCTCACCGACGGCGCCGTGCGCCTCGTGGATGCGGCGCCCTGCGAGTTCTTTGAAATCCCCGATAATTTGAGCTCAACCCAATTCGATTTCAGAAATTTTGCGGGGGCGCTGGTCCGGTATTAAGACAACACACATGAACACATCCATTTGTCATGTTTTTTCCCAATTTGGCTGGTCGATTACAAGCCCGTAACCAACATGGTACCAACTGTAGTAACATTTTGACGGCGATGTGTTGTTGGATCTGATAAAAGCTAGTACAAGTTTACGGTACGATTACTTGAGATATGTAATACATGCATTTACTTAGATGGTATACATGCACACATCCGTTTAACTGCATAGCCACATGAATACATCCATGCGTCATGTTTTTTTACTGAAATACAACAAGAGTTATATTACACAGAGATCTGAAGCAAAATCAAATTGGCACCACTTGTCGCTTTCTCCCTGGCAAGGCACTAACTTCATGTGTATCCTGAGCACGACTTGTAACACACTGAAGATATGATTTATGAGGGAGTATCCTTGATTTCCATACAACTAGAGTGAAGTCTCCTTCTGGTCTAACACTAGGATCTGCTACAAGTTTCCCCAATGCCACACTTGGTGATTCCTCCTTGTTTGAAACATCAGTTGTATAATGTGTCATGCTAAGCGGATGCAAAGCAAAGTCCGTTACGTCCACTGTATGGCCATCTTCTAAAAGCACGTTTGGATGCACACCATATATGGAGAGGTATCTTGTAATGTATCTTAGCTTCTTGTCCAATATGCAGCGCCAAAACTGGACACTGAGGTTCATTCTCAACACATCCGTGAGTATATTTGTTGTGATAAGTGTACCTGGCACATTGTGCAACACCTTGATAACTTCATCAGCTAGTTGTACTAGCCTTGGATGTTCTGCGGGGTCTACACTCCCAAATGCCAGTGTCTTGAAAAGGTACCTCAACTCATCATAAGACAGACCACTTAGAAAAATAGGTTTCACCGATCCAAATCGGGCTAATGTTTGAAGTCTACTTAAGATGATGATCTTGCTTCCTCAGCCCATTCTAATGGCAAATGAGTAAAACCTGTTCCAATCATATTGGGCTATATCAGAAGCAAACTCAATAACTACCAATATCATTCCTTCCATGCTCATTCCATGGTCAAGTATTCCTAAAAGGTTGTCTCCATTCAAGTGCAAAATAGAGGAGAAGCGTGACCGAGCCCTTTCATCACCGCACGCATGAGCAACCAAAGTTTTCTTCCCACTCCACTAGTAGGAAAAGGGCCTATTGTCCCGGTTGGTGAGGGCCTTTTGTCCCGGTTCTTGAACCGGGACTAAAGGGTCGTTACTAATACCCTAGACCTTCAGTCCCGGTTCTAACACGAACCGGGACAGATGGACCTCCACGTGGCCGGTGCGCCGAGCCCAGGCAGGAGGGCCTTTGGTCCCGGTTGGTGGCACCAACCGGGATCAAAAGGCATCCACGTCGGCATTATTGCAGGGCTGGGTTTTTTTTTTTTGAAAGGGGGGGGGGTGGGGGTTTTGGGGGGTTAATTTAGGTGTTTCATATATTGTGTTAGCTAGCTAATTAATAGAGAGAAGTGTCCTCTCTTATGTCCGTGCTTGGTCGACGCTACGTACTATACATAGAGAGGCCCTCGACATGCTAGCTAGTAAGAAAATGAAGGAAACCATGAAGTACAGAAGTTAAGTCATGCATACCGAGAGAAGTGATCGATCGACCTCTCCTTCTCCGAGAGATTGGCGAACAACAAGTTTTCGTATTATATATCCGATGCTACTGGCTACATACATATACAATATGTAAGATCTCTTACAATCCCTAGAATTTGAAATCAACTTCCACATGGTATTCTCGGCTTTATTGATGGCGTGGTCAAGAAAGAATCCCGCCAATTCCTCTTGAATTGCTTTCATGCGATCTTGTTCTAGGAGTTCATTCCGCATCTGCCACGCCTAATTTGAAGAAGGGGATTAATACATATATATGAATGAAACTCAACAAAAATGATGGTGTAATAAAATGAAATTGTGAATATTATTGCTTACGCACTTCATATTGTCTTCTAGAGTAGCCCCGCTTATTTTTCAAAGTCGCGTTGTAGGTGAACTCGCACACGTAGTATCCACAAAGAATTATTCCTTTGTTCCTGCCACAAGCACTTTACGAGAAATAGAGGTCAATCAAACTGATAATGAAGCATTATAAATGGCATTAATGAAAGTATAGCTATAGAATCAACGGGAGATGCGCGCAACTAGCTAGCCAGTAGTACTTACTTTCGGGTATGTATATCGCAGCTCCTTCGGTAGTCCCGGAGCTTCTGCGGTGAACTGTTTCCAAATCCTACAAGACAAAGAAAAATAATTATTATTACTTGAGATATCAGGAAATGAACAAAAAGTTGCCGATATGGTGCGATAATGATCGATTGAACTTACTTGTTGAGCATTTTAGTCATGTCCGCATAGGTTTCGGGATCTTTTCGTCTCGAGTCTAAGACGGTTACTAGTCCCCGCTCAAGCTTAATCTCCAGAAGAACATAGTGGAAGCTGCGCCACGCATGCATGACTCATCAGTTACATTACTATAACCTCGCTCGAGTAATAAGGGAAACCGAATATGCACACGATAGTAACACTCACTCGAAGTTGTAAGGAAAGAGTATGGTATCTTTGTTTTGATTTTTGATCAACGATTGTAGCAAGTTGGCCTCGGCCTCTTCGATGCTTTTTAACCTGAATTTCATCTATGATATTTGTGTTAATGAACCCAATATCATATATTTCTTGTTTTCTGCACTCGACGATTTTCAATCTGCATAATATAGTGAGGATAATTAATTATAAATACATGCAATTAAAGAGCTGAGCTATATATAGGGACTTAATGACAGAAATAGTACTTACAGACAGTAGCAAAAGACCGTTAATTTATCGAGAGCCTTTTGATTGAAGAACTCGAAGAATTCCTCAAATGGAACAGGCAACAGATCAGTTCCAACGAGGTCGTGCTCCTCTTTAATTCTCAGATACAAAAGTATTCGTCCCCCGGACTCTCTGCAGGTTTTCATGTACCAATTATGGAATGTTCGCATCATCGTTGTTAGAG
Source organism: Aegilops bicornis (assembly GCA_021605145.1). Taxonomy (NCBI): domain Eukaryota; kingdom Viridiplantae; phylum Streptophyta; class Magnoliopsida; order Poales; family Poaceae; genus Aegilops; species Aegilops bicornis. The sequence goes on along the minus strand of JAHIAL010000018.1, from coordinate 1,840,008 downwards.
ATTTTTCATGTTTGACGAGAGGCTTCCCGTACTCGTATCTGTGTTCGTCCACCTCCATGAAATCAAAATTTATATCGTCGGGTAGGTAATCTGCAAGATTGCCATAACCAGCACCGCCCCTCGAGCATTAGCGATTTATGTCGCCGCTAGACACATTGAGTGGGGGGCACGATTGATTTGCTTGTTCGCCAAGCTGGGCAATTTTTTTCGCAGCTGCTCGTTCTTTTAACCTTTGATCACTGACAGTACTTCCCGACTGCTCCGCTTCGAGATATGTCTGTTCAGTAATGCGCTCATAGTTGGTTCTCGGCGGAGACTTTGGTGGTTTCCTCAGGGCATCGATAGTGCGCTTTGCTTTCACCGGATCTACCTTCTCCTCCGGAGGTGGATGTCTCTTTGCTTTCAACCCTTTAAAGAAGTCCTCCACTTCGGTCCGCACGATCTTCGTGTTTTCCTCCTTGGTCCTCTCGTACGGTAACTTCTCCTTGTTAGACACCTTTTTTAATAGCAAACAAGGGCTCTGCCTAATGCATTCGGAACCGAACATTTGCAGAGGCTTGAAAGAAGGACCGTATCTGTATTGCCTCCCGCCTCTGCTGGCTGTACTACTAGACGCCGGAGCAGAGGGTCTCTTCCGCCCTTGCTGGCGAGGCGGAGAAGGAGGAGGCTGCTAGCTGCTCGGGCGCGCCGGCGCAGGCGGAGAAGGAGGCGGAGTGCCGCCACGCGCCGGCGAAGGAGGCCGAGTGCCCGATCGTCACTCACGGAGGAGGAGGCGGTGGAGGAGGCGAGTGCTCGACTCGGTGAGGAGGAGGAGGAGGCGCCCATTGAAGCTTGATGAACTCCTTCCGCCATAGGCATGGAGTCTTGAGCGTAACCCAGCCGAGTCTCCCTTCACCGGTAGGGTGGTCAAGCTGGAGGTCCTCAAATCCCTCCGTTATTTCGTCCATCGTCACCCTAGCATATCCTTCTCGGAATCGGACGGCAGGTGAAAAGTTGCGCCGGGTTCAGAAGGTCGAACTTGGCCGACAGCCGCCTTGACTTTTAAGTTCTGCCATTGTGTCATAAGGTGGCAATTTTGAGACTCCGTGATAAAATCCACGGGGTAGCTAGCAGGAGCCGTCAAGACATGCTCTGGCTGAAGCAGCTCGGTGGAAGCCACGCTGCTTCTCCGCTGAGATGGCGGGGTAGCTTCGGGGGAAGCTTCGGCAGGTCGTTTGCTGCGATCTGCTTCTCGTTCCTCTAGCCCTTGTACCCTTTCGTGCAGCGCCTGCAGTTGCCTATGCTCCACTTTCTTCCTCCTCTCCTGGGTTTTGTAACCCCCTGCGTCCGGAAAACCAACCTTCCACGGAATGGAGCCTGGCGTGCCTCGTGTCCGTCCAGGGTGCTCGAAATTCGAGGGCCATTGTGAGCTCGTCGTTCTCCTGTCTGAACGAACGTCCCCTTGCTGCGCTGCCTTGATATAGTGCCGAAGCCTCTTGACTGGTATTTTCAGTTGCTCGTCAGTCCAACGGCACTTCCACGATACAGGTCCAAGGTTCCGCTTGACCCCAAAGAACCAAGTCCGCAGCGGTGCAGCGATTCATTGTCTACGGTTCGATCCCTTTATCAAGAAGATCATTCTCAACCTTGGCCCACTTAGGCGGGCTTTGAGGTAGCCACGACCCGTCGCGATGGTGAAACTTCTTCTTCGCAGCATTTTGCTTGTTTGTCGCCCGACATCTTCTTACTCTTTTCCGATGTCTTGTGGGCCACAAATGCGGGCGATGATCTCTGATCTTCTCATATTTGACGATGAATTCTGGTGTCTCTTCTTTGTCGACAAACTTTTTCAGCTCTTTCCTCCACCTCCTAAATAGGCCTTCCATCTTCTTAAGAGCAAAAGACTTGATTAATTGCTCTATAACTGGCTTCTCCGGATCCTCCTCTGGCGGTAGGGTGAAATTTTCCTTCAAATTTCAGTCCAAAGATCATTTTACGCATATCATTGACATAAGACACCTCCGGGTCTTCGTTCTAGGCTTATACCATTGGTGGATGCTGATCGGGATCTTGTCCCTAACAAGAACCCCTTGACCGAGCAGCAAATGCGTTCTTTGTCCGGATGGGTTCAATCGGTTCGCCGTCGCGCGCGATTGCTGTGATCTCAAACCTTTCATCTGAGCTCAACTTTTTCTTCGGGCCTCGTCTCCTTACCGAAGTTGTGCTCGATCCGGAGGGCTAGAAAAAAGAAGAAAGACGAGAGTTAATTAATATGTGTACATATACCAAAACAATGAATGCATCAATTAGCTAGTCAGCACATGCTTAACTAATATATATACCTGGCCAGACTCGGTTCGGTCACCGGAGCCGTCATCACGGTCTCCTTCTTGCACCATCATTGGGTCACCGGAGCCGTCCTCACGGTCTCCTTCTTGCACCGGCATTGGGTCAAAGGAGCCATCATATTCATAGCCTGCTTCTTCACCCTGTCCTTCCAGACCATCGGTGTCGTTCAGAAACGATAAGACGGCATCACTTCCTTGTGCGATTATGTCCCCCAACATCGCTTATGTTGCTTCGTCTCGGGGGGTGTCCATAGTTTCTACAAATATTTACAACATGGCAATTATTATTCAAACATGACAGATATGGATAGCTGGCTAATCACAAGAAGGAATAATATTAATTAGTGGCCTCGACACGCTTCTCTAGGGTTTGGGGTGGCCTCGACAATGCTTCAAGGGGTAATATCGACAACGACGAGATACATACACGGAAAATAATGTTATCGGGGAGGGTATATCGACCCCCCACGTGTTGAAGTTATCGGGAGGGGGTATATCGACCCCCCGCACGTGTTGAAGTTATCGGGAGGGGGTATATCGAACCCCCCTCGTGTTAAAGTTATCGGGAGGGGGTATAGCAACCCCCCCACGTGTTGAAGTTATCGGGAGTTTATATCGACACGACATACGTACATGGGAAAATAATATTATCGGGGAGGGGGTATATCGACCCCCTCGCCTTGAAGTTATCGGGAGGGGTATATGGACTGACGCAGACCCGATAAAACATAAGAAAACGAAGAAGAAATAAAAAGAGGAGAAGAAGAAAGGAATAGAGGAGAAGATCGAAGAAAAAAAAGAAGAAAAAAAAAGAGGAGAAGAAGAAAGGAATAGATATTTTATTCCTGATGATATTTTTTTTGTATTTTTTCGTCTTCTCCTCTTCTTTTTTCTTCTTCTTATTTATTTCTCCTCTTCTTCCTCTTCTTATTTCCTTTTTCCTCTCATTCTTTTTCTTCTTCTTCCTTCTTAAAAATACATGAAGTAGTATTGTTTGGTTTTTTTTAAATAATGTTCAAATAGAAATTTTAGAAAAAAGTAAAGGTTTTGCCTAATTCATTGTTCATATGAATTTACAAACATTTGCATATTTACAATAATTAATATCACCAAAAAATCTATGAACAGAAAAAATACTATTTTTCTAAAAATCTATCTTTTGCATATATACATGAACATATATATATATATATATATATATATATATATATATATATATATATATATATATATATATACACAGAGAACATATATACATTTTTATAAAAATGCAAAAAACAAAAAATCTAAAAAAAGGACATATAAACAGATATACACACATCCAGAGACTCGTACATATAAATACAATCAGGAATACACCATATATATAGGGGCAAAAAACCGGGGGAAGAGGGGGGCTGTGCCAGCCGACCAAAGGGAGAGGTCTTGGCGTGGTCGGGTAGGGGCACGCAGCGTCGGGTAGAGGCGACGGGCGTGGTCGGGAAGGGCGAGGTGGCGCGGCGTGGTCGAGGCGAGGCGGCAGGCGAGGCGACTACGGCCATGAGGCTGGGCGACGACGGCGTGGTCGGGCAGGCGGCCTTGGCGTGGTCGAGGCGAACGCGGCGCGGAGCTTTCAAGCGGGCGGGCTGGCGTCGACGAGGCGATGAGGGCGGCATCGGCGATGGGGCGAGCTCGGGCAGCCCGGCGGTGTCGTCGGGGCGGGGGAACTGATGCAGATGAATCTAAAAAACGCCAAGTGCTTTCTTATATCTTGAGTATTGGTCGGTTCGTGGCACCAACCGACCAATGCCTTTAGTCCCGGTTGGTGGCACCAACCGGGACCAAAGGCCTCTTTCAGCAGAGCCCAAAGGGCGGGAAGCGGCGACCTTTGGTCCCGGGTTGGTGGCACGAACCGGGACTAAAGAGGGACGTGGTCGGTTGGTGCCACGAACCGGGACCAAAGGGTGGCATTGGTCCGGGTTCGTGCCACCAACCGGGACCAATGGCCTTGCACAACGGCGTGGTGGTGGGAGTTTAGTCCCACCTCGCTAGTTGAGAGCGTCGACCACCATCTTATAAGCACTGCTCCCTCCTCTCTCTCGAACTCCTCTGAACTGCAGGCCTATGGGCCTAATCGACCTGCTTTGCTCAGGCTTTGGGGCCTTCTGCGGGCTGAATCTGGCCCATGGTAGGGTTTCTAGTTGTATTCATGCCGTGGGGGCCCATTATGAGGCACTATTTTTGTTTTTTTATTTTCTTTACTTATTGTTGCTATTTTTATTATTTTTTCCAGTTTTTTTGTTTTGTTTTCTGCATTATTTATTTTCTTTTTTTTTTTGATTTATTTTAAATTCTTTTTTATTTTATTTTTAGAAAAATTATAAAATTTACATTAGTGCCATTAGTTTTCAAATTTGAAAACACTTTTTTTGTTTTTTTGTTTTCTTTCTTGCTTTATTTATTTTATTTTGTTTCTACTTACAACAAAATACTTATTGTTGCTATTTTTAATTTTTTTTCCAGTTTTTTTGTTTTGTTTTCTGCATTATTTATTTTCTTTTTTTTGCTTTACTTTTTAATTCTTTTTTGCTTTTAGTTTTAGAAAAATTATAAACTTTCTGTTAGTGCCATTAGTTTTCAAATTTGAAAACACTTTTTTGTTTTTTGTTTTCTTTTGTTGCTTTATTTATTTTATTTTGTTTCTACTTACAACAAAATACTTATTGTTGCTATTTTTATTTTGTTTCCAATTTTTTTGTTTTGTTTTCTGCATTATTTATTTTCTTTTGCTTTTTGCTTTATTTTTAATTCTTTTTGCTTTTAGGTCAGCAAAATTATAAAATTTCTGTTAGTGCCATTAGTTTTCAAATTTGAATAGTTAAAATTTGAATTCTTTGAAATTTGTGTGAATCACAAGTTTGTGATTAACTTTACTAAAAAATGAACATAGATGCGCCTATAGAGAAAATCCAACCTAAATTCATAATAAATTTATATGAATTTCAGAGAAATTCACTATGAATTTAGGTCAAATTATTCCATATAGGGGCATCTATTTTCACTTTGAGAGGAGCTCAACAAGGCGGAGAGGGACGGGCTTATAAACCGGTGTGAGCGCGCCCTTCGTTGGCGAGGTGGGACTAAACTCGAGCGCCAGCGAGGACCAACCCTTTAGTCCCGGTTTGTGGCACAAACCGACTAATGGTCATGGGCCAGGGGCGAGGCGCATTGGTCCCGGTTCGTGCGTGGAACCGGGACCAAATGGTCCAGACGAACCGGGACCAATGGCCCATGTGGCTGCCCTCTTGAGAGTGCTCTTGGTGAGAACATAGTTGACAAGGAGCGAACCGGGATTAATGGTATTACGAGGGCCGAACCATAAGACATTAAAGCATTTCAAATGAACTCGAAAAAGTTGAAAGTTGGCATGGTATCATAATTTCACCCACATAGCATGTGCATGTACAAAGCGGACAATGGTATCATACTCAAATGCTTGAAAGTTGGCATGGTATCATCATAATAGTTGCGGGAGAAAGTCTTCACTTTTTCTTCGCTTGTGTCATTTGCTTATTGCGCCGTAACCATGGATAATCTTCATCGTTTATCAGGATGCTTGGGTTAGCCTTGACTTTGAAGGGGGGACTTTCATGAAACTTCTCATAATCTTCGAGACATGTCCATCTTGCCCTCCACTCCCACGATGTCCCCTTTTCTGAAAAGAACTATGTGGCGCTTTGGCTCATCGTATGATGTATTCGCTTCCTTATCTTTTCTTTTTCTCGGTCCGGTAGACATGTCCTTCACATAGATAACTTGTGCCACATCATTGGCTAGATTTAACGGTTCGTCGATGTACGAAGAAGATTTTTCAGATCCACTTTGTTGTCATTCCGCATCGTGGGTCTACCTTACCCGCCTCTGACAGATTGACCCATTTGCACTTAAACAAAGGGACCTTAAAATCATGTCCGTAGTCAAGTTCCCATATGTCCACTATGTAACCATAATATGTGTCCTTTCCCCTCTCGGTTGTTGCATCAAAGCGGATGCCGCTGTTTTGGTTGGTGCTCTTTTGATATTGGTCAATCGTGTAAAATGTATTCCCATTTATCTCGTATCCTTTGTAAAGCAATACAGTCAAAGATGGTCCCCTGGACAATAAATACAGCTCATCACAAGCAGTGTTGTCACCTTCGAGACGTGTTTCCAACCAAGCTGCGAAAGTCCCGATGTGTTCACATGTAATCCGATTAAATCGCCGCCCGGGTGTTTGAGCGCAGACCGTTCTTGTGTTCATCGACATACGGGTCACCAAGGTAGAGTTACGTAGAACTGTAGTGTGCTTGAGACCAAGAATATCCGTCCCCGCATATTATTGAGTCCCTTCCAAGCGTGTTTTTCCAAATGGGCCTCCCCTCATACCGCGATTTAGGGAGACCTATCTTCTTAAGGCCAGGAATGAAGTCAACACAAAACCCGATGACATCCTCTGTTTGATGGCCCATGGAGATGCTTGATGAAGCTATGTACCTAGGGTAGGGTCATGGACCTGTCTAAACTACCCTACCCAAGGACATCTCTAGAAGAAACTACCTGTCAGTCGACCTAGAGGTGATCCACTCGACAGACTCTAGGACACTCGACCATGAAGATAACCACTCGACCATGCAGCTAACCACTCGACAGCCAGGAGATCTAAGGCCACTCTGCACGCATAGCGATGCCTCATTAAATAGCCTTTATGGTCTTCATAGCACTTTATGTGGGCGTTACCAGTAACCCTTTGTCTTAATGTACTTTAAAACCTGCATAACTGAGGGCCGGAGGGGTCTGGCGAACTCTATATAAGCCACCCCCCTCCTCAGTGTAAAGGGTTCGCACCCCTGTAACTCACACGCATATAATCCAGTCGACCGCCTCCAGGCACCGAGACGTAGGGCTGTTACTTCCTCCGAGAAGGGCCTGAACTCGTAAAACTCTTGCGTGTACAACTACTCCATTGCTAGGATCTTGCCTCTCCCTTAGTACCCCCCTACATTACTGTCAGACTTAGAACCACGACAGTTGGCGCCCACCTTGGGGCAGGTGTCTTAGCGACTTATTGGAGAAGTTGCAATTTTTTCCGATCTCCTTCATCATGGTTTCAGGCGGAGTTTTGGTTGAGGGCCGCGAGATCCGTCTCGGCGCGCTCACGTTCGTCGCCGACGACTCTGCCTGGCTTCAGGAGGCTCCGCTCGACGTCGACGCGCTCCCAGTCCGCGGAGCGACGCACTTTCGCGCGTGCGTCCGCGGCGTCCTCCTGCGGCAACCGTCGACCCAGTATCGACCGGTTTTTGTGTCATCCTCCCTCCCGGCTTCCCGCCGGTGCAAGCGGTCCGGTCGGTCGAGGCTTCAGCGGTGGGTGAGGCACGCGGTGGCTCGCCAGTCGACCACCGCCCAAGTCGCGGCAATCGAGCCCGACGAATCTCTCTACGGCCTGTTCGACCTATCGGCGGCTCACAGAGATCGCATCCGAAAAGGCGACAATGATGATCCAGCGGTGGAGGTCCTGATGGTCAATGGACCACACGGCCCCCCCGGCTTTCCCGGCGCCGAGGGAGGTGACGGCGGTGGCGATCCATCGACGCCCATGAGGAATACCTCCTGAGCCCCTCAATTACCGCAGAGGAAGAACTTCGGCCGGAACATGGATGCGCTTCACACTCCTATCGTTGGAGAAACCCGAGGCTCGCGCCTTAGAAGACGCGGCCATTAACTTGGCTGAGCGCACTGACCGGAGAACCTTCAGCAAGCACTTTCGGCGTGGCGTCTTGCAACGGGTCCCTGACTCCAGTCGACGTCAGCTCTTTCCACCTGCAACTCAGGTATATCGAACTCCGATTCAGAATTTAGCAGCTGCAACCCGTATAGCAGAATCAATTCAGCCTTCCCAGTCAGAGGCTGGCAGAGGCTTGATGCAGATCAGAGATTTGCTCCGGGCAGCAGGAGATCAAAATTCAGCTGTATCACAGTCGCGGAACAGGATTCACAGCAGATCCGTGGCTGCGAATACAGTCCAGTCGGCTCATAGCCCCAGATCGCCCCCGAGGCGTGAGGGGCGTGGAGACCGGCACGATCAGTACAAGAATCGTGAGCTGTATGATCACCGATTCGATCGCGATGATCGATGTCGAGTGCCCACCCCTCCCCCAAGGGGTGGATCCTACGCACCTCGACAGCAGGATGATAGACGCCAGCACAGTGGTGGGCGAAGGATTCCAGTCGACCCCAGGGAACCAAGCTTTTATGCGAGGTCCATCATCATTCAAGGTCTGGTCGACCGAAACAGAGCTCACAGGGAGGGTCACGACAGAGATGTACCCACCAGCAGCCGAGTGCATGTCTCCGGACCAGAGTGTTTCAGCAGAGCCATCAGGGCCGCAGTGATTCCTCCCAACTTCAGCTTGGCGACTGGAGTCAGTAAGTTCAATGGTGAGTCTAAGCCCGATACTTGGCTTGAAGACTACCGAGTGGCTGTCCAGACCGGCGGCGGAAATGACAAGGTGGCCATGAAACATCTGCCTCTTATGTTGGAGGGATCGGCCAGAGCATGGCTGAATCAGTTGACACCCAGCAGCATTTACACGTGGGAAGATCTTTCCCGAGTGTTTGTCAGAACGTTTGAAGGAACATGCAAGCGACCAGCAGGACTGACAGAGCTGCAATCTTGTCTGCAGAAGTCGAATGAAACTTTGAGGGATTACATCCAGAGATGGATCACATTACATCACACGGTAGAGAATGTATCTGATCACCAGGCAGTCTGCGCCTTCAAGGAAGGCGTTAAGTACAAAGAGCTAAGCCTAAAATTAAATTCGAGCAGGAGACATGTCTCCGAGTTTAATGATGGAGATAGCCACCAAATATGCCAATGGTGAGGAAGAGGATCGGCTCGGAGTGGCAAGCACAAGTCAGTCGCCCAGAAACCGGAGGAGGGAACTCCAATGGAAGCAAAGCGGAAAGCCGAGCCAGCTTGCTCGGAGAAGCCTTGGCCGTGACTCAAGGAAAGTTCAAAGGGAAACTCAAGGGGCCTTAGAACCCCAAGAAAGTGAAGGATAAAGAAGGAAATGACGTGATGGATTTACCGTGTCACATCCACACGAATAAAGATGAAGAGGGTAATTTCATTTACCCGAAGCATACCACTCGACAAAGTTGTCGGCTCTTGATCTGGCAGTTCAAGGAAACAGTCCAAGGATAAGGAAAAGGAGTCAGACAAAGTTGAGGACAAGGGGGATAGTGACGAGGAATATCCTCAGGTCAATTCCACTCTGGTGATTTTTGCTGACGTTGAGAGCAAAAGTCGACTGAAAGTTATAAACCGAGAGGTGAATATGGTTGCTCCGGCGACACCCAATTATTTGAAGTGGTCTCAGACGGCCATCACATTCGACCAGTCTGATCACCCAACACACATAGCCACCCCTGGGAGGCAAGCTCTGGTGGTCGACCCAGTCGTCGAGGGCACTCGACTGACTAAAGTGTTGATGGATGGCGGCAGTAGTTTGAATATACTGTACGCAGAGACACTGAAAGGAATGGGCATTCCAATGTCCAGACTCAGCACAAGCAACATGAGTTTCTATGGAGTCATTCCTGGCAAGAAAGCCGCGTCACTCGGCCAGATTGCTCTTGATGTGGTTTTTGGTGATTCCAAAAACTTCCGCAAAGAAAAGCTGACATTTGAGGTTGTGGATTTCCAAAGTGCCTATCACGCCATTTTGGGCAGGCCAGCCTATGCTCATTTTATGGCTCGACGATGTTATGTGTACCTCAAATTGAAGATGCCTGGCCCGAGAGGCATGATCACTGTTACTGGTAATCGCAAGAAGGCGGAAGAGTGCTTTCAGAAAGGCTCAAAGATCGCCGATGCTCAGATGGTAGCAGAAGAGTGGCAGGAGCACCAGAGGAATGCAGACCCGAGTGATTTGTTGTGAGCCAAGAAGCCCGCTACGGAATCAGCGTTTCAATCGTCCGGTGAGACAAAACCAGTTCACATCCACCCGACCGACCCCAACGCTGCTCCGACTAATATCTCCACCACACTCGACCCTAAATAGGAAGAAGCTCTCATCCAGTTCCTCCGTGAGAACTAGGACATCTTTGCATGGAAACCTTCTGACATGCGGTGTACCTGTGGGGGCTGGTGAAAGCACCGTCATGAAGTCGATTCAAAGGCAAAACCTGTCAAGGAACATCTGCGACGGTCCGCCATCCAGAAAAGGAAGGCTATTGGCGAAGTGGTTGCTCGGCTCTTAGCAGCAGAGTTTATCCGAGAGATTTACCTCTCCGAGTGGCTCGCCAATGTTGTCATGGTCCCCAAGAAGGACAGGTCACTTCGCATGTGCATTGACTTTAAACATATCAATCGGGCCTGCCCGAAAGATCATTTTCCTCTTCCCCGCATCGATCAAATAGTCGACTCGACTGCAGGATGTGAGCGACTGTCTTTCTTAGAAGCCTATTATGGGTACCATCAGATCCGTCTGTATGGACCCGATGAGATCAAAACAGCTTTCATCACCCCATTCGGGTGCTTCTGTTATGTTACCATGCCATTCGGCCTCAAGAATCTTTGAAGCCACGTTCATGAGGATGATTGAAGTGTTTGCTCACTCAAATCACCGGAATGTGGAAGCATACATGGATGACATTGTGGTCAAGTCACGGAAAGGTTCCGACCTGCTGACCGACCTCGCTGAAACATTTGCCAACCTCAGGAGGTATGATATCAAGCTTAATCCATCCAAGTGTACATTCGGAGTTCCAGGCGGAAAGTTACTCGGTTTTCTCGTTTCCGAACAAGGAATCGACGCAAACCCAGAAAAAGTGGGCACTATACTCCGAATGAAACGACCTGTGCGTGTGCACGATGTTGAAGCTTCTTTGGTTGCTTGGCCGCTTTAAGTCGATTCATCTCTCGTCTCGGTGAGAAGGCATTGCCTCTTTACCGATCGATGAATAAGTCGACCAGTTCGAGTGGACTCGAAGTCGATGCAGCGTTTGCGAGTTAAAAACCCCGCTTTCCACCCGGCCGGTGCTTGCTGCCCGATCGAGAAAAAGAGCCTTTGCTGCTTTACATTGCAGCCACAGGACAAGTCGTCAAGATAAAGGTACTTACGGTCGGCCGGGAAGAAGAAGGGAAAGCCTTCAAAGTTCAGCGCCCAGTATATTATATTTCTGAAGTCCTGACCCCATCAAAGCAAAGATACCCTCATTATCAGAAGCTTGTATATGGGATTTATATGACCACAAAGAAAGTTGCTCACTATTTCTCTGACCATACCATTACAGTCGTCAGCGACGCTCCATTATCAGAGATTCTGCACAACAAAGATGCAACTGGTCGAGTGGCAAAATGGGTGATTGAACTCCTTCCCTTGGATATCAGATTTGAGGCAAAGAAAGCTATCAAGTCCCAAGCAATAGCAGATTTCCTCGCCGAGTGGACTGAACAGCAATTGCCGACTCAAGTTCACTCGGAGCACTGGACCATGTTCTTTGATGGCTCTAAAATACTGAATGGTTCCGGTGCTGGGGTAGTGTTGGTTTCCCCCCGAGGAGATAAGCTCAGATATGTACTCCAGATTCACTTTGATTCCTCCAACAACGAAGCAGAATACGAAGCACTTTTGTATGGGTTGCGGGTAATTTCACTCAGCGTCCGTCGCCTCATGGTCTACAGCGACTCGGATTTAGTGGTTAACCAAGTGATGAAGGAGTGGGACGTCAGAAGCCCAGCTATGACTGGTTACTGCAACGCGGTAAGAATTTGGAAAAAGAAATTCGAGGGTTAGAGCTTCATCACATACCCCGACCGAAAAATCAAGCGGTGATGACTTGGCGAAGATAGGTTCCAAGAGAGAAGCCATTCCCAGTGGCGTGTTTTTGGAGCATGTCCGCGCGCCGTCAGTTCAAGAGGATCCTTTCACCGAAGAAGCCCCGTAGCCAAAAAGTGCCACGGATCCAACTAAAGTTGACGTCCCAGCCGTGGTCGACCTAATCATGGAAGTTCTGGTTATCACTCCCGATTGGACAGTGCCTTACATCGCGTATATCCTAAGGAAAGATCTCCTAGACAATGAAGAAGAGGCTCGGCAGATCGTCCGTCGATCCAAGGCCTTTACTGTCATGAAGGGACAGTTGTACAGAGAAAGCGTGACTTGAGTCAGCCAGAAATGCATAACGCCGGAAGAGGGTCGAATGATTCTCAACGACATCCACTCGGGGACCTGTGGCCATCATGCGTCCTCTCGGACCATCGTGGCTAAAGCATACCGAGCGGGTTTTTACTGGCCCAGAGCAAATGAAATGGCGAAAGAGATAGTCGACAAGTGTGAAGGATGTCAGTTCTACTCCAGTATGTCACACAAGCCCGCCTCAGCCTTGAAGACCATTCCAATCGTCTGGCCTTTCGCTGTTTGGGGTTAGATATGGTTGGACCACTGAGAACTAGCAGGAGCGGCTTCACCCATGTGCTGGTGGCAGTCGAGAAGTTCATCAAGTGGATCGAAGCCAAGCCTATTAAGAATCTCGATGCCGGCACTGCCATCAGTTTCATCAGAGAATTGATATTCAGATATGGAGTTCCGCATAGCAACATCACCGATAATGGGTCAAACTTCGATTCCGACCAATTCAAAGCCTTCTGCGCTTCTCAAGGCACACGAGTCGACTACGCTTCAGTCGCCCACACCCAGTCGAATGGACAAGCAGAAAGAGAAAATGGCCTAATTCTCAAAGGACATAAACCCCGGTTAATGCATGATCTCAAGCACGCAGCAGGCGTGTGGGTCGACGAACTTCCATCAGTTCTTTGGGGATTGAGGACTACCCCAAATCGGTCGACTGGGAGAACCCCGTTCTTTATGGTCTATGGAGCTGAAGCGGTTCTGCCGAGTGACCTGCTTCACAATGCACCGTGAGTCGAGCTCTACTCTGAAGTCGAAGCAGAGCAAGCCCGGCAGGACGCAGTCGACCTTCTGGAAGAAGAAAGAGAGATGGCCATGATCCGATCGACCATCTATCAGCAAGAGTTGCGTCGATTCTACGCCAGAAATGTGAAGGGCCGAGCCTTCCAAGAAGGAGACTTGGTCCTCCGAGTGGACCAACAGAAGCCACACAAACTCGCCCCTACTTGGGAAGGCCCCTTCATCGTCACCAAAGTTCTCCACAACGGAGCATACCGTCTTTACAACGTCGATCGCCAGATTGACGAGCCGCGAGCTTGGAATGCGGATCTACTCCGCCCCTTTTACACTTAAGTACTCACTCGGATGAGATGTAATAAAAGTATTCCTGTAGTTTATCTATCAAAGACAAAAGTGTTATAATTTTCCCATTAATTCTTGCTGCTTTTACTTATGTAAGAAATCCCCCAGTGGGTGGCTTAGCTGCGAATCCGTTTCGCCTGAGTTTATAAAAAAATTTCCTGCCGAGTTACGAGCAAGCCTCTCACTCGGAGACTTAGCTGTGAATCCGCTTCGCCTAAGTGTTAAAAATCCTACCGAGTGGAGAGCAAGCCTCTCACTCAGAGACTTAGCTGCGAATCCGCTTCGCCTAAGTGTTAAAAATCCTACCAAGTGGAGAGCAAACCTCCCACTCGGGGGCTTAGCTGCGAATCCGTTTCGCCTAAGTGTTAAAAATCCTACCGAGTGGAGAGCAAATTTCCCACTCGGAGGCTTAGCTGCAGTCCAGTACTCACCTAAGTGTTAAAAATCCTACCGAGTGGAGAGCAAACCTCCCACTCGGGGGCTTAGTTGCAGTCCAGTACTCGCCTAAGTGTTTGAAATCCTACCGAGTGGAGAGCAAACCTCCCACTCGGGGGCTTAGCTGCAGTCCAGTACTCGCCTAAGTGTTTAAAAATCCTACCGAGTGGAGAGCAAACCTCACACTCGGGGGCTTAGCTGCAGTCCAGTACTCGCCTAAGTGTGAAATTCGTTCCGATCCGCAAGAACGACAAGGTGCAGGTCGACTGCTACCCTCTCCTTCGGGCTACGGCACAAATACAATGAGAAACAATAAAAATCCTACCGATTGGTGAGCCCGTCTCCCACTCGGGGGCTTAGCTATGATCCGATGCTAAATGCCTGAGTATCTGAAATCCTACCGAGTGGTGAATCCGTCTCCCACTCGGGGGCTTAGCAGCAGTCCAGAACTCGCCTAAGTATCTGAAATCCTACCGAGTGGTGAATCCGTCTCCCACTCGGGGGCTTAGCAGCAGTCCAGAACTCGCCTAAGTATCCGAAATCCTACCGAGTGGTGAATCTACTTCTCACTCGGGGGCTTAGCTGCGGTCCAGTCGCCTAAGTGTCTGAAATACTACCGAGTGGTGAATCTACTTCTCACTCGGGGGCTTAGCTGCGGTCCAGTGCTCGCCTAAGTGTCTGAAATCCTACCGAGTGATGAGCCTTCCTCCCACTCGGAGGCTTAGCTGCAGCCCAGTGCTCGCCTAAGTGTTTAAAATCCTACCGAGTGGTGAATCTACTTCTCACTCAGGGGCTTAGCTGCGGTCCAGTGCTCGCCTAAGTGTCTGAAATCCTACCGAGTGATGAGCCTGCCTCTCACTCGGAGGCTTAGCTGCAGCCCGGTGCTTGCTTAAGTGTTTAAAATTCTACCGAGTGGTGAATTTGCCTCTCACTCGGGGGCTTAGCAGCGGTCCAGAGCTCGCCTAATTGTTTAAAATCCTACCGAGTGGTGAGTCTGCCTCACATTCGGAGGCTTAGCTGCAATCCAGCACTCGCCTAAGTACGAAAATCGTTCCGACCCGCAAGGACGACGAGGTGCAGGTCGACTATTACCTTCTCCGCCGGGCTTAGGCACAAATACAACGTGCTCTCTGCAAGCACGGCGATGTGCAGGTCGACTGCTACCTTCTCCTTTGAGCTTCGGCACAAATACAATGTGCGCTTCATCCTGGGCCGCGAGGGCGCAAGTCGACTGAAATCTGTGCTCCAACCTGCAAGAGCACATCCCAAGCACAAATGCAAACATATTCAACCGCAAAAACAAGTTCAGATAGCATCCTACGGATCCAGAAGTGCTCAGGCATCGAGCTTGTTAAAGTTTATCGGTTACAAAAACCACTCGGCATTCCAAGGCAAATTTAAGGCATCAAGCATAGAAGTTTTTTACTCCTCCGGTGGAGGATCGAAGGCGCGACGAACTTCGTCCGTGTCGATTCCATCAGCAATCCGAGTGGCGGCAGCAATGAATGTCTCCATGAAGGATCGGAAGTCATGCTTCTTGGTATTGGCCACCTTGAGGGACGCCAGCTTTTCCTCCCGTGCATCTTTGCAGTGAACACGGACTAAAGACAGAGCTACATCAAGACCGCTTTGGCGAAGACTTCTTCCACTCTTGCACTCGGCACAGGACTTCATTCACCGAGTCATCAAAGACTCGAGGTCGCTCAAGCGTCTCCCCGCCGTAGTGTCGTGTCGATTCAGCGACGTTGCTTGCCTTCAGTTGGGCGGATAGTCCACCACACCAGCGACATCGGGACTCCAAATGAAGCACATTCATGGCAGCTTCATCCTTTATTGGAGAGTTGATGGGATCCAAGCCTGTCTCCACTCGACCGGGTCTCTTCCTCAAAGTTTTGGCAGAATCAGAAACACAAGTCAAACATAAACCAGCAGTTCCGCGACGAATCAACGGTGACAAGTCAGTCAAGTGAAAAAGGTACCTTCAAGCATGAGGAACAACTTCTTGGCGAGCCCTCCCAGATAAGCTTTCAGATCATTCTTCTTCCCCACCAGTTCACTTGCCTTGTCACTCAGAGCAATCTTGTCATTCTTCAGACGGCTGACTTCCTTGTTAGCCGCGTCAAGAGCAGCTTTCAGGTTGACGTTCTCTTCTTCGAGTTTGCCGAATGAAGCCAGCTTCTCTTTGGCAAGCTTCGTTTTATCCAATGCAGCCTTCTGCGCCTCAGCAAGTTCCTGGTCCTTCTTGTTCAGAGCCACCTTCGTTTTCTCTACAAAATGACAACGAGGCCAGAATCAATAATGGGAAGAAAGATAAAAACAATCGTCAAGTTCTCACCAATCGTACCTGTTGCCTCGTCCTTTGCCTTCTGGAAGTTCTCCTGAACAAGTTTCAAGTCAAGGTCGAGCTGGATATGTTTCTTTTCCAACTCAGTATAACGGGCCACGAGCTCGCAAGATTTCTGCAAAAGAGTCAGTCGACAGACATCAAAGAGAGGTTACTTCCGAGTGACTAAGAGAAAAACAGTAACGTTTCTAAGACTACAGTCGAATCAAAATATTCAGCAGTAGTCTCGGGGACTACACCCAGTGGGTGCACTCAGCGTGCCCCCACTAGTTCTACCAACTCGATCTGATCAGTCGACCGAAAGGAACAAAGATATTATGGTCTCATCATAGTCTTCAAAAAAAAAGAGAGTTCTTCAGACTACAGTCGACTGCCAGCAGTCCACCATAGTCTCAGGGACTACACGCAGTGGGTGCACTCAGCGTGCCCCCACAGGTCCTAATGTTCCACTCGACATGGTCCGACCAGACCGAGTGAAGAAATTTCAACTACAAAGACTACAGTCGACTGCCAGCAGTCCACCATAGTCTCGGGGACTACACGCAGTGGGTGCACTCAGCGTGCCCCCACCTATCTACAAACCCAATCGACACACCCAGCGGGTGTACAGACACAAAGATTTTTGGAAAGAAAATCTTCAGATAACATATCCTAACAGAACAGGCGGTTGCCAACTAACCTGGACATTGCTCTGAAGGGCTGAGCTTGCATCATAAGCCGCTTGGCTAGCTTCCCGGATCGCCTTCACTTGCTCCATCATAATCCCCGCCTGGCATATAGCCTCCTTAGCAGTGCCACTTTGGTCCTCTGGGGCGTGGTGTGTGTGAAAAGGGCGGCGGTTTAGCGATCGGCAAGCGAAGGCGGGCACTTTCGTCGGCCGCACAAAAAGGTCACAGAATGCCGAGCGGCGTCGCCACCTTCTTGAACCGGTGCCTCAGGTGCTGACGCAGTCCGAGTGGCCCTGCCAGCCGGGTCCTTTCTGATCTTCCTCGCCCTCAGGGGCACCTCGTCATCATCATCAGGGAGATCAATGACGTGACGAGGAGCTGCAAGATAAATCCAGAGTTGGAAAACGAAGATCCAATCGACCAAAAGTGAAAACTACAAGAGAACATACCAGGGTTGGAGGTGACAGTGTCTTCCATTTCTTGGTCGCCATCCTTGGTGGAGGTCTCGGAGGTAGCAGCGCTGCAGATTTCAGAAATCAGTCGGTTAGTCGATGAATCGACCGGAAGTTCACTCGAGCTGAACATTGAAACACAAATCCTACTGTTACCCGGAGATGGTGGGAATGGCCATTTTCATTTTGGGCAAGGCCTTCGGCGGCTTGGACGACTCCGCCTACGGATGCTTCGGCGCTTTTTCAGTCGGCGCTGGAGAGGCCGTCCGAGGGCGCTTTGTCGACGGCACAACGGGCGCAACCGCTTTCCCGCGCTCCCTCGCGGGGTCGTGGGCGAGCTTGGATCGCCTTTCTGTGTGAGGACGATCGACCTCCATTTCCTCCTCCTCGCTGGAACCGTCTTCATCGTCTTCCCCCTCGTCGTCAGATTTCCACTCCTCCTCACTTTCGCCTCCACTCACCTCCCCCTCCTCGGCTTGTTCCTGCGCCCTGTTGGGCATCGAGTACATCTGAGTCGTGGCCTAGAAGACAGCAAAGAAGACAAAAGTCAGTCGGTTGATTTCAAGCAGACAGAATGGAAAAAGCAGAATCACAGTCGGAAGTGAAGTATTGGACCTTGTCAACTTCATACGATTGGTCGAGTGGAACGACCCTCCTGGCTCCTCGAGGGTTGTCCTTGTTCCCCGTAATGCTTCCCATCCACCGCTCCAGCGTGGCGCTGTCGATCTCCTCCGAGTGGATCCGAGTGGTGTCCTCAGTTCCAGAATACATCCACATAGGATGATCTCGAAATTGGAGCGGCTGGATGCGCCACCGGAGGAAGACCTCCAGGAGGTCCATACCAGTCACCCCGTCGCGGATGAGCTGCACGACACGCTCGACCAGCACCTTCACCTGCGCCTTCTCCTCTGGGACCACCTTCAAAGAGGAGGGCTTCCTCACTCGTTCCATGGAAAAGGGAGGGAGCCCGGTCCGATCGCTCAAGGCGTCGGCTGGTCCTTGCAGTAAAACCAAGTCGACTGCCACCCACGGACGGAGTCGGGCAAAATCATGGTCGGAAAAGAACTTTTCCCTCTCAACTGAATCCCAAGGCCACCACACATCTGGATCACATGTGTCCTCTCGTCACTCGGATTTGCCTTCTTCACCGTCTGGGAGTGACAAGTGAAGATGTGTTTAAAGAGGCCCCCGTGAGGCCGGCACCCCAAGAAACACTCGCACAAAGACACGTAAGCAGCGAGATACACTATGGTGTTAGGCGTGAAGTGGTGGAGTTATGCCCCGAAGAAATTCAGAAACCCCCAGAAGAAAGGGTGGGGCGGCAAAGAGAACCCACGGTCGACGTGGGTGGCCAAAAGAACGCACTCACCCTCCTGAGGCTGCGGCTCCGACTCCCTCCCCGGGAGCCGCGCCGATCCATGGGGGATCAGCCCTCCGTCCGCCAGGTCGTCGAGATCCGCCTGACTAATTGTCGAGCGGATCCAGGGCCGCTTCGATCCAGCCCGCGGCAGCCGGTCCTCGGCGAAGAGCCACTCCGACCGGTTCCCCTTCGCCGCCTGCCGCTTTCTTCGCCCGCTCCGGGCCGCCGTCTTCTCCTTCACCATCGCCGCCGTAAGCATGCGCGGGGCAGCGGCACTGAGGCAGAAGCAAACGTGGCAGAGAAATCTGGAGAAGAGGGAGGAACAAAGGCGCACTGTTGAAAAACCCCCATCCGGCGCTTTATATAAGGCTGCTTCCGAGTGGCTGACATGTAGGCCCGGACGATCCTGTCAAATCCCGCAACAGTCGCGCGTGCGATACGTGGCGAAAAAGGTGGCGTGGAGATTGAGGCGTCCCTGCCTTATCCCGTCCGATTGCTGCGGCCTCGCCCTGTCCCACACGCTTCCCAAAATTCAAATCCCGCAAAATCCGCGAGTTGCAGAACAACTCGTCAGACAGAAGATCTCCTCCGCTCTGTCACTCGGAGCTCTCCAAGCGAAAACTTCACTCAACAGATACAAAGAATGGATCAAGGCGACTGAAAAAGAAGTTGGTGCCGCACCTAAAAGTTCATTGATCCAAGACAAGACATGCTCATAGCACAGAAAATGGGTCGGAAAAATTCTCAACTCCTTCCCCACTCAAACCCCGATCCATTCGGGGGCTAATGATGAAGCTATGTACCTAGGGTAGGGTCATGGACCTGTCTAAACTACCCTACCCAAGGACATCTCTAGAAGAAACTACCTGTCAGTCGACCTAGAGGTGATCCACTCGATAGACTCTAGGACACTCGACCATGAAGATAACCACTCGACCATGCAGCTAACCACTCAACAGCCAGGAGATCTAAGGTCACTCTGCACGCAACGGTCTGTCATTAAGTAGCCTTTATGGTCTTCATAGAACTTTATGTGGGCGTTACCAGTAACCCCCTGTCTTAATGTACTTTAAACCCTGCATAATCGAGGGTCGGAGGGTGCAGCGAACTCTATATAAGCCACCCCCTCCTCAAGGTAAAGGGTTCGCACCCCTGTAACTCACGAGCATATAATCCAATCGACCGCCTCGGGCTCAGGACGTAGGGCTGTTACTTCCTCCGAGAAGGGCCTGAACTCGTAAAACTCTTGCGTGTACAACTACTCCATTGCTAGGATCTTGCCTCTCCCTTAGTACCCCCCTACATTACTGTCAGACTTAGAACCACGACAATGCTTCCTTCTGGCCTAGCGCGGTTACGGACATATTTCTTTAGGACTCCCATGAACCTCTCAAAGGGAACATATTGTGTAGAAATACGGGCCCCGGAATGACAATCTCGTCGACTAGATGAACTAGGGCGTGCGTCATGATATTGAATAAGGATGGTGGGAACACCAGATCGAAACTGACAAGACATTGCGCCACATCACTCCTTAGCCTTGGTATGATTTCTGGATCGATCACCTTCTGAGAGATTGCATTGAGGAATGCACATAGCTTCAAAAAGGCTCATCGGACGATTTCCTAGAGAAGCCCCTCAATGCAACCGGAAGCGATTGCGTCATAATCACGTGGCAGTCATGAGACTTTAGGTTCTAGAACTTTTCTCTCGGCATATTTCTTATTCCCTTTATATTCGATGAGAAGCGGTCGGGACCTTCATACCGAAAGGTGCATTCAAAGAAGATTTCTTTCTCTTGTTTCATAAGAGCGTGGTAGCATGACCTTCATCTCGCCGGAGGCATGCCGTCTTTTTCGTGCAAACGTTGCAGGTCCTCCCGTGCCTCTATTGTATCTTTTGTCTTTCCATACACGCCCAAGAAGCCTAGCAGGTTCACACAAAGGTTCTTCGTCACGTGCATCACGTCGATTGAAGAGCGGACCTCTAGGTCTTTCCAAAGAGGGTAGGTCCCAAAATATAGATTTCTTCTTCCACATGGAGTGCGTGTCCTCGAGCGTCATTCGAACAGCTAGTGCGCCGACCCTTTCCAAAGATAACGTGTAAATCATTGACCATAGCAAATGCGTGATCACCGGCACGCATGGCGTGCTTCTTCCGGTGATCTGCCTCGCTTTTGAAATGCTTGCCTTTCTTTCGACATTGATGGTTGGTCGGAAGAAATCGGCGATAGCCTAGGTACACATTCTTCCTGCAGCTTCCCAGGTATATACTATCGGTGTCAAGTAAACAGTGCGTGCATGCGTGGTATCCCTTGTTTGTCATCACGAAGGTTATCGAGAGCGCCGCCAATCGTTGATGGTCACGAACAGCAACGCCTTTAGGTCAAATTCTCCTGTTTTGCTCATCCCACGTCGTACACCGTTTCCATTCCACAGCTTGTAAAGTTCTTCAACTAATGGCCTTAGGTACACATCAATGTCGTTGCCGGTTGCTTAGGGCCTTGGATGAGAAGCGGCATCATAATGAACTTTCGCTTCATGCACATCCAAGGAGGAAGGTTATACATACATAGAGTCATGGGCCAGGTGTTGTGATTGCTGCTCTGCTCCCCGAAAGGATTAATGCCATCTGCGCTTAAAGCAAACCATACGTTCCTTGGGTCATTTGCAAACTCATCCCAGTACTTTCTCTCGATTTTTCTCCATCATGCGACGTCACCGGTGCTCTCAACTTCCCGTCTTTCTTACGGTCCTCACTGTACCATCGCATCAACTTGGCATGCTTTCCGTTTCTCAACAGACGTTTCAACCGTGGTATTATAGGAGCATACCACATCACCTTCACAGAACCCTCTTCCCCGGGGCTCGCCTTCAACATCACTGTGGTCATCTCTGCCTCGATCTTATAAGTAATGCACCGCATACCGGCATGCGTTCAGATCCTTATGCACCAAGGGTAGAGGATGCAGCCATTAGGGCATGCATGTATCTTCTGCACCTCCAATCCTAGAGGGCATCACGACCTTCTTTGCTGTGTATGTACCGTCCGGGCAATTCGTTATCCTTTGGAAGCTTCTTCTTCAATATTTTGATAGCTTCTCAAATCCTTTGTCGAGGCATAGCATTCTCTCGCCTTCCACGCAGCAATTCCAAAGACGGTACCGAGCTTTGTGTTGCCATCTTCGCAATTGGGGTACAACCCTTTTTGTGATCCTCTAACATGCGGTCGAACTTCAGCTTCTCCTTTTGACTTTCGCATTGCGTCCTTGCATCGACAATGACCGGCGGAGATCATCATCATCGGGCACATCGCTTTGGTTCCTCTTGATCTTCAGCAGCCGCCCGTTGCAGCATCATCGTGCACATCGTCGGTTCCTCTTGATGTTCGGTAGCATCACCGTATTCGGGGGCACATAGTTGTCATCGTACTCTTCTTCTTCGCCGTCTTCCATCATAACCCCTATTTCTCCGTGCCTCGTCCAAACATTATAGTGTGGCATGAAACCCTTGTAAAGCAGGTGGGTGTGAAGGATTTTCCGGTCGAGTAAGACTTCGTATTCCCACATATAGGGCATGGATAACACATAAAACCATTACGCTTGTTTGCCTCGACCACTACATAAGAAAATCATGCACGCCCTTAATGTACTCGGAGGTGTGTATGTCACCGTACATCCATTGCCGGTTCATCTGCGTGCATTATATATAATTAAGTATGTCAAAAACCATTACAGAACATCATGAATAGATAAATAAGTGACCAAATTAATAGAAGTTCATCATCACATTAAAACCAAAGTACATACATAGTTCTCATCTAACAACATATAGCTCTCCAGAGCATCTAATTAATTAAACCATACATGGAAACTATGTAAAACATTTCAATGCGAAAACAAATGCGATCATAATCGCAATAAAGGTAACAACTGATCCCACTGCATAATGATACCAAGCCTCGGTATGAATGACATATTTTCTAATCTTACAAATCTTCAAGCGCATTGCATCCATCTTGATCTTGTGATCATCGACGACATCCGCAACATGCAACTCCAATATCATCTTCTCCTCCTCAATTTTTCTTATTTTTTCCTTCAAGAAATTGTTTTCTTCTTCAACTAAATTTAACCTCTCGACAATAGGGTTGGTTGGAATTTCCGGTTCAACAACCTCCCAGATAAATAAAATCTATGTCACGTTGGTGGCATAATTTTCATAAACAATAAATGAACCAATAGTTATGAAAAGATAATATATACCACATCCGAATCATAGATGTGACGAGGGCCGACGGGCGGATACCAAAACCATCGCACTATATAAGATGCAATAATAAAAGTATGAAAATAATACAAGTATCTATCTAAACATACAAGTAAGAATATTTTTCCTTTTAGAAAGAAGATAAGAACAAGAGGCTCACCACGGTGGTGCCGGCGATGAGATCGCCAGCGGTGATCGGCAGCCCGGTGAAGACGGGGACGGGGCGTGACGGACCGCTAAACCTAGACATATATTGAAGAAAATGGAGCTTGGAGGTCGAGCTTGGAGAGGAGAAAGCTTAAGTAGTGTGGCTCGGGCATTCCGTCGAACACCTTGTGTGCATAGGAGGTGAGCTAGAGCACCACCAAGCCCTCTCCCCCTCGGCCGGAAAAACAGAGCAAAGGTGCTCGCTCTTACGTGAGGTATATATAGGCACCTCATTGGTCTGGTTGGTGGCATGAACCGGGACTAAAGGGCAGCCTTTGGTCCCAGTTCAAGCCACCAACCGGGACCGATGGTGGGGCCAGAGCGAGGCCATTGGTCCCGGTTCGTCCCCAATTAACTGGAACCAAAAGGTCCAGATTTAACCGGGACCAATGGCCCACCTGGCCAGCGGCCCCGGGGCTCATGAACCGGGTCCAATGCCCCCATGGGTCCCGGTTCTGGACTGAATCGGGACTAATGGGCTGAGCCGGCCTGGACCTTTGCCCCCTTTTCTACTAGTGCTCGCTGCACCCCCTATGATCGCAAGAACTTCCAGTGCATCATCACCAAGAGGGTTGTTATGCTGCAACAAGAAGCTCAAGAGCTTTTCCTTCTCAGCGTGTCGGCCGAACATGTAATTATCAGTGTAAAGATAAACATCATATGGCCTACGAGAAATGCGCTCACATCCACCTAGAAGAACAATAAATTCTGCCATATTAGCAATAGCAATCTCTAAGCTTTCCAAGGCACCATGTGACTCAAGGTGCATTGCCTTGTCATCCTTCTGAGTTGTTGTTCGAGAACGCTTGAATGGAATGGCTAAATGCAAGCTGCTGTTAGATGAGTCGTTGATGCTAACCTTGTCGAAGCCTGCACTGTCTTGGAGGGCACAGTACCTCAAGTTGTCCAGCACATGGTATCCTCGGTACATGGCATCTGAGAGTGGCTTGAGCTGCATCATCATCCCGGAGTTGGTTATGTATCGTGTGTCTGCCTCCTCAATGATGGTGCCAGCTCTCAACAGGAGGTGTTGCAACTTCTACACCACCTTCTCCTCTGATTGGGCATGGCTCAATGAGTTGTACTTGTTCATCAGAAAGGAGATGAACTGGCTCGAGAATTCACTCGCAACAGCAGATATGGCAATCTCCATGGCTGGGATTGAGGAGGTAGGCTGCTGGCTGGTCTCTGGACAAATTTAACTATGCTGGCCTCTGCCAAGTCTCATGGAGATTCTTGGCAAAATGGAAAAGTCTCCATGGATGACTTTGAGTGGGACAAGTGGGTGCGTAAAACACGGAGTAGAAGAAGATTGAAAAAATGCACCATATATGTGTAGTCAAAACTAAATATTTGTTAATTAGCTTTGCATTTTTCCGTCCTTGGACTCTTTTTACACTACATATGAGTGAATCGGAAATGTTATCCCATATATGTGTAGTCTACTCTAGCAAAGTTTGACCGTGGAAATTGCGTGGACTTTTCTAGATGAACTCTAGTGGAGAAAGCAGGGGAGAAATTCTTTAGTAGTAATCTTCCAGAGGACATGTAAACAGTTTGTTTGTACATTTGTTTCTTTGGTTAGTTCATCATCAGAACCCAATCAGTATGTGTGTGGCTTATTTTGCTAGTTCAATTTTTAATTGAAATCTGTTGCACCTTGGCCATTGTTCATACTTTAGGCTTGGTCTAAGTATAATCTCCACGATAGGGTAAATATGCAACATAGAGGATCGACAACTTGGTTTTGTTTCCTATTTGAATCAACAGTCTTTGGACAAATAAAATGGCCTCTGCCAAACAAGCCTCACAGTGGTCTGGAAAAACAAG
Source organism: Aegilops bicornis (assembly GCA_021605145.1). Lineage (NCBI taxonomy): Eukaryota > Viridiplantae > Streptophyta > Magnoliopsida > Poales > Poaceae > Aegilops > Aegilops bicornis. Next base: position 1,814,823 of record JAHIAL010000018.1, on the reverse strand, counting down.
TCTCGCAGGAACTATTTGCAAAGTAGATAAGTCCTCAAGGTGACTAAACTGTACATGGCGACGAGTGTGTGGGTGACACATGAATACTTGTCTGAATCTTCAAAGATGTGACAAGGAGAAGCCAACAGTCCAAGCAACATGGAAAGAATTGACTAGTATTTCTAATATTCACAGAATGCATGTATGTGTTATGGTATTTGCTAAAAGGATTTGCCAGCGAGAGGGCGGTAGGGGCCTTTACGCCTACGAGGCAAGAGGGAAGAGATTTCCTTCTTAATTCTTGCGTGATTAGATTTATACATCTCCTCTCTTTATATAGAGAGGTTTACTTGACTCCCAAATACGGCTTATTGGACCCTTAAGCAAGCGACTCTTATCTCTAATTAACCCTGAGACTAACGGGCCCATTAGGCCCATTACGCATTTCTAACACTACACCCACCGGACATGCGAACTTGCACTACAGAAAGCGCTAATTTGCCGTCAGGAGGTGTCTTTGCCGTCAAGATTTAATCGAAAGCAGACGGCAAAGAGTGGATTTCCCGTCATCAGAAAACGGCAAAGAAAAATTAACGGCAAAGAAGACTTTGCCGTCTGCGAAAAAAATGCAGACGGCAAAGAGCATTCTTTGCCGTCTGTAATACAAAACATAGACGACAAAAATCGTTGCCATCTATGTTTTTTAATACAGACGGCAAAAATCTTTGCCATCTATTTTTTTAATACAGACGGCAAAGTATGCTCTTTGCCGTCTGCGTTCTATCTGAGACGGCAAAAGTATCTTTCACGCCGTCTGCATTTTTATCTGACGACAAAGTATGCTTCTTCGCTGGCCCCGTATTAAAAAACGCAGACGGCAAAGAAGAAACACAATACACGGATCGATCACATGGATGGATGAGATGGCAGAATCTGAGCCACACATCCTCACGTGCACCCACGCCGCACGCACCCACGCGCCCCCGCGCCCCACGCACCCACGCACCCACGCGCTCCACTACGCTCTGTCCTTATCCACCCGAGCGGCCCACCCCCACCACGATCTCTCTCTCTCTCTCTCTCTCTCTTGTTTCTCTCTCTGTTCGATCCAAATCGAGAAGGGCAGCGCCCACAACCACCTCGCTTTGCCTCGCCGGCCACCACCTCGCCGCCGCCCCCGTCCACTTTCCCCTTCGGCTCCGGCGCTACCGGACCCGGCACCGTCGCCCTCACAAGCCCGCCGGCGCACGCCGCCTCGTCGCCTTCACCATTTGCCCCGGGCGCCACCGGCCTCGTTGTCTCTCGCCCACGCTGGCCTCTACTTCGCCCATGGCGTCACCGGCCCCGTCTCCCTTCACCGGCCTCTGCTTCGCCCATGGCGCCGGCGGCCCCGTCGCCCCCTGCCGGCCTCTGCTTCGCCCATGGCTCAGTCGGCCCCGTCAGCCCATGCCGGCCTCTGCTTCGCCCATGGCGCAGTCGGCCCCGTCGCCCCCCGCTGGCCTCTGCTTCGCCCATGGCGCAGCCAGCCCCGCCGCCCCCGCCGGCTTCTGCCGGCCACAGCAATGTCGCCCTCGCGTGCCTCTGCTAGCCTCGACCCCATCCCTCGACGCTGCGACGCCTCCCACCTCGAGGAGCGGTGGCAGCTCCTCGGGCATCAGTGTGCTCCTTGGCGAACGGAAGGGGAAGGGAGAGTGGTGCGGTTGCTCAGGCGTGCAGATCGAGCTCAAGATGGTTGTGCATGCTGGATCTCGGGCTGCCATAATAGTCACTGCTCTTTTGTAATATTTTCATATATAATCCGTTCATCTAATGAATAGAGCAGTTTTGCCTTGGATCAGCAAGTCATGATGTATTATGTGTAGTCTTGTATTGTGAAATTTGTCATTCGTCGTAGATTCTTGGAACGAAGTGTTGATGTATACTGTGGTGTGGTGTTAATTGTTGTCCTCTGCACTTGGACTATGGGTTTGTATTATTTAATAAACAAAATTCTTTGCCGTCTGTAATTTCTGAGGATGACGGCAAAGAAAGATTCTTGCTGACAGCAAAGACACTTTTCTTTGTCGTCTTTAGTTTTTACGGCAGATGGCAAATCTGTAGTTGGCTGTCGGCAAATTCTTTGCCGTCTACCCGATGAAAAGCTGACGGCAAAGCAGCCTTTGCCGCCATCCTCTTTGCCGTCTATGTTTGTCGCCAGCCGGCTGACGTCAAACTCTTTGCCGTCTGTATTTTGCTCTTTGCCGTCTGTACTTGCCAGACGGCAAACTAGCTGATTCTGTAGTGTTGTCCTCAAGCTGCAGCTTAACCAACTTATAACCATGACTCGACGTAACACAAACCTAACACCTAAAAATAAGCCTTTTACATCTCGGCTTATTTTATTATTCTCAACTCGAAATGGATCGGGGCGCTTTATTTTGGACCCTTAACAAAAGTGGACACCATCCGCACGTCGGACGTGCACGCCAGACATACCACCCGGATCCCATGGACACCATCCGAACAAAAGGAGTGCATGTGTAGGACCACTGGAAGTGGTCGCAAGAGTGACAATGAGGCGCCCTGCGACGGCCGGTGGCCGGAATGCACGGTGGTGCCACGTGGTGCGGCTCATTGTCGGTGACATCATGCCTTCTTCCCGCCAGACGGCTATTGGTGCGCACCGCATGTGGAAGAGTGGAGGGCTTGCGATGGAGAATGACGAGGAGTGCGCCCCAACCGGGCCGATGTCACAGACTTTTGAGGTCGCCGCCCATGAAAACAAAGCATGCTCACGCCGTGGGGGAAACCGCACGTCCAAGATCCCCGGCACAGCGGATGAGATCGCGGTCCTTTGCGCAGCGAAGGGAAACTTGGAGGAGCGGCAGCTGCAGACCACGCGTCTCCCACACACGCCGACGCGCTAGGAGGCCACGCTGGCGTAGCTCAGCCTCGCCACGGCGACACGTGGCGGTAGCGATCCAAGACGGAAGCGAGGATGGCGACGGGCGGGACCGGACTTGGTGAGCGGGACTCCACGGCCGGTCGATGCGTGGTCGGAGCCGATGGCGGTGGTTGCGGTAGCTGCGCATGTGAGCGCCGGGCGGTCTGTGAAGCCGCCAGAGCGGCGGTTGCCATCGCAGGGCTGGCGATGGTGGCGATGGATGGTAGCCGAGGGTGGCCTTGGCGAAGGCGGCGCTCAGTGCGCGGTTGCCACAGCCCACGACAATATGGGCGGCGATGGCGCCGAGGCGCTGGGCCGAGCGCCCGGCCATCGCCATCGCGAGGCGGCGGTGGTAGCGGTGAAATGAGGCAACAGCGTCAATGAACGCCGCGAGGCCTCGACGCTGGGCGAAGTACCACGGCAGGCCGGGGCCCGGCTGGCCGCGGCGGCAGGTGGCGGCCGTAGGGTTGGCTGTCTGGCCGGATCCTCGACGGCCTGACGAGGTCGTTGAGGACCAGTGATCTCCTCCGGGGTGTAGACGGCAATGACGATGATCTGGATGGGCGCGGCATTTAGTGATGGCGGCGCGGAGGATGCAACCAGCCAGACGGGGAGGTAGCGGCACGGTGTAGATGGGCGCGATGGTGCGATCGGCGGCCAGGCGGCAGGGTGAAGCGGCGACGAAGAGATGGTCGGAACTGAGCTACGATACCAAATTGTTATGGCGCTGCTAGAAAGAGAAGCGCGAGAGGGCCGGGTGGCCTTCCCCGCCTCGCCGGGCAAGAGGAAAGGGATTTCCTTCTTAATGCTTGATTAGATTGATACATCTCTTTTTTTATATAGAGAGGTTTACTTGACTCCCAAATAAGGCTTACTTGACCCCTAAGCAAGTGACTCTTATCTCTTTATATAGAGAGGTTTACATGTAACCTGTTTCCCTTTCTTGAGAACCTGATCAGTTTCTGTGTGGCTTATTTTCTGCTAGTTCAGTGTTAGAATTCAGACTTGACGTGATGTTTGTGTGCACAATGCTTCAAAGTGTTGGTTCACATGATGTTGATTTCCATATAATGCTAAAAATCGTTGCTTGACCGGATGTTGATTTCCATACAACGACTTCCATGCCCGACAGCTCAGCAGTGGCAGCGCAGAGCCCAGATTCTCACGACCGCCTTGTACGGTCAATCTTGTCATTATCATGGTGGACCGTCCTTGTTAGAAAAAGCGTGCTCCTCCTTCCTGGAAAGACAAGAATGAGGATAGTAATGATAAATATCGACCATGACGTTCTGTCTAGCTAATTGTTCTTGCCTTCCAAAATTAGTAAGAGCTCTTTTAGGGTGATTGGAGAGTTACGAATCGTAATTTCACGTAACTCCACCTCTAGATTTTTTTGTCCGTTAGATCTGGAAAACTCACTTAAAGTATTATTTTTTTATATTACGGGTATAATAGTCCTATCTGTCCCGCATTGACGCATCGAGCGTGCGCAGGCCCAACAATGCCCAAGACAGAGCCACGCAGAAAAATTCCTCTCACCCTCTTTCGCGGGCGATGCTAAACCCTAGAGTAGCCGCCGGCCGCCGCCACTTTGCCTGCCACCGCCTCCGACCATGACTTCTCGTTTCTCCTGCCATCAGCGCCCCTTCCCCAGAAGGTCTCCTCCTTGGCTATCAGATTAATCTCCGCTCCCACTCCCACCGGGTCCTCGTGAATCTTGAGACGACGCAACCGGGTACGTGGTGATGGCGCCAGGGCTGCATCCACTGCCGTGCATGCCGCCAGGTGCAGGATCCTCGGGGACGCGGAGGAGCGTGGTGGAGTACAACGGCAAGGGTGGGGTGGAAGGAGACGCCTCTGAGCATGGAATGACCTTACTGCTCCATCTCCAACGACATAACTCCGGCTGCTATAGCCAGTTTGGTCTTCTCTTCTACAATGATCCGTTTAGGTATTGCGCTTCTGTTTGTAGTAAAGAAATTATATTGTTTGCATCTGCCGTCTCTATATCATATAAAACTAGAAAAGGATCTCATTGTTTCTGGATAGGGCTATTGCACAAATAAATTGTTTCCCTCATAGTCCTAACCACATTTTTTACCATGCAGGCATTGCATAATTTAGCAAGTATATTCTCCAAGGTATGTCCTGATCATCCTAATTTCCGGACATATTATGTGATTCATTGTCTTTTCTACATGATTTGCATGGGCTGAGTTTTTCTCAGTAATTTTCTAAGTTTTGCATGGGTTCGCTATTATGTGTTTCATTGTCTTTTCTACCTGATTTTACTTGTTTGACCGAGGCCACTTTTGGGAACCCACTAGCTTTGTTGTTACACTTTTTACCATCGACATGATTGAAATTCAACATAAAAGGGTTCATTTTTCATCTGCCACATGATTCACACCAATTATTTATTTGTATGTTATATGCAGGAAGATATAGTCAGTCGATCCTAATTATCCTCCGTCGCTTTGCGGTGATGACGATGCTCTACGAACTCTGATCTCTCTCCGTGTTTTGAGACAACAATGATCAGTAGTAGCAGTAGTCCTTGGCACAATTTTACTTCTCTGTGTGCAGTCTAAAAGCTAGGGAAAAAATGGGGGCCATGAATACCCGCATTGGTCTCATATCATCTCCATGAATGAAAAAGGGTACATAGGCCATCATTGTTCATCCTCTCCCTTTGTTGCAAGCGTTGTCTGAATCAACTTAAACTTAGCTGACAAAAAGGCTTCATGTCTCGTTTTTCACCAGCCTTCACCCCTGTGCAGTTTTCTTGGCATGGGATCTCGAGGTCTAGAAAAGGAAGCTTATAATTTTTTTTTGAAATGGTCACCGGGGGGAAAGACTCCCCACCTGAATATATTTCAAAAGGCAGCAGATGTTACAAGGTTCACAGATGGTTCGAGGAGAGGAACTCACGCCACAAGCCGGCGTGGCCTTTTAAGGAATCAGTCTTAAGCCGATGAGACCAAATAACCAAATCCTCTAAGATAGCTTTTACGTAAACCGAGGAAGCAATGTCAAGCCCTTGGAAAACTTTCTTGTTTCTAGCATCCCAAATTTTCCATGAGAATAAGGAGGAGCATGAACAGTACAACCTGAAGTGGGTAGGCTGTGCGAGGAGGGGGAGTCAAGAGCTCATTGAGCAGCGCGTGATAAAGAGGGCTTTGAATGCGCATGGCCCTCCAAATTGCACGAGCAGCTGGACACGCGAAAAAAAGGTGATCGTGGTCCTCCACCAAGTGATCGCATCTCGGGCAGACTTCAGTATCCAGGATGTTCTTCTTGTGCAGGTTGTGCCGTGTGTTAAGACGATCAAGGTAAAACAACCAGCCAAAGATCATCACTTTTGGCACCTTTGAATCCCAGATGTCAGCGAGCATAGGCTCAGCAAGCTGAACCGAGAGGGCAGCATAGGCACCGCGAGCGGAGAAGGCAGCACCATTGAGCAAGCGGCGAGTGTCCGGTACCTGAGAAAGCAAACAATCCTGCAACAACGAGTTTAGGGAAGCAAGTTACTGCAATCCGCGAGTGAGGTTAGCCGATTCACGAAGAGCAAGTTCAATCCCATCCTGCAATATAGTGGAAACCATGGCATTTTGGTTTGTGTGGTGAGAAAAAGAGCGGGTAGACTACAGCGGAGGTTCCGGCTTTAGCCAACGATCTAGCCAAAAGAAGGTGGAACAACCATTCCCAACAAAGGTAATCGCGAAATCTCTCTCAAACTATGAAGGTGTTTAAAAATGGTTTTGGCAAGGAAGGAACTGTTCTTTCCGTGACCAATATGAAGGGCTGAATGGTGAAGGACCCAATCTTTCCAAGGGAGGTTAGAAGAGTGTAAAAACTTGTAAGCAAATTTCAGCAGTAAGCAAAAGTTTTGTGCGCGAATGTTTTTAACACCTAGACCACCGACAACTCTAGGGGAACAGACTTTATCCTGCATAACCCGGGCATTTAGCCCGGAGCATGTGTCATCGTTGGACCAGAAAAAAATGCGTCTACGCTTATCAATCGCCTCAATAACCTTGATGGGGATGGAGAAGCAAAGCATAAAGTAGGTAGGGAGATTGTCCAGGACCGCAGAAAGAAGAACAAGTTTACCTCCACGAGATAGGAGGAGCGCACACCACCCAGCAAGATAGGCATCACACCGGTCGATAACCGGTTGGAAGGAAGACGCAGAGAGCTTGTAGGGGGAGAGTGGAAGGCCGAGGTACGTTTGAGGGAACGAGGAGATGTTGGTCTCTAGATCTGAGGCCATAGCAGTGGCGTCTTCAGGGTCGACATTGAGAGGGATAAAGGTGGTCTTAGTGAAGTTAATCTGGAGGTCGGTGGCCTCAGCGAAACCATCTAGGATGGCCTTTAAATTCTTTGCCGTGTCGGGGGTGGCTTTGACTATGATGAGCGTGTCGTCAGCATACTGGAGAACCGGGCAGGGAAGGTTAGGGAAAAGGGGGTGCACAAGTTTACCTTCATGGAAGGCTTTTAGGATCATTTGTTGTAGGATATCAGCAACAATGATGAACAGGTACGGAGAGAGAGGGTCACCTTGCCGGAGGCCATTTTTGCATTGGATCCATCTTCCGGGGATGCCATTGAGCATCACTGCGGTAGACCCAGTGGTAAGCAGTGATTGAATCCAATCACACTACCGAGGGGGGAACCCTCTGACCCGCAAGATGTGGAGGAGGGAGGACCAACAGACAGAGTCAAAAGCTTTCCTAAAGTCAAGCTTGACAATGAGGGTAGGGGCTTTCCTCTTTGCACAGCAATGAAGGATATCTGCAGCGTATAGGAAGTTCTCAGAGATGTTGCGGCCTGAGAGGAAGTCCGTTTGGTCAGCATGGACGAGAAGAGGAATGAGGTGCTTTAGTCGGTTAGTAAGAAGCTTAGCAACCCCTTTGATCGGGCAGTTTTGAAGAGAGATGGGTCTGAAATCAGCAGGTGATCTGGCCTCCTGATGCTTTGGGAGGAGGATAATGAGAGCCCGATTTAAACACGAGATATCACTTGTTTGGGAATGCAACTCCAGGGAAAAAAAAGCTGAATTTTTTCCTTTAGGATGGGCCAGAATTTCCTATAGAAGCCAGGGCCGAAGCCGTCCAGACCCGGACTAGCATTAAGGTTCATAGTGAGGAAGGCATTAGATATTTCATCATCAGAGAAGGGGGCGTCGAGGGAGAGGAGTTGGGGGACAGGGGAAGGATAAAGGTCAATAAGGGAGAAGGACCAAGATGGCTGGAAAGCAGTGCCGAGGAGGGAAGCGTGGTAGTCGGAGAGAATACTTGATTTATCAGCATGTGCAAAGAACTCACTGTCATTCGAGACCAGGACGCTAATTTTATTTTTGCGCATTTGGACAGAGGCAGAGGCGTGAAAGAAACGAGAGTTTTCGTCACCCTCCAGAGTAGTGCGGATTTTTCCTCGTTGGATCCAATAGAGCGCCTTCTCTCTAAGAGTGCGTTGCAAGACTTTGATAACCACTCGGCGTAGGCCAAGCTCAGGGAGCGAAAGGAACCGAGATTCCTTGATAATGTCAAGGACAGAGATGACCGTTTTACAATTGTTCTCACGGGTGTTCAGAGGGACAGCTAGACGGCGCCACTGCTTGAGGTTAGCGCGCGAACGTTTGAGCGCGGCAATCAGGGACTGGGTGTGGTTTGAACGAAAGTGGGCCGAGGCCCAGGCCGTTTGAATTACCGAGCGGCAGGCCGGTCTAAGGGCCCACCTATTTTCAAAGCGGAAAAGCGCGGGACGCGGGATGGAGGTGTCGACCGTGATGAGCAGAGGACGTGATCGGAGACGAAGCGGGTGCGAGAGGCGATCGTGGTGTTCGGAAAGAGCAGGTCCCAGTCAACATTAATGAAGACTCGATCAATTTTTTCGAGAGTGGGTTCATCGCGTTTGCTCGACCAAGTGAAGCGACGGTCAAGAAGGGGGAGTTCAATCAGCGCATGCTGATGAATAAAAACATTAAACATGTCAGCTTCAGCCTGCCGAAAGTGGGTCGTATTTTTGTCGGAGGGCTGGCGCAGAAGGTTGAAATCGCCTAAGATCAACCAAGGAGTGGAGGGAGAGGGGGCAGCGGCTGCAAGCTCAGTTAAGAAGGATTGTTTGAGGGCATGGTCTGTGGGGGCGTAAACGTTTGTGATTTTCAGTGGGAGTGGTGAAGCGAGGCAGGAAACTGAGGAGCTGAGTGTGTAAGTATCCTGGTCGGAGGCGAGGGCTACGAAATGAGAGGAAGAGAAAGCCGAGATCATGCCACCTGCGGAGTCTAAAGCTGGGAGAGAGTGAGTGAGGTCTAGGTGCTTTGGGAGGAAGGTTTTTTGCTTAAGGGCGGTGATGGAACTAAGTTTGGTTTCTTGAAGGAAGCAAGCGTGGGGGTTGAAGGCCAGAAGCTCGGAGAGCACGTCCGAGCACTTTTGAGTCTGCCCGAGCCCTCTGACGTTCCAACAGCATAAATTGAACTTGTGATTACCCATAAGAAGTAGCGGTGCACCTGGTGACCGAGGGGTGAGCAAACCGGGGGCGAAAGAGAGGAGATCTCGGGTAGCAGCACATTACCAAATGGAGGGAATAAAGCTCGCCCAAACACACTTGGGTTCTAGGGCAGGAATAAGTCCAACGAAAACTAGGAAGGTCGAAATAAGGCTCGCCCAAATAGACTTGGGTTCTAGAGCGAAAGCAACTCGAAGGAAAACTAAGAATTAAACCATTGCCATAAGGGCAGATACAGCCATAACTGGTAAGGATGAAACGGTCTTGGCGAGGGGCCGTCATCCAGATAGATGTGACGGCAATCACGGGAGCGGGGTGGACACCTCTTGGAGCTCTTCAGGTTCAGCACCACAGAGCCTTGCGATCTGGGAGAGGGCAGCGCCATCGAGCACGGGGGTCTCCGGATCTGAGGTAAGACCGGAGGCATCCAGGACTTCGACAAGGTCCGCAGTGGCGAGCTGAAGATCAAAGCGACGAGCCTTGGCGCGCATCGTTTTGGTGGTCATATCAACGAACTGCCCGCCATTCTGCTTTGCAGCATCCGCGAGGCGGCGGAGTTTGGCGGCGTCCGTAGCACGCTTGCCAGCAGCATGCAGACGGCGACGAGTGGCTTCGTGATCTTCAGAACCGGCATTGACGGAGAGCTGGGAGGAGTCGCCACCATCGAGCGACAGCGAGGAGGAGTTGGAGACCACGACCGTAGGCGATAGGGTCTCGTGGTCATCCTCCTCCGGGTCACCGCTGAGGCCGGAGCGGCTGGGAGTGTCGACCGCTACAGCAGCAGGTGGCAGCAGCGTGCCGCCGACAAGGGGCTGCAGGAGGTCGACCCGAGCTTAAGCCGCCTAGGCGGGTGGAGTCGGCGGCGAGCCGCCCCTCGGCGAGGGAGGATGCATGGAGTCCGAGCTGTGGGAGCCAGGGCACGGTCCGCCGCGGGGGCAGTTCCACCTCCATGCCCCGTGGACATGCTGGCCGCGGTCATCGCCGTTTGCATCGTCGCCATCGAGGGGGACCGTGACATCCTCGAAGACGGCCCAGGTCTTGACGACCCTAAGCTTGACGTCGACGACTTGGGCGGGCGGGAGACGGAGGATGCAGCCGTCGGAGGTGACGTGGTCGCTTTCCACACGAAGGAAAGCACGCATGGCCGTGAAGTCGCCGGAGTTGAGGCAGTGGTGGTCGACGCAGCAGAGGACCCCGAAGTGGCCGAACACGAAGTTCGTGCCCTGGGGGTGCCAAAGCTCGAGGGGGTAGTTCTTGGCCTCGATCTCGATCAGGTGGTCGTAGCGCGTGGAAGCTTATATTAACAGCTTTTTTTTATGTTTTTGTGAGCCATGAGTGCACACACGCGATGGGTGGTCTAGCACAGAAATGATTTGCTGCTTCATGATGAGCAGGAAATGATTTGCTGCTTCGTGATGAGCAGATTGAGTAGACCAATGATCTGCAGGATGTTCAAGGTTCAGGTCACTGAGGTTTGTGATTCGGTCCTGTCCTGAGACTGAGAACGGCTAGCTGCACAAAGGAATTAGGTGTGGAGTTAATGGGTGACGAACATCAGTAGAAGTTTTACTAAAATACTATCACACTTCCAACCTATAGTTTACTAAAGCTAACACTGTCATATCAGAAAAAATTACAACTTAATGTAAAAGCACTGTTGGAGACACGCATGTTCCAGCTTAGTGTAAATGATATGTTTGTGCAGGCAACACTGTTTTTAAGTGGAAATTTGAAGAGAAAACCAGTATTCACAAAGTGGTTCACTCGAGAGAAGGTTGGAACTCGAGATATATTGGAAATTATAATCTGACGATCTGAAACATAGATAAAAATAATTCTCACATCATTCCATCCTTTGGAGAACAAAACTTGAAGTGAACGTATACCTTTCATCCCAACCCGCATGAAGATGGAAGACAAAAATTCAAAGCCTACTGACAAAAACTTAAAGCCTACTAACGAACCATTCAACACCGTCCTCATTCTTAAGTTCTCTCTGCGTGCAGAACGATCATACTCATTCGGGCTCACTAGTACCGAACTTAGTCGTTTTGTTCCACAAGAAGAGATCTTAGTCCTTCGAACCCATAAGTATCGCTCATAGTGGTTCGGGCCCATAAGGATCAATCTTAGTAGTCCGAGCCTACAAGTACCGATCTTACTCACTCGAGTCCATAAGTACTGATCTTAGTTGTCTAGGTCCACAAACTCCTTCGGCCCAAAGTATCTCTCTTAGTGGTTCGGGCCCACAAGGATCCATCTTAGTAGTCCGAGCCTACAAGTACCGATGTTACTCGTTCGGGCTCCCTAGAAACGATCTTACTCGTTCAGGCTCATTAGTATATATTATCTTCACTAGGGTCCACAAGTACCGATCTTAGTGGTTCGGTCCCACAAGTACCGCTCGCGTCGGACCGCACCTGGCTCGCTTCATATCACCTCCGAGGCGCCACACAGACTTGGTATTACGCTCTCGAGCAGGACGAGGGCGGCATGCCTCCATGGGAGCGTTTTCGCGAGCTCTACCTCCTTCGCTCCGGGCCGCCGATACGCGAGAGCTGGCTGGCGGAGTTGGGCCGTCTTTCCTTCACCTCTACGGTACAGGACTTCACCGACCGCTTTCAGGCCCTGGCGTGCCACGCGCCCGATGTGACGGATCGCCAGCGGGTTGAGCTCTTCGTCGGCGGTCTGCCGGATCATATCCGCGTGGACGTGGAGATGCAGGGAGCCCAGGACCTCCAGACGGCCATGTACTACGCCCGCACGCGTTCGGCGTGTGGCGGTAGGCCATGCAAAGGCGTCACCATCCCGGGCATTGGGCCGCCACACCTGGTCAGACGTTCCCACGCGAAGGTCGGCCTGCTCGGAACCTGCGGCACCTCGCGCGATCGCGGCGCGCCGTCGCCAGCTCACCCGGCCGAAACCTTTCGGCGTCGCGCCGCCAAGAGGTGTGCTTCAACTGCGACGAGCCCTACGTGCCCGGCCACGTCTGCCCACGACTCTTCTACCTGGAGGCTGTGGACTACGCTGAGGAGGACGCTACCGCCGTCGGGGTTGGTGACCTGCCCGCCCCAGCTGCCGCGGAGGTGTTTGGCGACGGTTGATCACCTCGAGGAGTTCCGCAAGCGCTTCCCCGCCTTCCAGCTCGAGGACGAGCTGTTTGTGCAGGCGGGGAGAAATGTTATGACCGGCATATTAGGGGCTTAGCCCAGTTAGTTGTGGCCTAGTCTATCTTATCGTTATTAGGGGCTTAGCCGAACTATCGTTATTAGGGGCTTGAGAGTCAAGTAAACCTCTCTATATAAGGCGAGGAGATGTATCAATCTCATCAAGCAAGAAGCAATCATATTTGCTCGGCTTCCTTAGGGAGCCGGGAGACCTAACCCTAGCCTCCTCCCCTGCGCCATCTTCCTCTCAGCCGCCGCCTTCTCCCGCACAACTACGGCGCCGGTGCGCCGCCGCCGGCGCCCATCTGCTCGCCAACCAGCCTCCCACCCCTACAACCTACGGTTCAGGCCAGGTAGGGCCCAAGCTCCTACCAAGTACCCACACCTCTTTATGTGGAAAGTTAAAGTTCCTCCTAGAGTGAAAGTGTTCATGTGGTTGGCTCTTGCAAATAGCATTTTTACGAAAGATATCTACTGCAGAGAGGGTGGAAAGGCGACAAAAAATGTCCCTTTTGTGGACATGGTGAAACTAGTAATCACCTTTTCTGCACTTGCTCAATGGCCCGTCTACTATGGAGTGTTTTTAAATGTGCTTTTAATTTGTCAGCATCCCTGACAACATAGATTCTGTGGTAGGATCTTGGGTTAAGAAATTTGGTAGGGAAGAGAGAGGTCTAGTGATGGTGGGTATTCTGCCATATGCTGGACCCTTTGGAAATTCCGTAATGGTATGATTTTTTTTATAATAACAAGGTGGATGATCCTTGTATCCCAGTTAACCTTTTTCTGAAATGGCTTCATGATTTGAATATTTTGTAGAAAAAACATGGAAGGAGTGAGCTAATGGCGGCAGGAGTAATACGGGTTGGAAGAGTTGCAGAGGACGTATTCAGCGCGGCTCATGGTTGGCGTTTGGGTGTGAGAAGAATTACAACGGGATGAACTTGCTGGTGTTCTGCACTCTGGAGGCTGACTTCGTTCTGGAGGACACACCTGCGATGCGCCTCTTCTTTTGATGTCTCTCCTTTTGCTCATCTGTTTAGCGTTATGATGTAATATGGAAAATCTACCCCTTCGCTTTTAATACTTCGTTATGTTGGTTGCTGGTACTGGACCTATATATGAGCCCAGGCCTTAGGTCTTTAGTTTGCTGGAGAAAAAGTTGTGAGGGAAGGAGGGATGGCTCCTTCTCTCGTTTCTCTGTAGTGGAATCAGATGCATAGTTAAGATGCTCTTTATTTTGCTATTGTAAGGCTTGGTGATTTCTAGTAATGAAAATATGAGAGGGAAACTCTCTTTTATCAAAAAAATAATGTGGTTGCATGAACTCTGCTTCTCTTGGTTTCCTTTTGGGCTGAAGTGACTAATGGTGTGTTGATGCTAAAATTTCAAAGTAATTTTGCTCTGATTTGAAACATTTCCTCACTGAACCGAATCATGTGTCTATTTTCTTTGGCTGAGGAATTGATTGCTTTATTTTACTTATCTAGTGGTCTGCTTAGTACCAAATTGTTAGCTATCCCTATTTGTGTCACTATTTTGTGTACTGAAGAATTGACTTTGCCTTTTATCCTGTAAGTCTTCTGAAAATAGTCAGCATTTTGGGTGTTTTATGCTTCTAACCTTTGTTGAAGCTGACGACGAACAGATGCATATTTTCCTCTTTTCTGACGATGAACTGTTGCATCTGATTTTTAGAGGACCTTGGGGTACTGCTCATCAAATTAAATAATTCCATCATATGCAACTTCTCAAAGAAATGTTCTGTTATAATTGATTTTTCTTCATCAATCGGAATAATCTTGTAAGGTAGGCCTTATGGAGACTAGTAAGCTCACCATTTTAACGAGAATTGGACATGGTTATATTTGTCCCGTTCCAAGGAGTTGTAGTGTTCTCTTGAAAAAGACTGGTACTGCAACGCGCAACCTGAAAATCTTCCAGATTAATTGATCCAGTAGTGAGATACATGTGTTGATTGGACCATACTAAGGAGCAAATTAGTTCAGAATGAGCATGTTCATGGAGATGTCAGGCAAGAGTAAGCTGAGAATTCGGAATAGTAGTTGGAACATCGACCCATGGGTGAGAGTTGCATGCACAGCCACTAGTTCTCACTTTACATCTATAAATTCTTCGCCTTAGGTATATATATCTTCGAGGTCATTGTACCTACTCCCTCCGTTCGGAATTACTCATCCAAGAAATGAATGTATCTAGATGTATTTTAGTTGTAGATACATCCATTTTTGTGACAAGTAATTCCGAAGGGAGGGAGTAGTTACGTGACACTGATGTTATTTCAGTAACTGAATGAAGTAGTCAGGGTCCCACTGTACTTTGTACCTTGTTGGTAAACAGGCATGTTAAATCAGATATAGACTCATAGTTCACAAATCGATACCAACCAGAGTAGGAAAACGAAGAGTACCACTGCACGGTTTTCTCTTTTTCACAAGAGAAGAAAACCGAAAGTACTCGCTATAAGAAAACTTCTGAACTCCAAGGTTAATTAATCTAGAGGAGCAGCAGACACTTTGAGCTGCTCCAGTGGATCTTCTGATCAGCAGGTGCTCATGTGTTCTTGGTTCCAATTTAATGGGACCTGTGTTTCGTCAGTTTGTTGTTTCACTTTCCAGCATTCATTGACAGAAGCTTGCAACTGAAAGTTTCTTGTTCTTGTAGCCCTCAAAGACAATTGCTGGGATGGTAGTACAATCTGATGCACTGAAAAACAGAGGATGGAGCCAAGTGCTGCTCTGTACGGGCCCAGGTCGTGGTTTGCTTATCCCACCCTTCATGCAAGTGCACCTATTCAGTGTGATGTGTAGTATAACTGAGCATCTCCCTCTTGTGCTCTTTCAGAGTGATTAATCCCAAGTGCATCTCGGTGCAAATCTGGCATCAGTCGTCGATGTCACGGAAGAAATCTGGCATCCGTACGATATATATAAATCTTCCAGGTCCCGATTGCATAGATGCTCGACAGCCACTGGGCGACAGCCACCGATCTTCGCAGCAGCCGCTGGGCATATCATATCATACTTGGTGAGACATGGACTTGGTTCATGGTTGGGGACAGCAGACACCACTATCACCTATGGATGCAAGTGGACTGGACCGGGGTGAACCCACCTGTCTGTCCATCATCATTCTCCTTGCTTTGGCGATGCACAAACCAGCAGTTTCCAGAGTGTTTGTTCAGGTACCAATGTCATTGGACACACTGAAACTTCATTAGACAGCATGCCAATGTCATTGGACACACTGAAACTTCATTAGACAGCATGCAGTGGAAAACAGGAAAAATAGGATGCAGCAGGGAGTTTTCGCTCATGTGTGCTCTTCCTCTTCCCCATTTATCTGTGCTGTGGCAAGGCGATGTGGTCATCCGTGACGAGGAATTCAGCGAGAACCATGTGCCGAATGGACTGGCGGCTGCAGGAGAGCAGCAGATACGGCTGGCGGCTGTGATCTCTGGACTGCTCACCTCTGCTGGCATGTTTGGTCTCCTTCTGAACCTCAACACATTTTTATTCGCAGCAAAAATCGTGTGTGCTAAATGACGCACCACGACCTCCATTACTCTATTCCTTTTATGATACTTTCAGTTTGGGTACAGTCTTGCGATGGATCTTCTTTCTTGAGCCTTTTGTTGGCAACTTGCAACAAGTACAGCATCTGCATGTGATTGTCTCTGTTTTTCCCTTTCAGATCCTGGCAACTTGTAACTTCCTGGTGTTCCATTATCTTTGATAGTGGAATGCAGAGAAAGTGTTCGCCTTGGTGCAGTAACTTGGGGACCCTGCCTGAAGATGTTTCTAATGATATATGCTATGCCATCAGGAGAACAGCGGTGCATCTGAGATTGTTTCCTGAGAAGTCCATGTTCACTGAAGTTGATATGTTCATGTAAGCATACACTAGTTTACTTTACTGCTCATATTATATACTGGTACAGTGCTAAGATTTATGCTATCAGAATTGACTTTGCTTTCACGAGTGTCCGAACACATAAATTTGTAGAAAACTGAATAATGTTCACATGGCCATGAGTGTCCGAACTAGTCGATCTTCTGATCAGCGGGTGCTGGTGTGTTCCTGATGCCAATGTTGTGAGACTTGTGTTTTTAGTTTGTTTTCCTACTTTCCAGCGTTCGTTGAGAAATGGTCAACTGAAATAATGGTCATGACTTGATCTGTTCTACTCCCTCCGTCCCATAATATAAGAACGTTTTTGACACTAGTGTAGTGTCAAAAACGTTCTTATATTATGGGACGGAGGGAGTAACTTCTAAATCATCAATGGTAGTAATCTCTTGAGAAATGCATCAGGAACCCATGTGTACACTGAAATAATTGTTCTTCTGTCTCCGATATCAAGTTGCTATGTTAATTTATTTTTCCTCCATTGGCTGGCTGTGATCGATATAGGCCAACCAAAGTTTAAGCAATGGTCAACTATAACCAACTACATTGAGATCACCAACCTTCTTTGTTGAGAAACATCGAGTACAGCATACACGCACATGCATATACCACGCCACAGATGCATATCACACAGTTTGTACTTAGAGTTTCAAGATTGATGAAGTTACCACGGTATCCTCCTACATTTTGGTTCCTCGAAATCGTCTACTTTTGGTAGCCCAAAATGGCGTAGATCGTCTGCAACATCGCCGGCACAATGATGAGCGCAGCCACCGCGGCGAGCGAGACGGACATCCATGGCAACGGGAAGAAGTGCAGCATGAAGTCCCCAAACCACCTGCTTGCCCACCGCCTCCTGTGCCGCGCCACCGCGCTGATCATCTCGCCGTACTCTTCAGGCATGCACACCCCGGCCACTCCCTGGCGATGTCGCGGAAGAAATCCACAACCTCCTCGTCGGTGCACTTCACGCTGCCCAGGACCCACCGGCGGCGAAGCAGCGCCGCGTCCTGCGGGCACCGTATGAGGCCCTCCATGCGCCTGACGTGCGCCGCCACGCAGGCGCCGTGCGCCCAGTGGAAGTGCTTCTCAAAGGCCACCATGCTGTGGAGCAACGCCGCGGTGTAGGGGAGTATGTGGAAGCTCGGGATGGTCATCAGCGCCACCGGGCTCGCCGCTGTGCTCCAGAACTCCATGTCGAGGTCGCCGCCGTGGCTCTCTGCCGCGTCTAGAATGGGTCCAATGGGCCTCCGGAACCACACCGCCGCCCGCTGCAGTTCCCTGGCGGCTGGCGCAAGGGACGAGCTCCTCCTTGGCCTCGGGGAGCTTCAGCGGCATCGAGAGCACGCGGTATTTGTTCTCCGGGATGCGCGACCAATGAAACAGGTGCAGGATGTGATGGAATTTCGTTTCCCGGGGCAACGTGTCAACAACCTTGCCGCGCGCCCTGGTCGGGCAGATGCCGTCGAAGCAGCCGAGCACCAGCTCCTCGACGGAGCGGAGCTTCAGGCCGCGGCACGAGGCCGCGAGCAGCTTGACGACAGCGAAGGGGATCTGGTTCTCCAGCACGAGCAGATCGAGCTTGATCTCGTCGGCGTACTGCGCCACGGCCGTGTACAGTATGAATCGCTCCCTGGTGACCACGAGCGCCGCCGCCCGTTCCCCCCAACCGCCGGCCTTGCCGAACATGAGGCTGAAGACGAGGAGGAAGCTGCTGTCGAGGAGGAGCATCTTCACGAACTTCTCCTCGTCCCGGAGCCAATCCGCGGCGACCGCGTCCGCGTCGTCGGCGAACTCGTCGCGGAAGCAGCTGCGCGCCGCCCCGAGCGCCGCGACGTACTGCTCGACGTCGAGCCCGCACTGGTACTGCAGGTACCGCAGGAACGGCAGCTTGGCCTCGTCGTCGAAGGCAAGGCCACGGTCGCCGCGGTGGTACGGGCCGATGGCCACCGCGCGCACCGTGTGGAGCGCCTTCAGGTCGGCGCGCCGGGAGCGCGGCCGGAGGATGGTGGCCGCGCTCTCGCCGAGGTACCACAGCGTCGGCGTTCGGCCGATGAGGTCGTTCAGGACGGCGGCGCTCCGTGACGCCGAGGTCAGCTCCCGCAGCCATGCCGTGTGGATCTCGCCGCCGCCGCTCTGATTGAGAGCGTTATTCGTCGTGCCGGTGGTTGGACTTGGAGCGATGTCAATGAGGTGGCCATCGTTTCTGATGCTCAGCACATAGGTTGCGCTCATTATGAATTTTTGGTTGGGTCATCGCTCCGTGTTCATCTGGAGAATTATGGTATGTAAACCTGACTTGGAGAATTTCACAGAAACAGCCGTGCAGCATCCACACTGAAAATTCTTCGGCCAACCAGAACTAGGCCGTCAATTTGGCGGGTCATGGACGTGGTCCTCGACAGCAGACACCACTAATATCACAGGCATGCAAGCTGGTTCAGCCAACTGTCCATCATGTGCACTAACCTCCAAATTGCTGTGTTCAACAACAAAAAAAGGCTCCAAATTGCTTTGTAGCAATGCATGTCCTATAACATAGGCTACGTACGTCTGATGCCGCGTAGATCAGCTCGCCTGTGCAGATACGGCTAGCGGCTGTGATCCAAAAATGCTACACGTACAGGACTTTACAGGTTTTTACAGGCTCCTTCCAAACATAATAACCACCCCCTCCTGATTTTCATGGGGTGGGCCCGCGTCCTCCCCTTACATCCAATGAAAAACTGCCACATCAAATCAGTCCTGTAAACTCCTGTAAAAACCTGTACGTGTAGCATTGCCGGTTGTGATCTCTGCACTGCTCACCTGTGCTGGCATGTTTGGCCTCCTTTTGAACCTCAACATATTTTGATTCGCAGCACAAATCGTGTGTGATAAATGATACACCACGACCTCTATTACTCTATTCCTTTTTGGATACTTTCAGTTTGGGTACAGTCTTGCAATGGATCTTCTTAAGCCTTTTATTGCCAACTTGCAACAAGTACAGCATCTGCATGTGATCGTCTCTGTGTTTTCTTATTTCCCTTTCAAGTTCCTGGCAACTTGTAACTTGTACTCCCTCTATTCTTAAATGTAGTGCGCATAGGAAATTTTAAAAGTCAAACTCCTCCTACTTTGACTACATTTATAGAGGACAAATATCTACATCTATAATATTAAGTAAATAACATTAGATGCCCACTAAGCATATATTTATATTAAATTTATTTGGTATTATTTTTGTTGATACTTCTCTCACTAAACTTGGTCAAACCAAGCAATGTTTGACTTCTAAGAAATTTTATGCGCACTACATTTAGGAACGGAGGGAGTAACTTGTTACCGAAAAAGGGTTTCCCCCCGCTTTATATTATAAAGCACCAGACACCGATCACAGGGTAACTACCGGGGCGAACGGCACAACAAGCCCAAAAGGGAAAAAGAAGAAGAAATAAAAGCCAACAACGGCAGCTCGGCAAGCACAGATGATCCGCCATCACTGTGCCCTCCATCTTCGATCCACCACCGCGCCATGGCACCGACGCCGCATACCAAGCAACACCTCCAAAAGGAATGCGGCGCCAACGATTTGTGGCCTTGGATAATTGAGGCTACTGATAACCCCGTGAGCGATGCCACGTCACCTCGGATTACTGTTGTTAATCCCACTTTAGTTCAAAACCGCTTAGGAATTCAACTTCAAGTTAAAGACAAACGATAAAAGTTTTCAAATAAAACTAAAATGTTCAGGTTGTGCCAAATAATGCATATGTAATTATGGTGGAGGAACCAAACTTTTATAAAATGTTTAAATATTCTAAAATGAATAAAACGTAGCAAGAATAATTATTTAAATGCTTTTAAAATAATAATCGTGGCAGTAGCATATTTATTAACACTATTTTAGTTACAACTTTGGTATTTTATATAAAAAAACTAAAATCTAATAAAACAGAAAAGGAAAATAAATAAAAAGAAAAGAGGAAAGCAAAACTAAATAAGAGGGGACACCTCAAGACCTTTGGGCCAATCTACCATTGTCTGGCAACAGCAAACCCAACTGCCCACTCTAACCCCTGGCCTATATGGCCTCACACCAAAACCCTAATCCCAGCACACACTCCCCACTCCTCGCTACCCCACTCCCGATCCCTCTGGATCGAGGCAACCATGGCGTCCGGCGCCCAAGCGACACCAGCGCCATTGGACCTCGCCCGGCGTCGCCCATTGTCTCTTCGCCCGGATCCTCGAGCTATGTCGCTGAGGCCACCCATTGAGCAGACTCCTACAACGAGCTCCTCGTCGGTCATTGAAACCGCCCGTCGATTCACGGCCTCCCGCCCGTCCCAGCTGCCTCGACCACTTCCCTTCACTCATTGTGAGCCGCTTCCCCGTTCTCCTCAACCTCCCCTCGTTTTCCCATGCCCGTAGCCAACCAGCGTCGAGCTTAGCCTTCGTCAGGCCACTCTGATCGCTATGTTGTTGTTGCCTTCGCCACTACTTGCCATCTGCTGTAGCGACTCTTCTTGCTCTGACACCGCCCTCGCCGAGCTCCACCCTGGCAGCCGCGCCTCTGCTTAGCTTGGCCCCTGCTCCTACTAGTTCTTTGCTCAGTGGTGCCGTGCTGTGAAACGTCAAGCTGTTGCCTTGGCGCCCTGCTCGGTCCCCCTCGAGCCATGGCGCGTTGAAATTTGCCGAGCTCACCTTGCGCCGGCCAAATCGGCCTCGCCTCATTACCGGGTAGAGGCTGTGACCGCCCGCCCTCCCTTTGCCCGTAAGCTTATTAAAGGCCCTTGTGCCTATGACAAGGGGGCCCCACCCCCAGAACGTTTTAAATAATAATAATAATAATAGTAATTAATTAATTAAATTAATTAACCATGTTTAGTTAAACTAATTAAACTTAATTAACCTAAATATCTAATTAAGCTAACTAATCTGTTAGTTAGGGCAATGTGTCAATGACAGATGGGACCCACACGTCAGTGACCCAGTCAACACCTCTGTTGACTGCTGATGTCATGCTGACGTCATGCTGATGTAATAATACTAATTTCGAATTAATTTAATAATAATAATTTAGAAAATGATTTAAAACTTTAAAAATTAATATAAAATAATCCGTAACTCGGATGGAAAAACTTTGTACATGAAAGTTGCTTCGAGCAATGAGCCAAATCTGAATCGCAGCCCGTTAAATCGCCAGCGCCCCTAGCATAGTGAACCTGTAACATTTCACCTCCGGTTCATCTATCCGAAAACGCGAAACACCGGGGATACTTTCCCGGATGTTTCCCCTTTTCCCCTCTCTCTTGCCAGAGCAACCAGGCAAGCCCCCCCTTTGATCACCAGATATCGCCTACTCTTCTCCATACTGCTTGCATTAGAGTAGTATGGCATGTTACTGCTTTCCGTTATTCCTATCCTGATGCATAGCCTTTGTTTTTGCTACTTACATTGATACCTTTACCGCATTCCTACTTGCCTAGTATAGGATGCTAGTATTTCCATCTGTGGCCCTACATTCTTGTCCGTCTGCGTGTTATACTATCGGGCCGTGATCACTCGGGAGATGATCACGGGTATATACTATACTTATACATGATACATGTGGTGACTAAAGGCGGGTATTTCGTAGCGATGCCCATGAGTGGATCTTTGAGGCGGAGCGGCTGTGGCAGGTTGAGACCGCCTAGGAGAGAGGTGGGCTCGCCCTGTTCGGCGTCCGCGATACTTAAGACGCTTAACGAGATCTTGGTATTTGATCTGAAATGGGTCGTTGACCTTATCTGGCGCTAACCGCCGTGGGACAAGATATGGGCAACCGGCGTCGTGGTATCGGTGAAGCATTTCGTCGTGGCTGAGGCCTTGCGCCAGATTGGGCTGAACGCCACTAGGCTAGGTCTGCTTTCGTAGCGTCATAGCGTCTTGAGGTGTGCTAAGGCGATGGGCCTACACCCTGTGGCGCTTAGGTTTGAACCGCGTCTTGACCTCTGTTGTGCCTAGGTGGGGCTGCGGCGTGTTGATCTTCAGCGGCGGGCATGACCCAGAAAAGTGTGTCCGGCCAAATGGGATCGGCGTGTCGGGTAATGTGGTGCACCCTGCAGGAAGTTAATCTATTGAATAGCCGTGATCTTGATAGCAGGGGCGACTTGGAGTTGTACCTTGACCTTATGACAACTAGAACCGGATACTTAATAAAACACACCCTTCCAAGTGCGGATACAACCGGTGGTCGCTCTCTCTCGGGGCATTGAGGAGGGATCGGCGGGTAGGGTTATTGCTATGTGATGCTACTTGGAGGACTTGATCTACTCTACGCTACATCTTTGCCAAAGCGGAGGCTGCGAAGCGTAGTCTTGACGAGGATTAGCTATCTCCCCTTATTACGGCATTCTGCGATTCGGTCCAGCGATATGGCCCTTTACACATATATCCATGCATATGTAGTGTAGCTCCTTGCTTGTGAGTACTTTGGATTAGTACTCACGGTTGCCTTGTTCCCCCTTTTCCCCCTATCTCTACTCGATTGTTGCGACTAGACGATGGAGCCCAGGAGCCAGACGCCACCGTCGATGACGACTACTACACGGAGGTGCCTACTACTACTACATGCTGCAGCCCGGCCCGACGACCGAGGTAGTTAGGAGGATCCTGTAGGAGGCACTGCGCCTCTTCGATCTGTATCCCGGTTTGTGCTAGCCTTCTTAAGGCAAACTTGTTTAACTTATGTGTCTGTACTTTCGAGATATTGTTGCTTCCATTGACTCGTCTATGATCGAGCACTTGTATTCGAGCCCTCGAGGCCCTGGCTTGTATTATGATGCTTGTATGACTTATTTATGTTTTAGAGTTGTGTTGTGATATCTTCTCGTGAGTCACGATCTTGATCGTACACATTTGCGTGCATGATTAATGTATGATTGAATCGGGGCGTCTGAAGATTGGTATCGAGCCCATTGCTGTAGAATCCCCCTTCCACACTCCTTGGCGAAGTCGAGTCTAGACATTGCAAAAACTTTTACTAACTTGGGTTGTGTGCCTTACAGGGCCCACGATAAGCCATCGGGTGGTGCTAGGATCTTTTACTCCTCGACCTTTACTCTGGGACTCTGATCTCTCTTCTATTCGGGTTAAATGATTTTGCTAAAAACAAAACTAACTTTAGGTTCTCAAAAATACTTTCTCCCGGAGAGGCCCTTCAGTCCAGATGATCACCGAATCGCACGGAGATTTCGAGAGATACTCTTTGATATTCTCTCGAGACTTTGTGCCCATCACTTTTGCTATTCCGACCACCGATAAATCCGTATGGATAACTACTTACACTTGCCATTCATACGATCATCCCCCATTGATCTTGTTATTACAAGATACCCGAAGTTTTCTCTATTGTTCCGAGAATACTTCGTGCCTACTGCCTAGCAGTTCTTTGCCACATGGATACCCCTTCAAATAAATCCTCGCACTTGTCGAGTATCCGCTCATCCCCAGTTGTTCATGTGTTTCACAAAAGTCTTCAAAATAGCATTCGATCTTCCAAAAATCCTGAGCATCCTCTTGCTCTTGAAATTCTTGCTTGCTTGCATTATGGTTAATCCCATAAGTCTCGTAATCTTATTGGCATCTCTTGTCATTATCATTTTGAGTCCGTTGATTCAATTTGCTGCGAATGCTCGTAATCCCCAATCAGATTTTAGAATTCATCCTTCCGGCTCAGACGTCATTTTGAACATGAGCTGGTTCTCGACCAAACTATCTGTAAATCGATTGTGCCTGCAGTATATTCAAGTGATCCATCCTTGATCGAGCGTCTGCTTACGATCCCTTGTTTTGAAATCATAATTCCTTTGCATTTAAGCTTTCAATTATTCAGATGAATCCATAACATGTTGCATTTGCATTCTTTCTTCCTCACGATTGGGTATCGATACTCACCTCGGCTCCTTTGTGGATCGCCATATCCACTGTTGGATTATTATATCCGACAGTGTCCTTAATAATTAATCACCTTGTGAGTCCTTCTCCGATACATAATGCCTTTGTTAAATTGTATCCTTTCCTTTTGTCAACCGTGCTCTACTTTTGAGCTGGTGATATTTACTCTTGAAGCTTATGGTATATGTTAAGTAAGAAGCCCGATGGGATTGAAGCAACGCCTTCCCTCATCGGTGTGAACCGAAAAGATTTCACGAGTCATACTTATACGGTATTGCACCAGGTAAAACTTTCAACAACTAATGTCATCTTGAAATCTGAGAGGTGAATGGAAGATTATGCATTGAGGAAGTGGGAGTCGACCTTGAACTTTGTATTCATGCCCATGGACGCGATGTATATCCTATCATGGAAGCTTCTTGTAATAATAACTATTTCCTTGATAACTAACATTTGGTATCGTGAATTGATCCCTTGCAACCGTGGTTCCGACCATGATTGTTCTTCTTTGATTCCATTTCTCGGACAAGTTAAAACAATTGTCTTCTATGGATTAATACACCGGTCCAACCCTTACTTTGATCTTGTGTCGAGTATTACCCCCGGTATCTCGAGATTATCATGGAACGCATAACTTCTTATGAGTTCTTCATCAAGTGCTACCTTCCTTGATTCCAATTTTTCACGGGCTCTAAGTTATTAAACACTCATAGACACCGATAAGCGAACCGAGTCCGCTTTCTTGAGTTCAATGACTCTTGATGAAAGCTTCTATAAGTACGAGTTTGTACCCTCACGCCATTCCTAGCCTTGTTTGGCTATATCTTTGTCGTGATGATTCTAAGCATGCTACCTGGTCCTTATTCTCGGAGCACCAATTTGCGGCGATAGCTAAGCTTTACGTCGATTTTCCTCGTCATACCCTTTCACCTTAAACAACAAGCTTGAGTTCGAGTTTGTGTCAAATGGCTGTGGTTCCAATAACCTCTTGCTTCATCATTCCCTTGACTTGATGTCATCGCCGATTGATTACATCTTCATGAAATCTCTCGACAAATGTGTAAGTGATCATCATCAACCTTATGAGCTCTTCTAGGATATCAGCGGATTCATGATGAGAAATACCATCCTTGCCCTCGATGATTTGTGTTGTCATCGACCACTTTATGCCTTCCGTTCAACACAAACTTGTTTGTGTTTTGTGATATACTCTGTAAGATGCTTGCTATCCGGCATTTGTTAAGTCTTTACCTTGGAGTATTACCATCTTTTATGTCAAGAATGTCGTGAGAATTTCACCACCTCTTAAGAATTCTTGGTATGGTGAAACTTCTCACCATCACCATTCTTTCTTGGTCCTCGTGTTGATTCCAGCAGGGTACCAACAAGTGAAACAGTGTTGTTTGAGTTCTGGACTTCTAGCAACCCTATTGCTTTGAAGTTAACGATCGACAGTTCGTTCTTAGACTGTTGGTTATTGAATCGTCACTCTAACATTGATCTTGCTGCCTAAGGTCATATTTCGGGCACACCTTTCAACTAGTGATTGATGGTGTATGTTTTCCTCGAGCATACAACCTTATATCATTTGAATTGATAAGTGTCATCTTCTTGTTCACATTATCGTGGAAATCCATCCGATGGAATTCTCGATGAATTGTCATTGAGCCCATCAGCCACCTTCTCATCCTCCTTGGTTTAATGATGAACTATTGCTTGAGGAACCCGCTCCCATAGTTCATTTCCGAGAATCTTGCAATGTCATTTCGTCGATTTGTGTTGCACCATTTCCTCTCGGACCCCACGAGTGCGAGGTATTATGACACCAATTGGATATGAATCTCGGTCGATATGATGGTTGGGACAACTTTCCAAGGGTTATGATGTTGATCCTTTGATGACCGGTAACATGATGTCATGCCTAGCACCCCCCGGCTGGAGGACCTATCATTATAATTTCTTTTGCAAGATAACCATTCTTCCTGGAGGAAATTGTAAGACTTATCTACAAATTGTTCCTAATGGATCCTTCCTATATCCAAAGTCTGGCCCTTGATTGAAACACCATATCATTGCTACCTGAAGCATGTCTGTGGTACTCCGTTCATCACCAAGAACATTTGAAGCACAATGCTAAATTCTCTTTATCAATTATCCAAACACCGTGGTATGGGTAATGTCATGAAATTTTTCTCCCCTTACCTAAATAGTTTTCTACCTTCTATCCTGTCATGGATATCATTTGCTTGTCCTTGGGAAGGATATACCCCTGGAATATGTGTTTAAACACATTTTTCCTTTCCATTGATCTGGTTAAATCTGATAATCATATCTTCCTTTCCATTGTTTGGTTTAACCTTCCTTGTGATCTATGAGATCTAAGCGGTAATATTCTCCTGCTTTTGTAAACACCTCGATTGTACAATTCTGTTCGAAAGACCCTGTTATTTTGGTGATGACATTCTGATAACCACCGATGGACGAGAACTTTGCCTATTGGTCCGCCTCGTTCAACGAGCAGGAAGATGGTTCTCTTCGTCCCTCGCCCTTGGTATCGATGTTGTTGCCGACATAACTGACAGGCTACCCTCTGACAGGCCTTGCTATCGTGGCCATGCAAGATGTCGGCCCCTTCCTACTTTCAACCACATGGTGGGCCCATAACCTGAGTTCCACAGGATCGAAACTGACTCTCCTGTACACCCCTGTTCCCAAAGTTATTCCTCCAGCGTGGACTCGTACATAATTCATGAGCCACCTTCCGATGAGATCATCAATTACGGCATCAAACACAATAATTATTCCGTCGCTTGAAACCCCTTTCACCTTGACTAGGCATTGAGCGGTTGCCTATCCACTTGAAACTCCTTATTTCACCTTCTTAATTTACTCTCGATGACTTTCTTGAATTTCAACTCGAGAGGTGACTCTATACCTCGTTCCTTTGAGATAGCCCCTAGGTACTTAACATGTATTGAGCTTATTACTCACGAGTTTTCCCCTTATCTTTTTCGTAAGTACGATGGAGACCCGAAGGAAGAATAGCGACTTCACCATGATGCCCGTATGCATTTAATGGAAGACATCAACGCTATGGATCGACCTCTTGAGAAGAGCAACCAACACCGAGAAGACTCGTTAGAATTTCGTAACCAAATCCCTTCCCCTTACTCCCCTCTTAAATCTCGAGGCGAGATTTCTTGTAGTGGAGGAGAATTGTGACGCCTTGGGATAATTAGGCTACAGATAACCCACGTGAGCGATGCCACGTCACCTCGGATTACTGTTGTTAATCCCACGTTAGTTCAAAACCGCTTAGGAATTCAACTTCAAGTTAAAGACAAACAATAAAAGTTTTCAAATAAAACTAAAATGTTCAGGTTGTGCCAAATAATGCATATGTAATTATGGTGGAGGAACCAAACTTTTATAAAATGTTTAAATATTCTAAAATGAATAAAACGTAGCAAGAATAATTATTTAAATGCTTTTAAAATTATAATCATGGCGATAGCATATTTATTAACACTATTTTAGTTTACAACTTTGGTATTTTATATAAAAAACTAAAATCTAATAAAAGCAGAAAAGGAAAATAAATAAAGAGAAAAGAGGAAAGCAAAACTAAATAAGAGGACACTTCAAGATCGGGCCAATCGGCCCATCTCAGCAACCAGTAAAACCCAACTGGCCCACCTAACCCCCTGGCCTATATGGCCTCACACCCGAAACCCTAATCCCCAGCGCACACACTCCCCCACTCCCCTCGCTCCCCCACTCCCCGATCCCCTCTGGATCGAGGCAACGACCGCGGCGTCCGGCGCCCCGGCGACACCAGGCGCTCGCTGGACCTCGCCGGCGCCGCCCCATCGTCTCTTCCCCGCCGGATCCCCTCGAGCTATGTCGCTTGAGGCCACCCATTGGAGCCCGACTCCTCCCCAACGAGCTCCTCGTCGGTCATCCGAAGCCGCCCGTCGATTCGCCGGCCTCCGCCCGTCCCAGGCTGCCCTGACCACTTCCCTTCACTCGCTGTGAGCCGCTTCCCCCGTTCTCCTCAACCTCCCCTCGTTTTTCCCCATGCCCCGTAGCCAACCCGCCGTCGAGCTTCGCCTTCGTCCGACCACTCCCGATGCTCTATGTTGTTGCCTTACACTACTGCCATGCTGACAACTCTTCTTTGCTCCTGACCTGCCCCTCGCCATGACTCCACCCAGGCGCCGCGCCTCTACCGCTTAGCCCCCTGCTCCTACTAATTCTTTGCTCAAAATTTCATTGCCGTGGCCGTGCTTTGCACAGAAACGTCCGCGCCCAGCCCGGCGCCTGTAAAATCCCCGTCCCCTCGAGCCATGTCGCCCGTTGAGGCCGGCGCCACGCGCCGCCCGGCCCGTTAAAGCCTCGCCTCATTACGGGTAGAGGCTGACAGCGCACTCCGCTGCCCGTATGCTGTTAAGGCCCTTGTGCCTATGACAAGGGGGCCCCACCGCGAGAACGTTTTAAATAATAATAATAATACTAGTAATTAATTAATTAATTAATTAATTAAATTAATTAACCATGTTTAGTTAAACTAATTAAACTTAATTAACCTAAATATCTAATTAAGCTAACTAATCATTAGTTAGGGCAATGTGTCAATAATGATGGGACCCACACATCAGTGACCCAGTCAACACCTATGTTGACTGCTGATGTCATGCTGACGTCATGTTGATGTAATAATACTAATTTCGAATTAATTTAATAATAATAATTTAGAAAATGATTTAAAACTTTAAAAATTAATATAAAATAATCCGTAACTCGGATGGAAAAACTTTGTACATGAAAGTTGCTCAGAACGGCGAGCCAAATCTAGTTACGCAGCCCGTTCGTCCGCCACGCGTCCCTAGCATAGTGAACCTGTAACATTTCACCTCCGGTTCATCTATCCGAAAACGCGAAACACCGGGGATACTTTACCGAATGTTTCCCCCTTTCGCCGGTATCACCTACTATCGCGTTAGGGCACACCTAACACCGCTCATTGTCATGTCATGCATCGTCATGCATTTGTTTGCATTGTATTCATTGTTTCTTCCCCCTCTTCTCTCGCTAGACTAGGAGACCAGCTGCTTCTTTGCCCGGTTCGACTCTACGGAGTTGTGACCCCTCTCTCTTGCCCGAGCAACCAGGCAAGCCCCCTTTGATCACCGAGATATCGCCTACTCTTCTCCATACTTTGCTTGCATTAGAGTATTATAGCATATTCTTGCTTTCCGTTATTCCTATCACGATGCATAGCCTTTGCTTTTTGCTACTTACATTGATACCTTTACCGCATTCCTACTTGCCTAGTATAGGATGCTAGTATTTCCATCTGTGGCCCTACATTCTTGTCCGTCTGCTGTGCTATACTATCGGGCCTTGATCACTCAGGAGATGATCACGAGTATATACTATATACTTATACATGATACATGTGGTGACTAAAACGCAATTCGGCTCGTAGGAGTGCCCATGAGTGGATCTTTGAGGCGGAGCTGACAGGGCAGGTTGAGGCGCCTAGGAGAGAGGTGGGCTGGCCTGTTACGGCGTCCGCGGATACTTAACACGCTTAACGAGATCTTGGTATTTGATGCGAGTTGGGTCGTTGACCTTATACGCACTAACCGCCGTGGGACAAGATATGGGCAACCCGGCGTGATGGTATCACCGAAGCATTTCGTGATGTCGTGACGGCCTTGCTAGCCGGATTGACTGAACGCCACTAGGCTAGGTCTGCTTCGGCCGCGCAACATGCGAGGTGTGCTAAGGCGATGGGCCCAGACCCACAATGGCGCTTAGGTTGGCGTCTTGACCTCTCTGTTGTGCCTAGGTGGGGCTGCGGCGTGTTGATCTTCATGGCGGGCATGACCCGGAAAGTGTGTCCGGCCAAATGGGATCGAGCGTGTCGGGTAATGTGGTGCACCCTGCAGTGAAGTTAATCTATTCAAATCGCCGTGATCTTGATAGCAGGACGACTTGGAGTTGTACCTTGACCTTACGACAACTAGAACCGGATACTTAATAAAACACACCCTTCCAAGTGCCAGATACAACCGGTGGTCGCTCTCTCTCTCAGGGCATTGAGAAGGGGATCGCCAGGTAGGGTTATTGCTATGTGATGCTACTTGGAGGACTTCAGTCTACTCTCTGCTACATGCTGCAAGGCGGAGGCTGCCAGAAGCGTAGTCTTCGACAGGATTAGCTATCTCCCCCTTATTACGGCATTCTGCGATTCAGTCCAGATATGGCCCTTTACACATATATCCATGCATATGTAGTGTAGCTCCTTGCTATAGTACTTTGGATTAGTACTCACGGTTGCCTTGTTCCCCTTTTCCCCCTATCTCTACTCGATTGTTGCGACAGACGATGGAGCCCAGGAGCGACGCCTTGCCGTCGATGGCGACTACTACCGGAGGTGCCTACTACTACATGCAGCCCGGCGGCGACCGTGAGTAGTTAGGAGGATCCCGGGCATGAGGCCTGCGCCTCTTCGATATGTATCCTAGTTTGTGCTAGCCTTCTTAAGGCAAACTTGTTTAACTTATATGCGTACTCAGATATTGTTGCTTCCATCGACTTCGTCTATGATCGAGCACTTGTATTCGAGCCCACGGGGCCCTGGCTTGTATTATGATACTTGTATGACTTATTTATGTTTTAGAGTTGTGTTCTGATATCTCCCATGAGTCCCTGATCTTGATCGTACACATTTGCGTGCATGATTAGTGTACGATTGAATCGGGGGTGTCACAACGACGCTGCTGCCCGGACGTGTCCTAGGGTTTCCCTCGGCATACGAAGGGGAGCGGGGGATGGGTAGCGCCGACGCCCTTCAAGAAGGAATGATGGCACCCTCAGGTGTCACCGCGTCGGCCGGAAGAACCGGCAGAGATTTCTCCGCATCCCCAAGCACCGCTACCCACTCGAACCGGGGCCATCCAACCATCAAGCCACCCGCAAGCACGCGCCACCACGGTCTTGGACACATCCACGCCGTCCCGCTGCGAACACCACCACGAGGCCAAGGAGGCCGGAAAGAAGCGCCAAGCGACGGAAGGAGCCACAAAGCCAGCGGGAGGAACCACCTCCCACGACGTCGCGGAGGCCCGAGCCCCAGCGGCGTCGTGGTCGCCCGGCCGGACGTGGCGAGGGCACACTGCAGGCCACCTCGCCCGGCCAGTCCCTAACGGACCCATAAAAGCCCGCCGGCCATGTTGCAGCAAGCCGGCACCTCGTCGCCAGCTCCCGGCCCGTCAACGCCGCTCTCCCGCCACCTAGAGGCCACGCTTGGCCCGTCGCATGGCCCGGCCCGCTAAACCAGATGGGGCGAAGGGCCGGTCCCAGATCTGGCCGAAGCTGGGTCAGCCAGCCGCCGCCGCACCGCCGCCAGCAGGCGATAGCGTCGCCGATCGTCCACCCACGCCCGCCGGGATCTCTGCCGCCACGTCGGACCGCCCGCCCGAAGAGCACCTCCCGGCAGACACCGCCACGGGGAGCACCGAGAGGAAAGGGCAGGAGGCCGCCGCCGTCGGCGACCAGGGCAGGCCCGGCCAGCTGCTGCCGGGCGACGGCGGGGAGGAGGGAGGAAGGGGGGGCTCTAGAGGAGGCGCGGGCGGCCTTGACGGTCGCCCATGAGGGAGCAGCGGTCAGCGAGAGGAGGGGGTGGGGCGAAAGGGATTGATTTAACTCACCAGGGAGTAACTTGTAAAGTTCCAACTTGTAACCCGGAGAAATTGTTTTCTTTGCATGGAAAGAAAAACCTGTAGTTTCTTCTTGTTCTTGTCAGAGTTTAACACTGGTTTGTTTTCAACGAAAAGCAGATTTGAAGTTACTAGCAACAAGTACAGAATGTAGTAGAACTGATGCGTGCATCTTATATACTAGAAAAAAGATGGACTGATCGAGTCGCCATACCTCTCTCTCATTATACCATCTTAGTTGCAGTGGAAGTTACAAGTTAATATGCTGAAACTTTCAACGGTGTCTAGAGAACATGCAAAAATCATCAGCCCTATTAAAACTCCAAAAAAGTACACCTGCCATTAAGGTTTCTTGTGCAGACTTTCAGTTGCTAGCTAGCTAGTTGGGATCCTTTTCTAATTATTATAGTCCAACAAATTCCCTCTCTGTTGTCAAACTATCACTGCGCTTAACATAGATGATAGTGGATCCGGTATATCCAACAGTTCTGCACGATCCAGGCTGGACATTGGATTCTCGTCTGCACAATGCCTGTGCCCTCTTGTTTATTTTATTATTTGTTCTCTTTGGCTTTTGTGCAGTAACTTGGGCACCCTGCCTGATGATGTTTCTATTGGTATTACTCTGAAGATGCCTTTGTGCAGTAATTCAGGAGAACAGCTGCAGCAGTGTATCTGAGATCATTTCCATGAGCAGTCCATATTCAGTGAAGTTGTTCTATGCATGCAAACTTAAGCTTGCAATGTATATGCTAGTGGGGACTAGTAAGCAGGATTTAGCTTGTCGGGGACCTCGGAATGGACTTTGTTTTCATAAATAGACTGACAGATACATGTCCAAATAGAACAGACTGACCGTTTGACTTATGAAATTTAATTGTTTTGTTCAGTCAGTACAGGTTCTGAAATTCATGATGTGTCTCTCGAGCAGTTCAACTTCTGAAATTCGGGCAAACACCAACCACAAGAATGAAATAAAGAAGGAGGAGGAGATAAAAGAAGATTCAGGGAACCAAATCGTGTTCTGACTGCGACTTCAGATCAGAACACTCCTGCAGAGGCAGAGCAGGATGAAACCTTAATTTACCGTCAGATCAGATCGGCTCGTGTCTATAAACAAACAATGTCCAAATGCTAGCAATTCTCCATCTGCAGTGTGGGCGTATGGACAAGCAAATCTGATAAAAACAAGTGATGGGTTCAGATTTGGATCCCAAAGAGTATCTAACTGGACCCCTTGCTCATCCTGGGCATGGAATTCAAGCAACTTGCATGTTGCTAGCCTGCAAAGGGTTGTATCATGTTCCTGCCCCTGCTGTCTAAAAATCATTCAGATCCTTCCAACAACTAAACATGCAGTGCAGGGCATCCATGGTTCTCTTTAAAAGAAAACGTTGACCTAACAAGATATTGAGAAACCATGGACGACAGAACTGTTCGCACACGAACACGTCACCGTGTACCTCCAACGCCGAGGGTCATGCACCGCAGCTCGCGTCGAAGCAGACCCGTCCGAAAGCGCGGTACGCAAGCAATCCGGCGGGTGCTTTTAAGGACCGAAACCCCACACACCCGGGAGGGACCCCGTCAGGGCACGCGGCGGCTATGGGCTGCCCTAGGTCGACCTGATCGCCCCTAGGGCCTCGAGGTTCGTCGCCCTGCAACAAGAAGAACGAACGAAGAACGAGGAAGAAGAAGAACAAGGGAGAGAGATAAAAGTAAAGATAAAAAGTGGTAGATGATTTGTTCGATTATGTGTTGTTCAATCAGCCATCACCCCTTAGGTATATAAGAGGCGGATGGACTTCCCGTACAAAAAAACGACTCCAAATCACGTCCAAATCTTTCCAAAGTTAACCGAACTCGGATTTAGGTAAGTCTGGAACATCAGTTCGGTTTTTAGGTCCCATGGGCCACAAACGACCTCGGATGAAGATGAGAGCAAAATTTTTTTTTTACCGTTTCGATGAGACGAACAACTTTCGTGTCGAACATTTTTCGATTCGAGGCCAGCCGAATCGCTCGTGCAAAATAGACTGTTACTCGCGCTACACATCGGACGTCTGATGGGGCGCGCTACTTTTGCCCCGTGACAGGGCCGCACTCAGTGGCTGTAACTTTTACATACGATCTCGGATTGATACAATTTTTATATCAAAATCGATCGTTTCGACGAGACGAAGACAATTCGTGTAGATCAGTTTTCCATATGAGGCCGTCTCAGGGGTATAATCAGCCGAACAGAGTTCTGGACACAAAATCTCAGTATTTCGAACAGAATTTCAGCCTTAGAAATGAGATCGGATGGCTATGGACCAAATATCAAAGTTTCTCTTTTTGACGATATTGAGCACTTTTCCATTTGAAGCCTTCTTAATTATGTTTTTGACTATGCCAAAATCTGGTGTCAACAAGAACGAACCCAATATTGATTACACCGGCCGGCTGCCTCACTTCCCTCAAGGACAACATGGGACTGGGGTTGGCATGTGACTAGCCCATAATGTAGATTGTAGGGCAACGTTCCTGCAAATTCTTTCCTTCTGAAGTTTTGTAAACAAGTATCTTTGCAACCAACCGGACAATTTTCTTATTGGGAGATCACCCTATTCGTACTTCTTTTTATGCAAAATTGAAGAAACATCACCCACTTTGGAGAACCACGTGTTAGTAACAACTTGCTGCCAATTTGCCAGCACAACCGAACCAAACTTATTGTCAAAGAGGAACTGAACTTAACTTTAAGAAGGAACTATTTTTTAAAAGGAACCTTTTATGGATTTCCCGCCATGTCTCTCTCGAAAACAAGAAAAGTTTGTCTTCTAGCTTTTGCATCGGAGATGCACACAACGTACTGTTGGGCTATCCTTCTCATGTGGGCTGTGAGGAGATGACCATTTAAAGGCCTTTTAGGCAACCCAAAGAGGTGCAGAAGCCCACTACCCATTAGGGTTATGACCTAGGGTCATTTTGGACTTTGCACATGAGTGGATGGGGATGCTTTACCCTCCATCCAGCAGCCACCACCAAGTGTGACGAAAATCAGTTCATCCTTCAAGAGAGAAGAAGAGAGAAAAAAAACCAAGAGAGCAAGGGAAGAAGAGAAAGATTGAAGGAAGAAGAAAAGGGAGCTCCTCCCCAAGGTTGTGATGGTCCAGATCCACTACCTTGTCTCCTTCAAGCATCGGTTCCATCATCTTTGATGAGATTGTTCCAATCCCTAGTTCTTGAGCCCCAAATCTTGTTGTGTTCATCTAAGATTCAGAAATCTTGATGTATGAGATCCTCTAGTGTTGTGTAGAGAAGAACTTTTTGTATCCCACATTTGATAATAGTGGAAGAGGATTTGGGTGGCTTTGGCCCGTGGTTTTCCCCCTCAAGTTGAGGGGTTTTCCACGTAAAAATTTGGTGTCTCTTTGTTGATGCTTGGTGCTGTCCAGAAACTTACTCCTACCACAAGACACTAGGCTGAGGAGTGTCTTGCCCGCCGTAACATTTACGCCTCCATATATGCTGCTGCATATGTTTCCTTCCATGCTAAGCAACGATCCTTGAATTAGTACATGATGTGGTGCTGAGATTACTTGTTTCCGCTGCAGTTTTCAGTTAACCACAAGTGCATTTGTGTGCTAATTCCAACAGAGTGGTATCAGAGCCCTTGGTTGCTTAGAATCCCAGTTGCTTGATTGTTGCTGGAAGTGCTGCTCACAATGGCTTTGGAAGAAAGCGCTATTACAAGTGGCATGATAAAACTTGATTCTTCCAATTACTCATTATGGAAGACATCCTTTATTGCAAGGATTTGTATGAGCCAATTGTGAAAGACAAGATACCCACAGGTGTCACAGAAGAAGAATGGAGAGTGTTGCACAGAAAGGCAGTAGGTATGATTCGGTTGCATATCAACCACAATATTTTCCACCATGTTGCAAATGACACAAATGCTTATGAAATGTGGCAGAAGTTGGAGTCTATGTATGAGAGGAAGACATCGATGAACAAAGACTCGGTGATCAAAAGACTTGCAAAGCTTGAGTACCGAGATGGCACAAGTGTGATTGAGCACTTGAATGTCTTCCAATGCCATATAAATCAACTTTCAGCCATGAAGATCAACTTTGAGGATGAGGTGCAAGCATTGTTGCTGCTGAGTTCCATGTCTGATAGTTGGAACACGCTTGTTGTGTCACTTAGCAATTCAGCTCCGGATGGGAAGCTGACTTTGGAGATGGTGAAAAACGGTATCTTTGAATGAAGAAGCGGAAAGAAGGAAAAGCGTGATGCCTCTTCTTACGATGCGTATGTGGCTGAAACCCATGGGAAGAATGAGAACCATGGACGCAGCAATACAAGATTTCAGCAAGGCAAAAGCAAATCCAGGGGGAGATCAAAGTCAAAACATAGAAAAGATATTACTTGCTTTCATTGTGGTATCCAGGACACATAAAGAGCGAGTGCAGGAACTACAAGAGAGAGCTTGCAGAGGGGAAACTCACAAAGAAAACCGAGCAAAAGGCTGAGAGCAGTTCAGCCATGACCGCAACAGATGAGGACTATCTAGTCATTGAAGATGAAGATTGCTATAGTGCCGTTCGTGATGATGCCATGAGTTGGGTTGTGGATTCAGGTGCGTCCTTCCACATCACATCACACAAGGAGTGTTTCACATCTTACACTAGTGGTGTTACTGGCCAAGTGAGGATGGGAAATAGTGGTTCATCAGCAATTGTTGGCAAGGGCTCTTTATGCATTGAAACAAACACAGCTTGCAGATTGGTGCTTTCGATGATGTGAGGCATGTTCCCGACATAAGGCTGAATTTGTTGTCGATTGGGCAAGCTTGATGATATCAAACATCCTAGTTATTTTGGTGAAGGAAAATGGAAGCTCACCAAAGGCTTTTTGATTGTAGCTCGAGGAAGTAAGCAAGGTAATCTCTATGTGACTAAAACCAAGTTGTGCAATGAGGTGTTCAACGTTGCTGAAAAAGACACTTCGGTTGAATTATGGCACAAGAGGCTTGGGCATATGAGTGAGAAGGGCATGCATGCTCTTGCTCGCTTGGAGTACCTCCCTGAGTTGAAAGGTATATCCTTGAAACACTTTGCTCATTGTTTTGCTGGCAAACAACATAGGGCTGCATTTCGTACACTCCCTCCACATCATGCAGAAAATGTTCTTGATATTGTGCACACTGATGTTTGCTCCATGACGGAAAAATCTCATGGTGGCGCATTATACTTTATGACTTTTATTGATGACCATTCTAGAAAGGTTTTTGTGTATGTGCTGAAACATAAATACCAGACGCTTGAAGCCTTCAAGGAGTTCCATGCCAAGGTTGAAAGAAAGCTGGCGGAAATTGAAGTGCGTGAGATCGGACAATGGTGGTGAATCTGAGAGGTCCTTTTAAAGGTATTGCAGAAATGTTGGCATGAGGCTTGAGAAGAGTCCACCAAAGGCACCCCAGCTCAATGGTCTTGCAGAGAGAATGAACAGGACACTAACAGAGAGGGTCACAGTTATGCTCTCTCATGCTCATTTACCTAATTCTTTTTGGGCTGAAGCATTGATGAATGCTACATATGTGGTTAACCTATCTCCCTCAGTTCCTCTTGCAGGTGATATTCATCAGAGAGTTTGGTCAGGGAAGGAGGTATCATACAAGCACTTGAAGGTCTTTGGTTGCAGGGCATTTGTACATGTTCCAAGGGATGAGAGATCCAAGCTTGATAGCAAGACAAAGCAGTGCATCTACCTCGGCCCAACCAAGTGAAGAGTTTGGCTACAGGTTGTGGGATCCAGCAAATAGGAAGATTGTGAGAAGCCGAGATGTGGTGTTCATTAAAGATGAAACAATAAAAGATATTGGGAAACCAGAGAAGCCAATGACCAACACACCTCAGGTTGACATGGATCCAATCCGTCCTCCTCTCGTGCATGACAATCATGGGGAGATGATGATCCTGCTGAAGACAGTGGAGATGCTGGCCCGATCAAGGCAGTACAAGTTAAAGTGACGAGTAGCCATCAAGTGATGATGATGAAGTTGGTAATGATGATGCCAATGAAAATCCACCTGATTCACCACCAGTGCAGCAGCAAAGAAGAAGTGAAAGAGGTCACATTCCTTCTTCTAAGTATCCACCACATCAATATGTGTTGATGACAGATGCAGGTGAGCCCTCATGCTATGAGGAGGCAATGTCTGATGAGAACAAAGAAGAATGGTCAGAAGCCATGCAAGATGAGATGAATTCCTTGTATGAGAATGATACTTTTGAGTTGGTGAATCTGCCAAAAGTCAAGAATGCACTCAAGAACAAGTGGATGTACAGAGTGAAGACTGAAGAAAACACCTCACATCCAAGGTACAAGTCCAGATTGGTCGTGAAAGGATTCAGTCAGAAAAAGGGCATTGATTATGGCGAGATATTCTCTCCGGTGGTCAAGATGGCTTCGATCCGAGTTGTGCTTGGCATGGCTGCCACCATGGACTTGGAAATTGAACAACTTGATGTGAAGACTGCATTCTTACATGGTGACCTAGAGGAGGAGATATACATGGAGCAGCCGGAGGATTCATGGTTGCAGGCAAGGAGCACTTAGTTTGCAAATTGAAGAAGAGCTTGTATGGCTTGAAGCAAGCTCCTCGGCAGAGGTACAAGAAGTTTGAGTCTTTTATGGCTGGGCTTGGTTACCATAAAGCACAACCTGACCATTGTGTCTTCATGAAGAGGTACGCCGAGGGTGACTTCATTATTCTCCTGTTGTATGCTGATGATATGCTAATTGTTGGAAATGGCACAAAGAGGATTGCTCTCCTCAAGAAGGCATTGAGTAAATCATTTGCCATGACGGATTTAGGACCAGCTAAGAAAATACTTGACATGAAGATCTCCCGTGATAGATCAAAGAAGTTGCTTTGGCTCTCACAGAAAAGATACATTGAGAAGGTACTTGAAAGGTTTAATATGAAAGATGCAAAATCTGTTATCTCTCCACTTGCAGGCCATCACAAACTGAATTCTAAACAATGTCCTACAAGCAAGAAGGAGAAAGAAGAAATGAGGAAAGTACCTTACCAACTGTCGTAGGGCAGTTTGATGTATGCCATGGTATGCACTAGGGCTGACATTGCCTATGCGATTGGAGTTGTTAGCGGTTCATGACAAATCCAGGAAAAGCTCAGCAGGAAGCGGTGAAGTGGATTCTCGGTATCTCAAGGGTACTTCTACATCTTGTCTATGCTTTGGAAATGGTGATCCTGTATTGCGGGGCTATCTGAGATCTGATTATGCACGGTGACAAGGATCGCACATCCGGATACTGATGACTTATGCACGGGGGAAGCGGTGTCATGGCAATCAACATTGCGAAATGTGTTTCTACATCAACTCTGAAGCTGAGTACATTGCAGCGATTGATCTTTGGCAAGGAAGTTTAAGTGGATGAAGAACTTCTTGCAAGAGCTCGGCATGAAGCAAGAGAAGTATGTTACATTTTGTGACAGTCAAAGTGCTATTCATCTTGCCAAGAATTCAAGCTATCACTCTCGAACCAAGCACATTGATGTGAGGTACCATTGGATTCGAGATGTTGTGAGTTCGAGTTCTTTGAAACTTGAAAAGATCCATACCGACGACAATGGTTTGGATATGATGACCTAGATATTACCAAATGAGAAGCTACAAGCATGTTGCAAGGTAGCGGGCATGGCGGTGCCCCCCTCATGAGTCGGAGGGGGAGATTTGTTGGGATATCCTCTTCATGTGGGCTATGAGGAGATGACCATTTAAAGGCCTTTTAGGAAGCCCAAGGAGGTGCAGAAGCCCACTACCCATTAGTGAAAGGATCGATATGGTTGACTAGAGGGGGGGATGAATAGGCAACTAACAATTTTTCAGCTTTTCTTTAACAATTTAAACCTTGCAACAAAATAGGTTGTCTAGATATGCAACTAAATGGACAACCTATATGATGCAAAGACAACTAGCACCCAAGCAAGCAATAGATACAACACAAGTAAGCTTGCAAAAGTAAAGGCAGAAATAACCAAGAGTGGAGCGGTGAAGGCGAGGATGTGTTACAAGAAGTTCCTTCCTTTTAAAGGGAAGTATGTCTCCGTTAGAGCTGTGTGGAGGCACAATGCTCCCAAAGAAGCCACTAGGGCCATCAGTAATCTCCTCACGCCCTCACACAATGCGAGATGCCGTGATTCCACTATTGGTGCCCTTGAAGGCGGCGATCAACCTTTACAAACAAGGTTGGGGCAATCTCCACAACACTTGGAGGCTCCCAACACCACCACGAAGCTTCACCACAATGGAGTATGGCTTCGAGGTGACCTCAACCGTC
The DNA here is from genome assembly GCA_021605145.1 of Aegilops bicornis. Lineage (NCBI taxonomy): Eukaryota > Viridiplantae > Streptophyta > Magnoliopsida > Poales > Poaceae > Aegilops > Aegilops bicornis. The sequence continues at coordinate 1,774,306 of JAHIAL010000018.1, read as the reverse complement.
TAGGGTGCTCAAACACGCAAGAGTAACAAGATCCACTAGGGATAAGTGGGGGGAATTGAATATCTCTTGGTGGAAGTGTAGATCGGGCCCTTGTCACCCAATCCTGAGCAAATCAACAAGTTTGATTGGCTAGGGAGAGAGATCGGGCCAAAATGGAGCTTGGAGCAACAATGGAGCTTAGAGATGGAAGAGGTAGTCAACTATAGGTGGGAGACGCCCCTTTTATAGTCGTGGAAAAGATCCAACCGTTACCCTCAATTTCAGCCTGCGACACACGGTACTACCGCACCAGGAGCGCGGTACTACCACAAGGCCACGCGATACTACCGTGGAGGACCACGGTACTTCATGGCAAAGCAGTGAGGCCGGGACTTAGCTCGAGTGAAAGCAGATTACCGCTGCGGTACTACCGCTCCCCTGCGGTACTACCGCAAGGCGTGTAAGCCAAAGTTTCACGAAGAGCGCTGGATGAAATAAAATACATCCGTGCCTACTTCCACCGAATCAGGAAAGCAGCAAAACCCGACGCGGTACTATCACAAGACGAGTCTTGATTACTACCGTTGAGGCGCAGATGTAAAAAATTACATCCGCTCCTACTACATGACATAGAACGGTACTAGGTATGAGGGCCACGGTACTACGGCTCAGGGGAGCGGTACTACCGTGGCCTTCCAGCGGTACTACCAAGACATGACGCGGCGGTATTACTACCGTGAGGGCGCGGATGTAAAAATTACATCCGCTTCCTCCTACCGTCGAGGAGCAGCACTAGGCACAGGAGTTACGGTACTAAGGCTCCGTGAGGAGCGGTACTACCGTGACCCCCAGGTATTATCAAGGTGCTTATGGGTACTACCGCCCATAGAAAGCGATACCGCAAGTACAACAATAGCCCGTCGATTATGCACAACTAGGATAATGGAAAGACGGCTCCAAAGTGCAAGGAAAGGTAGGACATGTGTGCGTGTTGATTCCACCCAAACCATTCCGACGCGGACCCCCTCTTAATAGTCACGGCTCTCCCTACGACTCAAATCCACCAAAGAGAAACGTAGTACAACGCCGTTCAATAGTCTCCGAGGGGCACCGAATCGTCTCATGCCTAGTGATGAAGCATCTGAGAAACTCAAGGCACACGATTAGTCCGCAAAAGCATTGTCATCAATCACCAAAACACCTAAGGGATAAATATGCCCTTACAATCTCCCCCTTTTGGTGGATTGATGACAATACACGGATTACACATAGATAAGATAATTTTGAGCAAAGGCAAACCCCACCACTCTAAAAATATAGACGGGCTCCCGTAGATGTGTGCGATCTAGATGGATGCTTTGGACTGCATAGCACACAAACTAGGATTAACACTCCCTATATTTTAGAGACAAAGGCATGATAGAAAGACATCTAAGTGGAGCATAGCACAAAGGTAGCACAATATATCACAAGCTTCGCTAAGATAGATAGAGTGCATATGTCTTACACCATGAAGTAAAGCAACCCAAAGCAACTGAAACGAGGTTCAAGCGAGAAAGCAGCAAATAGTTCAAACGAGAAAGCAGCAAACACACCGACACACGAATGACGACACAAGACTCGCAAATCCCTACACTCTCTCCCCCTTTGGCATCGAGACGCCAAAAAGGCAGAGAGGACACCTACACACAAGAGGTGGCTCAAGCAGGGAACTCGTCCCAACCCTCTCCGTCGGACTCCTCGGCAGCAGGGATGGTCTCCTCGGCGTCCTCTTGAGAATCAGTCCACGAAGCCTTGCTTCTCCATCCACTCGGCCTCTGGGTGATGCGCTCCCTCAGACCATGAGACACATCCTCACCATAGAGCTGCAAGATCTTCCTGTCCAGCGACGACTCTCCTTGGGCGCCACGTGAGTCCTGTCTTGCCTTGGCTTGCATGCGAGAAAAAGAGTCTTCATCTTGTCCTTGACTTCTTGGCCCACGAAGGCATAGAGGAACTCTGGGAAGGCCTAGCAAAGACGGCCCTCGGCATCATCCTCGGTGTGACATCCTCCTCATCAACAGCAGCCCTAGCAGCAGACGCCTCAAGACGAGTAGTAGTGTTGGCCAGTTGGACTTGACACGGAGGCAGATGGGATCATGGCGAATCGATGCAGAGCAAGGAACTCCTCACCAGGGAACATCTTCTCCCAAGTCTTGAGATCGTAGAAGCAGATAGGGCCCATAGATAGGTACCTTGCGGTTGAACACATAAACCGAAGCTCACACCACATCATGTGTGAGACATCAAGTGGCTGAGTCTGAGACACACGAGCCTCCTCGCAAATGAGCATCATATCCACCATATAGGCACGAACCTTGTCCTTGTCACCAATGCGAGGGAATAAGGAGTTGCGGAAGATGCGATCCATGATATCCGTAAAAAGAGTTGAGCACAAACCCGTCTTGCCATTGGGAAGCGCCTTCTCAACATAGTATGGCTGAAGCTTGTCCTTGTTAGCGAGTCGGGATTAGCATGGGGCGAACACCCCGGAGAGTCGAGCCCGTCATCGGGAACATGAAGCAAATCCATGAACTCCTTCCGGTAGCAGTCGACATACGGCCATTGGACATCCAGGACATCCTCCGCTCCTCATTGGAGTGAAAGTATCTGAGGCAAAGAAGCCCGGCAGATAATCTCAGGGTCATAGTCAAGGTGAAAGGATATCACATGCTCAATACCAAATTGCTCTATCAAGTCCAGAGCCTCTCCAAAGTAATTAAGAACTTGTCCTTCCTCATGTGATGCATCTCAATCCATTTTAGGTATTCTGCTTGTTTTTGATGACATCCAGATAGATGTTAGTCTGTTGCTTGTTCCAAAAACAGCTCCTGACCTACAGAGGAGAGCGAGGGTGCACATACGGGTGGAGTTGCTCGAGGCGGATATACTCAGATTAGGGGTATTCGTCCATGCCCTTAGCGGGCTCCTTGTTCTTGCTAGCTGTTGTCTTGACATGGCGCTTGGGGCGTGAGCCCTCTGGTGCTTCACTGGATTATGCATAAGCGCTTGGAGCACAATGTCACGACTGGGATTGGAACGACGAGAGCCACCACCTAAGACACAAACGCAAAACACGCACGAAACGCAGCAAGGATCAATGCAAAGACCACGGCAAAGCACAAGAAACACATAGAAAGTACACGTGAAGGTTGCCATGAGACAGAGATGAGCCACGGTAGTATCTTTGCGAGATCTGCGGTACTAAAATTTTAGTACCGCTCAAGGCATGGTAGTACCGTGTGAGGTCCTGATAGTACCCGTGGTGGGAGCGGTAGTAAAATTTTAGTGCCGCATGGCGTGCGGTAGTACCGCCGGATGGGCGGTAGTACGGACAAGCGGTAGTACCGCGCCAGACGGGCGGTAGTATCAATGTCGCTGGCAGATCCAAACGGTTGGTTTTGAATCACGAAAGGAACTGCGAAAACATGGCGGTGCTACGATGATCAGATCTAGCAGGACAAAAGACAAGTATAATTCATACGCAATACTACGCTCCTTCATCCTACTCTTGCATGGATTTATCCTAAGAAATACTATAACACACAAGTCTCCCCCCAAAAAAAAGAGACAAAGAACAAAACAAAAACGAAAAGGGGTTGGGGAAAGACCTGGGTCCATAGCAAGAGCATGTGGTGGGGAACAATCCCACCGGTCGGAATCACGGGAGGGCAGCTGCAGGAGGAGATCCGGCGATGAACGCCGGCTTCGTTCTTGAGCGTGGGAGAGAGAGACGACGTGGGGGAGGAACAGTGAATGGGTATGGGGGAGTTAGAACTCCCCCTGCCCGTCCTTATCCCCACGCCCGAACCGGGCGCAGTAGTACATATCATCGCGGTAGTACCGCTCGGACGGAAGGACCGCACCGAAGCGGTAGTACCGCTCACCCAGGCGGCAGTAAAAAATTACTGCCGCGTGGGAGCAGTAGTACCGTGCTCCCCACAAGCGGTAGTACCGTGGCTAGCTGCGGTAGTACCGTAGTTGGCCGCGGTAGTACCGTGAGCTCAGAACACAGCAAGTTTCAACACACGAAGAAGGTCTTTGCAAGAAAACTTTTCACACAAAGGGTACCACAGGGATACTGTTGGGGAACGTTGCAGAAAATTAAAAATTTTCCTACGGTTTCACCAAGATCCATCTATGAGTTCATCTAAGCAACGAGTCATGCGAGAGAGATTGCATCTACATACCACTTTGTAGATCGCGTGCGGAAGCGTTCAAGAGAACGGTGATGATGGAGTCGTACTCGCCCGTGATCCAAATCACCCGATGACCAAGTGCCGAACGGACGGCACCTCCGCTGCTCAACACACGACGGAGCGGATGGCGTCTCCTCCTTCTTGATCCAGCAAGGGGAAGGAGAGGTTGATGAAGATCCAAAGACGACGGCGTGGTGGTGGATCGGCGATCACCGCAGCAGGGCTTCGCCGAGCTTCTGCGAGAGGGAGAGGTGTAGCAGGGGAGAGGGAGGCGCCAAGATGCAGGGTGCGGCTGCCCTCCCTCCCCCTTCCTTTATATAGGCCCCCAGGGGGGGGGGCGCCGGCCCTGGAGATGGGAATCTCCCAAGGGGGCGGCGGCCAGGGGGGGTGGAGTACCCCCCAAGGCAAGTGGGGCGCGCCCCCCACCTAGGGTTTCCAACCCTAGGCGCAGGGGGGCCCAAGGGGGGGGGCGCACCAGCCCACTAGGGGCTGGTTCCCTCCCTACTTCAGCCCACGGGGCCCTCCGGGATAGGTGGCCCCACCCGGTGGACCCTCGGGACCCTTCCGATGGTCCCGGTACAATACCGGTGACCCCCGAAACTCTACCGATGGCCGAAATAGCACTTCCTATATATAATTCTTTACCTCAGGACCATTCCGGAACTCCTCGTGACATCCGGGATCTCATCCGGGACTCCGAACAACTTTCGGTTTGCTGCATACTCATATTCATACAACCCTAGCGTCACCGAACCTTAAGTGTGTAGACCCTACGGGTTGGAGACATGCGAGAGATGACCGAGACGGCTCCGGTCAATAACCAACAGCGGGATCTGGATACCCATGTTGGCTCCCACATGCTCCTCGATGATCTCATCGGATGAACCACGATGTCGAGGATCCAATCAACCCCGTGATACAATTCCCTTTGTCAAGCAGTACGTTACTTGCCGAGACTTCGATCGTCGGTATCCCAATACCTCGTTCAATCTCGTTACCTGCAAGTCACTTTACTCGTACCGTAATTCATGATCCAGTGATCCACAACTTGATCACCATGAGCTCATTATGATGATGCATTAACGAGTGGGCCCAGAGATACCTCTCCGTCATACGGAGTGACAAATCCGATCTCGATCCTGTCAACCCAGCAGACACTTTCGTGAGGTACCCGATTCGTTGTGACGTTTGGTACACCCAAAGCACTCCCTACGGTATCCGGGAGTTACACGATCTCATGGTCTAAGGAAAAGATACTTGAAATTGGAAAAAGCTCTAGCAAACTAACTACACGATCTTGTGATATGCTTAGGATTGGGTCTTTTCCATCACAGCATTCTCCTCATGATGTTAGACCGATATCAATTACATCCAATGTCCATAGTCGAAAACCATGACTATCCGTTGATCAACGAGCTAGTCAACTAGAGGCTCACTAGGGACATATTGTGGTCTATGTATTCACACGTGTATTACAATTTCCGGATAATACAATTATAGCATGAATAAAAGACAATTATCATAAACAAGGAAATATAATAATAATACTTTTATTATTGCCTCTAGGGCATATTTCCATGATCTCCCACTTGCACTAGAGTCGATAATCTAGTTACATTGTGATGAATCGAACACCCATAGAGTTCTGGTGTTGATCATGTTTTGCTTTCATGGAAGAGGTTTAGTCAGCGGATCTGCGACATTCAGATCCGTATGCACTTTGCAAATTTCTATGTCTCCATCTTGAACATTTTCACGAATGGAGTTGAAGCGACGCTTGATGTGCTCGGTCTTCTTGTGAAACCTGGGCTCCTTTGCAAGTGCAATAGCTCCGGTGTTGTCACGAGAAGAGTTTGATCGGCCCTGACGCATTGGGTATGACTCCTAGGTCGGTGTTGTACTCCTTCACCCAAATTGCTTCTTGTGCTGCCTCCGAGGCTGCCATGTACTCCGCTTCACATGTAGATCCCGCCACGACGCTTTGCTTGCAGCTGCACCAGCTCACTGCTCCACCATTCAACATATACACGTATCCGGTTTGTGACTTAGAGTCATCCAGATCTGTGGTCGAAGCTAAGCGTCGGCGTAACCCTTTACGATGAGCTCTTCGTCACCTCCATAAACGGTAGAAGCATGTCCTTAGTCCTTTCGTACTTCAGGATATTCTTGACCGCTGTCCGGTGTTCCTTGCGGGATTACTTTGGTACCTTCCTACCAAACTTACGGCAAAGGTTTACATCAGTCTTGGTACACAGCATGGCATACATAATAGATCCTATGGCTGAGGCATAGGGGATGACACTCATCTCTTCTATATCTTACGCGTGGTCGGGCATTGAGTCGAGCTCAATTTCACACCTTGTAATACAGGCAAGAACCCTTTCTTGGACTGATCCATTTTGAACTTCTTCAATATCTTATCAAGGTATGTGCTTTGTAAAAGACCTATGAGGCGTCTCGATCTATCCCTATAGATCTTGATGCCTAATATGTAAGCAGCTTCTCCAAGGTCCTTCATTGAAAAACTCTTATTCAAGTAGGCCTTAATGTTGTCCAAAAGTTCTATATCATTTCCCATCAAAAGTATGTCATCTACATATAATATGAGAAATGCTCTGAGCTCCCATTCACTTTCTTGTAAACGCAGGCTTCTCCATTAGTCTCAAGCATAAACCCAAACGCTTTGATCATCTCATCAAAGCGAATGTTCCAACTCGAGATGCTTGCACCAGCCCATAAATGGATCATTTGGAGCTTGTATACCTTTGTTAGCATTCTTAGGGTCGACAAAACCTTCCGCTGCATCATATACAGTTCTTCCTTAAGATAGCCATTAAGGAATGCCGTTTTGACGTCCATTTGCCATATCTCATAATCATAGTATGCGGCAATTGCTAACATGATTCGGACGGACTTCGGCTTCGCTCACGGGAGAGAAAGTCTCATCGTAGTCAACCCCTTGAACTTGCCGATAACCCCGAGCGACAAGTCGAGCTTTATAGATGGTAACATTACCATCCGCGTCTCTTCTTCTTAAAGATCCATTTGTTTTCTATCGCTACGCCGATCATCGGGCAAGTCTGTCCAAAGTCCATACTTTGTTTTCATACATGGATCCTATCTCGGATTGCATGGCTTCAAGCCATTTGTTGGAATCTGGGCCCGCCATCGCTTCTTCATAGTTCGAAGGTTCACCGTTGTCTAACAACATGATTTCCGTGACAGGGTTGCCATACCACTCTACGGTGTGGAACGTGCCCTTGTGGACCTATGAAGTTCGGTAGCAACTTGATCCGAAGTACCTTGATCATCATCATTAATTTCCTCTCCAATCGGTGTAGGCACCATAGGAACATTTTTCACGAGCTGCACTACTTTCCGGTTCAAGAGGTAGTACTTCATCGAAGTTCTACTTTCCTCCCACTTACTCCTTTCAAGGGAAACTCTTTTCGAGAAGGATCCGTTCTGGCAACAAAGATCTTGCCTTCGGATCTAAGGTAGAACGTATACCCAATCGTTTCCTTAGGGTATCCTATGAAGACGATTTTTCCGACTTGGGTTCGAGCTTTTCAGGTTGAAGTTTCTTGACATAAGCATCGCATCCCCAAACTTTTAGAAACGATGACTTAGGTTTCTTCCCAAACCATAATTCATACGGTGTCGTCTCAACGGATTTAGACGGTGCCCTATTTAAAGTGAATGTAGCTGTCTAGAGCGTATCCCCAAAATGATAGCGGTAAATCGGTAAGAGACATCATAGATCGCACCATATCCAATAGAGTGCGACACTGACGTTCGGACACACCGTTCTGTTGAGGTGTTCGGTGGGCGTGAGTTGTGAAACGATTCCACATTTCCCTAAGTGTGTACCAAATTCGTGACTTAAATATTCTCCTCCATGATCTGATCGTAAGAACTTTATTTTTCGGTCACGTTGATTCTCTACCTCATTCTGAAATTCCTTGAACTTTTCAAAGGTCTCAGACTTGTGTTTCGTCAAGTAGACATACCCATATCTACTTAAGTCAAATACGTGAGAGTGAGACGATATCCTCCATGAGCCTCAATGCTCATTGGACCGCTTTTACATCGGTATGTATGATTTCAAATAAGTTGGTCGCTTTCGCTCCATTGTTCGGAGAACGGAGTCTTGGTCATTTTGCCCATAAGGCATGGTTCGCATGTGTCAAATGATTCATAATCGAGAGACTCTAAAAGTCCATCAGCATGGAGCTTCTTCATGCGCTTGACACCAATGTGACCAAGGCGGCAAAGGCCACAAGTATGTGGGACTATCGTTATCAACTTTACATCTTTTGGTATTCACACTATGAATATGTGTAACATTACGTTCGAGATTCATTAAGAATAAACCATTGACCATGAGCATGACCATAAAATATATCTCTCATATAAATGGAACAACCATTATTCTCGGATTTAAATGAGTAGCCATCTCGTATTAAACGAGATCCTGATACAATGTTCATGCTCAAACTTGGCACTAAATAACAATTATTGAGGTTTAAAACTAATCACGTAGGTAAATGTAGAGGTAGCGTGCCGACGGCGATCACACCGACCTTGGAACCATTCCCGACGTGCATCGTCACCTCGTCCTTCGCCAGTCTCCGCTTATTCCGCAGCTCCTGTTGTGAGTTACATATATGAGCAACGGCACCGTATCAAATACCCAGGAGTTACTACGAGTACTGGTAAGGTACACATCAATTACATGTATATCAAATATACCTTTAGTGTTCCCGGCCTTCTTGTCCGCTAAGTATTTGGGGCAGTTCCGCTTCCGATGACTCCTTCCCTTTGCAATAAAAGCACTCGGTCTCGTGCTTGGGTCCATTCTTTGACTTCTTCCCAAAGAATCGCTTACGGTAGCGGCAACATCCTTGCCGTCCTTCTTGAAGTTCTTCTTACCCTTGCCCTTCTTGAACTTAGTGGTTTTATTGACCATCAACACTTGATACTCCTTCTTGATTTCTACCTCTGTGACTTCAAAGATTGAAAATACTTCAGGAATAGTTTTCACCATCCCTGCATATTGTAGTTCATCACAAAGCTCTTGTAGCTCGGTGGGAAGCGATGAAGGATTCTGTCAATGACCGCCTCGTCAGGGAGGTTAATGTCCACTGGACAAAGCGGTTGTGCAACCGGACATTTTGAGTATGTGCTCACCGATGTAACTATTTTCCTCCATCTTACAAGCTGTAGAACTTGTCGGAGACTTCATATCTCTCGACCGGGCATGCGCTTGGAAAACTAGTTTCAGCTCTTGAACATCTCATATGCTCCGTGTTGCTCAAAACGCTTTTGGAGCCCGGTTATAAGCTGTAAAGCATGCCGCCTTTGAACGAGGGAGTAATCATCAAGATTTAGACCGCCAAGCCGCTCATAACGCCTTGGTTCTGCAGGATGGGTGCTTCACCTAGCAGTGCTTCTAGGACATATTGTTTCTTGGCAGCTATGAGGATGATCTCGTGTTCCGGACCCAGTCCGAATAGTTGCTGCCATCATCTTTCATCTTGGTTTTCTCTAGGAACGTTGAAGTTCATGGTGACATGAGCGTTGGCCATTTGATCTACAAGACATTTTGCAAAGATTTTAGACTATTGTTCATGATAATAAAGTTCATCTAATCAAATTATTTAATGAACTCCCACTCAGATTTGACATTCCTCTAGTCATCTAAGTGTTACATGATCCGAGTCGACTAGGCCGTGTCCGATCGTCACGTGAGACGGACTAGTCATCGTCGGTGAACATCTCCATGTTGATCGTATCTTCCATACGACTCATGTTCGACCTTTCGGTCTCTTGTGTTCGAGGCCATGTCTGTACATGCTAGGCTCGTCAAGTTAACCTAAGTGTTTCGCATGTGTAAAACTGTCTTACACCCGTTGTATGTGAACGTAAGGATCTATCACACCCGATCATCACGTGGTGCTTGAAAGGGCGAACTTTAGCAACGGTGCGTACGATTAGGGAGAACACTTTCTTGAAATTATTATAAGGGATCATCTTATTTACTACCGTCGTTCTAAGTAAACAAGATGCATAAACATAATAAACATCACATGCAATTATATAGTAGTGACATGATATGGCCAATATCATATAGCTCCTTTGATCTACATCTTCGGGGCTCCATGATCATCTTGTCACCGGCATGACACCATGATCTCCATCATCATGATCTCCATCATCGTGTCTCCATGAAGTTGCTCGCCAACTATTACTTCTACTACTATGGCTAACACGTTTAGCAATAAAGTAAAGTAATTTACATGATGCTACTTAATGACACGCAGGTCATACAAAAAATAAAGACAACTCCTATGGCTCCTGCCGGTTGTCATACTCATCGACATGCAAGTCGTGATTCCTATTAAAAGAACATGATCTCATACATCACATATATATCATTCATCATTCATCAAAACTTTGGCCATATCACATCACAAAACACTTGCTGCAAAAACAAGTTAGACGTCCTCTAATTGTTGTTGCAAGTTTTACGTGGCTGCAATAGAGTTCTAGCAAGAACGTTTTCTTACCTACGTGAAAGCCACAGTGTGATTTGTCAACTTCTATTTACCCTTCATAAGGACCCTTTTCATCGAATCCGCTCCAACTAAAGTGGGAGAGACAAACACCCGCTAGCCACCTTATGCAACTAGTGCATGTCAGTCGGTGGAACCTGTCTCACGTAAAGCGTCACGTGTAAGGTCGGTCCGGGCCGCTTCATCCCACAATACCGTTGAAGCAAAGATAAGACTAGTAGCGGCAAGAAAGTTGACAACATCAACGCCCACAACAAATTGTGTTCTACTGCGTGCAATAGAGAACTACGCATAAACCTGGCTCGATACCCTTTGTTAGGGAACGTTGCAGAAAATTAAAAATTTTCCTACGGTTTCACCAAGATCCATTTATGAGTTCATCTAAGCAACGAGTCATGGGAGAGAGATTGCATCTGCATACCACTTTGTAGATCGCGTGCGGAAGCGTTCAAGAGAACGGTGATGATGGAGTCGTACTACCGTGATCCAAATCACGGATGACCAAGTGCGAGCAGACGGCACCTCCGCGTTCAACACACGTCACGGAGCGGATGGCGTCTCCTCCTTCTTGATCCAGCAAGGGGAAGGAGAGGTTGATGAAGATCCAGCAAAGACAACGGCGTGGTGGTGGATGCGAATCCGCAGCAGGGCTTCGCCGAAGCCTGCGAGAGGAGAGGTGTAGCAGGGAGAGGAGGCGCCAAGATGCAGGTGCGGCTGCCCTCCCTCCCCCTCCTTTATATAGGCCCCAGGGGGCGCCCGGCCACAGAGATGGGAATCTCCCAAGGGCGGGCGCCGGGGGTGGAGTACCCCAAGGCAAGTGGGCGCGCCCACCTAGGGTTTCCAACCCTAGGCGAGGGGCAAGGGGAGGCGCACCAGCCCACTAGGGGCTGGTTCCCCTCCCACTTCAGCCCATGGGGCCCTCCGGGATAGGTGGCCCCACCCGATGGACCCCCGGGACCCTTCCGGTGGTCCCGGTACAATACCGGGTAACCCCGAAACTTTCCCGATGGCCGAAACAGCACTTCCTATATATAAATCTTTAACTCCGGACCATTCCGGAACTCCTCGTGACGTCCGGGATCTCATCCGGGACTACGAACAACTTTCGGTTTGCTGCATACTCATATTCATACAACCCTAAGCGCCACCTAACCTTAAGTGTGTAGACCCTACTGAGGTTCGGGAGACATGCGGACATGACCGAGACGGCTCTCCGGTCAATAACCAACAATGGGGATCTGGATACCCATGTTGGCTCCCACATGCTCCTCGATGATCTCATCGGATGAACCACGATGTCGAGGATTCAATCAACCCGTATACAATTCCCTTTGTCAACGGGTACGTTACTTGCCCGAGACTTCGATCGTGGTATCCCAATACCTCGTTCAATCTCAAGCACTGCAAGTCACTTTACTCGCCGTAATGCATGATCCCGTGACGAGACACTTGGTCACTTTGAGCTCATGGGCAGAGATACCTCTCGGTCATACGGAGTGACAAATCCCAGCCTCGATCCGTGTCAACCCAATGAGACACTTTCGGAGGTACTGTAGTGCACCTTTATAGTCACCCGATTACGTTGTGACGTTTGGTACACCCAAAGCACTCCTACGGTATCCGGGAGTTACTGCGATCTCATGGTCTAAGGAAAAGATACTTGACATTGGAAAAAGTTCTAGCAAACGAACTACACGATCTTGTGCTATGCTTAGGATTGGGTCTTGTCCATCACATCATTCTCCTAATGATGTGATCCCGTTATCAATGACATCCAATGTCCATAGTCAGGAAATCATGACTATCTGTTGATCAACGAGCTAGTCAACTAGAGGCTCACTAGGGACATATTTGTGGTCTATGTATTCACACGTGTATTACGATTTTCGGATAATACAATTATAGCATGAATAAAAGACAATTATCATAAACAAGGAAATATAATAATAATACTTTTATTATTGCCTCTAGGGCATATTTCCAACAGATACGCACAAACCAAAGGAAGAAAGGCAACAAGAAACCACCATGCGTCACAACCTCTCGAAAGGAGAGGGCGGTGGCTGGAGCCACCTATGTTTGAGTTAGATGGTATGGCACCGCGAAGAATTATCCTTGAGTCCATGACCAAAACTCGTCTTTGAAGCACAAGTACCATCAAAAATGGCTAATGTGAAAGAGTTGATCGATTTATGCATAATGGGGGGAGGGAGAGTTCATTGAGAGAACAACACTCTCCCTATGTCCATGCCTACACCTAAACTAGACAACAAGTTGAGTGTGATGAGGGGTGCAAGGGTTCAAGTCACATTGCTCGAATCAATGATATTTAGCTCAGGCCTTAACTCGCGAAATCTTGCTTCATCCAAAGGCTTCGTTAAAATATCCGCAAGGTTATCATGGGTGTTGACATACTTGAGCTCGATCTCCCTCGCCTAATGTGATCCCGGATGAAGTGATACCGAATCTCAATATGCTTCGTCTTGAAGTGTTGCACCGGGTTGAGAGAAATCTTGATGGCACTTTCATTATCACACCAAAGAGGCACTTTGTCACAAGTGACACCGTACTCCTTTAAAGTTTGCCTCATCCATAAGAGTTGTGCACAACTACTACCGGCCGCCACATATTCCGCTTCGGTGGACGAGAGAGACACACAACTTTGCTTCTTAGAAGACCAACTCACCAAAGAGCAACCAAGAAATTGGCACCCTGAGGTGGACTTCCTATCCACTTTGTCTCCCGCCCAATCGGAATCCGTAAATCCTTCAAGCTTGAAGTTTGCCCCTCTTAGATACCATAAGCCAAAGTTTGGGGTATGAGCCAAATATCGAAAGATTCGCTTGACCGCCACATAGTGACTTTCCTTCGGTGCTGCTTGAAACCGTGCACACATTCCCACACTCAACATGATATCCGGTCTAGATGCACAAAGGTAAAGCAAGGAGCCAATCATGGAGCGATATACCTTTTGATCCACCGCTTTACCATTGGGATCAATGTCAAGTTGGCACTTGGTAGGCATTGGAGTAGAAGCCGGCTTGACATCGCTTAGCTTGAATCTTTTTAGCATGTCTTGAGTATATTTGGCTTGGTTGATGAAGGTTCCTTCTCTTCTTTGTTTGATATCAAAACCAAGGAAGAACTTCAACTCTCCCATCGAAGACATCTTGAACTTGGAGGTCATGAGGCGGCAAATTCCTCATTGAAAGCTTTGTTAGGGGAACCAAAGATAATATCATCAACATATAGTTGGCATACAAACAACTCCCCTTTGACCTTCTTAGTAAAAAGAGTGGGATCGATTTGCCCCACCTCAAATCCATGATCTTGTAACAACTCGGTAAGGTGGTCATACCACGCACGTGGGGCTTGTTTAAGGCCATAGAGTGCCTTATCGAGCTGATACACATGATCCGGGAAGTAGGGGTCCTCGAACCCGGGGGGTTGCTTGACATAGACCAACTCATTAATAGGACCATTAAGAAAAGCACTTTTCACATCCATTTGTTGCAACTTAAAGTTGTGATGGGAAGCATAAGCAATCAACAAACGAATGGATTCAAGGCTAGCAACGGGAGCAAAGGTTTCACCGTAGTCGATACCCTCGACTTGGGAGTAGCCTTGTGCTACCAATCTTGCCTTGTTGCGAATGATGTTCCCATGAGCATCTTGCTTGTTCTTGAAGATCCACTTGGTTCCAATGACGTTGTGGTTCCCCGATGGCCTTGGCACCAATCTCCACACCTTGTTGTACTCGAAGTTGTTGAGTTCTTCATGCATGGCATTGAGCCAATCCAGTCTTGAGCGCCTCATAGACCTTTTGGGGTTCAACACAAGAGACAAACGCGTGATATTCATAATAGTTTGCCAATTGTCTACGAGTGCTTACCCCCTTTCTTAGGCTTCCAACCACATTCTCCATGAGATGGCCTTTGCTGGTGAGTTTGGAAGCAATCTTGTGACGACGCTCTAATTCCTCCTCGGATGTAGGAGGAGGAGGGTTGACTTGAATATCTTGGCGCCGCCTTGAGCTTGTTCTTGATCTTGAGCTTGCTCATGAACTTGAACTTGCTCGAGGGGAAGAACTTGACCTTGGGCATCATTTGGAGGTTCACCACCATCTTGAGATTGATCTTGCCCTTGATCTTGTTCACGAGGTTGAGGGCCTTCACTTTGTTCTTTGGAAGCGTGAGGGTCTTGAGTAGGTGATGGCTCCACTTGAGTGGAGCATTGTCCTTCTCCTTCGCCACATGGGGTTCCTCAATGGGTAGAATATGACTAATACCCATTCTTCTTATGGCTTGGGGAGGAATTTCATCACCTACATCACAAGTACCACTTTGCTCCACTTGGGAGCTGTTATTTTCGTCAAACTCCACGTTACACGTCTCCTCAATGAGTCCGGTGGACTTGTTGAGAACACGGTAAGCATGAGAGTTTGTAGCATAACCAACAAATATGCCCTCATAAGCTCTGGCCTCAAATTTAGACAAGCGAACACCTTTCTTGAGAATGAAACACTTACACCCGAACACGGAAGTACTTGAGATTGGGCTTGTTTCCGGTGAGTATCTCATATGGAGTCTTGTTCAAGCCTTTGCGGAGATAGAGCCGATTGGATGCATGAGATGCGGTGTTGATGGCTTCGGCCCAAAAGTTGTATGGAGACTTGAACTCCTCCATCATTGTCCTTGCCGCATCCATCAACGTCCGGTTCTTCCTTTCCGCAACACCATTTTGTTGAGGGGTATATGGTGCAGAATATTGATGCTTGATCCCCTCATCACTAAGAAACTCATCCAAGGTGTAGTTCTTGAACTCGGTGCCGTTGTCACTTCTTATTGTCCAAGATCTTTGCATTATGTTGACGTTGAACTTCAGTTGCAAAGTCGATGAGAGGTTGTTGAGTCTCACTCTTCCTCTTGAAGAAGTATACCCAAGTGTATCTTGAATAATCATCCACAATCACCAAGCAATACTTTCTACCCCCAAGACTATCAAAGGATGGAGGTCCAAAGAGGTCCATGTGCAGGAGCTCCAAGGGTCTCTTCGAGAAGATGATAGTCGTGGGAGGGTGAGCCAAATCTCATGAAGCTTTCCTTCGATACAAGCAATCGCAAGCACGATCTTTGGCAAAACTAACGTTTGTTAGTCCACGGACATGGTCCCCCTTGAGAAGACTTTGCAAAGATCTCATTATTGGCGTGGGCTAAATGGCGATGCCAAAGCCATCCCACGTCAACTTTAGCTCATTAGGCATGTCGCGGTCTTAGTGGAGTCGCTCAAAAGTTTATCACATAGGGACCGTTCTCGACATGCCCAACAAAGGCTACTTTAAGAGTCTTGCTCCACAAGAGGGCCGCAGTATCAATGTCAAAGAAAGTGGCAAAGCCCATGAGTGCAAGTTGATGAGCGGAAAGCAAATTGTATGCAAGGGACTCAACAAGCATGACTTTCTCGATTGTTAGATCATGAGAAATGACAACCTTGCCGAGACCCAATACCTTAGAATGTGAGGCATCACCCCACTCGACATTGGTGGGCATAGATGGGATCTTTTGCACGTCCACCACCAAGTCCTTGCTCCGGTCATATGATTTGTTGCTCCACTATCGAGCAACCATGATCCCCCAGGAAGCAAACACCTACAAGAGATCAATGCTTGGTTTTAGGTACCCATTTAGTAATGGGTCCTTTGATGTTAGTAACGAGGGTCTTAGGAACCCAAATAGACCATTCAATGTACTCATAAGAAGAACCAACAAATTTAGCATAGACATGCCCATCACTAGCACGGCACAACACATAAGAGGGGTTAAAGTTGTCGGCTTTGTTGGGAGAGATGGCTTTGCCCCTTTTGGCATCACCACTCTTCGCATTGTTCTTCTTCTCCTTAGGAGCACCCTCTCCCTCCTTCACAAAGGTTTGCTTAAGAGGGGGAGGTTGTTTGGTCTTGTTGTTCTTCTTCTCGTTCTTCTTCTTGTTCTTGGACTTGGGTGAGAACCCAACTCCCGTCTTGCCCACAACTTCCTTTTGATTGCTCAAAAGGTCATTTAGGTTCTTCTCACCTTGTATGCATGACACAAGACCTTTCTCGAGTTGTTCCTTCCAACTTGGCATTCTCCTCCACATGATGCACTTGCTCACAACACTGGTTAGTAGCATTTGCATTATCAATTAAGACCATGTGAGGAAATGTGGCCTTTTCCTTGGTTAGCTTAACTTGGAGTTGAGCATGAGACTGCTTGAGGTTTGCATGAGCACCTTTCAAGACCTTGTGGGCCTTGTCGAGTACATCAAACTCCTCCTTGAGTCTAGCATGATCAACCCCAAGTTTAGCCTTCTCGGAAGATTAGTACGAGACACAACAAGAGCATGATCAAGATCTTTCTTTAATTTGGCATGGTCATCGTTGTATGACTCCTCAAGAGCCAAAGGATGCCCACGCTCTTCCTCAAGAGCATTAGAGAGATCCGATATCTCATCGGCATAGTCACGACTATGACCTTCCATCTTAGAGATGGTTTCTTCATGAGCCTCGATCATGTCATTGGCTTCACCAAGTTGTTCCAAGAGAGCAACGAAGTGCTTCTTGGATTTGCCCTTGAGCTTACTCATAAAGGACTCAAATTCATTTACCTCCTCATTAGACCCCTTACCATCATCAAAGCCAACCGTCGAAGAAGGATTAGGAATAATGGTGGTTTTGATGTTGGGGGTTACCTTGTTGGTGGCTTTAGCCATGAGACACTTAGCGGTGATGTTCTCGTTGGGTGAATCAAGAGAGACACTGGGGAGTTGTGGCAATGGCAACGGATGCCATGGCCATTGCTTCACTATCTTCATCATCATCGTCATCCTCACGGTATTCTTCTTGAACAACTTCACCAAGTAGGAGTCTTCTTGGTGAAGTTGTTCTTGTTGGGGAAGGACTTGGCCTTGTCTTTTCGGATGAACTTGCCACCATTGTCTTCCCGCTTCTCGTAGGGACAATCCGCCTAAATGGCTCACATTGCCACAGTTGAAACAAGTTCTAACTTCGTTGCTTGCCCTTGAAGCCACTCGAGTTGTTCTTGTTGAAGTTGGGTCTTGTATTCTTCTTGCTCCAAAATTGTCTTGAAGCAAGAGCCATGTGCTCATGATAGTCATATTTACGTGTCTTCGGGTTGCTCTCCTCATCTTCCTCTTCTTCCTCTTCTTCCACAAACACCTTGGCCTTCAAGGCAAGGTTGGGCTTCTTGCCCTTTGAGAGCGGAGCACCGCATTGTCGGGCGGTCTTGTCCAAGATGCTCATTGCAGCGAACTCATCCAACACTTCACTTGAGGTCATGGAGTGGAAGTCCGGTCTTTGACGAATGACGGAGGACATGGCCTTGTTGTAGGGCATCATGGCCTTGAGGAACTTGGCGCTTGATCCAATTTTCATCCGTGTCTTTGCTCCCATGATCTCGAGAGAGACCGCTAGCTTGGTCACTCTTGAAAGAGCTCACGAGGTTCTTCATCTTCTTTCATTGCAAACTCATCGGCTTCATCTTGCACCACTTCATAGTTGGAGCGTTGAATGCTAGCACTTCCTCGATAGAGAGACACAACACATTTCCATGCGTCTTTAGCCATGGCATGAGGTCGAAGATGAGGAAGATCTTCGGGAAGGGTTGCATCTTGGATGATGAAGAGAGCACTCTCATTGAATTGATTATCCACCACTTCTCTCGGGGTAAAATTTCTTCGGTCATGTGGATAGAAACCTTCTTCAATGATTCTCCAAATATTAGTATTCACATGATTTAAATGACGCTTGAAGCGATACACCCAAGAATCAAAATCCTCATTTTTCACAATCTTAGGAGGAGGACCGGCATGATTTAAATGAGTAGAGGGAATCGGTCCTCCATAAGTTGGAGGTTCCACATGGGCAAAGATGCTGGTGCCATTTCTACCACTAGTAGAAGGACCCTTTTCACTATTAGCTTCCCCCTTGTCGGGGGTAGCATCCGTCACCTTGTTAGTGGGATCACCCACTTTCATCGGCGAGGTAGACAGTTTAAGTCCTTCTAGGAATTTAGTAAACATGCTTTCAACCTCGGTGCGTCATGGAGGTTTTCAATGTGTCTAGAGCCACATTGAACTCCTCACTGAGACCGAGGGTTCCCCCATCGGCCGTAGACGAGATAGGATTCACACCGGAGTGCTCATCTGCACCGTCGTTGGTGTCAACCATACTCTTCAGACGGCAAAGTCCTTAATAAAAAGACGAGGCTCTGATACCAATTAAAAGGATCGATATGGTTGACTAGAGGGGGGTGAATAGGCAACTAACAATTTTAAGCTTTTCTTTAACAATTTAAACCTTGCAACAAAATAGGTTGTCTAGATATGCAACTAAATGGACAACCTATATGATGCAAAGACAACTAACACACAAGCAAGCAATAGATACAACACAAGTAAGCTTGCAAAAGTAAAGGCACAGAAATAACCAAGAGTGGAGCGGTGAAGACGAGGATGTGTTACCAAGTTCCTTCCTTTTAAAGGGAAATGCGTCTCCGTTAGAGCGGTGTGGAGGCACAATGCTCCCAAGAAGCCACTAGGGCCACCGTAATCTCCTCAAGCCCTCACACAATGCGATATGCCGTGATTCCACTATTGGTGCCCTTGAAGGCGGCGATCAACCTTTACAAACAAGGTTGGGGCAATCTCCACAACACTTGGAGGCTCCCAACACCATCCATGAAGCTTCATCACAATGGAGTATGGCCGAGGTGACCTCAACCGTCTAGGGTGCTCAAACACCCAAGAGTAACAAGATCCGCTAGGGATAAGTGGGGGGAATCGAATATCTCTTGGTGGAAGTGTAGATCGGGCCCTTGTCACCCAATCCCGAGCAAATCAACAAGTTTGATTGGCTAGGGAGAGAGATCGGGCCAAAATGGAGCTTGGAGCAACAATGGAGCTTAGAGATGGAAGAGGTAGTCAACTATAGGTAGGAGACGCCCCTTTTATAGTCGTGGAAAAGATCCAACCGTTATCCTCAAGTTCAGCCTGCGACACGCGGTACTACCGCACCAGGAGCGCGGTACTACCGCAAGGCCACGCGGTACTACCGTGGAGGACCACGGTACTTCCGCGGCAGCAGCAGAGGCCGGGACTTAGCCTGACTGAGCGCAGTACTACCGCCCGCGCGGTACTACCGCTCCCCCTTGCGGTACTACCGCAAGGCAGGTAAGCCAAAGCCTCCGAAGAGCGCGGATGAAATAAAATACATCCGTGCCTACTTCCGCTGAATCGAGGAAGCGATTGCAAAAACCCGGCAGCGGTACTACCGCGCAAGACGAGTCTTGATACTACCGTGGAGGTGCGGATGTAAAAAATTACATCCGCTCCTACTACCGCGGCGCAACGGTACTGGGCATGGGGGCCACGGTACTATGGCTCCAGGGGAGCGGTACTACCGTGGCCTTCCGTGGTACTACCGCACATGACGTGCGGTACTACCGTGGTAGCGGATGTAAAATTACATCCGCTCCTCCTACTGCACCGGAGCAGCACTAGGCACGGGAGTTACGGTACTAAGGCTCCGGAGGAGGCGGTACTACCGTGACCCCAGTGAGTACTCGGGTGCTATGCGGTACTACCGCTCCATAGAGCGAGTACTACCGCAAGTGCGATAGCGTCGATTATGCACAACTAGGATAATAGAAAGACACTCCAAAGTGCAAGGAAAGGTAGGACATGTGTACGTGTTGATTCCACCCAAACCTTTCCGACGCGGATCCCCTCTTAATAGTACGGCTCTCCTACGACTCAAATCCACCAAAGAGAAACGTAGAACAACGCCGTCTTCAATAGTCTCCGAGGGGCACCGAATCGTCTCGTGCCTAGTGATGAAGCATCTGAGAAACTCAAGGCACGCGATTAGTCCGCAAAAGCATTGTCATCAATCACCAAAACACCTAAGGGATAAATATGCCCTTACAATTAGGGTTATGACCTAGGGTCATTTTGGACTTTGCACATGAGTGGATGGGGATGCTTTACCCTCCATCCAGCAGCCACCACCAAGTGTGACGAAAATCAGTTCATCCTCCAAGAGAGAAGAAGAGAAAAAAACCAAGAGAGCAAGGGAAGAAGAGAAAGATTGAAGGAAGAAGAAAAGGGAGCTCCCCCCCAAGGTTGTGATGGTCCAGATCCACTACCTTGTCTCTTTCAAGCTTCGGTTCCACCATCTTTGGTGAGATTGTTCCAATCCCTAGTTCTGGAGCCCCAAATCTTGTTGTGTTCATCCAAGATTCAGAAATCTTGATGTATGAGATCCTCTAGTGCTATCTAGAGAAGAACTTGTTGTATCCCACATTTGATAATAGTGGAAGAGGATTTGGGTGGCTTCGGCCCGTGGTTTTTCTCTTCAAGTTGAGGGGTTTTCCACGTAAAAATCTGGTGTCTCTTTGTTGATGCTGTCCAGAAACTTACTCCTACCACAAGACACTAGGCTGATGAGTGTCTTGCCTGCTGCTTAACATTTTCTGCCTCCATATATGATGCTGCATATGTTTCCTTCCGTGCTAAGCAACGATCCTTGAATTAGTACATGATGTGGGGCTGAGATTATTTGTTTCCGCTGCAGTTTTCAGTTAACCACAAGTGCATTTGTGTGCTAATTCCAACACGTACATGTACACACATGCAAAACGGAAACAAACTCGGTAAAAATTTTAGTTACTAGAAGAATAAGAAGGAAAACACTCATGGTGCCACTCGAAGGTTCATGGTGGCAAAATGCAGAGACTAAATCGCCACCGATTTTGAGAGGTGGAGCCAGTGTTATGCCGCTGGGTTCAAGTGGGTATTGTTTAGCTATGAATCCAATAAAAATCATGCTTGAACCCATCAAGTCCCAATGCACAAGCCACGTCTACGGATGCTTCAGACCTCTCGTCACACGATCCCTCCCCCAACTCGGCAATCTCTCCTCTTTGGTCTCCCCTCTTCACCCGTCTCGCCGACGCAAGACACCAGCAGCAAACCAATAATGGCAACCGACAAGCATGAAGTGAGATCACGTCACTACATCTTCTCCCTCTTATTTGTACCTGCTATGTTTTCTTTGAGAGTTTGAGTGTTATAGTGTTGTTAGTGGTATAAATTATACTTTACATTTAATTAGTTTATACCAAACCATCACAAAAGTCAATGAGAGGCCAAATTTTCAGGCTTCACCCAGGGAGGACTAAGCGTATATATGTTGTGTGAAGATGAGACCAACTACTTTTGCCGGTCAATTGGAGTTATACAAGTAATCGACTTAACCCAACAAAAAGGCACGGTTGAACCCATTGACTCCCCAACCGCACTAGTCAAAAGGCTTTTGGCCCATATTCAATGCAAGAATAAATGGTTAGTAACTAAATTCCATCGGAGTCCTCCTTTCCAACGCTGGGGCAGTGGCGGAGCCACCTCCCGGCTATCTGGGGCGGCTGCCCGGGCTCTGCCATGGACTCTAGCTTAAACAATAACAGTAAATGTACAAATAACCATCATTTTATCGGGGCAACCAACTGATAGACTAGAATGTAGTGTACATCGCCGAGGCTCTCCAGCCGAGCTGGCTCCGCCACTGGCTGGGGGCAATTGCCCCCACCCCCCGCCCCATGTGTGCCCACATACACATAGCACCGCCGCTGTTTATAGTCCACCCCGGCCTTCAGGGATGAGATGGCGCTCCTCTCTTGTGGCTCCAGCCGCCTAGGCAAGACTCCTGCTGGCTTCACTTTCCTGGCTGAAAGAAACAAAAAAGAAGAAGGTTAGTGGGTGGTCGGTCTGCTTACTGATTTTTTTTGCAAAATGTGCATAGGAGAAAATCATGTTGTTGGTGCCACTAAACTTGGCGTTTAGAACTTTGGTTCCCATCAGTGGGGAAAATAGTAAAATATGTAGATATGAGGTGGGCAAACAATAAAAATCCCATAGAAGCCCTCCGAATGTTCTTAACTTCACACTTCTTTCCAACACATAGCACCACCACTGTTTATAGTCTTGGTGTGAGATGGTATCAGATTGTACAATAGCTAGTTCATACTCAAGTTCTTAGAGGAAACATTTCCTAGCTCCGCCCCTGGAGAGAACACGAGTCCCTCACAAGTGTCAACATTGTTGGGCACGAATCTCAGCTTCATGAAAGATCTTCTTAACTAGTCTTGTATACCTCAGACCTCGGGTCCCAACAATGTTGGTATATCAAATCCTCAGCCAAACAAAAGCAACGCCTTGTGATAGTGATATATTGGATGCCACCTGGTCGCACCACATGAATCTAGTAAAATGATATTTGAAGAAACGATGTTGAATTGATTCATCGTGGCTACAAAAGCTATTATTAGAGCTTCATTGTGAATTTTGTTTAACACGATTATATGGTCAATATGATGCCTTTGCGCATATACCAAAGCTGCATGTTTTAGATTGGAATGTCGCATTGGCACAACGTTGCATACACTGAATTGACAAAAATGTTGAACTGTTTTGGTGCAAATTCCATCTGAAGGTGTCTAGGTAGTCTTTGCAACGGGATATTCCAAAGGCAATCATAAAGTTATACCATGCAATCAAATTTTGGGAGATAAGAACCCGGGGAAATATGATGTTGGCTAAGTGTAGTTCCCGAACTAAATATGCTACAAGAATCTCATTTGAGATCAAACACATGGAACATCTGAATGTAAAAATATCACGATTCTCTCTCATAAAACCAACCGAGAACATTGTTCCAAAATGGAAATGTATGCACTCCATTTTTATATAAATATGTTTTTACAATACCAAAAGCTAGTCAAGACGACGAGAATGCACACAAAAGTGAACAAATCCAACCATCGCCCTGGGCAACACAGAAAACTGCGAGACATATTTTTTTAAATAGCAAAGCCTCCAAAAATTATAAACTATGCACCCAGATCCAATCACTAAAGGCCGAATCATCAATTTTCACCCCAAAGATGAGTCCGGTCAAACTCCAAACGATACCTGAAATATCTAATTAAGGAGCACTCTTTGCAAATGTCACTATCACCTCCCAAGATTTCAACAAGTGCATGTGCACTACTTATCGCAACTTGAGAGTTTTTACTTTTTTTTGTCGATCCGTTTATTCAAAATATTTTATCTCTTAAACCGTGCGTGAAAATCTCGAACCGTTTTTACCATTGAATTTCTCATGTCGAGATCTTCAAAACTAGATCTTGTGTTGATAGGTTTTGACGAACTTTTATTTCACAACCGGATGAAAAAAAAACGTGCCTCTCGTGGAAGAAGAAAAAAAATACATTTTTTCCGTTTCTGAGAGGGACGGTCGTGCCTTTCACGGAAGCAAATTCGTGCCACTTGCGGACGGAAAAAAATGTGTTTTTTTGTTTCCAAGGGGCACGGCCGTGCCTCTCGTGGAAGCAAATCTGTATCTCTTGCGGAAGAAAAAAAAATTCATTTTCGAGGGGCATGGTTGTGCCTCTCGTGGAAGCAAATCCGTGTCTCTTGCGGAAGGAGACATATGTTTTTTTTCGTTTTCGACATGCCTCTCATGGAAAACAAATCCATATCTCTCGCGGAAGAAAAAAAAATACATTTTTTACGTTTTCAAGAGGCGCTATTTTGGTAAATGCAGAAGGCGAAAAAAGATTACGCGTTATTTTGTGAAAAAAAAATCAAAATTGTTTTTTTTTTCAAAAGCTAAGAAAGAACGCTGAAAACCTAAAAAAACATCTAAAAAGTCGAAAACGTATAAAAAAAATAAAATCAGAGGGAGCGTCCACCCCAACCCAAGTGACCCTTGAGGCTCCCTAAACGGACGCTCCTTGGTTAGTTGGTCCGACGATACCTTCAAGAATCAAGAGACATGCATTGTTATTAAAAGATGTGTACTCGCAAAAAAAAAAGATGTGTGAGAATGTCGTGACTTAACCACAGGCAAGGGGCGGGTCGCAGCCCACCCTGAGATCTCCAACGTTCCAAATATCAATCGTAGCAGGAAATAAAAATTGTAAGGCCCAAAAAACAAAAACCACATAAAAAGTTAATTATCGATCCCCTCTTCCAAAAACTTGACCCGCCGTGATAAAAAAAAAATGAACCTGTAGTCGGAGTAATTTTGATCTGCTTCTCACGCTCGCTGGTGCCGCTCCGGCCGGCAGCCGCCGGTAGATGACAAGTGTGTCGCATCATGCTGCCGGCTTTCCAGCCTATCACAGCCGGGTAAATCCCACATCGACAGCCAGGCGCGGGATGGGACAGGACACCAGGACAGGGACCAGCCGCCGGGCTGGATGGGCCGCCGCGGCGCTCTCCTGACTCCGAGTGCGCACAACACACATTTTTTTCAATAAAGAACTTTTCATTGAAATAAAATATCAAGTTGATACCATTACTTCATAGAACGCCCGGCCTTTTGGATAACAAGATGCATACAGCCAACAAGTTCAAAAAGTCGAAAAGGAAAAAGAAAAAGCTCAAACGGCCACTACGACAAACTCATAATAAAGCCAGCCTATGATGTGGCCGATCCTATCCGAAGATCACACCGCCATCCATCGGGATAGAAAACCTCTACAATTTGAATGCTCCGGTAGAGTAGGCGCCATAATAAAAGGTCTACGTCCTCCGGCCTCTGCAGGATAGACCACATCTGAGACCATCGCGAACATATATGAATAACCAAAGCATAGGAGATGAAACACATTTATGGTTAAAAACAATGTCAATCCTGGTGAGCCACAGAGCCCGACATAAGGTGGCCGCCCCCATAAGAATGTGTGCAGAAAATTGTTTACCTATTCCCCTCAACCAGTTGCTGAACATACTCCGTACACTACGTGGGGGATAAAGATTCGAAGCTATTTGGACAATGGCCCAGACAGACCGAGCAAACTTGCATTCAAAAATTATGTGTTTAATGGACTCATCATGATGGCAGAAAACACATTTTTTGCCTGCCTGCCAGTTTAAATGCGTACCCAAATTATCCCTAGTTAAGATCACCTCTTTATTGAGAAACCATAGGAATAACTTCACTTTTAGAGGGACTTTTAGCTTCCATAATTTCCTGTTATCTATCGGAACCTCGTCATGGACCATTGCATCATACATGGACTTGACCGAAAACTTGTCATTCTGATGCAAATTCCATCTAAAGATATCCGGTTCCTCCGACAACTGGATGGCCCCCAGACGGATGAGCAATTCATTCCATACTGCCAAACGAGGTCCTATAAGGTCCCTACGAAAAGAAATATCCAGATTTTCCTGACCCAAAACTTGTTTGATCGTGACAAACTTATGTCTAACTATCCGGTACAAGCTTGGGTATTGCACACTTAAGGGATTAGTCCCCAACCAGGTATCTTCCCAGAAACGGATTTGAGAGCCGTCCCTGATCAAGAACGTTCCAAATTGGAAAAAGAATTCTTTAGCTTTCATAACCTCACTCTAGAAATGAGAATCGCCAGGTTTCCAGTACACGTGGGATATTGCTTTGGAACCCACGTATTTATTACAAATGATTTTCTGCCAAACACCATTCTCAGTGAGTAGTTTATACACCCATTTGCTGAGAAGTGCAATGTTTTTGATCTCAAGGTCCTGGATTCCAAGTCCCCCTTGGCTTTTAGGACGACATAAAACATTCCGCCTAGCCAGACGATATTTCTTAGTTTCATTATCACTCTGCCAAAAAATTCTTGATCTAAAGTAATCTAGACGCTGAAGCACTCCTTTTAGTAGATGGAAGAATGATAGCATGTAAAGAACCATATTGGTGAGGACTGAGTTGATCAAAATTAATCGACCCCCATAGGACAAGAGTTTGGCCTTCCAACTGGCGGCGTTTCTCCGCCTCTCTTCTACATGCTTCCATTCAGCTATAGTCAAGCGCCGATAATGGATGGGGATACCCAAGTAACGAATCGGAAATTGTCCGAGTTGGCAGCCAAATATTTCAGCATAATCTTGTGCTACTTCTGCGGCCTCGCCGAAGTAGAAGTGTTCACTCTTATGAAAGTTAATTTTGAGTCCAGAGAGTTCCTCAAAAGCACATAACAACAATTTAAGGTTTCTGGCTTTTTCTAAATCATGATCCAAGAACAGATTGGTATCATCCGCATATTGTAAAATAGATAGGCCTCTCCTTCTACCAAATGAGGAATGACACCGGTGACTTGACCAGCTATCTTGGCCCTCTCAACAAGAGTAGCTAGCATATCAGCCACAATGTTGAACAAAATCGGGGATGCGGGGTCCCCTTGACAAAGCCCCTTCCTAGTCTGAAAGTAGTTGCCCACATCATCATTTACCTTTATGGCCACACTACCTCCAGACATGAAACTCTCTACCCATCGACACCATGTGTCAGAAAACCCCTTCATGCGTAAAGTTTGCAACAGAAAGGGCCATTTCACTTTATCATAAGCTTTTTCGAAGTCAATTTTAAATATAACTCCATTCAACTTTTTATGATGAAGCTCATGGACTGTTTTATGTAGAAGAGCAACACCATCCAATATGTTCCGCCCTTGCATGAAAGCTGTTTGGGTGGGTTTGACTACATGGTCTGCCACCCCGTTCAGCCGGTTAGTCGCAACCTTGGTGAAGATTTTAAAGCTTACGTTTAGTAAGCAAATCGGTCTATATTGTTGAATCCGACTAGCATCTTTCGTCTTAGGTAGAAGAATAATTTCCTCAAAATTTAAACGGGAGATGTCAAGTTTGTGAGCATGCAGTTCATTAAACAGTTGAACCAAATCTGATTTTATCATTTCCGAAAAACTTTGATAGAACTCCGCTGGAAAACCATCCGGACCCGGAGACTTGTTATGTTCCATCTGAAACACCGCAGTCCGAATTTCCTCCTCAGAGAATGGAGAGGTTAGAAAATCATTTTCCGCAGCTGAAACTTGATGAATGTCATGACAAATAGACTCATCCATCTCGAGCGCTGTATCCGCTGATGGATCAAAAAGTTATTTGTAATACTTAGTAATGAAGTTCTTTAGTGAGGCATCCCCCTCGACCCGACCCTCCTCCTGATCTAGAGCGAAGATACGTTTCTTTCTATGTCAGTCGTTGGCCAACATTTGAAAGTATTTCGTATTATCATCACCTAGGACAAGCGAGTCCGTCTTACACCTTTGGTACCATTTAATTTCCTCCTCGCGTAAGAGATGGGCTAACTGCTCATTGAGATGACTTTTTTGCTCAATCTCCGTGGCAGAAAGGGGCCTCGCCTCCGCGATTTTATCGAGAGTATCAATTAAGGAAGAAAGTCACAACTTCTCTTTCTTATAGATGCCAACGGTGTGTTTGGCCCAACCATGAAGGAATCGGCGCAGCTCACGGATACGATTATTCCATCGTTGAATTGGCGTGTCACCACGAGGTTGGCGCTGCCACACATTTTTAACCAACTCATGAAAACCCTCCCTAGTGAGCCAACCCAGTTCAAATTTGAACTGATAACCAACAACATTAAAAAGAAACGGCCATCTAGTGTCAAACCGGTCATTGTTTTTTTTCCTGCTGACATCGAAGAATATTGAAATCCCCCCAATTAACATAGGGTGGGGATTCTCTCGGCAGGTATTGACTAGTTCTTTGAGAAAGGCCGACTTAAACTCCTCTTGAGCGGCGCTATAAACAACAACCAAGCTCCAAATGAAGTTATCAGATTTATTTCGAAGGTGGAATTTGATATGATATTCCCCCTTCGAGGTAGAGAGAAGTTCCAAGTATGTGGAGTGTATACCTAACAGAATACCCCCAGACCTCCGAGAAGGCGGTAGAATATGCCATTCATAGTCATTACCACATGAAAAATGGTCAAGATCACGTGTTGGAAAGTCACGCTTACCACACTCAGAAATGGCCACAAAGTCCAAAGTATGATCCCTAACACAATCGGAAATATGTTTATGTTTAGCCAAGTCATTAAGACCTCTGCTATTTCAAAACATTCCTCTAATGATGAACCTTTTTTGTGTTTGGAGACCTTTGCCTTCTTAGATGGACGTCCCTTTTTATTTCCTGAATTAGACTTGTTCTTACGTACCGACGCGACGAGCTCACATAGCATAGTGTCACACGCGGTATCGGCATGTCGCGGCGCCCAGTTGCCATGTGGGGGCTGCGCACACTTGCCCATTCAATTCGTTGCGCCCAGTCCACAGCTATACGAGCCAGCGCTGGCTAGCTGCTGCCGTAGTCGCGCCGCGCCCCCGCCCCCGATGGCATTGCCAACGGCCAACCGCGGCCGTCGCCATGCTGCTGCTGGCCCGCCGTCGCGTCTGCGCTCTGTTCGTGCCGGCTGCGGCTCGGGACGCGCCGTGGCAGGACGCCCGGACCTCCGACACCCCCTCTGACGAAACTCCAGCCAAGCTAGAACCGAGGCTCAGGAAGAGCCCGGCTTTGCCGGGCCAAAATCCTGTGTCATGGGGATTCAAAGCAGCGCGAACGACCATGCAGTGAATGGGCTAGCAGCTGCAGGGCTCTCATATCAGGGCTCTGCCATGCAGTTCATGCTTGGTCAGTTGGTCTCCTTGTAAACCTACCTCGACTTTTTACTCACACAAGAAAAAATCGTGTGATACATAACACGCCACGACCCCCGTTACTCTAGTCTTGCAACGGATCTTCTTAAGCCTGCTATTGGCAGCTTGCAAACATCTGCATGTGATGTTTAATTCAGTCTCTGTGTCTGCCTCTGTCTCTGTTTTGCTTTCCCTTTCCATTTCCGGCAAACTTGTAATTCATTCTTCTTGTCCATGTCAGATTCTTTCTTTTCCGAACATGCTTCTTGTCAGATTCCAGCACTGTTTCGTTAAAAATAGAAGCTGCAAGTACAGTTCTACATTCTCAGACTCACTGACCCATACAAGAAGCTCAACATGCAAGAATGAAGAATCATCAACACTGCTAATAAATCTCCTAAACAGGACACCTCACGTTAACGTTTCTTGCTTGTAGTAGTAATTTGCTTGTAGTTCTTCTTGTTCTTGTCAGATTCTTTCTTTTTCCAATGGGGTTCTTGTCAGATTCTAGCACTGTTTCGTTTTTGACAGAAGCTGCAAGCACAGTTACAAGCAAATGTACTGAAACTTTCTACAGTCTCTACATTCACTGCACCATAAAAGAACCTCAACATGCAAGAATCATCACCACTATTAATAAAGTTCCTAAAAAGTACACCTGCCGTTAAGGTTTCTTGCGCAGACTTTCAGATTGCTAGCTGGGTGGGAGCCTTGTCTAATTATAATAGTCCAGCATGAGCAACCTGCCTATCTTTAGTCAAACTATCACGGTGCCTAATATAATATTGATGACAACATTTTGCTAACTATCGATCAAGTATATCCAACAGTTCTGCACGATCCAGGCTGGAAACTGGCATCCTGCCATAAGGATTTCTTTTCTAGTGACAGTCATTGGATTCTCCTCTGCACAAGGGCATCACTCTTCTTTATTTATTTATTTATTTTGTTCCCTTTGGTAATTGTGCACCCTGAAGATGTTTCTATTGGTAGTACACATGGCTATGTGCTATCAGGATAGCAGCTGAAAACAGTGCATCTGAGATCATTTCCCTGAGCACTCCAGGTTCACTGAAGTTGATCTATCTAATAATGTAAGCATACAATAATTTACTTTTCTAGTGATCTCATATCATATAGTAGTACTACGGAGGCTAGTAAGATATAGCTGATGTTGGGTAACTCAGAATTGACTTTGCTTTCATGGATATGGACATGAGTGTCTGAAACATAAATGTGTAGAAAACTCAGTCCTGGTCACTTGGACTTGAGCCAACAGTGCTAGATTGAACAGAACAGACAGTTTGACTAAATATATAGTTTTCTTCAGTGTCTGTAACAAGTACTGGGACTAATGATGTGTGTGTAAGCAACTCAAAAAACCAGTCAGTCTGATTCAGGAAACACAACATGTTCGAACTGCATTCTCAGATCAAACACTCATCTGTAGTGTGTGTGCATGTATGGGCAAGCAAATCTGATAAAAGAATCAATATCGGATTCAGATTTGGATCTTGTCTCAGGGAGGAGTATCTAACTGGACCCCTTGCAAGCAAATCTGCATGCAGCTAGCCTGCAAAGAGTTGTATTGATTCGCACGTTGTTGTCTGAATCATTTAGATTTGCTTGCTGTCTGAATCATTTAGATCAACCCAGGTTATACTGCAAACCCATGTTTCTTTGCATGGTTCAGAAAAAAATGCATGTTTCTCTGACATGAAATCGCTCGCTTGAGGATCTAAAAGTGATAAGGCGCCAAGAGAGGCTACTGACTAAACCAAGGATGTAAAACCCTTGACATTCATCCTGACCTCATCTTTGACGTGCTTTCGGTTGATTGTCACGCACGCCTCCTCAGATGTCGAACAGTCTTGCTAACTCTCAATCGACCGAGACTTGGTTATGTCTCAGCCGATGCTATATTCGTGAGATCATAAATTGAGATCCGCATAACTTTTCTTATTTCTTACAGATCTGAGCGACTTTTTATCGATAGAAGAAAAAAAATCATGTGATAAAGAATAATACGCCAAGAGCTCTGTGTAGAAGTGTATGCTCTAGTCAATGCAATCAAAAAACCGATCTAATAGAAAAGACTAGGCAATACATTTATACGTCAACACTCTGTTACTCTAGTCCTTTCTGTACACTTTTTGGGTACAGTCTTGCAAATGGATCTTCCTTCTTAAGCCTTTTATTGGCGCTACAACAACTGCATGTGATGTTCATGTTTTAATAAACTTCCTAAAAAGTACAGCTGCCATTAAGGTTTTTCATGTGCAGACTTTCAGTTGCAAGCTACTGTAGTTGGTATCCTTTTTTTTTTGCGAGGAGTTGGGATCCTTATTTAATTATTATAGTCCAGCAGGAGCAACCTCCCTATCTTTAGTCAAACTATCATGGTGCCTAATATAGGTGACAACATTTTGCTAACTAATGTCAGCATATGGATTTGGTATATCCAGGGATTTGGTTACCGGTCGAAATTTCGAGATTTACCACGGTTACCGCGTATTTCCACGCCCTCGTTAAATGGGCATTTCAAGCAAAAAAAAATCATTTTTTTTGAATTTTTGAATCTAAACGCTCAATTGTACAGTAAAGTACGGCAGCATCAACTATTTCAACATAGTTAGTTCTGGTGTGGTGATAACAACCTATTTCCATGTTCAAAAGGTAGCTGGTTCGAGTTCCCCTTCTTGGACTTTTTTTTAATAACTAATATAAGTTCAAGTGCTATCTATATCTATTTTGAAAAAAATTGAATTCAAAATTGAACTTTAAATTTCGTTTGAAATTTGCTCAAAAATTCGTGGTAACCATGGTAACCATGTTTACCAGTCCCCCTCAGTAAAAAAGGCCCATTCGGTAACCAAAACATTCGGTAACCAACAGCTCTGCACGATGATCCAGGGTGGAAGCTGTCATGCAGCCATTAGTATTTCTTTCCTAGTGACAGTCATTGGATTCTCACCTGCACGTACAAGGGCATGGATGAATGGTGCAGGTGCCCACTTATTTATTTATTTATTTTTGTTCTCTTTGGTAATTGTGCACCCTGAAGATGTTTCTATTGGTAGTACTTATATACTAGTGTCAGGAGGAGAACGGCTGAACAGTGTATCTGAGATCATTTCCATGAGCAGTCCAAGTTCACTGAAGCTGATCTATTCTTGTAAGCATACGGTAGTTCATGCTTTACTAGTGATATTATATACTACTGGAGGCTAGTAAGATATAGCTGAGGCCCAGCTTGGAATTGGTGTATTTTTATACATCCGTATTTATTTTACAAGTGTGTATCATCGGCCACAGTTTGATTTCCACCTGAAAAAAAAAGTACTGATGGAGGCCTGTATATTTTTACAGGGTTATATATAGCTCGGTGAAACTACAATCCAATCAGCGCCTGATGTTGGGCAACTCAGAATTGACTTTGCTTGCATGGATATGGTCAGATGGACAACAGTGTCTGAACAGATAGATGAGTAGATTAGTATTACTCCGTCATGGTCACTTGGACTTGAGCAGACAGTTTGACTAAACAAATACTAATTATTTTCAGGCAGAACAAATACTGAAATTAGTGATTCTGATGCGTGTGTTGAGCAACAAAGAAAAACATGTTCGAACTGCATTTTTCATCAGATCAAAACACTCATCTGTAGTGTGTGCGTCTGTATGGGCAACCAAATCTGATAAAAGAATCAATACGGGATTCAGATTTGGATCTCGTCTTATGGAGGAGTATCTAACTGGACCCCTTGCTGCCTGCCTGCTGCATAGAATTTCATCAACTTGGACGCTGCTAGCCTGCAAAGAGTTGTAGAGATTTGCACATTGCTGTCTGAATCATTTAGATTCTCCCGTCAAGTAAATTTTTCTTTTTTTTGCGGGAACTCCCGTCAAGTAATTGCACTGCACGAAATCCATGTTTCTCTGCATGGTTCTGACAAATAATAATCAGTTTCTCTGGAAAATAAATAAATGCTCAGTCAGAATGAAAATGGAACTGAAATGACTCGCTAGAGGACCTGAAAGTGATAAAGCGCCGAGAGTCAGAGATGTAAAAACCATGAAACTCAACCTGACCTATCTTTGACGTGTTTCTGGTTCATTTTCATGGCCACCTCGTTACGCCCCCTCAGCTGTCGATACACCATGAACCGATAAGAGCATCTACAACCAAACTTAGTAAATCCGATCCCTCAAACGCCCGCGAACGCGATCGGACGCGTCCGCGGGCACTGACCGGTCACACCTCATACTTGGTGCTATGCATCTGAGTACCCCTTATTTCATTCCCTAAATCCATACAAACCATGCAAAAGAGTTCTTACATACTACGCACACCACGCTAGACTAAACTAAGCTTGGTCGTCGGAGATATCCACGACGCCTATGCCGGCTGCCGGGTAGTTGGGCGCGTTGGAGGGTTCCGGCTCCTCTTCCTCATCCATATACTCTAGCATATCGTCGACGTCTGCGGCGTCCTCCGCCTCCAGCAGATGACCATGCTTGGCCTCTGCCGGCCGCTGATTCCGACCGGAGGGAGTCGAGATCGATTCTTTGCTCCGCTTCTTGAGATCCATAGCCCAGCGTCCCCCAAGTCCTCCTCGTCCTCCTGTCCTCCCCATCCTCATACGCATATCCATGGCCCAAGCGTCCCCCAAGTCCTCCTCGTCCTGCTCCTCCTCGTGTCCTCCCCACATCCTCATACGCATATCCATGGCCCAAGCGTCCCCCCAAGTCCTCCTCGTCCTGCTCCTCCTCCGTGTCCTCCCCCACATCCTCCTTCTGCATATCCATGGCCCAAGCGTCCCCCCAAGTCCTCCTCGTCCGGCTCCTCCTCCCTGTCCTCCCCCACATCCTCCTTCTCCGGATCCACCGCATTCGGAGGTAGCCCCGCGGTGATCGGGGTTTCGTGCCTTGCCCGAATCTTCTTAAGGAGTTGCAGCCGGCGCTCTAGGGTTAGATATGGGTAGCTCCTTACTAGAGGGCGTGGGGGCATAACTACTACTGGTGGCGGACGACAAGCGGAAAGTGATGGTGACGGCGGACGGGAGGGGGGAAATGTGGATGGGTAGGTTTTCGGTGCCGGCGGTTGACTTAAGTAGCCGGGCTAGGGAACTACGCGACCCGCCGGAGCGGCCCCATGCTTTGATGGAGGATATGAGCTTTAGACCGTCGGATTTTCAGGCGATTCCGTGTGGAGACCCCATCGCCAGTCCGATGTGGTGGACACGCACGATCGCGCCCCATATTCTCTCCGGATGAAATAAAGGAGCCCAGTACTGCGCTGTGCTGGAGTACCAGCCAGCCAGGCACCCAGGCCACCTCGTTTTCCTCAAGGTCTGAGCCGAGGTTGGCATGTGTGATGACGCGATTATGTACTTGGCACGATACCGGATCCTTCTCTTTTGTAAAGCAAGTATCTTGACGATCGACCAACGGAATATACATGCTGGCTGTCACGAGGCTACCCAATTTGCACTAGTTTATACAAGAAGTATCTGGAAGCAGGTAGCGAAACAAGGCAACCGTCCCTGCGCCGCCGTCATGCCACTCCGGCCGGCCGGCCGGCCGCCGCTAGATGCCACGTGCACGATATAATCATGAGATCTCTATAATCATCCTTGCTCGCTCGGGTCTCCAGCCTATCACAGCCTGGTCAAAGCGGCCTGTGGGCGGTCCCAGGCCCACGTTGACAGCTAGCCGAAGGCCAGGACGGCCACCGGGCTGGGCCCGCGCATGACCGGGTCCCGCTCCCAGCTGCCCATGGCAGAATCGCTCGCCCGGTGGAGAAGACGACGACGGCGACCCGTTCGTTCGTTTCACCTTCTTCACCGCCCGCGGTGAAAGGTTTCCACTCCACGTGCATGCGCGGCGCGGCGCGGCATGGCGGGCGCCCAAGTTGCCATGTGCTCATCTGCATTCATTTCATATCGTCCACCACACCACCTGCGTCTTCTTGGCCTGGCTCTGGTCTAGCTGCTCTGTTCCTCCCTCTGATTGCGCACCAGCTACTGGTAGCTAGCCCAACTGCATCCATCCCATCCTGCTCTCCTCTTTAAAACAGCCGGCCGTCATCTCGCAGCAGCTTGTGGCCGCCGATTCCTTGCGATTTTTGGTCCGTCCGATCGGGTTGCTCCAAGAGCAGTCGCAAGCTCCGTCGCCGCATTGATGAATGCCGAAGCTATAGCGGCCCTCCGTCGTCGCTCTTCCCAGGTCAGCAGCTTACCACTCGCTCGCACCCCGCGGCTCTCGATCGGTCGGTGATTGAGACTGATCCCGCACGTCTTGGTTTGCGCGCGCGCACTGCAGGGATGCCACGGTCGCCCGGATCATGGCATTGCCAACCGCGGTCGTAGCCGGCGTTGCCGCGTCCGTCGCCGCGCTGGTGCTGCTGGCGGTCGCCGCCGCGCTCTGCTGGTGGAGGCTCGCGGCGCGCCGTAGCCGGACCTCCGACACCGCCTCCGACGAAACTCCTCCCACGCTAGGTACGTACGTGACACTAGCAACTTCTATGTCCTGCCGAAAGTTCATCTGGTGACCGTCGTGCACGAATGGTTTGGCCTCAGCGGAGTGGGGCAGGTGCGGCCGCACGTCGTCGGCGCCGGACTACCAGGGTGCCAGGCGGTTCACGCTGGAGGAGATGTCCCACGCCACCAAGAACTTCAGCGACGCCAACCTCGTCGGCGCCGGCACCTTCGGGAAGGTGTACATGGGGCTCCTGCTCGACGGCACCGTCGTCGCCATCAAGCGCCGCGTCGGCGCGCCGCGCCAGGACTTCGTCGACGAGGTAACCAGAACCATCTGAAACTCTGAGCCTCTGCTAGCTCACGAACCAGTGACAGCGCTGCATTTCGTCATTCCTCATGTAGTTTCAGAAAAACTGGCTGGATTTTCGTTTCGACAAGGAAGTAATTGAACTCTGTACTTGCACCGTTACACGAGATGGCAGTTCATGAATTGTCTCTGTACTTGACTGAATTCACCTCGCCTACTCATGGGGGTCTCTGTGCAATTCTTCTGCTGCAGGTGAGGCGGCAGTCGGAGATCTGGCACCGGAACGTGGTGACCCTCATCGGCTACTGCCAGGACGGGGGTCTGCAGATGCTCGTCTTCGAGCACCTGCCCAACGGCAGCGTCTGCGGCCATCTATACGGTAATTTGCAGTTGCACAGCTCCATTCCTGTCAGACAAATTCCAAGCAGCAAACAGCCGAACACTAATACGCAGACGCCACATCAATTTACCAGATACCGGGAAAGAGTCCATGACAAGGCTTGAGTTCAAGCAGAGGCTCTCCATCGCCATCGGAGCAGCCAAAGGTGGTGGTAACACAGAACTTATTACACAATGCACTGTGCTTGTTTCAGAAACAGAGTGTCTGAACTCTGAACTGCAATGCAGGCCTGGACCATCTGCACAGCCTGGCGCCTCCACTGATCCACAAGGGCTTCAAGACGAGCAACGTCCTCGTCGACGAGAACTTCATCGCCAAGGTGTCCGACGCCGGAGTGGACCGGCTGCTCAGAGGGCTCGAGGACCCCGGCTCGCCGCTCAACGGATTCCGGTCGGGCATCTACCAGGATCCAGAGTAAGCCTGTCCGAAACTCTGAACCACTTACATCATTCTGCAGTTTATGTCTGCTGCGTCAACCCCGCTCTTATCTGACGGTTACGCATGCGTCCTCAGGGCACATTCCTTGGCACAGCTGTCTGCGAGCAGCGACGTGTACAGCTTTGGGGTTTTTCTTCTGGAGCTCATCACCGGCAGGGAGGCCGCCAGCTTGGTTTCTCCGGAATCAACCGAATCTCTCGCTCATTGGGTAATTACTCAGTGATACTAATTTTCAGTATATTTTCATTCCATCTAAAAACAGTTATATTCGCAGTTTTATTTATTTACAAAAAAGTAATACCCAATATTTCTTCTGACAAAAGTAATATTAACTCAAGTTTCATCCTAAATTAAGCTAAATCCGACTAGAGTAGTACTACATTATATTGACGCCAGTTTCCTGCGGAATGTGTCAGCTGGAGTCGTCAGGAGACGAGGTGGCGGACTCAAGGCTCGGCGGCAGCTTCACCTCAGAGGGCATGAAGGAGCTGGTCGGCCTGACCTTGCAGTGCCTGAGCCCGTCGGCGGTGAGGAGGCGGCCCAAGATGCGGCTGGTCGCAGCGGAGCTCGACCGCATCCTAGAGAAGGAGATGACCCTGACGACCGTCATGGGGGACGGCACGGCCATCATCACCCTTGGGAGCCAACTCTTCACGTCATGATCGTCCGATATGTGTTGCGAGGGTGGCAGGGTCGATATTTTTGTGTCTTGTGGTTGCTAAACTTTAGTTGCGTGAAAATGAATTATGCGCCAGTCCAATTCCCCAAGCATCGAGCGGGAAAAGAAGATGACGTGGCGTCGTCGACGGAGGGGAGTCCAAGGGTTGAAGGATATGGGCATGGGTAAAGGAGGACTTCACCGGTGCTAAAAAAGTGGGATTGATGGTTAGAGAGTAGGGATGACCGGGGTGACGGCCAGCGGACAGGCATAGGAGGCAGTTTAGGCGGGGCAGGGCGGGACGACGAGGCCGCGCCGGCTGCAGGTGGTGGGTGCCGGCGGTTTGGCCAATAGAGGCGGTTGTCGGCAATGGGGACAAAGGGGAAATCGACCGTTGCATGTATTTTTTCCAGGCAACTGACATTTAGCCGGTCCATTTTGTTTTGTACATTTGCATATAAAGCAACTGGTTGGGTACATTCTATATACTTGATACAAAAGTCCGGAGGTAATGAAGTTTTTTTTCTCCCATGGAAGATAACGAATTTCCTCTTCCATGGACTCGCAAGGCTAGTTGCGCGGCTTGAAACATACTATCAAGTCTCCGGGCCTGAATTCCCTAAAAGAAAGTCTCCAGACCTGGAAACTTTCCCTTTGAGGTTTTTGTTGGTGGCAATATGATATAAGATCATATTTGTGCATGGAACAACAGTTCTTTTTTCTTTTTGGAGGGGAACATGGAACAACAGGTTGATGCCGCAGATTGTATGAAATGGAATTCATTTTCGTAATTGAACGTGAACTTATTATTAAAAGTTGCACTAGTTGATATGAATTGCTGTATAGTTTGAAAGACTACAAGTTTTGTAGAACTCGTGCTTGAATGAACATTCTTTAATTTTCATGCAATGCTTTGATTTGCGATGAACTTTGTTTATGTGCCGAAAGTCGTCACATTAGTTGCCATCTCACTTTGATCAAGCATTTTAATTAGCAATGAGCCGTAGCAGAAGGATAGTTATGGACCGGAGCTACTCAAGCACACTAGATGAAAAAAATGTGACTGAAACATAGAGTATTATTGTAAGGCAACTTACAAGGGTGTAAAGTTTGCCCCGGCGAATTTTCCATTAAAATTGAAGCCAATAGAAAACATATCACAGGGTTCCGGTAAACACCCATACACAGGATTTTATCTCATCACTGATCTGAAACTTTTACGCTTCCATCCAGTGCTGGACTGCTAGCTGCTCGACGGGGTCTTCGTCCGGCCCGAACAAATACATGATCATATTGTATCAACTCAAGCCTCTAGGCCTGGAAACCTCCCCTTTGGGGTTTGGGCAACGGCGACGAGGTAGATCATCATGTCGCGGCGGCACATCGGGCACGTCGACCGCCGGTCGAACCACGGCAGGAGGCACCGGGCGTGGAAGGCGTGCGAGCACGGCAGCATCAGGGCGTCGGGCCCGTCGACCTCACGCGCCGACATATCCTCCATGCACACGCAGCACTCCGAGGCACCCGCTGCGTCGGCCCCTCGGCCCGCCGTGAACCGGCAGTGCGCTGCCGTGACCTGCTTGCAGGCGAGCAGCAGCGCCATGGGCTCGCTGTACACGGCGCTCACCAGGACGTCCACGCACACGTCAACTTCGCTATAGCGCAGGTCGGGCAACCAGCTACGCCCATGAATCATGGTGGCCACATCGTGGGGCAGGAAGTGGTCTTCGTCCCAGTTGCCGGCGGCGAGGTCGAGGTCGCTGACGACCGGCGTCTGCGCGA
The DNA here is from genome assembly GCA_021605145.1 of Aegilops bicornis. Lineage (NCBI taxonomy): Eukaryota > Viridiplantae > Streptophyta > Magnoliopsida > Poales > Poaceae > Aegilops > Aegilops bicornis. Next base: position 1,734,881 of record JAHIAL010000018.1, on the reverse strand, counting down.
GCATCTGGTGTATGATGTCGCGGCATGAGGAGCGGCTCCGGAAGAAGGCGTCGTGGTCGTAGAGGTAGAACACCTTGTCGTACCGCCGGGGCGGGTCCTCGCGCACCAGCCTGGTCCGGTGGCCTCCCACCTCGCTCAGGCAGTAGCTGACGACCACGTCGCCGTGGAGGCGCACGGAGCAGGGCTGGCTCGTGGCGCTCGGGTCGGTCTTTTTTCTGCCCGACAGTCCGAGTACGATCGACCGTCCGGTGCTTAGCCGGCACTCGGTCGCCGCCGCTGCCAGCGGCGGCATGCTACGCAGCGGTGGATGCATCGGTCGGTCGTTCGGTGCCTGAGTCAACAGCCGGTCTGTCCGTGCCTGTGGATGCATATGTAGACGATGAGGGGTGCTCGCGAAGTGGCCGAGCAGGGTTCGGATTGCGTACGAAGGACGTACGTACGGGGCCGGTGTGCAACGGGTCCTACTCGGGCTTTGCTACGATCTACATGGCACGTCCGGATAATTAAGCTACAGTAATCCTCAACTAATAATGTTACGTCATCTCAATTACTGTTAGTAATCCTTGCTTGATTGCAAATCTTAGTTCAAACTCAAATTTAAAATCAAGTTTAAAGTAAAAATTCAAATTTTATCAAAAATAAAAACTAAAATATTGATCATGTGACAAATATGCACTTCTTAATATTGGTGTTGCAGAGTGGTTCACTGCCCTAATCTATTTAAACCATATATTTAAAAAGTTAAATAAAAAAATAAAAAAGGAGAAGGCCCCCTCCACTGGACGACCGCCCACTGCCATCATACCCGGGCCTCGGCCCACCAGGCCAACCCAGCCGCCTAACTCCTCCCAGCGTCATCTTCACTGCAGGCGACCGAGCTACCAGGCCGCTGTCGCCGCCCATCGTCAGCAGTAACGCTGGGAGAAGGACGAGCCCTTCCTCGACCTCGTCCTCGTCAGCCCCTCCCTGGCAGATATTTTCCTTCTCCCCAGATCTCGCCCCACTCTCCACCTCGCGGCGCTCTGTCTGCTTTGGCGGCCGCGTTGCCGTCTGGCACCACCGCGGAGAGCGCCGCCCCTTCTCCCCTCCGACGTGCCCTTCCGCTTCGCCGGCCTCCGCTGCATCTTCTCCGACCGCACGCTCGAGCCGGACGCCCCCGCGGCGCCGTCCCTGCCACCGGCTTCTTCCTCGGCTCCGACACACTCCGTCGACGAATCCGGCCACCTCGAGCCTCCATCGAGCCCGCTGCCATCCCCTACGGCTCCACGGTGAGCTCCCGGGCGTAACCCCTCACCGCCCCATCCGTTTCCATGCGCGTAACCGCCGTTGCCATAGCTCCCTTAGGCCACCGCTGCCCTGCTCCATCGCCGCCATGGCCACCGCTCGTTTCGAGCTAGCCGAGCACGAGCACGTGCTGAGGGCCTCGCGCTGAAGGCGCCCGTGCCCTCCGCTTGCCCTCCCATGTCCCCTTGCACCGGATCCATCTGCGCCCGACTCCGGCCGGCACATCGCTCGTCTCCGCCGTCCCCACGGGCCTCCCCGCAGCCTCCCGCTACATCCATCGGACGCGCGCGAGCGCCAACTACTTGTAGGGCCTCTCCGCGCGCCGACCCGTGCCCTGCGTCGCTGAATCCTCCATCGCTGGCCGACGCCGTCATCGTTGCAGCCCACCTCAGCCCGAGCTGAGGCCACCGCTGGACGCGCCGCTCCTCCCGCTTCCGAACGAGCTCGGCCGCGCTCGAAACGGCCCCCTGTGGCGCGTTTCTGGCGAAGTCCCGAGCCCCGCCACCGCGATCTACGTCGCCGGAGCTTCACCGTCGGCCGCGCCGACGTGGCCGCCTCGGGGCCACCCACTGGGTCGCTGACCAGTGGCCCCCGCGTGCCCCCCTAACATGTTAACCCAGTCAATGGTTGAATAGGCGTGGCCCAGTCACTGCCAATGGGCACTGCGTGGGTCCTGGTGATTGGTCAGCTGGTCAGTTGACCGCTGATGCATTGATGGCGTCGTGCTTAATATAAAATGGTAATAATATTAGAAAATCAATTAAACTTTGAAAATTAATATAAAATAATCTATAACTCGAATGAAAAAGTTTTATACATGAAAGTTGGTCAGAACGACGAGACGAATCCGAATACGTGGTCCGTTCGTCCGCCACACGTCCCTAGCATAGCGAACATGAAACCGTCCCCCTCCGTTTCATCTGTCCGAATATGCCAAACTTCGCGAAAGCATTCCCGGATGTTACCCCCCTTCGTCGGTATCGTGTAGCACCGCGTTAGAACATGTCTAGCTCTGCCTGTTGTCCTGTTATGCTCTGTCTGCTCTATATTTACTGTTTCTTCCCCTCTTCTTCTCTCCGGTAGACCTCGAGACCGCTGTTGATGCCGCTGTGATCGACTACGCCGACGATTTACCATTCTTCCCTTTCGGTAGAGCTTCTGTGCAAGCCCCCATTTGATCATTCCGATATCGCCCATTCCATTCTCTCATGCTTGCATTAGATTTTGCTACTGTAATTGAGTGCTCCTATTCTGATGCATAGCCTGCTTTTGTAACCTGCTTATTGTTACCTACCTGCTTATACTAAACTACTTAGTATAGGTTGGTTAGTGATCCATCAGTGACCCCACCTTGTCCATGTTGCCCCTGCTTCATCATTGCCGACTCGAGCAACGTGATCGACGACCAGAGCCTGACACCTCACATCACATCAAGCCCCTTTTGTTGCTAGACTCTGCAGAGTTACGATCGAGTGCCGAGGGTGGTACCTCATACATCACTCCTGATGAGATCTCTGTAGTGTAGCTATTCGGTCATGGTCATCTAGGGTGATTCCTCAACCACTCCCTATACGGCTCTGTCGTGCAACCCCTCAAGTGTGAACCTCAAGGGTGGTTCCTCTTACGTTCACCTTGATGATTACATTGAGTGGAATTCACCAAGGATGATTCCTCGGGTTTTCCCCTTGATGTTTGGACACACGGCTACCTTGACTTTACTTGAGACTTGGTGAAAGTCGGGCGGGCCCGGAGAGCACCCACAAGATGGTTACGAGGCACGGCCGGGCTGGCAGGCCGCCCCCGAGTGGGCTGGGCTAACCCTTGCTGTATTCCCTCGAGACGGGGCGACGGGGTGATACGTCTCCAATGTATCTATAATTTTTGATTGTTCCATGCTATATTATATTCTGTTTTGGACATTATTGGGCTTTATTATACACTTCTATATTATTTTTGGGGCTAACCTATTAACTGGAGGCCCAGCTCAATTGCTATTTTTCTTTCCTATTTCAGAGTTCCGTAGAAAAAGAATATCAAATGGAGTCCAAACGGAATGAAACCTTCGGGAACGTGATTTTCGGAACGAACATGATCCAGAGGACTTGGAACCTACGTCAAGAAAGCTACCAGGAAGCCACGAGGTAGGGGGGCACGCCTACCCCCCTCCCAAGCGCGCCCTCCACCCTCATGGGCCCCATGTTGCTCCACCGACGTACTCCTTCCTCCTATATATACCTACGTACCCCCAAAATACCAGATATGGAGCCAAAAACCTATTTCCACCGCCGCAACCTTCTGTACCCACGAGATCCCATCTTGGGGCCTGTTTGAACTCCATGGAGGGGCATCGATCATGGAGGGCTTCTACATCAACACCATAGCCTCTCCGATGATGTGTGAGTAGTTTACCTCAGACCTTCGGGTCCATAGTTATTAGCTAGATGGCTTCTTCTCTCTTTTTGGATCTCAATACAATGTTCTCCCCCTCTCTTGTGGAGATCTATTTGACGTAACATTCTTTTGCGGTGTGTTTGTTGAGACCGATGAATTGTGGGTTTATGAACAAGTTTATCTGTGAATAATATTTGAATCTTCTGAATTCTTTTATGTATGATTGGATATCTTTGCAAGTCTCTTCGAATTATCAGTTTGGTTTGGCCTACTAGATTAAAATTTAATGCAATGGGAGAAGAGCTTAGCTTTGTGTTCAATCTTGCATGTGTCCTTTCCCGGATGTGAGGGGGCAGCAAAGGCACGATTGTATTGTTGTCATCGAGGATAACAAGATGGGTTTTTATCATATTGCATGAATTTATCCCTCTACATCATGTCATCTTGCTTAAAGCGTTACTCTGTTCTTATGAACTTAATACTCTAGATGCATGCTTTGGATAGCGGTCGATGTGTGGAGTAATAGTAGTAGATGCAGGCAGGAGTCGGTCTACTTGTCTTGGACGTGATGCCTATATACATGATCGTACCTAGATATTCTCATAACCATGCTCAATTCTATCAATTGCTCAACAGTAATTTGTTCACCGACCATAAATACTTATGCTCTTGAGAGAAGCCACTAGTGAAACCTATGGCCCCCGGGTCTATTTTCCATCATATTAATCTTCCAACACTTAGTTATTTTTATTGCTTTCTATTTTACTTTGTATCTTTATCGTAAAAATACCAAAAATATATCTTTTATCATATCTATCAGATCTCACTCTCGTAAGTGACCGTGTAGGGATTGACAACCCCTTATCGCGTTGGTTGCGAGGATTTGTTTGTTTGTGTAGGTGCGAGGGACTCACACGTAGCCTCCTACTGGATTGATACCTTGGTTCCCAAAAACTGAGGGAAATACTTACGCTACTTTGTGCATCACCCTTTCCTCTTCAAGGGAAAACCAACGCAGTGCTCAAGAGGTAGCAAGAAGGATTTCTGGCGCCGTTGCCGGGGAGGTCTACGCAAAAGTCAACATACCAAGTACCCTTCACAAACCCTTATCTCCCGCATTACATTATTTGCCATTTGCCTCTCGTTTTCCTCTCCTCCACTTCACCCTTGCCGTTTTATTCGCCCTCTCTTTTCCGTTCGCCTCTTTTTCGCTCGCTTCTTGTTTGCTCGTGTGTTGGATGGCTTTCTTGTCACGATGGCTCAAGATAATACCAAATTATGTGACTTTACCAATACCAACAATAATGATTTCCTTAGCACTCTGATTGCTCCTCTTAGCGATACTGAATCTTGTGAAATCAATCCCGCTTTGTTGAATCTTGTCATGAAAGATCAATTCGCCGGCCTTCCTAGTGAAGATGCCGCTACCCATCTGAATAGCTTCATTGATTTGTGTGATATGCAAAAGAAGAAAGATGTTGACAATGATATTGTTAAATTGAAGTTATTTCCTTTTTCGCTCAGAAATCGTGCTAAAGCTTGGTTTTCGTATTTGCCTAAAATAGTATTGATTCTTGGAATAAGTGCAAAGATGTTTTTATCTCTAAGTATTTTCCTCCCGCTAAGATTATCTCTCTTAGAAACGATATTATGAATTTTAAGCAACTTGATCATGAACATGTTGCACAATATTGGGAGAGGATGAAATTAATGATACGTAACTGCCCTACTCATGGTTTGAATTTGTGGATGATTATACAAAAGTTTTATGCCGGATTGAATTTTGCTTCTAGAAATCTTTTAGATTCGGCCGCGGGAGGCACTTTTATGGAAATCACTTTAGGAGAAGCTACTAAACTCCTAGATAATAATATGGTTAATTATTCTCAATGGCATAATCGAAAGATATACTAATAAAAAAGTGCATGCGATAGAAGAAATTAATGTTTTGACTGGAAAGATGGATGAACTTATGAAATTATTTGCTACTAAGAGTGTTTCTTCTGATCCTAATGATATACGTTTGTCTACTTTGATTGAGAATAATAATGAATCTATGGATGTCAATTTTGTTGGTAGGAATAATTTTGGTAACAATGCGTATAGAGGAAACTTTAATCCCAGGCCTTATCCTAGTAATTCCTCTAATAATTATGGTAATTCCTACAAAAATTCTTATGGAAATTTTAATAAGATGCCCTCTGAATTTGAGACTAGTGTTAAGGAATTTATGAATTCGCAAAAGAATTTCAATGCTTTGCTTGAAGAGAAATTGCTTAAAGTTGATGAATTGGCTAGGAACGTTGATAGAATTTCTCTTGATGTTGATTCTTTAAAACTTAGATCTATTCCTCCTAAGCATGATATCAATGAGTCTCTCAAAGCCATGAGAATTTCCATTGATGAGTGCAAAGAAAGAACCGCTAGGATGCGTGCTAAGAAAGATTGCTTTGTGAAAATGTGTTCTTCTAGTTTCTATGAAAATAAAGATGAAGATCTAAAAGTTATTGATGTGTCCCTATTAAATCTTTTGTTTTGCAATATGAATCTTGATAATGATGGGACTGAATATGATGCACCTTTACCTAGAAGGCATTCCAAAAATTCGGAGTTTTTAGATCTTGATGCTAAAATTGATAAAAGTGGGATTGAAGAGATCAAAACATTAAATAAGGAACCCACTATTTTGGATTTCAAGGAATTTAATTATGATAATTGATCTTTGATAGATTGTATTTCCTTGTTGCAATCCGTGCTAAATTCTCCTCATGCTTATAGTCAAAATAAAGCCTTTACCAAACATATCGTTGATGCTTTGATACAATCTTATGAAGAAAAACTTGAGTTGGAAGTTTCTATCCCTAGAAAACTTTATGATGAATGGGAAACTACTATTAAAATTAAAATTAAAGATCATGAATGCTATGCTTTGTGTGATTTGGGTGCTAGTGTTTCCACGATTCCAAAAACTTTATGCGATTTACTAGGTTTCCGTGAATTTGATGATTGCTCTTTAAACTTGCACCTCATGGATTCCACTATTAAGAAACCTATGTGAAGAATTAATGATGTTCTTATTGTTGCAAATAGGAATTATGTGCCCATAGATTTTATTGTTCTTGACATAGATTGCAATCCTTTATGTCCTATTATTCTTGGTAGACCTTTCCTTAGAACGATTGGTGCAATTATTGATATGAAGGAAGGGAATATTAGATTCCAATTTCCGTTAAGGAAAGGCATGGAACACTTCCCTAGAAAGAAAATAAAATTACCTTATGAATCTATTATGATATCCACTTATGGATTGCCTATCAAAGATGGCAATACCTAGATCTATCCTTGCTATTATGCCTAGCTAGGGGCGTTAAACAATAGCGCTTGTTGGGAGGCAACCCAATTTTATTTTAAGTTTTTTTTGCTTTTTGCTTCTGTTTAGGAATAAATATTTGTTCTAGCCTCTGGTTAGATGTGTTTTTATGGTTTAATTAGTGTTTGTACCAAGTTAAACCTATAGGATCTTCTTGGATGATAGTTATTTGATCTTGCAGAAAATTCCAGAAACTTTCTGTTCACAAAAATAATTGTTAAAAATCACCAGAACGTGATAAAATATTGATTCCAATTGCTTCTGATCAATAAACAAATTATCTAGGTCTTACTATTTTGGTAGATTGTTTGGAGTTCCAGAAGTTTGCGCTAGTTACAGATTACTACAGACTGTTCTGTTTTTGACAGATTCTGTTTTTCTTGTGTTGTTTGCTTATTTTGATGAATCTATGGCTAGTAAAATAGTTTATAAACCATAGAGAAGTTGGAATACATTAGGTTTAAAACCAATATAAATAAATAATTATTTCATTACAGTACCTTGAAGTGGTCTTTTGTTTTCTTTCGCTAACGGAGCTCACGAGATTTTCTGCTGAGTTTTGTGTTGTGAAGATTTCAAGTTTTGGGTGAAAGATTTGATGGATTATGGAACAAGGAGTGGAAAGAGCCTAAGCTTGGGGATGCCCATGGAACCCCCAAGATAATCTAAGAACACTTAAAATCCAAAGCTTGGGGATGCCCCGGAAGGCATCCCCTCTTTCGTCTACTTCCATCGGTAACTTTACTTGGAGCTATATTTTTATTCACCACATGATATGTGTTTTGCTTGGAGCGTCTTGTATGATTTGAGTCTTTTCTTTTTAGTTTACCACAATCATCCTTGCTGTACACACCTTTTGAGAGATACACACATGATTCGGAAATTATTAGAATACTCTATGTGCTTCACTTATATCTTTTGAGTTATATAGTTTTTGCTCTAGTACCTCACTTATATCTTTTAGAGCACGGTGGTGGATTTGTTTTATAGAAACTATTTATCTCTCATGCTTCACTTAGATTATTTTGAGAGTCTTAAAAAGCATGGTAATTTTCTTAAATAATCCTAATATGCTAGGTATTCAAGATAAATAAAAAACTTTCTTATGAGTGTGTTGAATACTAAGAGAAGTTTGATGCTTGATGATTGTTTTGAAACATGGAGGTAGTGATATTAAAGTTGTGCTAGTTGAGTAGTTGTGAATTTGAGAAATACTTGTGTTGAAGTTTGCAAGTCCTGTAGCATGCACGTATGGTAAACGTTATGTAACAAATTTGAAACATGAGGTGTTCTTTGATTGTCCTCCTTATGAGTGATGGTCGGGGACGAGCGATGGTCTTTTCCTACCAATCTATCCCCCTAGGAGCCTGCGCGTAGTGCTTGGTTTTTGATGACTTTTAGATTTTCGCAATAAGTATGTGAGTTCTTTATGACTAATGATGAGTCCATGGATTCTACGTACTCTCACCTTTCCATCATTGCTAGACTCTTCGGTACCGTGCATTGCCCTTTATCACATTGAGAGTTGGTGCAAACTTCACCGGTGCATCCAAACCCTGTGATATGATATGCTCTTTCACACATAAACCTCCTTATATCTTCCTCAAAACAGCCACCATACCTACCTATTATGACATTTCCATAGCCATTCCGAGATATATTGCCATGCAACTTTCCACCGTTCCGTTTATCATGACACGTTCATCATTGTCATATTGCTTAGCATGATCATGTAGTTGACATAGTATTTGTGGCAAAGCCACCGTTCATAATTCTTTCATACATGTCACTCTTGGTTCATTGCATATCTTGGTACACTGCCGGAGGCATTCATATAGAGTCATACTTCACTACTAGAAAAAGGGCTATAGATGGGATTGACACTAATGGCGCACCAGACAAGCGGTGCGCCATTAATATACTAATGGCGCACCACCTTCCCGACACGCCATTAGAGTTGAAACTACTAATGGCGCACTTTGGACCAAGGTGCGCCATTAGTATCAAATTTTTTTGAACTAGTGCTACTGTCCAAACATACTAATGGCGCATCCAGACTCAAGGCGCCGTTACTAGTTGTAACTAGTAATGGCGCACCTTTGGAAAGTGCGCCACTAATGTTATTTTTTATTATATTTTTATTCCTTTTTTGCAAAACTACTAAAGCGCATCTGTTCACCGCGCGCCATTACTAGTTTAAACTAGTAATGGCGCACTATGGAACAAAGGCGCCGTTAGTATGTTTTTTAGAAACTACTAATGGCGCACCACTTAAGGTGCGCCATTAGTAACTTCCGGAGTTACTAATGGCGATTTAGGGTTGGTGCGCCATTAGTAAGTGGGCAGCAACAAGATATTTTGGACAGCCTCTCCCCTACCCACACTCACTTTCTCCCCACTTCATTCTCTCCACCTCCTCCTTGTCTCGGGTGCCTCCTCTTTGTAGCTAACCCGACTTCGGTAAGAGTCAAGTTTCTATGCTTACTGCATAGTCCTCGGATCGACTTGCTAGTTATTACAAGACTCGATGAAATAATGTAAATAACACACATCTCTTTATTACATCGATAATCCGAGAGCAATACATTTATTACAAAATAGGGCATAGAGCCAATAAACAAATCATGCGGAAGCAAAGTAGTAAATGAGTCCAACTCCACGAGCAAGGTTGAGTGTAGAACATCGACCTATCGCACCTTAATCCTCGCTTGATATATCTGCAACGTGATAAGTTGCAGCCATATAGGTCAGTACATTGAATGTATTGGCAAGTCACATCATAAGTGTAAAGAACCTATTTGTACATGCAATTTGGCTGGTGGAAAGCTCTAAGTTTAGTTTTTTTGCATAAAGCTAGTTTTTCCCTATTAGAAAAGATGTTATTCTACTACTACACATTTGCATAGGATGAGTTGGAAAACCCAACTCCATCCGTTCCCCAAGTTTCATTTAAATCCCAACTGTTTAATTAAAGGTGAGGAGATCTCCCGGCATTTCCACTACTAGATGCTCAACTTGTCCGTGAATCGGGGACACGGCTAATCGATTAGGTTTTTACACTGCAGAGGTATGCACTTTTCCCCACAAGACTCGACCACCTCCATGATCGGAAGATCGAGACATAGTCTTTCGAAAATGTTCCCCTTAACCCACCTGATAGGCCGGTACACCTACATCACTCTACATCCGCTAGCCCATCCCTAAGGGGTCACACTAACTACTCAACTAAGCCAGAGCCCATATTGGCTTGTGGCTGCACACGTAAGCTTCTAGACATGAGAATACGATTGATCTCTTTGAGCCTCGAAAGTGACGGTCCACTAGTGGTGCACCACCATGGATTTCCCATGCGCCCCATCGCATTTCGCCACCATTCCAACAAGTTTCCGCCCGTGTAGTTCATTAATTATCTTAGGTCCTATTTACTACATTGTCACTCATACTTTACAATGATCACTCCCCAATCCACGCCTACTTAGCGAAGCAACATAATGTAAAATGATGGCGACAATGTTATAAGGTTCAGACCTACCTCAATGAACTATCGGGTGAAAAGCATAGTCATGCGGCATCAATTCCTACCATGCAGTCCTACCGCAAAGAACTACGTGCATAATAAAACATAGGTAATGAAACATGATCAAGATGCAACTTGCCTTGGTACCGGGTTGAATTCTAAAGATCGATAATATTCTGCTTCAGACCGCAATCTACCGCAAAGAAGATAAACAAACATAAGCAAACATTCTAGAGAACTGTAAAGAACATGCAAAGCAAAAGTCTCGGAAAAAAACCAAATGAACAAACATCACACTTAACTAGCATGAAAATTTTCTAGGTGCAAAACAACATAGGCACATGGTTCAAGAAGTGGTGTGAACTATAGTGCATACTATGCATACTAGTAAAATATTAATAGGCAGATTCTAGTGTGTGAAAATTATTGTGACAAAGTTCCAGGTGATAGGGTTTGGCTACGGTGACAGAATGCAAAAAGAATCAACTTAATCGGAGCTACGGTTTGAGAGATATGGCCATTTGAAGTTTGAATTCGAATCTGAATAAATTCAAATTTGAATCTGACAAAAGTTTGTAAAAGGATACCACTGGATAGATCTAAACAATACAGAGAATTTGCCGCTGGTTTCATCGAGTTTGGATCTACGATTAAAAAGTTATGGCTAATCTAAGCTCAGGGACTAATCTGTGATAAAAGGGACTAAACAAAGGAAGAAAACTATCGCAACAAGTCCTCGCCACGTGGCGGCTCGTGGCTGGCCGAAAGCATCCGCCGCGGAGGTTATACAATGAACGCCGCTAAATAAGAAAAAAAAGTGGCGGCGGTCGATTAAAGAAAACCGACGCTCGGTTTAAATAAACTGCACGGTCTAAGGGAACCGCGGTTAACCACGTACCTCTTCGCAAAATAAAAAAAACGAACCTAATCTAATCTGGGCCGTCCATGGTAGATCGATCGGGCGAGGGTGGGGTGGTGGCTCACAAGGTGGTGGTGGTGGCCGGCTGACGATGAAGACGGCGCGCTGACGCTTGCGACGGAGGGGGCGGCGGTTACTGGCGGTCCTCGGCGTCGGGAAGAAGACGGCGAGTGCGGCGCGGCCGAGGGCGCCACGAAGGTGGCGCTGGGCTCCTCAGGGGACGCCGGGTCGGCGAGGCGAGGCGGCGAGGCCCGCTGGCTCCGGGCGAGGTCCAAGGTCGTCGGGCGTCGTCTCCGGCGGACCTAGGCGAGGAAAAGGTGTCAAAAGATGCGCAAGTTCACGTCGATTGATTGACGAAGCGAACAAGGGCTCGGGTGGTTTATCGGCAGCGGAATGCTCCGCGAGGTCCGTTCGCCGGCGAGATCCAAGCGGCGATCGCGGGCGGTAGGAGCGGGCGTGGGAAGAAGCGGGACGGCGAGGATGGAAGAGGGGGTCCTGGCCTTTATATAGGCGAGGGCAGAGGGCTCGGGTGCCGCGGATAAGCGTTATCCGCGAGGGCCTCGCCCGGCGGTTGCGGGAGCGCGGCGGCGAGCTCATCCGAGCGGAGCAAGCGGGAGGTTGGGGAAGATGAGGCGGAGCGGGCCCACCATCGATGGCGGCGGGTAGCGAAGCGAGGGCGGGCGCGAGCGGCCGATCGGCAAGGGAGGTTTGGCTGGGCGCTGGCCTTGGGCCAAATGGCCACCGGGGCGGTTAGGCGCCTGGCCGAACCCAGTTTCGGTCCAGGCAATGAGTGCATGCGTTTTTTAAACCTAGGACTAAAGTGTCCCTAAACAATTCAAAAGAATTTATAAAAACACCACAAAAATATATAAAATAACTATACAATATTTAGAACCTAATGAACATTAACTTAAGCACGTAACATTTTTAAAATATTTTCCTAATGCACTTAATGCACTTTTTGCAGATAAAATAAATACCAATAAACTCCAAAACTTTAAATAATATTCAAAATAAAATTTCCCACTCTTTTATATTTTGAGGAAGTTATCTTATCCCCTCTCATTTGTTTTTCTTGAGTGGAAAAATATTATTTGAATATTTTAAAAACTCCAAAATGCAAAGAAATATGATATGCATTGAATGATTCTATTAACATCGAAATTTAATAAAATTGGGATGTTACAAACCTACCCCCCTTAAGATGAATCTCGTCCTCGAGATTCGGGTTGGCCAGCAAAAAGGTGTGGATGGTCTTGTCTAAGATCTTCCTCTCGTTCCCAAGTGGCTTCCTCCTCGGTGTGGTGACTCCACTGAACCTTGCAGAACCTGATGATCTTGGTACGAGTGATTCTCTCTGCAGTCTCAAGAATCTTAACCGCTTCTCCTCATAAGTCGATCGCTCTCCAACTGAATTGCCTCGAGTGGCAATCAGATCTCTCAAAGGAATATCTGCCATCTCTTCATGACACTTCTTCACCGGGAAACATGAAACACATCATGAACTCCTGACAAAGCCTCCGTAATTCCGACCGGTATGCAACCTCTCCTCTGCGTTCAGAACTCAGATGGTCCCACAAATTGTGGTGCTAACTTTCCTTTGACTCCAAATCTCTTAATACCTCAAGTGGAGACACTCAAGATATGCTCTATCTCCCACTTCATAGATCACTTCCTTGCGTTTAGCATCGGCATAACTTTTCCGCCTTTGATCGAGCTATCTTAAGTGCATCACGAATCAACTTTACCTTCTCCTTAGAATCCCTGATCAAATCAGGTCCAAACAATTATATCTCCAACTCCATTCCACATCAAAGGTGTCCTGCATTTCCTTCCATACAATGCCTCGAAGGGGCCATCTGCAAACCGGCTTGATAGTGTTGTTGCACTGAAAACTCTGTGTAGGGTAAGTTAACATCCCAACTAGACCCATAGTCTAGCGCACAAGCTCTCAACATGTCCTCCAAAATCTCATAGACTCTCTCTCACCGCCCATTAGTCTCATGGATGGAAAGCTGCACCGAACTCTAGTTCGGTACCCAAAGTTTCGTAATCGCTTCCAAAACTTTGAGGTAAACTGCGTTCCTCTATCTCGACACGATGCTCCTCGTAACTCGATGCGCATAACGATCCTGGTCATATATATCTTTGCCGCCTTAGCACTTGTATAGGTGGTCTTCACTGGAATGAAGTGAGCAGCCTTGGTCAAACGATCCACTATCACCCAAATGGAATCATAACCTGAACGGGTCCTGGTTAACCCCGTGATAAAGTCCATACCAAGTCTATCCCATTTCCAATCAGGTATCGGCAACGGCTGAAGTAATCCTGCTGGTTTATGATGCTCCGCCTTTACTCTCTGACATACATCACATATTGCCACATACTCGCAATCTCTCTTCATACCGCCCACCAAAAACTTTCCTTCAAGTCCAAATACATCTTGGTGTTGCCTGGGTGTATCGAATATGGTGAGTCATGAGCCTCCGAAGAATCAACTTCACGATCTACGGATCATTGGGTACACAAATCCGTTGCTCAAACCATATGGTTCCATTTTCATCCTCCACGGAATCCTTCTTCTTTCCCTTTGCTCATCATTTCCTTTATCTCAGCAATACCTTGGTCCAACTTCGGGCTTCTCTCGATTCTTCCCAACAAGGTGGATCGTACCTCGAAAAGCGGCAACATAACCTCTTGGAACTATTTCCAACTCAAGGTCTCTAAGCTCATCACATAACTCCCGAGGTAAACCTCCCACCGTAAGGGTATTAACATAACTCTTACGGCTCAAAGCATCCGCCACAACATTGGCTTTTCCTGGATGATAATGCGACTCATGTCATAATCCTTTATAAGTTCCAACCATCTCCCTTTGCCCGAGATTCAACTCCTTCTGCGTGAAAATGTACTTCAAACTCTTGTGATCCGTGTAAACATCACAACGATTCCCAATAAGATAGTGTCTCCATGTCTTGAGTGCATGCACTACTACTGCTAACTCCAAATCATGCGTGGTATAGTTCAACTCATGAGGTCGGTTGCCGTGGAAGCATAAGCTACAACTTTTCCCTCCCCGCATAAGAACACCTCCAAGTCCCCGACGTGAAGCATCACAATACACCGAAAGTCCTTGTGTACGCCAGCAGGATTAGCACCGGGCTGTAACCAAACGCTTCTTCAACTCTTGAAAGCTGGTTTCACACTCTTCACCCAAACGAACTGGTGTCCTTCTTCAACAACGCTGTCATGGGCCTTGCAATCTTGGAGAAATTTTCAATAAATCTCCGTAATATCCGGCAAGTCCAAGGAAATCGCGAATCTCGCCGACCGTGGCGGGTGCATTCCATTCTGTGGATGACTCTACCTTGGTAGGGTCCATCGCAATCCCTTCACCGACACAACATGTCCAAGGAATCCGACTTCCTTGAGCCAAAACTCACACTTGCTGAACTTGGCATAAAGTTGATGTTCTCTCGAGCTTCTCCAAAACCAAGCGCAGATGTTCAGCGTGTTCCTCCTCATTCTTGGAGAAAACCAATATGTCATCAATGAATACCACAACGAACTTATCCAAGAACTCCATGAACACCTTGTTCATCATGCTCATAAAATAGGCAGGGGCATTAGTCAAACCAAAGAACATGATCAGATACTCATAAAGCCCATACCTTGTGGTAAAAGCGGTCTTGGGTATATCCTTCTCACGGATCTTCAATTGGTGATAACCCGATCGAAGATCGATCTTGGAGAAAACACTAGCTCCTTCTAGCTGGTCAAACAAGTCATTGATCATCGGTAGGGGATACTTGTTCTTGATGGTCACCTCGTTCAAAGAGCGGTAATCCACACACATCCTCAAGGTTCCATCCTTCTTCTCCACTAAAATCTTGGGGCTCCCCAAGGTGATGAACTTCGGGCGAATATACCCTTTCTCTAGCAACTCCTTAATCTGCTTTCTTGACTTCCTCCAAATCATTAGCGGGCATCCGACACGGCCTCTTGGAGATAGGTCCCAGACTGGCGGCAACTCAATCAAAAACTCAATCTCCCGATCTGGCGGCATACCCGTAACTCCTCCTAAATACATCTGGATAATCCTTCACCACTGGTACTTCTTCCTGGACAACTCCCGTAAGAGAGTTCACCTGAGTCCTCTTAGGCTTAAGCCTAGATACATACTTGATCCTCTTCTTCTCTGGGGTGGTGATAAAAAGCGATCTACTAGCACAATCAATGTTTCCCTCATACTTGGACATCCAATCCATCCCTAGGATTACATCCAACCCTTGTGACTCTAGTATGATCATATCCGTGGGAAAAATATGTTCCCCTATGTTCAAAGGCAACTGGAAACATCCCCGACTAGCCATAGACTTCGGCTCCCGGGAACTCACTAGAATGGGTGACTTAAGAGCTACGGTAGGCAACTTATGTTTATCCACGAATCCCCTTGATATGAGTGAATGCGATGCACCAAAGGTCAAAAAGAACGAGTGCTGGAAATGAATTAACCAAGAACTTACCAATCAACTGCACAGTTGCTCATAGACCTCTTCCACATTGACATGATTCACATGCCCCTTAGTGAAAGGATTAGGTTTCTTGCCTCCGAATTCCCATTTCCATTCCCATTCTCACGCCTCGGGACACTCATTGGAGTAGTGCCCTGTCTTCTTGCATTTGAAGCAAGTGATGTGACTCAGATCTTTCTTCATTGGTGTAGAAGAGTTGAAATGTTCTTGGTTGCCATTCCCTCCATTGCCATTGCCATTGCCATTTCCATGCTTGTGACCATGGTGGTTGTGTCCATTTCCTCCATGCTGAATGTGACCTCCATGGTTATGGTGATTCCCTCCAAACTTGCTAGTGCCTGATCCAGAACCTCCTGAGTACGGGCTGTAGCGGGGTTTACATTGAACTCGAGTTATACTTCCCATGACCGTATTTCCTCTTACGATTCTCCATCTGCTTGGTGCTTGCCTTCGAGAATGGTAGCCTTATCAACCAACTCCCGATAGTTCGCAAAGGTCGCCATACCAATCGAACTCCCAACTCTTCTCCCGCTTGGCTGCATCGGTGGCCACGTCCCTCCAGGGCATAAGCGGGCCAACTTCTTGAACTCATCAACATATCGAGATACCGCGTCGTCCTCCCTGGCGCAAGCTGTGGAACTCCTTCTTCTTCAGACTCATGGCTCCAGCTGAGACATGAGCAGTGCGGAACGCCTGCTGGAACTGAGTCCAAGTCACACTCTCCAAGGGGTATGTGGTGGTGTAGTTCTCCCACCAAGCAGCGGCCGGGCCATCCAGCTGATGGGCGGCAAACTTCACCTTCTCAAAGATCATTGCATCATGCCGTGGCTAGCTCCCTTCCTATCTTGCGGAGCTACCATCTGCGACGATCGGCTCCGTCACCGGAGAACACGGTGGGTTCAGCCTCGTAAAAGCGGGTAAGACTGTCAACTGGGGGTGGCGGCGGTGGGTTGTTGTTGTGGTTGTTCTGGTTCTGGTTCTGGTTCTGAATGAGCATCTGCATAAGAGCATTCTGCTGTTGGATCAATTGCATGAGCTCCGGCGGAAAGTTGAACCCGGGGTCACGTCTTGGAGGCATCTGATGGGTTCAGAGTGGATGAGAAGTTAGAATAGAATAAGGCCTAGTGAGTAAAATCACACTACCCATATGCACATGATAGCAATAAAACTTCAAATCACTCCAATTCAATTTCAAGAGGTCCACCAGAACAATCAAACCTAAGGTAAGCCATGTCACAAGATTTGACAAGGTCTCACAAATGAGATAAAACTAATCGGATAACAAAATCGAATTTCTAACTCTCATGGTGGTATAAAATCTAACTCTCATCGGATGAGGACCACCAACCATGTTGACATCAGGTGTCCTTGCATCATTATGCGTGGTCGTCATCTCCAAGCTCATCATCCCGGTCCTTGTCCCGGCTGATGTAATCTCCATAAGAGTGATCCTCCGGATGTTTTCTCCCTCATCCAGCCTTTGTCCTCGGCCTCCTCAAGCTCAAGCTTCGTGTCGCCGATCTTCTCCTGCAAAGCGTCCAGCTCTCCCTCATGCTCGATCACGGCCCCGGAGTTCCTCCTCGAGATCGGCCTTGCGGGTCATGAGGTTCTTGATGACGATCATGTTGTCGACAACTCCAGCTCCATCATACGAATGTGATCCTCCATGTCCCGGATATGGGATGCTATCGTCTCGTCCTCCGTGGTACGCACCACATCTCCATTTGGCGTCAGCAAGGCGTCCGTACATCACGAAGGAGGTCCTCTTGAGGTCTTCGTCATACATCCTCCCGAATGCGTCCGAGAGCAATGTGAGCAATGATGCCCTCGCCCAAGCCCCATGTTGCAGTATCCACATGGAAATCAATGGGCTTAGTGCGGTTTCCGAGGATGCGTCCGGGATATGGGCATCGATCCTCCAACGTGTCTCCTCGGGCAAGGTGGCGGTGAAGGTTCCAAAGAAGGTGGGAAGCCCAATCTTCGTGCTTCACGATCTTCATCAGCTGCCGTCCAAAGGGCATGGTCTCATCGGGCTGCTCGAACTCGACAATGGCGGACGACATCTACATTTTGAAAGAGGGAAGAAATTAGTACTGAAGTAAAGACGGTACGAGACCAAAGGATATATAGGGAAAGTGAAAAATAAAGTTTTTATCCTATGGCTTTTCCATTTTCTAGGGGTCGCGTCCTACAGTCAACGTGTGCTCTGATACCATCTTACGGCGACCCGACTCGGTAAGAGTCGAAGTCTGTGGTTACCGTGCTAGTCCTGGATCGACTTGCTAGCACACAAGACTCGATTAAATAATGAAATAACACACATCTGTTTATTACATCGATAATCCAGAGCAATACATTTATTACAAAATAGGGCATAGAGCCAATAAACAAATATCATGAGCGAAGTAGTAAATGAATCCAACTCCACGAGCAAGGTTGAGTGTAGAACATCGACCTATCGCACCTTAATCCTCGTCGGATATATCTCGCAACGTGATAAGTTGCAGCCATATAGGTCAAGACATTGAATGTCTTGGCAAGTCACATCATAAGTGTAAAGAACCTATTTGTACATGCAATTTGGCTGGTGGAAAGCTCTAAGTTTAGTTTTTTGCATAAAGCTAGTTTTTCCCTATTAGAAAAGATGTTATTCTACTACTACACATTTGCATAGGATGAGTTGGAAAACCCAACTCCATCCGTTCCCAAGTTTCATTTAAATCCCAACTGTTTAATTAAAGGTGAGGAGATCTCCCGGCATTTCCACTACTAGATGCTCAACTTGTCCGTAACCGGGGACATGGCTAATCGATTAGGTTTTTACACTCTGCAGAGGTTGCGCACTTTTCCCCACAAGACTCGACCACCTCCATGATCGGAAGATCGAGACATAGTCTTTCGAAAATGTTCCCCCTTAACCCACGGATAGGCCGGTACACCTACATCACTCTACATCTGCTAGCCCATCCCGGAAGGGGTCACACTAACTACTCAACTAAGCCAGAGCCCATATTGGCTTGTGGCTGCACACGTAAGCTTCTAGACATGAGAATACGATTGATCTCTTTGAGCTCGAGCGGACGGTCCACTAGTGGTGCACCACCATGGATTTCCCATGCGTTCTGACTGCATTTCGCCACCATTCCAACAAGTTTCCGCCCGAGTAGTTCATTAATTATCTTAGGTCCTATTTACTACATTGTCACTCATACTTTACAATGATCACTCCCCAATCCACGTCTACTTAGCGAAGCAACATAATGTAAAATGATGGCGACAACGTTATAAGGTTCAGACCTACCTCAATGAACTACTGCGTGAAAAGCATAGTCATGCGGCATCAATTCCTACCATGCAGTCCTACCGCAAAGAACTACGTGCATAATAAAAACATAGGTAATGAAACATGATCAAGATGCAACTTGCCTTGAAATGCTGGTTGAATTCTAAAGACTGATAATATTCTGCTTTGCACTCCGGGCAATCTACCGCAAAGAAGATAAACAAACATAAGCAAACATCCTAGAGAACCAGAAAGAACATGCAAAGCAAAAGTCTCGGAAAAAAAACCAAATGAACAAACATCACACTTAACTAGCATGAAATTTTTCTAGGTGCAAAACAACATAGGCACATGGTTCAAGAAGTGATGTGAACTATAGTGCATACTATGCATACTAGTAAAATATTAATAGGCAGATTCTAGTGTGTGAAAATTATTGTGACAAAGTTCCAGTGATAGGGTTTGGCTACGGTGAGAATGCAAAAAGAATCAACTTAATCGGAGCTACGGTTTGAGAGATATGGCCATTTGAAGTTTGAATTGAATCTGAATAAATTCAAATTTGAATCTGACAAAAGTTTGTAAAGGATACCACTGGATAGATCTAAACAATACAGAGAATTTGCCGCTGGTTTCATCGAGTTTGGATCTACGATTAAAAAGTTATGGCTAATCTAAGCTCGTGGACTAACTGTGATAAAAGGACTAAACAGTTGAAGAAAACTATCGCAACCAAGTCCACAGCCACGTGGCGGCTCGTGGCTGGCCGAGCAGCATCCGCTGCGGAGGTTATATGAACGACGCTAAATAAGAAATAGTGGCGGCGGTGACTAAAGAAAGCGGCCTTCGGTTTAAATAAACCGCACGGTCTAAGGGAACCGCGGTTAACCGCGTACCTCTTCACAAAATAAAAAAAACGAACCTAATCTAATCTGGGCCGTCCATGGTAGATCGAACGGGCGAGGGTGGGGTGGTGGCTCACAGTGGGTGGTGGTGGTGGCCGGCGACGATGAAGACGGCGGCTCGACGTCGGTGACGGAGGGCGGCGCTACGGCGGTCCTCGGCGTCGGGAAGAAGACGGAGATGCGGCGCGTCGAGGGCGTCGCGAAGGTGGCGTCAGGGCTCTCGTGGACGCCGGGTCGGCGAGGCGAATGGCGGCGCTCCGCGAACTCCGGGCGAGTCGAAGCGTCGTCGGGCGTCGTCTCCGGCGGGACCTAGGCGAGGAAAAGGTGTCAAAAGATGTGCAAGTTCACGTCAGACGATTGTGAAGGAACAAGGGCTCGGGTGGTTTATCGGCAGCGAATGCTCCGGCGAGGTCCGTTCGGCCGGCGAGATCCAAGCGGGCGATCGGGCGGTAGGAGCGGCGTGGGAAGAAGCGGACGGCGAGGATGGAAGAGGGGTCTGGCCTTTATATAGGTGAGGGCAGAGGCTCGGGTGCCACGGATAAGCGTTATCCATGAGGGCCTCGCCCGGCTGTTGCGGAGCTGCGGCGAGCTCATCCGAAAGCGAACAAGCGGGAGGTTGGGGAGATGAGGTGGAGCCAGGGCCCACCGATCGATGGGCGGCGTGTGGCGAGGGCGGGCGCGTGAGCCGTCCGACCAGTGCGGGAGGTTTGGTATGGCCCAGCTGGCCTTAGGGCCAAATGGCCAGTGGGCGGTTAGAGGCGCTCCTGGGCCGAACCCAGTTTTGTTCCAGGCAGCGGTGAGTGCGTGCGTGCGTTTTTTTTAACCTAGGACTAAAGTGTCCCTAAACAATTCAAAAGAATTTATAAAAACACCACAAAAATATATAAAATAACTATACAATATTTAGAACCTAATGAACATTAACTTAAGCACAAAACATTTTTAAAATATTTTCCTAATGCACTTAATGCACTTTTTGCAGATAAAATAAATACCAATAAACTCCAAAACTTTAAATAATATTCAAAATAAAATTTCCCGATCTTTTATATTTTGAGGAAGTCATCTTATCCCCTCTCATTTGTTTTTCTTGAGTGGAAAAATATTATTTGAATATTTTAAAAACTCCAAAATGCAAAGAAATATGATATGCATTGAATGATTCTATTAACATCCAAATTTAATAAAAATTGGGATGTTACATCTTTTTCACCTCATTGCCACCATAGATTCATTCAAATTAAGTGGTTAAATTACCTTGTTTTGATAGGTAAGTAAGTGGGGAAGCTATATTTATGTTGTTCTCCCTACAACAATGTGCACATGTACTTTTTATGGCCTAGCTACATCTATGTATGTTCGTGGTGTTGCATATGTTTGTGGTGTTGCATATGTGTTTGTGTTTGGAGGTGTACGGTATTTGAAATCGATAGTTGCCAATATTTTGCGGAATGTTGATTCATTTCCATTTCGGCGAGAATTTTGGCATTAAGCATTCTTTTTGGTCCTATTTTTAGGAAAGTCATGCAAATTTTTTTCTTGGTTCTAAAATATGGTTTTGCTTTGTACCTTGGCGACCATGGTCCGCATACGATGACCGAAGGCATCGTGAATAGGTTTTTGAGGTCATGAAGGCCGAGATGCTTCAAAAGAACGAGACGGAGATGAGATGTCCGTGTCGAAGATGCAAGATGAAGAGCCTTATTGCGGACCCGGATTCGGGCAGATGCGGGACCACACCGCTCTTGCGTGGTTTCATGGATGGCTATCGGTGGCAAGGTGATGAAGATGACTACGAAGTCGCCCATGGGGGCCGGCAAGAAATGAGGAAGGGCAGCAAGACAACCACCATGCTCGGGCAGGCGAGAAGACGAAGAATCCTCAGGAGATGATCACGACGGTGATGCTTTGTACGGGTCATCATGTAGAAGATGCGGGACATGATGATGAGGTAGATCTTGGGAGCAGACGGGGCAGACGGGCATGATCATGAAGATGATGATGCCGGAGGAGCAGACGACGCTGTACCATCGATGGTCTGGGTGCAGGACCCTCATATTCAAGAGCTGCTTCTCAAGCAGACGGATAACGGAAGAGCTGCCGCCCGAGAGAAAGCCAAGATGGATCAACTTGAGTTAGACGGTTACTCCATTGTATGAAGGATGCAGGCCGAGGATACCCGCTGAAAGTAATGCTCATGGCTCTCGAGATGAAGGTAAAACACAAAATGACCGACGATGCTTCGACGAGAACATGTCATTCTCGGCACGAACGTCTTCCCAAAGGGGAACAAGTGCCCGACCAGTTTGGAGGAGGCTAAGAAAATCGTGTGTCCTCTCGGATTTATCGCACGTGAAATACCATGTGTGCATGAACAATTGCATCATTTATCGGGACGAGCACGCGAGTCTACCATATGTCCGGTTTGGCGTCACTCGATACAAGAAGAGGAAGAAAGCTCCTCGAAAAGTGGTGTGGTACTTTCCGATCACTCCTCGTCGCAGCGGTATTTCATGGACCCTAAGGTAGCAAAGCTCCTGCGTTGGCATGCGGATAGGGAGGAGAAGAAGCGAGAAGATGAGCGCAAATGATCCGGAGATAGATAAAAAGACAAGATGTCGAGTCACCCCTAAGGATGCGAGCCATGTGGCAAGCGTTGAACTTCAAGACCCAGAATTTGGGAAGGATCCAAGGAACATCGTGCTGGGCGCGAGCACCGATGGAGTCAATCCGTTTGGCAGCCGTGAGAAGCACACATAGCACTGGCCTGTGTTTGTGTGGATGTACAACCTTCCCCACAGTTTGTGCATGAAGAGGAAGTACATTCACATGAGTATGCTAATTGAAGGGCCTAAACAACCAGGGAATGACATCAATGCATACCTGGGGCTCTTTGAAAGAGGAGCTTGACACGCTGTGGAAAACGCCAGCCAATACGTGGGACGCCGCAGAGAAAGAATATTTCCCTATGAGAGCCGTGACCGCTCACGACGGTGCACGACTATCTCGATTCTGAATATCTCATGAGGCGGAGGTAGTCCACGGATTTTCCGGATGCGTAAGGTGCATGGATGACACAACGATCGCCAGCTAGATAGAGATCCGGGTCTTGAAAACCGTGTTCATGGGACATCGAAGGTGGCTTCGCGACGATGACCCGTGGAGGAAACGCAAGGATCTGTTCGATGGTGAAACCGAACCCGAAAACGCCCGTGTACAAGGAGCGGCGAGAAATAGACAAGCTGTTGAAAAATTGGAAAGACTGCCTTGCCCGGGAAAAAAAGAAGCAAAAGGCGCCCGAGCCGGGAAAGAGCGAAAAGGCGCCCGAGCGGCTGAAGGTATGGAAAGCGAGGTCTGTTTTACGGGACTTGCCGTCTTGGAAGATCCACCGTGTGCCTCACAGCCTTGATGTCATGCATATCACGAAGGGCGTGTGCGAGAGTCTGCTTGGTACCACACTCAACATGCCGAGAGGACCAAAGATGGGCGAAAGCAAGGGCGGACTTGAAATCAATGGGCATCAAGGTGAGCTTCATGCTAATGATGATGATGATGATGATGATGAGGCGAAGCAGGACCACGATGAAAGTCGTCGCAAAGGCAAAAAGGCCAAGAAGACCGGAAATGACTACCCTCCCGCTGCTTCACTCTAATTCAGGAGGAGATCGAGCAGTTTTCACCGCCTCCTAGGAGTAAAACTTCCCACTGATTACGCTGGGAAGATAAGCAGATACCTAGACCCAACAAGCGAAGTTCGATGGGATGAAGTCTCACGACATCACGCGTCTTGATGACGCAGACATACTTCCAGTTGCAATCCGTGGGATCATGGACGCCGCACGTCCGCGGAAACGCTATTTGGCCTATGCAACTTTTTTCGACGTCATCTCTCGGAAGTCGATTGGCGTGAGAGCAACTCGAGAAGGCTACATGAAGAGATCGTTGGTGATACTATGCGAGCTTGAGATGTACTTCCCGCCCGCATTCTTGACGTTATGGTGCATCCGCTGGTCCATATAGTGGAGGATATCATCCAACTTGGGTCGACGTTCCTCGCACGCGACGATGATGCCATTCGAAAGGATGAATGGTGTCATCAAAGGATACATTCGCAACATGTCACGTCCGGAGGGAAGTATAGCCAGGGGCTTACAATCAAGAGTGCATCTCCTACTGCACGAATTATCTAGGCATTGAGAACCCGTTGGTCTGCCCGTTACCGAGCACCTCGGCGGCTCATTGGATGGGGTCACCGTGAGCGTCGCTGCGAAATGCATGTCGACTTAGAGGGTCGACTTCGCCGACTTTTGAAAGAGCAAACCTAGTCGGCGCTTACAACACATAGGCGTGGTCGATCCTTGGGTGGTAGAGCACAAAACCTTTATTAAGAAGACGCATACAATGACCGAGGCCAACAGAGAGCAGACGGAGATATAATCAAAGAGCACAACTCATGTTTCACGCGTTGGTTCAAGCAGAAGCTTACATGCGTACCCTTTACATGAGGATTCTTCCGGCGGAAGAACAACTCATATTCGCCTTTGTCACAGGGCGCCGAGCACAACCTGATGACCTATGAGGCGTACGATAGCAATGCTTACAAATTCTACACTGAGGCCAAGGACATGAAGAGCGATGGTTATCAGAACTCCGGGGTAAAGATGGAATCCTACACCGGTAACGACAAGGACAGATACTACGGAAGGATCGAGGAGATCTGGGAGCTGAGCTACGCTGGAGAGAAGGTCCCGATGTTCCGTGTCAGATGGGCCAAGAGCGTCCTAAAAGAAGACCGTATTTCACCACCATGGTTATACTCGGGTTAAATCCAAGACCGGGGTAAACGTCACCGCGAAAAATGAGCCATGGGTACTGGCTTCCCAAGTTGACCAATGCTTCTTCATTACCGACCCGTCAAAGCCCGGTCGTGTTGTCCGTGAGGAGAGGCAAAAGGAAGATCATCGGAATGGATGGAGTAGCCAATGAGCAAGACTTCGACAAGTCTGGCGACCGAGGATCGAACATGACGACGACGATGAAGTAGCAGCATACACCACAAGAAGAAGCAGGACCACCCTACCTAAAGGACGTCCGTTCCACGTAAGAACTCCATTTAAGTAAAAAAGAAGGGCAAGAAGATTGTGAACAGATAGCTAGCTAAGATCGATTGTATTTAAATCGTAGCCTTCATTTCTCGATTGTATTTCATGGGCACTTTTTGAACTATCATGAATATTTTAAATTTCATGGACACTCGATCTCGATCCCTCCATCTCGATCGCTATCCCACCTCGCCAGATCCGGTCCCCTCGTCAGCCGAGCACCCCCAGTCCACCGGCCGCCGCCACGACCCCCGCACCCTCGATTCCCTACTCAACCGCCACACCGACCCCGCACCCTCCCTATTCAACACGCCGCCGACCCCCCGCACCCCGCACCCTCCCCCGCTCCACCGGCATTACTGTTTGATGATATTTTTAAAAAAATTATTACTGTCGTATAAAAAAAATTACTGTTATGATTTAAACAAGTTTGAACATATTTAAACACAAATAAGTATCAAACAGCATTTTAAATGCATAAAAATTGTGGAGCTCGGGAATTGAACCCAGGACCTCTGGTGTGAGGCTGCTGCGACCGGTCGAGCTAGTAGAGGGAGCTTGATGTGGATCAGTCGGTGGAAGATAACCTGTTGGCTCGAGCAGAAATCAAAAAAATACTAATGGCGCGCAGGCGAGGTGCGCCATTAGTATGGATGTACTTATGGCGCACCTAGGTGTGGTGCGCCATTAGTATTGTGCCGCCCCACCATCCATACTTCCTCCCGGCCCTCGATCCCCTTCCCTCTCCTCTCCTCGCCCTCGCCCTCGATCCCTTCCCTCTCTCCTCTCCGGCGCGCTGCCCCGCCGCCTCGGCCAGCCGCCCACGCCGCCTCGGCGCCTCGGCGCCCGCCCGCTCCTCCTCGGCGCCTCTCCCCAGCCCAAGCCCAAGGCCGCTCCGCCTCCACCTCCTCCGCCTCCGCCCGTCCAGCCAGGCGCGCCATGTGGGCCGTCCCGTCCTTGTGACAGCTTCCTCGCTCTTGGGCGCCGGCGCGTCGCCCGCCGCCTTGTGACCTCTCACGACCTCAGCATGACGCCTTGCCTCGATCTCTCCCTCCTGAGCTCCTCCCGACTACCTCCCTTCTAGGTAATTGTTGCAACTTTCTTAGTATTTGTAGATAAGTATGTGGAGCATGATGATAAAGTTGGTTTATAAAAGTATGGGTGGGCGCCATCGACATGAAGAATCATCTTTGTGCTTTGTGCTTGGGAGACTTAAGTATCGTGTCATGTTTGTGAGCCGTTTTGTTCTTCTTAAACGTGATTAACCATGTCTTGATTGGTGGCAATTTTAATTTTTTATGCTGTTCCTGGCCTTTGTCGTAGTATGCTCTAAGTTTGCTCTATGTTGGCCGCTGCATGCGGCCGGGCTGAACTAGCACCGCATATCAAATGATGTTGCTACTGCCCTGCTCCGTTTTAGAAAGCAATGTGAATGCAGTACACATTGGTTGAGGTTATAAACTGGACCAATACAAATCGAAGGAACTTGAGATCACAGGTTGCGAAACAAATGCAGAGTGTCCTCAAGAGACATCAGATTCGAGGTTTCAATCACGTAAAAAGTGAAACAATGTGTCCGGCTGCTTCAGCTTGTCGTGTTTATGATTGAAACCATCATTGTTGTCTCATGCTTCATGTTGCAACTTGTAAACCTGCAGACGAATTGTGAGTAAATGAGTAATCGATGCTTGTGTTGTTAGTTTGCCACCTACGTAAACATGTCGAAACATGTATAGGTCGGCATCTCCGTGAAATTTCTCTTGGGCCCTCCTCCACTTGCCTTGCACCGGTGGAGTGCTGATCTTATTGCCGGGATCAATTAAGCGTAGTGCTGCCAGGTCCATCATTGGTGGATTTTTTTACTTGTTGTAGTTCTTATTTGCTAGGCATATCACCTTACAATGAGTTGTGGGTGAAAATACCGAGCTAATCGATATTTGAGTCCATTCGCAACTGCTCCCATTAAGTTAAAGATCAACAAATTTAGTTACTAGGGGGTTACACGGACGCCTCGCAAGATAGATGCACATATCTACCTTTCACGCTAGTGAAATCTCTGATGCATCCTTCGCTCGAGGATTCCTTTCTCATTATATATTGTAGTTTAAGTGCACAACTGAACTTTTAGCTTCAACAAAGCAACGATGGATATTTAATTACTTTTGTTCCTTTTCGTTTAGTAGGTTTTGGTGGCGACAGTGTGTATCCCCATATAGGTTTTGGCAGCAGTGTATCTCTCAAGTACCAGGCTCGCCATAGCATTAGCGAGGATTTTGTCGGCCAGACTTTGAGGTCGGTTAACTTTGTCATTGTTCAACAAGACTCAACTATTTCAATCTATCGTTATTTACGTCGCCAGACTTTGAGGTCAGTTGGTATTGATTATGCTAATGTGGGGATTTTGAGCTGTTTTCTAACATGTCTTCTTTTAGTGTACTTGTCTCCCCGCTTGTTGGTTACTTCTCATGGTTAGAAGATGTGTTGTAGCTTTTCTTAGACTTGTACTGTAAATGGATTTGGTTGTAATAGAAATGACATTTCTCTACTCAAACTCATTATATTGGAATTATTTGAAACCCGTTTATTTCATCTGGTGAGACTTGTCTGTCTTCAGGCTCAGCTGCCGCAGGGCTGTTAGACATGAGCAGCCGCCAATTAATTCTGCTCCTGGTGTTCCCCACTTGCGATTAATAAGAAAGTATTTTGGTTTTGCAAGATTACGTGTTTTACTACTAGCACAATTATGCATTGTCTTGTGTCTCGCCGTAACACCTAATGACCTTCCTTTAATTGGCACACCTACGTTCCTAAATATGAGATGTTTTCACAGTTCAACTAAAGCATCAAAAGCGTCTTACGTTTAAAACAAGAGGTAGTACTTGCTAAAGTTACTACACTCCATTCCAAAATACTTGTCTTGGTTTTAATTCAGATTTGAACTAAAACAACGACAAGTGTTTTGGAAACAGAGGAGTAAATACTAGGAAAGTTTCTTCTTCACACATACTCAAAAGCGAGCTTTTCTCACAGGACACTATAAATCACGTAGACAAGAAAGGGTGGAAACAATAAAAGCAAGCGAGAACTCTAATACACAGCAAAGTTATTACGATCCAAGATTGCTTGTAGTGGTTTGTCCAAAATGTTGAATGATACTGCTTGGAGATGCATATATTGTTTCACCTCTTCACATGCCAATGTATTTTCCATGTTGTGATGAAGGCCTTTTTGCCTTGTCCACGAGAGGCCCTTTGAGTTTCTTTGGAATGTCGATTAACTTCCGTTCCAAAGAATTGGTACTCCATATGTCCTATTTTCAGCAAAGGTCATGCTGAAATTTTCCGTGAATTTTAGCATGACTTTGCTAAAAATAGGACATATGGGGTACTTGTGACTAATGCATGGGCCGGGTACTTGTGACTAATGATGAAAGCTTAGGCTTTTAGGGTGCCTCGGCATCGAAAAACCCTCAATGATAAAAGCTTAGCTTTTAGGATGCCTCGGTGTCGACAAACCCTAAATGATGAGACCATGATCTTGTTCCTTGACAATAACCAACTTTTGACCAAACTTTGTTCCTATTTAGAGAGAAACATGGCCAACAACGATGAGGCCGGGGTTCAAGGCAAGGCATTCAGGAGCTGTCCCGGAGATGGAGGAACAACCTCACTTGTATGAGGACGCGGCCTTCCCCACCGATCCTGAGACCACTGATGGTACCGCCGAGGATGACCCCACTGATGCCACCACTGAAGGTGCCGCCGAGGATGCCACCACTGATGATGGCGGCGCACACACAGATGGCAGCCAACCGAAGAGGCAACGGAAGGACCGGCGCCCACCGTGCTCCACACCCTCAAGGAGGAAGTTATCAAGTGGACTCCGACGGGAATCCAACGCGCCGAACGAATAGTCAAGGGGTACTTCGCTTCAGCTCGGTGCATTCTCCGAGCACCGTCTCGATCAACACCAAGAACCCGAGGCATCGACCGAGGGAATTTGGCGCATAACCTCCTCTTCTTCACGAAGCCGGACGAACGATACAAGTTCCCCGCTGAATTTGAAAACACAAGCCTCAAAGGTAATAAAGTGAACAATGCTGCCCTCAGCAAGATGAGCAAGGCCCTGTCTACTTGGAAAAGCAATGTGAAGAGAATGATCGAGAAAGGTGAGAGTTATGAGAAGATCAAGGAGAAAAATCCTTCGATCACCGAAGATGACTACAACGACTTCAAGATCAACTGCTCGAGCACCGCAAACTCCGAATCAAGTCAGTGGGGGAAAGAAATGCGGGAGCTGAACTTAGAGGAACACACACTCGGTCCCTTGATTACAGAGTGGCGGAGCCTATATGGGACAAGGAGGAGGCGGACTGCGCCGAGCAAGGCCTACCGCCCTCTTCGATAAATACGGTGACAAGCAGACCAGGAACTTTGTCGGGGCCGGTACAAGAAGGACCCGAAAACAAAGGAGCTTACCACGGATCCGAAGACCAGGGCGCTTGAGCTTGTTCTGGTAAGGAATACACCCCCATGTAATTAACTCCATATGGTTGCATTCTAATTAATGAAGCCAAATTTCTAAATGGTTCACATTCCTTCCGCAGCGATCGAAAGCAGAGCGCTGGGTCGACTAAGAGCAACCCTTGGGACACCACTCTAAATAGGGCGTTGAATGTAATGAAGAACAAGGATAAGCTCGAAGAAGCCGACGTCGGCTGGTCATGTGGCGGCAAAGTCTTGTCGACAAAATGGTCTTCATACTATAACAATGGTGGGCGAAAGGAGAAAAAGACCAGCTCGGAAAGCCAGGCGCGCGAGGTTCAAGAACTCAAGGCACAGGTGGCGCGGATTCCGGAGATTGTCCAAGAGCAAGTGCAACAACAACTCGGAGCGACGATCACCACCATTGTGCCTACCTTGATCGAGGGGTTGAGTGCGTGGATTGCGGGCGGCCAACAGGGGCCGCCCCCGATTCCTAGCTTCACGGCCAGCAACTCGCTGAACGCGATGGCGGGGACATTGGTGTCTCCGGCGGATGCGGCATTGGTGTATCTGACGCCGCACGGGAGCTTAATGCACCCGGTGTACGCCGCCGCCACCTCTGCAGCAAGCGACCCTCCGATTAATCTGCACGCCCGCCGTTGGCGGTGCCTCGACATTAGCTGAGCTCGACGCCATCATCACGGTAACTAATTAAGCCTCTCTCGGCCGAGGACTTCATCTCCTTGCCTTTGACTAGGCATCCCTGACGCTCTACATGTTTTCGCAGGGCGCCGCCGATGTTCCGTGCACTCTCCTGCACTTCGTGAACAACGAGTTGGTCGATGTTGCCAAGGGCAAAATCGTTCAACCGGGCAACCCCTTGTTCCACGGTACCCAGATGCCACCCAACTTGTTTAGGGTTCAACTGGTTCGGGTGCTGCCAGGCTGCGACGAGTTGTTACCTCCGATTCGACCCGGGGGCCGGCGATGATGACGTGATGACCCTCGGCGCCGAAGCTGGCCCTGCTTTGGCGAAGAGCCAGATTCGTTTGGGGCGGGGACACCACCCCAAAGACAACACCGCCCGATCATGCCGGCGCCTAAGTCGGCCCCATGGCAAGACCGCCGCAACGGTGCCGGACATCCATATGCCACTTGATCCAACCATGCATATGGCTCAGGATCAGAACTACGACGACGACGATACATTTGCCAACGTCGATTAGTACTTTGCCGATCATGGGTACCGTGGCGACTTCATGGGGCCTCCTTCAAGAACCCAACCCAACAAAAGACGTCGCGCGATCTAGCTGGTACCGCTGGAGAAGCCAAGTTGCAACAGCGCTGCTCGCCGCTCAGCTCTCGTGAGACGCCTCCAATGCCGACTTCACCGAGCCTCGGATAGGCGAGGTGCGAAATATTATCAGCCCCAACACACTCAAGAAGGCGATGCTGTGAGCAGAACTCGTCCCATTACAGGAGAAGAAGAAGGCATGCAAAAGAAAGACTAACAAAGTGCGGGCCAGCGGCACCGGAAAATGCGATCCGTGCTCGGGACGGCCACCTTCACCGAGGATATCTCGAGGAGGGTGCATGTGGCGGGTAGGGCGATGCTACCGACAAATATGCTCAATGCTGCAACCCGGTGCTATGCGGAGTCTGCATGATGTTGTTCTTTCTTTGGAGAAGCGGCGTCTCGAGAGAAGGATGTGGCATACCCGGTTTCGTGGCCAAGGTGCCAGAGGGCAAGGGCTTTGTGGATAACTCCATCGGGCGCATAATCGTCCTGCGGTTTGATGACATCCACGCTATGTTGAACCTTCATCCGCTGCACTACACCTTCGTTCGGCTATTTTCGCTGAATATGGAATGCGGATCATTCGCGACAAGACCCGGACATCGTGATAGTCGACCCCTTCTACATGCGTGCCAAGATCTTGGGCAGCGCTGGGACCGCAAGTCGCGAAGTTCTTACCTCGAAGGCGTCATTACGGCAAACCAAGATAAGGATAACTTCCTCGTGCCTTACTTTCCGAGTAAGTCCTCCCTCAACCGCCCGTAACATATGAATTCTTAGATTTGATCGCTTTTTCTTTTAACATTCCGTGTTTTCTGCAAAGGACACACATTGCACGCTCATCCTCTAAGCCCCAAATATTCCATGGCCACGTATTTCGACCCGGACCGTCACCGAACGTAGACTACACAAATGTCAAGATGGTTCTTGATGATGTTCTCCTGCCACGCCCAATCTGGAGGCACCTTCACTAGGCCTATTCGTAAATACGGCAAGCACGTGTTCTCCCCTGTCTGACGTTCTGCGCTGCGTCAAGCGGCCGCTTTGTGATCGGAAGGGTGCCTACTACGCCATCCATCACATGCGGCGATCGACGGGACCATCATCAACTTCGCTACCGAGTAAACTCAAAGATTGGGCCATGGCGTGTCGGCAATCCAGACGCGGACATCAGACAAGAATTCTTTCGCATCGATGGAGTTTGTGGAAATCATCCATCAAGATGTCCTTCGTACCTCGGGGCAGTTCTACCTCAGAAATCAACCGTCCAACAGTGACATCGACACAATGCTACAAATGCAGGCTGACAACGCCCGTTATTTCATGACTCCCACGGTGAGCGGCGGCTTCATCCACGCCCGTCCCTTGAGTCGAGTCGAAAGCGGTGATGCTGTGTCTAGTTCTCAAACATCGATTGGCTCATGTTGTAATTAAACTTTAATGAACTTGTAGTATGTCTCTTTGGTTTTGAGATTCGTTCAACTTAGATGTAATCGATGCTATTAATGTCTTGCTTTTCTCTTCCGATCGTTCTCATTGCATACTTATATATTGCTTATGTATTGTCCGTGAATTGGTACTAACGCTTCGTTTGGCTAGTGCATAGCGATGCCGTCGTATGTCGTGGTACAAGGGTAAGGTTCCCGGAGTCTCTGACGATCGGGAGGAGTGTCGGAGACAGGTTCACCGATTCAGCGGTAACAGTTACAAAGGGTACACCACTAGGGCCGAGGCCGAATCTAGATACGCCCGCTATCTAAGCGGAGAGGGGAGGGAGCGTTGGAGGAACCGGATGAAGACGAGTTTCATCGTGATGATGCTCATCGTGATGACCGCAGCTCGCTTCTATGTGATGGTAGTTTAGATGATCGATATCGACTTGTAATGTGAAGACAAACTCGCTACTCGCGGTCTCGAGACTTGTAATATAATGTTCTATCTTTGTTCGGTCTTTTCAATTCGGAGACTAATATGATGAATTGTATTAGGAGACTAATATGATGAATTGTATTCAGAGACTAATCTTCTATTGTATTCGATGAATCTGTTGTTGATGTGTGCTGTCTATATTTTGTCCAATTATACATTTTGTAACATGCAAAAACAGAAACTTCGCTACTCGCGGTCTCGAGACTTGTAATATAATGTTCTATCTTTGTTCGGTCTTTTCAATTCGGAGACTAATATGATGAATTGTATTCGGAGACTAATATGATGAATTGTATTCAGAGACTAATCTTCTATTGTATTCGATGAATCTGTTGTTGATGTGTGCTGTCTATATTTTGTCCAATTATACATTTTGTAACCTGTGCAAAAAAACAGAAAATAAAAAAATAAAAAAAAACCTAATATTCATACTAATGGCGCATCACATGACAGTGCGCCATTAGTATGCCAAAGGATACTAATGGCGCATCATGAAGCGAAGGCGCCATTAGTATGCCGGGTTACTAATGGCGCATCTTGTTGTTGTGCGCCATTAGTATGCCAAAGCACTGGTATACATGGCCCCACAGGAGGCATACTAATGGCGCCTTGTTGTATATACTAATGGCGCATCGAGGTGCGCCATTAGTACTCAGATACTAATGGCGCACCAGTGGTGCGCCATTAGTAAAATATACTAATGGCGTGGCACTAATGGAGCACCACTAATGCGCCATTAATGGCCAAATTAGGTGCGCCATTAGTAGGCCTTTTCCTAGTAGTGAATTTGTTCTAGTATCGAGTTGTAATCTTTGAGTTGTAAATAAATAGAAGTGTGATGATCATCATTAATAGAGCATTGTCCCAAAAAAAAGAGAAAGGCCAAATAAAAGAAAGGGAAGGCCCAAAAAAATGAAAAGGGGCAATGCTACTATCCTTTTTTTCCACACTTGTGCTTCAAAGTAGCACCATAATCTTCATGATAGAGAATCTCTTGTTTTTCACTTTCATATACTAGTGAGAATTTTTCATTATAGAACTTGGCTTGTATATTCCAACAATGGGCCTCCTCAAGTGCCCTAGGTCTTCGTGAGCAAGCAAGTTGGATGCACACCCACTTAGTTTCTTTTGTTGAGCTATCATACATTTATAGCTCTAGTGCATCCGTTGCATGCCAATCCCTACTCCTTGCATTAACATCAATCGATGGGCATATCCATAGCTCATTGATTAGCCTCGTTGATGTGAGACTTTCTCCTTTTTTGTCTTCTCCACATAACCCCCATCATCATACTCTATTCCACCCATAGTGCTATATCCATGGCTCACGCTCATGTATTGCGTGAAGGTTTATAAAGTTTGAGATTACTAAAGTATGAAACAATTGCTTGGCTTGTCATCGGGGTTGTGCATAATGAGAGCATTCTTGTGTGACGAAAATGGAGCATGACTAAACTATATGATTTTGTAGGGATGAACTTTCTTTGGCCATGTTATTTTGAGAAGACATAATTGCTTAGTTAGTATGCTTGAAGTATTATTATTTTTATGTCAATATTGAACTTTTATCTTGAATCTTTCGGATCTGAATATTCATAACACAATTAAGAAGAATTACATTGAAATTATGCCTAGTAGCATTCCACATCAAAAAATTTGTTTTTTATCATTTACCTACTCGAGGACGAGCAGGAATTAAGCTTGGGGATGCTTGATACGTCTCCAACGTATCTATAACTTTTGATTGGTCCATGCTATATTATATTTTGTTTTGGACATTATTGGGCTTTATTATACACTTGTATATTATTTTTGGGACTAACCTATTAACCGGAGGCCCAACCCAGAATTGCTGTTTTTTGCCTATTTCAGAGTTTTGCAGAAAAAGAATATGAAACGGAGTCCAAACGGAATGAAACCTTCGGGAACGTGATTTTCGGAACGAACAAGATCGAGAGGACTTGGACCCTACGTCAAGAAAGCTACCAGGAAGCCACGAGGTAGGGGGCGTGCCTACCCCCCAGGCGCTCCCTCCACCCTCGTGGGCCCCACGTTGCTCCACCGACGCATTCTTCCTCCTCTGTATGTACCCACGCACCCCCAAACTACCAGACACGGAGCCAAAAACCTAATTCCACCGCCGCAACCTTCTGTACATCCATGAGATCCCATGTTGGGGCCTGTTCGAGCTTTCACGTGGGGGGCATCGATCACGGAGGGCTTCTACATCAACACCATAGCCTCTCCGATGATGTGTGAGTAGTTTACCTCAGACCTTCGGGTCCATAGTTATTAGCTAGATGGATTCTTCTCTCTTTCTGGATCTCAATACAATGTTCTCCCCCTCTCTTGTGGAGATTATTCGATGTAATCTTCTTTTGTGGTGTGTTTGTTGAGGCCGATGAATTGTGGGTTTATGAACAAGTTTATCTATGAACAATATTTGAAAATTTTGAATTCTTTTATTTATGATTGGTTATCTTTGCAAGTCTCTTCGAATTATCAGTTTGGTTTGGCCTACTAGATTGATCTTTCTTGCAATGGGAGAAGTGCTTAGCTTTGGGTTCAATCTTATGGTGTCCTTTCGGTGGCAGTTGGGGCAGCAAGGCACGATTGTATTGTTGCCATTGAGGATAACAAGATGGGGTTTTTATCATATTGCATGAATTTATCCTTCTACATCATGTCATCTTGCTTAAAAGCGTTACTCTGTTCTTATGAACTTAATACTCTAGATGCATCTTGGATAGCGGTCGATGTGTGGAGTAATAGTAGTAGATGTAGTAGGAGTCGGTCTACTTGTCTTGGACGTGATGCCTATATACATGATCATACCTAGATATTCTCATAACTATGCTCAATTCTATCAATTGCTCAATAGTAATTTGTTCACCCACCGTAAATACTTATGCTCTTGAGAGAAGCCACTAGTGAAACCTATGGCCCCCGGGTCTATTTTCCATCATATTAATCTTCCAACACTTAGTTATTTTTATTGCTTTCTATTTTACTTAGCATCTTTATCATAAAAATACCAAAAATATATCTTTTGTCATATCTATCAGATCTCACTCTCGTAAGTGATCGTGCAGGGATTGACAACCCCTTATCACGTTGGTTGCGAGGATTTATTTGTTTGTGTAGGTGCGAGGGACTCGCGCGTAGCCTCCTACTGGATTGATACCTTGGTTCTCAAAAACTGAGGGAAATACTTACGCTACTGTGCTGCATCATCCCCTCCTCTTCGGGGAAAACCAACGCAAGCTCGAGACGTAGCAGGGTCACATTATCGTGAGTCTCTGCTCGTCTCCGCAAGCTAATAATACACTATGGTTTGGGTATTTGTTCTGAGTTGGCCTTTGGCCTTTACGCACTAACCACCACGCGAGAATAGTTATGGGCCTCGATGATGTAGTATCAACCGAAGCTTTGTCAAACGTCCAGTTCAACATTGCGGCATGGTTGGGCCGACACCATCCTGTAGTGGTGGAGCCTGGACCCGCTCTGCACGCAACGACCCGAAGTGCAACAGGCGATGGACCCAGACCCCGAAGTGCTTAGGATGTAGACCGGCGGGGACCTCTCTGCTGAGCCAAGGTAGGGCTATGCTACCTCTTGAGCATGCGTTGGTTTTCCCTTGAAGAGGAAAGGGTGATGTAGCAAAGTAGCGTAAGTATTTCCCTCAGTTTTGAGAACCAAGGTATCAATCCAGTAGGAGGCCACACGCAAGTCCCTCGTACCTACACAAACAAATAAGAACCTTGCAACCAACGCGATAAAGGGGTTGTCAATTCCTTCACGGCCACTTGCAAAAGTGAGATCTGATAGAGATGATAAGATAATATTTTCGGTATTTTTATGATAAAGATTGAAAGTAAAGATTGCAAAGTAAATTAGATTGGAAACTTATATGATGGAAAATAGACCCGGGGCCATAGGTTTCACTAGTGGCGCTCTCAAGATAGCATAAGTATTACGGTGGGTGAACAAATTCATCGTCGAAAGCAATTGATATAAAAGTGCATAGTTATGAGAATATCTAGGCATGATCATGTATAAAGGCATGACGTCTGCGACATAAGTAGACCAAACGATTCTCGCATCTACTACTATTACTCCACACATCGATCGCTATCCAAAGCATGCATCTAGAGTATTAAGTTCATAAGAACAAGAGTAACGATTAGGGCAAGATGACATGATGTAGAGGGATAAACTCAAGCAATATGATATAAAACCCATCTTTTTATCCTTGATGGCAACAATACAATACGTGTTGTTTCTCCTACTGTCACTGGGATCGAGCAATGCAAGATTGAACCCAAAGCTAAGCACTTCTCCCATTGCAAGAAAGATCAATCTAGTAGGCCAAACCAAACCGGATAATTCAAGAGACTTGCAAAGATAACCAATCATACATAAAAGAATTCAGAGAAGATTCAAATATTGTTCATAGATAATCTTGATCATAATCCCACAATTCATCGGATCTCGACAAACACACCGCAAAAAGAGTTACAGCGAATATATCTCCAAGAAGATCGAGGAGAACTTTGTATTGATATCCAAGGAGAGAGAAGAAGCCATCTAGCTAATAACTATGGACCCGAAGGTCTGTGGTAAACTACTAACACATCATCGGAGAGGCTATGGTTGAAGGAAATATGCCCTAGAGGCAATAATAAAGTTATTATTTATTTCCTCATATCATGATAAATGTTTATTATTCATGCTAGAATTGTATTAACCGGAAACATGATACATGTGTGAATACATAGACAAACATATAAGTCACTAGTATGCCTCTACTTGACTAGCTCATTAATCAAAGATGGTTATGTTTCCTAACCATAGACATGTGTTGTTATTTGATTAATGGGATCACATCATTAGGAGAATGATGTGATTGACATGACCCATTCCATTAGCCTAGCACTTGATCGCTTAGTATATTGCTATTGCTTTCTTCATGACTTATACATGTTCCTAACTATGAGATTATGCAACTCCTGCCACCGGAGGAACACTTTAGGTGCTACCAAATGTCACAACGAATCGGGTGATTATGAAGGAGTACTACAGGTGTCTCCAAAGGTACATGTTGGGTTGGCGATTTTCGAGATTAGGTTTTGTCACTCCGATTGCTCTGAGAGGTATCTCTGGGCCTTCTCGGTAATACACATCACATAAGCCTTGCAAGCATTGCAACTAATAAGTTAGTTAAGTAGATGATGTATTATGGAACGAGTAAAGAGACTTGCCGTAACGCAGATTGAACTAGGTATTGGATACCGACGATCGAATCTCGGGCAAGTAACATACCGATGACAAAGGGAACAACGTATGTCGTTATGCGGTTTGACCGATAAAGATCTTCTTAGAATATGTAGGAACCAATATGGGCATCCAGGTTCCGCTATTGGTTATTGACCAAGAATAGTTCTAGGTCATGTCTACATAGTTCTCGAACCCGTAGGGTCCGCACGCTTAATGTTACGATGACAGTTTTATTATGAGTTTACAAGTTTTGATGTACCGAAGTTTGTTTGGAGTCCCAGATGTGATCACGGACATGACGAGGATTCTCGAAATGGTCGAGACATAAAGATTGATATATTGGAAGCCTATATTTGGATATCGGAATGGTTCCGGGTGAAATCGGGATTTTACCGGAACACCGTGGGGATCTGGAACCCTCCCGGGTTAATGGGCTTTAGTGGGCCATGTGGGAGAAGAGGAGGGCGGCGGGGGCAGGCCGTGCGCCCCTCCCACCCCTAGTCGAATAGGACAAGGAGAGGGGCGGCGCCTTCCTCTTTCCCTTCCCCTTCCTTCTCCAACAAGGCAAGAGGGGAGTCCTACTCCCGGGAGTAGGACTCCTCCAGCGCACCCCCTTGGGGCGGCCGCACCTCCCTCCCTCCTTTATATACGGGGGCAGGGGAGCACCCTAGAACACCCCAGTTGATCTACGGATCGTTCCTTAGCCGTGTGCGGTGCCCCCCTCCACCATATTCCACCTCGGTCGTATCGTCGCAGAGTTTAGGCGAAGCCCTGCGCCGGTAGAGCATCATCATCGTCACCACGCCGTCGTGCTGACGGAACTCATCCCTGACACCCTGCTGGATCGGAGTCCGGGGATCGTCATCGAGCTGAACGTGTGCAGAACTCCGAGGTGCCGTGACGCTCGGTACTTGGATCGGTCGGATCGTGAAGACGCATTTACTACATCAACCGCGTTGTGATAACGCTTCCGCTTACGGTCACGAGGGTACGTGGACAATACTCTCCCCTCTCGTTGCTATGGCATCACCATGATCTTGCATGTGCGTAGGGAAATTTTTGAAATTACTACGTTCCCCAACAAAGGGCTTCCGAGCCAGGTTTTATGCGTTGATGTTATATGCACGAGTAGAACACAAGTGAGTTGTGGGCGATACAAGTCATACTGCTTACCAACATGTCATACTTTGGTTCGGCGGTATTGTGAGATGAAGCGGCCCGGACCGACATTACGCCAGACGCTTACGCCGAGACTGGTTTTCACCGCCGCGAGCACTCGTTGCTTAAAGGTGACTGGCGGGTGTCTGGCTCTCTCACTTTAGTTGAACCGAGTGTGGCTACGCCCGGTCCTTGCGAAGGTTAAAACAGCACCAACTTGACAAACTATCGTTGTGGTTTTGATGCGTAGGTAAGAACGGTTCTTGCTCAGCCCGTAGCAGCCACGTAAAACTTGCAACAACAAAGTAGAGGACGTCTAACTTGTTTTTGCAGGGCATGTTGTGATGTGATATGGTCAAGACGTGATGCTATATTTTATTGTATGAGATGATCATGTTTTGTAAACGAGTTATCGGCAACTGGCAGGAGCCATATGGTTGTCGCTTTATTGTTTGAAATGCAAACGCCATGTAATTGCTTTACTTTATCACTAAGCGGTAGCGATAGTCGGAGAAGCAATAGTTGGCGAGACGACAACGATGCTACGATGGAGATCCAGGGGTGGCGCCGGTGACGATGGTGAACACGACGGTGCTTCGGAGATGGAGATCACAAGCACAAGATGATGATGGCCATATCATATCACTTATATTGATTGCATGTGATGTTTATCCTTTATGCATCTTATCTTGCTTTGATTGACGGTAGCATTTTAAGATGATCTCTCACTAAAAATTATCAAGACGTGTTCTCCCCGAGTATGCACCGCTGCCAAAGTTCGTCGTGCCTGCAGACACCACGTGATGATCGGGTGTGATAAGCTCACGTCCATCTACAACGGGTGCAAGCCAGTTTTGCACACGCAGAATACTCAGGTTAAACTTGACGAGCCTAGCATATGCAGATATGGCCTCGAACACGGAGGCCGAAAGGTCGGCGTGAATCATATAGTAGATATGATCAACATAGTGATGTTCACCATTGAAAACTACTCCATCTCACGTGATGATCGGTTATGGTTTAGTTGATTTGGATCACGTGATCACTTAGATGACTAGAGAGATGTCTGCCTAAGTGGGAGCTCTTGAGTAATATGATTAATTGAACTTAAATTTATCATGAACTTAGTACTGATAGTATTTTGATTATCTATGTTTGTAGATAGATGGCTCGTCTTTGTTGTTCCGTTGAATTTTAATGCGTTCCTTGAGAAAGCAAAGTTGAAAGATGATGGTAGCAATTACACGGATCGGGTCCAGAATTTGAGGATTATCCTCATTGCTGCACAGTAAGAATTACGTCTGGAAGCACCGCTGGTGCCAGTGCCTGCTGCAGGAGCAACGCCGAAGTTGTGAACGTCTGGCAGAGCAAAGCTGATGACTACTCTATAGTTCAAAGTTGTGCCATGCTTTACGGCTTAGAATCGGGTCTTCAACGACGCTTTTGAACGTCATGGAGCATATGTGATG
Organism: Aegilops bicornis; assembly: GCA_021605145.1. Lineage (NCBI taxonomy): Eukaryota > Viridiplantae > Streptophyta > Magnoliopsida > Poales > Poaceae > Aegilops > Aegilops bicornis. The sequence continues at coordinate 1,693,961 of JAHIAL010000018.1, read as the reverse complement.
TTCCAAGAGTTGAAGTTAATATTTCAAGCAAATGCCGGATTGAGAGATATGAAGTCTCCAATAAGTTCTATAGCTGCAAGATGGAGGAGAATAGTTACATCGTTGAGCATATACTCAAAATGTCTGGGTATAATAATCACTTGATTCAACTGGGAGTTAAACTTCTGGATGATAGTGTCATTGATAGAATTCTCCAATCACTGCCACCAAGCTTCGTGATGAACTATAATATGCAAGGGATGACCAAAACAATTCCCGAGCTCTTCGCAATGCTAAAAGTTGTGGAGGTAGAAATCAAGAAAGAGCATCAAGTGTTGATGGTCAACAAGACCACTAGTTTCAAGAAAAAGGGCAAAGGAAAGAAGAAGGGGAAATTCAAAAAGAACATCAAGAAAGTTGCTGCTCAAGAGAAGAAACACAAGTCTGGACCTAAGCCTGAAACAGAGTGTTTTTACTGCAAGTAAACTGGACACTGGAAGCGGAACTGCCCCAAGTATTTGGCGGATAAGAAGGATGGCAAGGTGAACAAAGGTATATGTGATATATATGTTATTGATGTGTACCTTACTAGAGCTCGTAGTAACACCTGGGTATTTGATACTGGTTCTGTTGCTAATATTTGCAACTCGAAACAGGGATTATGGAATAAGCGAGCACCGCCAAGGACGAGGTGACGGGGCGTGGAAAACGGTTCCAAAGTCGATGTGATCGCGGTCGGCACGCTACCTCTACATCTACCTTCGGGATTAGTTTTAGACCTAAATAATTGTTATTTGGTGCCAGCGTTGAGCATGAACATTATATCTGGATCTTGTTTGATGCGAGAAGGTTATTCATTTAAATCAGAGAATAATGGTTGTTCTATTTATATGAGTAATATCTTTTATGGTCATGCACCCTTGAAGAGTGGTCTATTTTTATTAAATCTCGATAGTAGTAATACACATATTCATAATGTCGAAGCCAAAAGATGCAAAGTTAATAATGATAGTGCAACTTATTTGTGGCACTGCCGTTTAGGTCATATCGGTGTAAAGCGCATGAAGAAACTCCATACTGATGGACTTTTGGAATCACTTGATTATGAATCACTTGGTACTTGCGAACCGTGCCTCATAGGCAAGATGACTAAAACACCGTTCTCCCGTTCTATGGAGAGAGCAACAAATTTGTTGGAAATCATACATACAGATGTATGTGGTCCGATGAATGTTGAAGCTCGTGGCGGATATCGTTATTTTCTCACCTTCACAGATGATTTAAGCAGATATGGGTATATCTTCTTAATGAAACATAAATCTGAAACATTTGAAAAGTTCAAAGAATTTCAGAGTGAAGTTGAAAATCATCATAACAAGAAAATAAAGTTTCTACGATCTGATCGTGGAGGAGAATATTTGAGTTACGAGTTTGGTCTACATTTGAAAAATTGCGGAATAGTTTCGCAACTAACGCCACCGAACACCACAGCGTAATGGTGTGTCCGAACGTCAGAATCGTACTTTACTAGATATGGTGCGGTCTATGATGTCTCTTACCGATTTACCGCTATCGCTTTTGGGGTTATGCTTTAGAGACGGCCACATTCACGTTAAATAGGGCACCATCAAAATCCGTTAAGACGACTCCTTATGAACTATGGTTTGGCAAGAAACCAAAGTTGTCGTTTCTGAAAGTTTGGGGCTGCGATGCTTATGTGAAAAAACTTCAACCTGATAAGCTTGAACCCAAATCGGAAAAATGTGTCTTCATAGGATACCCAAAGGAAACAGTTGGGTAAACCTTCTATCACAGATCCGAAGGCAAGACATACGTTGCTAAGAATGGATACTTTCTAGAGAAGGAGTTTCTCTCGAAAGAAGTGAGTGGGAGAAAAGTGGAACTTGATGAGGTACCAGTACCAGCTCCCTTATTGGAAAATGGTTCATCACGTAAATCAGTTCTGTGACACCTACACCAATTAGTGAGGAAGTTAATGATGATAATCATGAAACTTCAGATCAAGTTTCTACCGAACTACGAGGGTCAACTAGAGTAAGATCCGCACTGAGTGGTACGGTAATCCTATTCTGGAAGTCATGTTACTTGACCATGGTGAACCTACAAACTATGAAGAAGCGATGGTGAGCCCAGATTCCGCAAAATGGCTGGAAGCCATGAAATCTGAGATGGGATCCATGTATGAAAACAAAGTATGGATTTTGGTTGACTTGCCCGATGATCGGCAAGCCATTGAGAATAAATGGATCTTTAAGAAGAAGACCGACTGATGGTAATGTAATCGTTTATAAAGCTCGATTTGTTGCGAAAGGTTTTCGACAAGTTCAAGGGTTGACTACGATGAGACTTTCTCACCCGTAGCGATGCTAAAGTCTGTCCGAATCATGTTAGCAATTGCTGCATTTTATGATTATGAAATTTGGCAAATGGATGTCAAAACTGCATTCTTGAATGGATTTCTAGAAGAAGAGTTGTATATGATGCAACCAGAAGGTTTTGTTGATCCAAAAGGTGCTAACAAAGTGTGCAAGATCCCCGATCAATTTATGGTGCAGTGCAAGCTTCTCGAGTTGGAATAAACGCTTTGATAGTGTGATCAAAGCATATGGTTTTATCTGAGACTTTCGGAGAAGCTTTGTATTTACAATAAAGTGAGTGGGAGCTCAGTAGCATTTACGATATTATATGTGGACGACATATTATTAATTGGAAATGATATAGAATTTCTGGATAGCATAAAAGGATACTTAAACAAAAGTTTTTCAATGAAAGACCTCGGTGAAGCTGCTTACATATTGGGCATCAAGATCTATAGAGATAGATCAAGACGCTTAATTGACTTTCACAAAGCACATACCTTGATAAAGTTTTGAAAAAGTTCAAAATGGATCAGGCAAAGAAAGGATTTTTACCTGTATTACAAGGTGTGAAATTGAGTCAGACTCAATGCCCGACCACAACAGAAGATAGAGAGAAAATGAAAGATGTTTCCTATGCTTCAGCCATAGGCTCTATCATGTATGCAATCTTGTGTACCAGACTGACGTATGCTTAGCAATAAGCTTGGCAGGAAGGTACCAAAGTAATCCAGAGTGGATCATCGGACAGCGGTCAAGAACATTACGAAATACACGAAAAGGACTAAGGATATGTTTCTCGTATATGGAGGTGACAAAGAGCTAGTCGTAAATGGTTACGTCGATCCAAGCTTTGACACTGATCCGTCGCAAACCGGATACGTGTTTTTATTAAATGGTGGAGCTGTCAGTTGGTGCAGTTCTAAACAAAGCGTCGTGGCGGGATCTACATGTGAAGCGGAGTACATAGCTGCTTCGGAAGCAGCAAATGAAGGAGTCTGGATGAAAGAGTTCATTTCCGATCTAGGTGTCATACCTAGTGCATCGGGACCAATGAAGATCTTCCGTCACAACATCGGTGCAATTGCCTTGGAAAAGGAATCCAGATTTCACAAGAAGACCAAGCATATCAAGAGACGCTTCAATTCCATCCGGGACCAAGTCCAGGTGGGAGACATAGAGATTTGCAAGATACATACGGATCTGAATGTTGCAGACCCGTTGACTAAGCCTCTTCCACGAGCAAAACATGATCAGCACCAAGACTCCATTGGTGTTAGAATCATTACTGTCTAATCTAGATTATTGACTCTAGTGCAAGTGGGAGACTGAAGGAAATATGCCCTAGAGGCAATAATAAAGTTATTATTTATTTCCTCATATCATGATAAATGTTTATTATTCATGCTAGAATTGTATTAACCGGAAACATGATACATGTGTGAATACATAGACAAACATATAAGTCACTAGTATGCCTTTACTTGACTAGCTCATTAATCAAAGATGGTTATGTTTCCTAACCATAGACATGTGTTGTTATTTGATTAATGAGATCACATCATTAGGAGAATGATGTGATTGACATGACCCATTCCGTTAGCCTAGCACTTGATCGCTTAGTATATTGCCATTGCTTTCTTCATGACTTATACATGTTTGGTAACTATGAGATTATGCAACTCCCGTTTACCGGAGGAACACTTTGGTGCTACCAAACGTCACAACGTAATCGGGTGATTATAAAGGAGTACTACAGGTGTCTCCAAAGGTACATGTTGGGTTGGCGATTTCGAGATTAGGTTTTGTCACTCCGATTGCTCGGAGAGGTATCTGGGCCTTCGGTAATACACATCACATAAGCCTTGCAAGCATTGCAACTAATAAGTTAGTTGCGAGATGATGTATTACGGAACGAGTAAAGAGACTTGCCGGTAACAGATTGAACTAGGTATTGGATACCGACGATCGAATCTCGGGCAAGTAACATACCGATGACAAAGGGAACAACGTATGTCGTTATGCGGTTTGACCGATAAAGATCTTCGTAGAATATGTAGGAACCAATATGGGCATCCAGGTTCCGCTATTGGTTATTGACCAAGAATAGTTCTAGGTCATGTCTACATAGTTCTCGAACCCGTAGGGTCCGCACGCTTAATGTTACGATGACAGTTTTATTATGAGTTTACAAGTTTTGATGTACCGAAGTTTGTTCGGAGTCCCATATGTGATCACGGACATGACGAGGAGTCTCGAAATGGTCGAGACATAAAGATTGATATATTGGAAGCCTATATTATGATATCGGAATGGTTCCGGGTGAAATCGGATTTTACTAACACTGGGGTTACCGGAACCCTCCCGGGGGTTAATGGGATTTAGTGGGCCATGTGGGAGAAGAGGAGGTCCGGCTAGGGCAGGCCGCGCGCCCCTCCCCCCCCTAGTCCGAATAGGACAAGGAGAGGGGCGGCGCCTCTTCCTCTTTCCCTTCCCTTCCTTCTCCAAAAGGCAAGAGGGGGGAGTCCTACTACCCGTGGGCGTAGGACTCCTCCAGCGCACTTCTTGGGGCCGGCCGCACCTCCCTCCCTCCTTTATATACGGGGCAGGGGAGCACCCCATAACACACAAGTTGATCTACGGATCGTTCCTTGGCCGTGTGCGGTGCCCCTCCACCATATTCCACCTCGGTCATATCGTCAGCAGAGTTTAGGCGAAGCATCGCGCCGGTAGAGCATCATCATCGCCACCACGCCGTCGTCTTGACGAACTCATCCCCGACGCTTTGCCGGATCGGAGCAGGGGATCGTCATCGAGCTGAGCGTGTCTGAACTCGGAGGTGCCGTGACGTTCGGTACTTGGATCGGTCGGATCGTGAAGACGCATTTGACTACATCAACCGCGTTGTCATAACGCTTCCGCTTACGGTCTACGAGGGTACGTGGACAATACTCTCCCCTCTCGTTGCTATGGCATCACCATGATCTTGCATGTGCGTAGGAATTTTTTTGAAATTACTACATTCCCCAACAATGGTGTTGATGTAGAAGCCCTCCATGATCGATTCCTCCTCCGGCGGAGCGCCGGAAAAGGCCCCAAGATGGGATCTCACGGGTACAGAAGGTCGTGACGGTGGAAATAGGGTTTCTTGGTGCTCTTGGATGGTTTCGAGGTATATGGGTATATATAGGAGGAAGAAGTAGTTCGGTGGAGCTGCGAGGGGTCCACGAGGGTGGGGGGCGCGCCCAGGGGGGCAGGCGCGCCTCCCTGCATCGTGGCCTCCTCGCTTCTTTCCTGACATTCACTCCAAGTCCTCTAGTTCACGTTTGTTCCAAAAATCACTCTCCCGAAGGTTTCATTCCGTTTGGATTCTGTTTGATATTCCTTTTCTACGAAATACTGAAATAAGCAAAAAAACTGCAATTTGCACTGGGCCTTGGGTTAGTAGGTTAGTCCCAAAAATAATATAGAACTGTATAATAAATCCCAATAAACATCCAAAATAGATAATATAATAGCATGGATAAATAAAAAATTATAGATACATTGGAGACGTATCAAGCATCCCCAAGCTTAATTCCTGCTCTTCCTCGAGTAGGTAAATGATAAAAACAGAATTTTTGATGTGGAGTGCTACCTAACATAATTTTCTAAGTAATTCTCTTTATTGTGGCATGAATGTTCAGATCCGAATGATGCAAGATAAAAGTTTAATATTGACATAAAAATAATAATAGTTCAAGCATACTAACTAAGCAATCATGTTTTCTCAAAATAACATGGCCAAAGAAAGTTCATCCCTACAAAATCATATAGTTTGGTCATGCTCCATTTTCGTCACACAAGAATGCTCTCATCATGCACAATCCCGATGACAAGCCAAGCAATTGTTTCATACTTTAGTAATCTCAAACTTTTTTCAACTTCACGCAATACATAAGCGTGAGCGATGGATATAGCACTATGGATGGAATAGAATAATGACGGGGGTTATGTGGAGAAGACAAAAAGGAGAAAGTCTCACATTGACGCGGCTAATCAACGAGCTAGGGAGATGCCCATCAATTGATGTTAATGCAAGTAGTAGGGATTGTCATGCAACAGATGCACTAGAGCTATAAATGTATGAAAGCTCAACAAAAGAAACTAAGTGGGTGTGCATCCAACTTGCTTGCTCACGAAGATATAGGGCATTTGAGGAAGCCCATTGTTGGAATATACAAGCCAAGTTCTATAACGAAAAATTCCCACTAGTATATGAAAGTGACAAAACAAGAGACTCTCTATCATAAAGATCATGGTGCTACTTTGAAGCACAAGTGTGGAAAAAGGATAGTACCATTGTCCCTTTTTATTTCTTTTTTTGGGCCTTTCCTTTTTTTGGCCTTTCTCTTTTTTTGGGATAATGCTCTATTAATGATGATCATCACACTTCTATTTATTTACAACTCAATGATTACAACTAGAAACTAGAACAAAATATGACTCTATATGAATGCCTCCGTGATGTGCAGGGATGGGCAATGAATCAAGAGTGACATGTATGAAATAATATGCATGGTGGCTTTGCCACAAATACGATGTCAACAACATGATCATGCAAGGCAATATGAACATGATGAAGCACGTCATAATAAACGAAATGGTGGAAAGTTGCATGGCAATATATCTCGGAATGGCTATGGAAATGCCATAATAGGTAGGTATGGTGGCTGTTTTGAGGAAGATATAAGGAGGTTTATGTGTGATAGAGCGTATCGTATCACAGGGTTTGGATGCATCGACGAAGTTTGCACCAACTCTCAAGGTGAGAAAGGGCAATGCACGGTATCGAAGAGGCTAGCAATGATGGAAGGGTGAGAGTGCGTATAATCCATGGACTCAACATTAGTCATAAAGAACTCATATACTTATTGCAAAAATCTACAAGTCATCAAAACCAAGCACTACGGCGCATGCTCCTAGGGGGATAGATTGGTAGGAAAAGACAATCGTCAGTCTCCCTGACCGCCACTCATAAGGATGACAATCAAAGAACACCTCATGTTTCAAATTTGTTACAAAACGTTTACCATACGTGCATGCTACGGGACTTGCAAACTTCAACACAAGTATTTCTCAAATTCACAACTACTCAACTAGCACAAATTTAATACCAATATCTCCATATCTCAAAACAATCACCAAGTATCAAACTTCTCTTAGTATTCAATGCACTTATATGAATGTATTTATTATATCCATCTTGGATGCCTATCATATTAGGACTAATTTTATAGCCAAAGCAAATTACCATGCTGTTCTAAAATACTCTCAAAATAATATAAGTGAATCATGATAGATCAATTATTTCTATAAAATAAAACCACCACCGTGCTCTAAAAGATATAAGTGAAGCACTAGAGCAAAATTGTTTAGCTCAAAAGATATAAGTGAAGCACATAGAGTATTCTAATAAATTCCGATTCATGTGTGTCTCTCCCAAAAGGTGAGTAAAGCAAGGATGATTGTGTTAAACTAAAAAGCAAAGACTCAAATCATACAAGACGCTCCAAGCAAAACACATATCATGTGGTGAATAAAAATATAGCTCCAAGTAAAGTTACCGATGGACGAAGACAAAAGAGGGGATGCCTTCCGGGGCATCCCCAAGCTTAGGCTTTTGGTTGTCCTTGGATTATACCTTGGGGTGACTTGGGAATCCCCAAGCTTAGGCTCTTGCCACTCCTTGTTCCATAATCCATCAAATCTTGACCCAAAACTTGAAAACTTCACAACACAAAACTTAACAGAAAAATCTCATGAGCTCCGTTAGTATAAGAAAGCAAATCACCATCATAAGGTACTGTAATGAACTCATTCGTTATTTATATTGGTGTTAAACCTACTGTATTCCAACTTCTCTATGGTTCATAACCTCCGATACTAGCCATAGATTCATCAAAATAAGCAAACAACACACGAAAAAACAGAATCTGTCAAAAACAGAACAATCTGTAGTAATCTGTATCAAACGCATACTTCTGGAACTCCAAAAATTCTAAAATAAATTTCTGGACGTGAGGAATTTATCTATTAATCATCTGCAAAAGAATCAACTAAATATCACTCTCCATTAAAAAGTTGTAGCTAATCTCGTGAGCACTAAAGTTTCTGTTTTTTACAGCAAGATCAAAAAGAATTCACCCAAGTCTTCCCAAAGGTTCTACTTGGCACAAACAGTAATTAAAACATGAAAACATATCTAACCAGAGGCTAGATCAAATATTTATTACTAAACAGAACAAAAAAGCAAGAAACAAAAAAAATTGGGCTGCCTCCCAACAAGCGCTATCATTTAACGCCCCTAGCTAGGGATTGATAAATTCAATGATGCTCACATGAAATATAGAAATTGAAACGAAGAGAGCATCATGTAGCATATGCAAATCACATCTAAGTCTAACATACTTCCTATTCATAGGCATCTTATAGGCAAACAAATTATCAAGGCAAGCAAAAACTAGCATATGCAAGGAAGCGGAAAGAAATAATAGCAAACTCAACATAATGAGAGGTAATTTAGTAACATGAAAATTTCTACAACCATATTTTCCTCTCTCATAATAATTACATGTAGGATCATAATCAAATTCAACAATACAGCTATCACAAAACATATTCTTAACACGATCCACATGTATGCAAAGTTGACACTCTTCCAAAATAGTGGGATTATCATTAACTAAAGTCATGACCTCTCCAAACCCACCTTTATCAAAAACTTCATAAGATTGAACATTCTCCAAATATGTGGGATCTAAAGTTGACAATCTTCTAAACCCACTTTCAATATTATTGCAAACATTATTATCAAGTATGGGTTCAATAGCAACGATCTCATGTTTAACATAAGGAACTATAGGAAATTCATTATTCATAAATATTGGCATCATGGCCATAAGAATAGCAAGCATCATGTTCATCAAGGGATATTTCAATCAAATCATCGGAATCATCATTATCTATAGATTCATGCATATCAATATTTTCTTCAGAAGCAACGGTCATTCTCTCAATAAATTCTTTGACATAGACATTAGAGCATAGTCTTCATAGCAATATTTAAGTATGTCAAAATTTTCAGATTCGTAGAGAGTGATATAATACTTTTCAATCAAAGAAGCAACTTCATAAGCACCCTTAAAAGCAACAAATTCTTCAATTTGTTCGATATCATAGTAACTATAAACACCCTTTGCATAAGAAGATAAGATTTCATTTTCATTAAACTCACATAGGTAGGGAAGGTATTTTTTAGGGTTCTTAGAGCAACAAGTAAAATCATAAATTTCACAAAGATTCCAAGCATAACACATCAATCTGTTTATCTGATCCCACAAGAGTCTCCCTTTTTCGGACAAATGGTGACGCACAAAATGAGCATGCTCGTCTAAAGATTTCCCATCTACTAGGCTAGTTGGGGTTTCAGCATGATCGCATAAGGATCGAAGATGATCCAAGTAGAACACTTTAAGTGGATCCATATCAATTGATTTTTAGCAAGCAAAGATGCAAGCAAATAGAAGGCAAATGGTAACACAAGATCGAACGGAAGAAGTGCGAATAAAACGGCAAGGGTGAAGTGGGGGAGAGGAAAACGAGAGGCAAATGGCAAATAATGTAATGTGAGGGATAAGAGTTTGTGATGGGTACTTGGTATGTCTTGACTTGTGCGTAGACTCCCTAGCAACGGCACCAGAAATCCTTCTTGCTACCTCTTGAGCATGCGTTGGTTTTCCTTGAAGAGGAAAGGGTGATGCAGCAAAGTAGCGTAAGTATTTCCCTCAGTTTTGGGAACCAAGGTATCAATCCAGTAGGAGGCCACAGGCAAGTCCCTCGTACCTACACAAACAAATAAGAACCTTGCAACCAACATGATAAAGGGGTTGTCAATCCCTTCACGGCCACTTGCAAAAGTGAGACCTGATAGAGATGATAAGATAATATTTTTGGTTTTTTATGATAAAGATTGAAAGTAAAGTTTGCAAAATAAAATAGATTGCAAACTTATATGATGGAAAATAGACCCGGGGGCCATAGGTTTCACGAGTGGCTTCTCTCAAGATAGCATAAGTATTACGGTGGGTGAACAAATTACTGGCGAGCAATTGATAGAAAAGTGCATAGTTATGATAATATCTAGGCTTGACCATGTATATAGGCATCACGGTCGCGACAAGTAGACTGAAACGATTCTGCATCTACTACCATTACTCCACACATCGACCGCTATCCAGTATGCATCTAGAGTATTAAGTTCATAAGAACAGAGTAACGCATTAGGCAAGATGACATGATGTAGAGGGATAAACTCAAGCAATATGATATAAACCCCATATTTTTTATCCTCGATGGCAACAATACAATACGTGTCGTTTCCCCTACTGTCACTACGATCGAGCAACGCAAGATTGAACCCAAAGCTAAGCACTTCTCCCATTGCAAGAAAAATCAATCTAGTAGGCCAAACCAAACTGATAATTCGAAGAGACTTGCAAAGATAACCAATCATAAATAAAAGAATTCAGAGAAGATTCAAATATTGTTCATAGATAATCTTGATCATAAACCCACAATTCATCAGATCTCGACCAACACACCGCAAAAAAGAGTTACATCAAATAGATCTCCAAGAAGATCGAGGAGAACTTTGTATTGAGATCCAAAGAGAGAAGAAGCCATCTAGCTAATAACTATGGACCCGAAGGTCTGTGGTAAACTACTCACACATCATCGGAGAGGCTATGGTGTTGATGTAGAAGCCCTCCATGATCGATTCCCCCTCCGGCGGAGCGCTGGAAAAGGCCCCAAGATGGGATCTCACGATGCAGAAGGTTGCAAGGTAGAAATAGGGTTTCATGGTGCTCCTGGATGGTTTCGGGGTATATGGGTATATATAGGAGGAAGAAGTAGGTCGGTGGAGCTGCGAGGGGCCCACGAGGGTGGGGGCGCGCCCAGGGGGGCAGGCGCGCCTCCCTGCCTCGTGGCCTCCTCGCTTCTTTCTTGACGTCCACTCCAAGTCCTCTAGATCACGTTTGTTCCAAAAATCACTCTCCCGAAGGTTTCATTCCATTTGGATTCCGTTTGATATTCCTTTTCTGCGAAACACTGAAATAGGCAAAAAAAACACAATTTGCACTGGGCCTTGGGTTAGTAGGTTAGTCCCAAAAATAATATAAAAGTGTATAATAAAGCCCATTAAACATCCAAAACAGATAATATAATAGCATGGTACAATAAAAAATTATAAATATGTTGGAGACGTATCAAGCATTCCCAAGCTTAATTCCTGCTCGTCCTCGAGTAGGTAAATGATAAAAACAGAATTTTTTATGTGGAATGCTACCTAACATAATTTTCTAAGTAATTCTCTTTATTGTGGCATGAATGTTCAGATCCGAAAGATTCAAGATAAAAGTTTAATGTTGGCATAAAAATAATAATACTTCAAGCATACTAACTAAGCAATCATGTTCTCTCAAAATAACATGGCCAAAGAAAGTTCATCCATACAAAATTATATAGTTTGTTCATGCTCCATTTTCATCACACAAGAATGCTCTCATCGTAGACAACCCTGATGACAAGCCAAGCAATTGTTTCATACTTTAGTAATCTCAAACTTTTTTCAACTTTCACGCAATACATAAGAGTGAGCGATGGATATAGCACTATGGGTGGAATAGAATAATGATGGGGGTTATGTGGAGAAGACAAAAAGGAGAAAGTATCACATTGACGCGGCTAATCAACGGGCTAGGGAGATGCCCATCAATTGATGTCAATGCAAGGAGTAGGGATTGCCATGCAACGGATGCACTAGAGCTATAAATGTATGAAAGCTCAACAAAAGAAATTAAGTGGGTGTGCATCCAACTTGCTTGCTCACGAAGACCTAGGGCATTTGAGGAAGCCCATTGTTGGAATATACAAGACAAGTTCTATAACGAAAAATTCCCACTAGTATTTGAAATTGACAAAACAAGAGACTCTCTATCATAAAGATCATGGTGCTACTTTGAAGCACAAGTGTGGAAAAAGGATAGTAGTATTGTCCCTCTTTATTTCCTTTTTGGGCCTTTCCTTTTTTGGCCTTTCTCTTTTTTTTATTTGGTACAATGCCCTATTAATGATTTTCATCACACTTTTCTTTATTTACAACTCGATACTAGAACAAAATATGACTCTATATGAATGCCTGCGGTGGTGTACCGGGATAGGCAATGAATCAAGAGTGACATGTATGAAATAATATGCATGGTGGCTTTGCCACAAATACGATGTCAACTACATGGTCTTGCAAGGCAATATGACAATGATGAAGCGCGTCATAATAAACGGAACGGTGGAAAGTTGCATGGCAATATATCTCGGAATGGCTAGTATGCCTCTACTTGACTAGCTCGTTGATCAAAGATGGTTAAGTTTCCTAGCCATAGACATGAGTTGTCATTTGATTAACGGGATCACATCATTAGGAGAATGATGTGATTGACTTGACCCATTCCGTTAGCTTAGCACTCGATCGTTTAGTATGTTGCCATTGCTTTCTTCATGACTTATACATGTTCTGATGACTATGAGATTATGCAACTCCCGTTTACCGGAGGAACACTTTGTGTGCTACCAAACGTCACAACGTGAATCGGGTGATTATAAAGGTGCTCTACAGGTGTCTCCGAAGGTACTTGTTGGGTTGGCATATTGCGAGATTAGGATTTGTCACTCCGATTGTCGAAGAGGTATCTCTGGGCCCACTCCGTAATGCACATCACTTAAGCCTTGCAAGCATTGCAACTAATGAGTTAGTTGCTGAATGATGTATTACGGAACGAGTAAGGAGACTTGCCGGTAACGAGATTGAACTAGGTATTGAGATACCGACGATCGAATCTCGGGCAAGTAACATACTGATGACAAAGGGAACAACATATGTTGTTATGCGGTCTGACCGATAAAGATCTTCGTAGAATATGTAGGAGCCAATATGGGCATCCAGATCCCGCTATTGGTTATTGACAAGAGAGGTGTCTCGGTCATGTCTACATAGTTCTCAAACCCGTAGGGTCCGCACGCTTAACGTTCGTTGACGATATAGTACTATGAGTTATATATGTTGGTGACCGAATGTTGTTCGGAGTTTTGGATGAGATCACGGATATGACGAGGAACTCCGGAATGGTCCGGAAGTAAAGATTGATATGTGGATAGTAGTGTTTGATCTCCGGAAAGGTTCGGAATCCATCTAAGGGGTTGGGATGTTTCCCAAAATGTTTGGGCACGGGAACACTTTATCTGGGCCAAAGGGAAAGCCCACGAGGTTTTTGGAAAGCGCAAAAGGAAGTTTTGCGGAGTCCAGGGGCGCCGGGAACCCTGGCGTCTGGCCCTGGAGTCCGAGTAGGACTCTTGCCTTTCGGTGAAACCGACTTTGTGGAGGCTTTTACTCCAAGTTTCGACCCCAAGGCTCAACATATAAATATAGGGGTAGGGCTAGCACCCAAAACAGAACAAGAAACACCAAGCCGTGTGCCGGCAATCCCGTCCCCTCTAGTTTATCCTCCGTCATAGTTTTCATAGTGCTTAGGCGAAGCCCTGCGGAGATCGTTCTTCACCAACACCGTCACCACGCCGTCGTGCTGCCGGAACTCATCTACTACTTCGCCCGTCTTGCTGGATCGAGAAGGCAAGGACGTCATCGAGCTGAACGTGTGCCGAACTCGGAGGTGCCGTGCGTTCGGTACATGGATCGGTCCGATCGTGAAGACATACGACTACATCAACCGCGTTGATAAACGCTTCCGCTTAGCGATCTTCAAGGGTATGAAGATACACTCCCCCTCTCGTTGCTATGCATCACCATGATCTTGCGTGTGCGTAGGAATTTTTTTTGAAATTACTACGTTTCCCAACATATGTAACTGGAATGCTTGGCAGATATCAGTCTAATCCAGGCTTAGATCACTGGAAAGCTGTCAAGAAAGTAGTGCGCTATCTGCAAGGGACTAAACATCATATGCTTACATATAGAAAGACTGACAACCTAGAAATTATGGGTTACTCAGACGCTGATTTTGCAGGGCGTAAGGATACAAAGAGATCCACATCAAGCTATATCTTCACACTTGCAGGGGGAGCAATTTCATGGAAAAGCTGCAAACAAACACTTACTGCATCTTCAATGATGCAATCAGAGTTTGTGGCATGTTTTGAGGCTACCGGGCAAGCCATATGGCTTAAGAACTTCGTTCCCGGACTTAGAGTGGTAGACAACATAAATAAACCACTTACATTATTCTGCGATAATCAAGCTGCAGTTTTCCTTTCAAGTAACAACAAGTCAAGTGGTGCTGCCAAACATATTGACCTTAAGTACCTTGTTGTGAAAGATAGAGTCCAAGATCAAACAACTAAAATTCAACATATAAGTACTAAATTGATGATTGTTGATCCCCTGACTAAAGGCTTGCCACCAAATCTCTTTCGAGAACATATTGCTAGCATGGGTCTAATGGAAAGCCTATAACTATTGGGGTAACTAAATGATGAGATCCCAATATTTGACCTTGGAATAAGGAAGTTTTTTTCGCTTACTAAGTGCACATAATGATTAATAAAGAAACAAACTATTAGGACCATAAGTAGGGAGTATGGATGCATGCCCATACAGACTCCCAACCATAAATGATTATCCATTCCGAAATGAAGTCTTACGCTATAGATTTTGGGGTTCCAGTAATGATTATACTATTGCTGCGAATACATTATCTTGGTGTGATGCCTTTGTTGAAGTATGGACTAATGACATTAACCATTCAATCAAGTGGGAGAATGTTAGAAAATTAAGTGATTAAATGGTTAATATGTTAATTACCATAAGTTAAAGTGGGCCCAATAGTTAATTACGGGATTAACACTAATTAACGGTAATTAGCAATTCTTTGTGATTGGGGCTAATTAAGATTATGGTTAGGTCCCACATCATATACAACGCTATATATAAAGGAGGGAATCCCTGCACCTAATTGATCATCGTATCGTTTAGGATAACAGTGCCCTCCGAAATTTACTCCAAATCCAATCGGGAGTGCGCTGGACATTGACGTGGAGGCCTAACTTTGCTCCGGCGAGGTGCCGGAGTGACCTGCTATGCTGCTACAGTTCGCCATCCGACTCTACTTCCTCCACCGTGATGGCCTCTCCAAACGGAGGTATAAACACACTATTGTCCACTAATTTCCGCATCAAATCAAATAGTGTTCATGTGTATTAGATAAGATCCGATTAGCAATTGCATAATCCCAGCAATATATTCTAACAGTTTGGACTATCTCATGCTGCTCTTATCTCCGATTATTGAGTTGAACTGAACCCCCATACATGGCACCATACCTGTCCATGTTCAAACCCAGCCCGGGTTTATTTAGACTCATCGATTTATAGTCATGTCCAATGCCCTAAACAAGTCTCTGATTATAAGGCTCTCCTCTTTGTGTAAAACTCAGTTGGTAAACAACCATACCGATTTAGTTGCTGCTCTTCTCCTTCTCCTGGTCCTTGTCGCGTTGATTGCTCATCATGGCCTCTTGCGTGAGTTTTTCGGGATTAATTCAGGAGCTGTATTTTATTATCAACTGTCAGCACATTGCCTTCATGCAGTAAGTTCACAAGTGAAGTTTATTTATCTACTATAAATAAATATGCATAAATGTTGGACAAATAGATTCCACAAAATAACACTAGTAGAAAAAGGGCCTGTTGACCCGGTTGGTGAGGGCCTTTAGTCCCGGTTCATGAACCGGGACTAAAGGGTCGGTACTAATGCCCTGACCCCTTTAGTCCCGGTTCAATCCAGAACCGGGACAGAAGGGCCTCCACGTGGCCTGTTCACGAGCTCAGGCGAGGCGGAGGTTTTGGTCCCGGTTGGTGGCACCAACCGGGACCAATAGGCATCCACGCCACAAGATTTATGTGGCTGTGGTTTTGTTTTTTTTTGAAAGGGGGGGTTTGGGGGTTTTGGGGGTTAATTTAGGTGTTTCATATATTGTGCTATAGCTAGCTAATTAATAGAGAGAAGTGTCCTCTTTTGTCCGTGCTTGGTCGACGCCACGTACCATACATACGTATAGAGAGGACTAGCTAGACACGCTAGCTAGCTAGTAAGCAAAACAGAAGATCGTCATGAACATATATGCATACAGAGAGAAGTGATATCGACCACCTCTCCTTCTCCGAGAGATTGGCGAACAACAAGTTCTCGTGATATCTATCCGACACTACCGGCTACATATATACAATAAATATCTAACAAATGTATAATCTCCTAACATACGGACGCGTGTTCCACATAGTATTCTCCGACTTCAGCGATCACGTGGTCAAGAAAGAATGCCGCCAATTCCTCTTGAATTGCTCGCATGCGATCTGGTGCTAGGAGTTCATCCCGCATCCGAAACATCTAATTTTAAGAAGGGGGTCAATACATATATATATATATATGAATGAATGAAAGTCAACACAAATGATGGTAATAAAATAAAATTGTGAATATTGTTATTTACGCACTTCATATTGTTTGTCGGAGTAGCCCCGCTCACAGGTCGTGTGGCGGATGGACTCGCAAATGTAGTATCCACGTAAATCATTCCCTTGTTCCTGCCACAACCACTTTACAAGAAATAGAGGTCAATCAAACTGATAATTAGCAAGCATGCTAAATGGTATTGATGAAACTAGCGCTTGAATCACTAGGAGATGCGTGGAATATGCTACTATATAGTACTTACTTTGGGTGCCTAAATTGCAGGTTCTTCGGTAGTCCCGAGCTTTTTTGGTGAATTTTCTCCAAGCCCTGCCATACAAAGAAAACAATTACTTGATATCAGAAATGAACAAAGTTGTTGATATGGTGGATAATGATCGATTTAACTTACTTCTCGAGCAGTTCAGGTCATGTCCGCATACTCCTTGGGATCTTTTTCGCCGAGTCTAAGACAGTTACTACTCCCTTCTCAAGCTTAATCTCTAGGAGAATATAGTGGTAGCTGCGCACACATGCATAACTCATCAATATTTACATTACTATAACCTGACTAATAAGGAAACCGAATATGCCACAAGACAAGAACACTTACTCGAAGTTGTAAGGAAAGAGTATTATATCTTTGTGTTCATTTATTTCCAACGATCGTAGCAAGTTGGCCTCGGTTTCTTGGGCACGATATTTAACCTCAGTTGCATCTATGAGATACGTGTTAATGAACCCTATATCTCCCCTTGTCTTTTCTTCAATTCGCGATCTTCAATCTGCATAATATAGTGAGGATAATTATAAATACATGCAATGAAAGGGCTGAGTTATATAGAGAGACTTAATGATGTAAGTAGTACTACTTACGCATGTAGCAGGTGACCGTTGATTAATCGAGGGCCAATTGATTGAAAAGTTGATTTAAATCATCAAATGTAAAAGGCAACAGTTCAATTCCATGGAGGTCATGCTCCTTTAACTCTCACATACAAAAGTACTCCTCCCATCAGACTCTTTGCAGGTTTTCATGTACCAATCATGCAATCTTCGCATCATCGTTGATAGAGAGCTTTCATCTTTGACGAGAGGCTTCCCTGCATCAGATCTTTGTATCTGCACCTCCAAGAAATCATAATGTACATCGTCGGGCAGGTAATCTGCAGGATTGCCATAACCGGCACCATCCTCGGATCGGCGATGTCGCTAGCAGTGCACCTTGAGCGGGGGCACGATTGCCAGCTTGTTCGCCGAAATGGGCAATTTGTTTCCCAGCTCGTCGTTCTTTCATCCTTTGATCACTTTTAGTACTTCCCGACCTCTCCCGCTTCGGCAAATGCCTTCCAATAATGCGCTCATAGTTGCCTTTCGGCGGAGACATGGGTGGTTTTGTCGGGGCAGCCAGTGCGCGCCGCTTTCACCGGATCTACCTTCTCCTCCGGAGGTGGATGTCTCTTTGCTTGAAACCCTTGAAACCAGTCATCCACTTCGGGTCTGCGCGATCTTTGCGTTTTCCTCCTCGCTCCTCTCAGACGGTAACTTCTCCGAGTCTTCGTGAGAAGGACCGAATCAGTATCTCCTCCTGCCTTGGCTGTACTGCTAGACGCAGAGAGCAGACGGAGCGGATGTCTTCTTTCCTTGCTTACGAGGCGGAGGAGAAGGACTACGACGCGCCGAGCAGCCGAGCGACGGCGGGTCTCTTCCGCCTTTGCCGACGAGGCGGAGAAGGAGGAGGCTGGCTGCTCGGGCGCCAAGGCGCAGCGGAGAAGGAGGCGGAGTGCCGCCACGCACCGGAGAAGGAGCCGGCCGAGTGCCTGATCGTCACTCGCGGAGGAGCAAAGTGAGTGCCACGACTCACGGAGGAGGAGGAGGAGGCGGAGGCGTCCAGTTCGTAAGGTTGATGAGATCCTTCCGCCATAGGCATGGAGTCTTCAGAGCAGAACCCAGCCGATACTCCCCTTCACCGGTAGGGTGGTCAAGCCGGAGGTCCTCAAATCCCTCCGTTATTTCATCGACCATCACCTTAGCATATCCTTCGGGAATCGGCCGGCAGTGAAAAGTTGAGTCGGATTTAGTAGGATAAACCGAGCCAACAGCCGCCTTGACCTTCAAATTGCTCCATTGCGCCATAAGGTGGCAATTTTCAGCATCCGTGATAGCATCCACGGGATAGCCGGAGCATCTTGCTTTCTGGCTGAAGCAGCTCGGTGGAAGCCACACCGCTTCTCCGCCGAGATGGCGGGGTAGCTTCGGGAAGCTTCGGCAGTCGTTTGTTGTGATCCGCTGCTTCGCGTTCCTCTTCTCGTTTCTCTAGCCCCATTACCCTTTTGTGCAGCGCAGCATTAGGCTCTGCTTCAGTTTCTTCCTCCTCTCATGGGTTTTGTAACCCCCTGCGTCCGAAATCCAGCCTTCCACGAAACGGAGCTGGCGTGCCTCGTGTCCGCCTGTGGTGCTCGTGGATTGCCGAGGCCATTGTGAGCTTGTCCTTCTCCTGCTCGAACGAACTTCCCTTGCTGCGCCGCTTCGATATATTGCTGAAGCCTCTTGGTGGTATGTCCAATTGTTCGCCTGTCCAAATGCACTTCCCTGTTATAGGGTCCAAGGATCCGACCCCAAAAGAACCAAGTCCGCAACGGTCCGGCGATTCATTGTCTCTGGTTCGATCCCTTTATCATGCAGATCATTCTCAGCCTTGGCCCACTTTAGGCCGGGCTAAGAGGTAGCCACGACCCTGCGATGGTGAAGCTTCTTCTTCGCAGCATTTCTCTTGTTTGTTGCCGACATATTTTTACTCTTTTCCGATGTCTTGTGGGCCACAAATGCGGGCGATCATCTTTGATCTTCTCATATTTGCCCTTGAATTCTGGTGTCTCATTATTTTCGACATACCTATTGAGGTCTTTCTTCCAATTCCTGAATAGGTCTGCCATCTTCTTTAGAGCAAAAGACTTGATTAATGGCTCTATAACTGGCTTCTCCGGATCATTCTCCGGCGATAGGGTGAAATTTGACTTCAGCTCAGTCCAAAGATCATTTTTCTGCATATCATTGACATAAGACACCTCATGGTCTTCGTTCTTAGGCTTATACCATTGGTGGATGCTGATCGGGATCTTGTCCCTAACCAGAACCCCGCACTGAGCAACAAATGCCTTCTTTGTCCGGTAGGGTTCAATCTGTTGGACGTCGTGCACGATTTCTATGATCTCAAACTTTTCATCCGAGCTCAACTTTTTCTTCGGGCCTCGTCTCTTTACCGAAGTTGTGCTCGATCCGGAGGGCTAGAAAAAAGAACAAAGACGAGAGTTAATTAATATGTGTACATATATACCAAAACAATGAATGCATCAATTAGCTAGTCAGGACAGGCTTAACTAATATATATACCTGGCGGACTCGGTTTGGTGATCACCGAGCCGTCCTCACGGTCTACTTCTTCACCCTCTCCTTCTTGCACCGCATTGGGTCATCGGAGCCATGTAAATAGCCATTTGCTTCTTCACCCTCTCCTTCCAGACCATCGTTGTCGTTGAGAAACATCAACGAGCAGCGGCATCACTTCCTTGTGCGATTATGTCCCTCAACAACGCTTCTTGTGCTTCGTCTCGGGGTGTCCATAGTTTCTACAAATATTTACAACATGGCAATTATTATTCAAACATGACAGATATGGATATATTAGTGGCAAACGAGAACTAGCTAGCTAATCACAATAAGGAATCATATTAGTGGCCTCGACGCTGCTTCTCTAGGGTTTGGGGTGGCCTCGACAACGCTTCAAGATTAGGGGTGGCCTCGAGAACGCTTCAAGCTAGGAGGGGTAATATCGACCCCCCACGTGTTGAAGCTATCGGGAGGGGTCGGCGTTGAACACTACATCTATGTCCCACAAGTGACGTGGGCATCGACGCCCATGGTAGGGTAGAGGGTCGTGGATCGCCGAGCGGTCGAGGCTCAAGGGGTCAAGATCGCCGAGGTCGGGAGGTTGCCTAGTGTCAAAGGATTCAACAAAACCATGTCTTCATCATTAGGCCAGTAACAGGTGCATGATGATGTGAAGCTCTCCAAAGTTATTTTGGGCGGAGTCCCGAGATAGGATAATTCGCTTTTGGTACAAAGTTCAGCAAGAACCTTCCGAATATCGTTATTTGAAAGGCCTTTTGCTGAGATTCGCATACAAAAGGCAAATTATCCTATCCGAACTCCATTCCGTAATAACTTTGGAGGACTTCGTACCATCATGCCATGGTTACTTCCGGCTAATGATGAAGCCATGGATTCCTTCAATACTTTGACACTATAGGAACCCTCGACCTCAGAAACCTTCGACCCTTGACCCTTAACGACCCTCGACCCTCTACCCTAGTTCCCGACCTCGACCCTCGGCGATCCTCGACACCCTCGTTATATAGACGCCCGCGGTAGGGTAGAGGGTCGTGGATCGCCGAGCGGTCGAGGCTCAAGGGGTCGAAGATCGCCGAGGGGTTGGGAGGTTGCCTAGTGTCAAAGGATTCAACAAAACCATGTCTTCATCATTAAGTAATGCGAGGTGCATGATGATGCAAGCTCCAAAGTTATTAACGGAGTCCCAGATAGGATAATCCGCTTTTTGGTACAAAGTTCAGCAAGAACCTTCCGAATATCGTTATTTGAAAGGCCTTGCTGAGATTCGTGCATAAAAGGCAAATTATCCTATCCGGACTCCATTCAATAATAACTTTGGAGGACTTCGTACCATCATGCCATGGTTACTTCCGGCTAATGATGAAGCCATGGATTTCTTCAATACTTTGACACTATAGGAACCCTCGACCCTGAAACCTTCGACCCTTGACCCCTTAACGACCCTCGACCCTCTACCCTAGTTCCCGACCCTCGACCCCTCGGCGATCCTCGACACCCTCGTTATATCGACGCCCGCGGTAGGGTAGAGGGTCGTGGATCGCCGAGCGGTCGAGGCTCAAGGGGTCGAAAGATCGCCGAGGGGGAGGAGGTTGCCTAGTGTCAAAGGATTCAACAAAACCATGTCTTCATCATTAGGCGAAAATGTGAGGTGCATGATGGTGCAAGCTCTCCAAAGTTATTTTTGGAGCAGGTCCCGGATAGGATAATTAAGCTTTTTGGTACAAAGTTCAGCAAGAACCTTCCGAATATCGTTATTTGAAAGGCCTTTGCTGAGATTCGCATAAAAGGCAAATTATCCTATCAGGAACTCCATTCCGTAATAACTTTGAGGACTTCTGCACCATCATGCCATGGTTACTTCCGGCTAATGATGAAGCCATGGATTTCTTCAATACTTTGACACTATAGGAACCCTCGACCTGAAACCTTCGACCCTTGACCCCTTAACGACCCTCGACCCTCTACCCTAGTTCCCGACCCTCGACCCCTCGGCGATCCTCGACACCCTCAAGTTATATCGACACCAGCGCAACATACATATACATGGGAAAATAATGTTATCGGGGAGGGTATCGGTACCCCCCTCGTGTCAAAGTTTCTTCTTTCTCCTCTATTCCTTTCTTTCTTCTTCTCCTCTTCTTTTCTTCTTATCCTCGAGAAAGGAAAATAAGGAAAAGGAAGAAAAGGAAGAAGGAAGAAGAAGAAGAAAAAAGAAGAAAAGAAGAAAGAAAAGAATAGAGGAGAAGAAGAAAAATAGATTTTTTTCTATTTTTCTTCTTCTCCTCTATTCCTTTCTTTCTTCTCCTCTTCTTTTCTTCTTTTTTCTTCTTATTTATTTCTCCTCTTCTTCCTCTCCCCTCTTCTTCTCCTTTCTTCCTCTTCTTTTTTCCTTTTTCCTCTCATTCTTTTCTTCTTCTTCCTTCTTAAAAATACATGAAGTAGTATTGCTTGTTTTTTTTTAAATAATGTTCAAATAAAAATCTATGAACAGAAAACATATATATACACAGAGAACATATATACATTTTATAAAAATGCAAAAACAAAAAATCTAAAAAAGACATATAAACAGATATACACATATACATATATATACTCATACATATACACATAATCAGGAAAAAACATAGCTATATTTGCAAAAAAGTGGGAAGAGGGGGGCGGTGCCGGCCCTGACCAAAGCGGCGCGGGGCGAGGCAGAGGCGACGGCGAGGCAGAGGCGACGGCGAGGCAGAGGCGGGGCGGCGACGGCTGGGCGACAAGGGGTGGCTAGCGGCGACGGGCGTCGGGCGGCGCGGGTGGCGACGGCGCTGGGTGGCGCTGGGTGGCGACGGCCTGGGCTCGAGGCGCGGCCGGGCGATGGCGTGGGCTCGAGCACGGGCGACGGAGACGGCGGGCAACTGGCCCGCGTCGAGGAGGTCCGCGGCGTCGGGGGGCAAATGCGCGATGAAACTGAAAATTTTCACAAGTGTTGCTTATATACACTGAGCATTGGTCCCGGTTCGTGGCACCAACTGGACTAATGCAACCCTTTAGTCCCGGTTGGTGCCACGAACCCGGGACCAAAGGCCTCTTTTCAAAGCAGCCCAACGGGCGGGAAGCGGCGGCCTTCGGTCCCGGTTGGTGCCACCAACCGGGACTAAAGGGGGGCATTCGTCCCGGTTGGTTCCACGAACTGGGACCAATGCCCCCTTTAGTCCCGGTTGGTGCCACCAACCGGGACCGAAGGCCGCTGCCTCAAGGCCAAATGTTTAGTCCCACCTCGCTAGTTGAGAGAGCTCGAGGTGTGGTTTATAAGCGCTGCTGCCCACCCACTCGAGCTCCTCTCAACTGCAGGCTTCGGCCTAACCTCGCTATCTCGTTTTACTGGGCCCTCTGGGCCTCCAGCTGAATCCTGGCCCATGGTAGGGTTTCTAGTCGTATTCAGGCCGTGGGGGCCCAGTAGGTGGCAATTTTTTTTTTTGTTTTCTTTGTTGCTTTATTTATTTTATTTTGTTTCTACTTACAACAAAATACTTATTGTTGCTATTTTTATTTTTTCCAGTTTTTGGTTTTGCTTTCTGCATTATTTATTTTTTGTTGTTTTTTGCTTTATTTTTTAATTCTTTTTTGCTTTTTAGTTTTAGAAAAATTATAAACTTTCTGTTAGTGCCATTAGTTTTCAAATTTGAAAACACTTTTTTGTTTTCTTTGTTGCTTTATATATTTTATTTTGTTTGTACTTACAACAAAATACTTATTGTTGCTATTTTTATTTTTTTTTTTCAAGTTTTTTGTTTTGTTTTCTGCATTATTTATTTTCTTTTGGTTTTTGCTTTATTTTTTAATTCTTTTTGCTTTTAGGTCAGCAAAATTATAAACTCTGAAAAAAGTTGGCATAGCATGTGCATGTACAAAGCGGACAATGGTATCATACTCTGCATGTTACAAAGTTGGCATGGTATCATCATAATAGTTATGGGAGAAAGTCTTCACTTTTTCTTCGCTTGTGTCGCTTTGCTTATTGCCTTGTAACCATGGATAATCTTCATCGCTTATCAGGATGCTTGGGTCAGCCTTGACTTTGAAGGGGAATTTCATGAAACTTTTCATACTCTTCAGACATGTCATCTTGCCCTCCACTTCGAGGATGTCCCTTTTCCTGAGAAAAGAACTATGTGGCGCTTTGGCTCATTGTATGATGTATTCGCTTCCTTATCTTTTCTTTTCCTCGGTCTGGTAGACATGTCCTTCACATAGATAACCTGTGCCACATCATTGGCTAGGACGAACGGTTCGTCGGTGTACCCAAGATTTTTCAGATCCACTGTTGTCATTCCGCATTGTGGGTCTACCTGCACCCGCCTCGGCTGATTGACCCACTTGCACTTAAACAAAGGGACCTTAAAATCTACTCGTAGTCAAGTTCCCATATGTCTACTATGTAACCATAATATGTGTCATTTCCTTGTCGGTTGCTTTGCATCAAAGCGGACACCGCTGTTTTGGTTGATGCTCTTTCATCTTGGTCAATCGTGTAAAATGTATTCCCATTTATCTCGTATCCTTTCCAAATCATTACAGTCGAAAGATGGTCCCCTCGACAACAAGTAAAGCTCATCACAAACAGTGCTGTCACCTCCGAGACGTGTTTCCAACCAAGCTGCTGAAAGTCCCGATGTGTTCACATGTAATCCAGTCATCAGACCGCCTCCGGTGTTTGGAGCGCAGACCGTTCTTGTGTTCATCGACATACGGGTCACCAAGGTAGAGTTCTCAGAGAACTGTGTAGTGTGCTTGAGACCAAGAATATCCGTCCCTGCATATTATTGAGTCCCTTCCAAGCGTGCCTTTTTCCAGGTCGATCTCCTCATACCGCGATTTAGGGAGACCTATCTTCTTAAGGCCAGGAATGAAGTCAACACAAAACCCGATGACATCCTCTCGTTTGATGGCCCATGGAGATGCTTCCTTTCCGCCTAGCGCCGTTACGAACATATTTCTTTAGGACTCCCATGAACCTCTCAAAGGGGTACATATTGTGTAGAAATACGGGCCCCGTAATGACAATCTCGTCGACTAGATGAACTAGGACGCAAGGCCATGATATTGAAGAAGGATGGTGGGAACACCAGCTCGAAACCGACAAGACATTGCGCCCACATCACTCCTTAGCGTTGGTACGATTTCTGGATCGATCACCTTCGAGATATTGCATTGAGGAATGCGATAGCTTCACAATGGCTAATCGGACGCTTTTCGGTAGAAGCCCCTCAATGCTACCGGAAGCGATTGCGTCATAATCACGTGGCAGTCATGAGACTTTAGGTTGGAACTTTTTCTCCGGCATATTTATTATTCCCTTTATATTCGACGAGAAGCCGGGCCGACCTTCATCTTGAGCAGGCATTGAAAGAATATTTCTTTCTCTTCTTTCAGAAGAGCGTAGCTGGCGGGACCTTCATATTTGCTTCGCAGCATGCCCTCTTTTTCGCAGTAAGCGTTGCAGGTCCTCTCGTGCCTCGTGTGTATCTTTTGTCTTCCCATACACGCCCAAGAAGCCTAGCAGGTTCACGCAAAGGTTCTTCGTCACGTGCATCACGTCGATCAAGAGCGGACCTCTAGGTCTTTCCAAAGAGGGTAGGTCCCAAAATATAGATTTCTTCTTCCACATGGGTGCGTGATTCTCGCCATCATTCGAACAGCTAGTCCGCCGGGACCCTTTCCAAAGATTACGTGTAAATCATTGACCATAGCAAGTGCGTGATCACCGCACGCATCGCGGCTTCTTCCGGTGATCTGCCTCGCCTTTTGAAATGCTTGCCTTTCTTTTGACATTGATGGTTGGTCGGAAGAAATCGACGATGGCCTGTGTACACATTCTTCCCGCAGCTTCCCGGTATATACTATCGGTGTCAAGTAAACAGTGCGTACGCGTGGTATCCCTTTGTTTGTCTGTCCCGAAGGTTATCGAGAGCGGGCCAATCGTTGATGGTCACGTAACAGTAACGCCTTTAGGTCAAATTCCTCCTTTTGTGCTCATCCCACGTCGTACACCGCTTCCATTCCACAGCTGTAAAAGTTCTTCAACTAATGGCCTTAGGTACACATCAATGTCGTTGCGGGTTGCTTAGGGCCTTGGATGAGAACTGGCATCATAATGAACTTCCGCTTCATGCACATCCAAGGAGGAAGGTTATACATACATAGAGTCACGGGCCAGGTGCTGTGATTGCTGCTCTGCTCCCGAAAGGATTAATGCCATCCGCGCTTAAAGCAAACCATACGTTCCTTTGGGTCCTTTGCAAACTCATCCCAGTATTTTCTCTCAATTTTTCTCCACTGCGACCCGTCGGCCGGTGCTCTCAACTTCCGCCTTTCTTACGGTCCTCACCGTGCCATCGCATCAACTTGGCATGCTCTCCATTTCTGAACGCAGACGTTTCAACCGTGGTATTATAGGAGCATACCACATCACCTTCAGAACCCTCTTCCCGGAGGCTCGCCGTAGAACATCACTGTGGTCATCTCGTCTCGATCTTATATCGCAATGCACCGCATACCGGGCATGCGTTCAGATCCTTGTAGGCATCGCGGTAGAGGATGCAGTCATTAGGGCATGCATGTATCTTCTCCACCTCCAATCCTAGAGGGCATACGACCTTCTTTGTTGCGTATGTACTGTCAGGCAATTCGTTATCCTTTGGAAGCTTCTTCTTCATTATTTTCAAGAGCTTCTCAAATCCTTTGTCGCACAGCATTCTCACGCCTTCCTTCCACCGCAGCAATTCGAGTACTGCATACCGAAGCTTTGTGTTGCCATCTTCGCAATTGGGGTACAACCCTTTTGTGATCCTCTAACATGCGATCGAACTTCAGCTTCTCCTTTTGACTTTCGCATTGTGTCCTTGCATCGACAATGACCCGGCGGAGATCATCATCATCGGGCACATCGCCCGGTTCCTCTTGATCTTCAGCAGCTTAGCGTTCACAGCAGCACCATCATGCACATCGTCTGGTGCATCTTGATGTTCAGTAGCATCACCGTATTCGGGGGCACATAGTTGTCATCGTGACTTCTTCTTCATCGCCGCCTTCCATCATAACCCCTATTTCTCCGTGCCTCGTCCCAAACATTATAGTGTGGCATGAAACCCTTGTAAAGCGTGTGGGTGTGAAGGATTTTCCGTCGAGTAAGACTTCAGATTCCCACATATAGGGCATGGACAACACATAAAACCATTCTGCTTGTTTGCCTCAGCCACTTCGAGAAAATCATGCACCCCTTAATGTACTCGGAGGTGTGTCTGCCACCGTACATCCATTGCGGTTCATCTGCGTGCATTATATATAATTAAATGTGTCAAAAATCATTACTGAGAACATCATGAATAGATAATTATAAGTGACCAAATTAATAGAAGTTCATCATCACATAAAAACCAAAGTACATACATAGTTCTCATCTAACAACATAAAGCTCTGCAGAGCATCTAAATTAATTAAACCATACATTGAAACTATGTAAAACATTTCAATGAGAAAACAAATGCGATTATAATCGCAACCAAGGTAACAACTGATCCAACAAAGATAATGATACCAAGCCTCGGTATGAATGGCATATTTTCTAATCTTTCTCATCTTCAAGCGCATTGCATCCATCTTGATCTTGTGATCATCGAATTTACATCCGCAACATGCAACTCCAATATCATCTTCTCCTCCTCAAGTTTTTTATTTTTTCCTTCAAGAAATTGTTTTCTTCTTCAACTAAATTTAACCTCTTGACAATAGGGTCGGTTGGAATTTCCGGTTCAACAACCTCCTAGATAAATAAAATCTATGTCACGTTTGTCGGCACAATTTTCATAAACAATAAATGAACCAATAGTTATGAAAAGATAATATATACCACATCCGAATCATAGACAGGACGAGGGCCGACGGGGGCGGATACCAAAACCATCGCACTATATAAGATGCAATAATAAAAGTAAGAAAATAATACAAGTATCTATCTAAACATACAAGTAAGAATGTTTTTCCTTTCAGAAAGAAGATAAGAACAAGAGGCTCACCACGGTGGTGCCAGCGATGAGATCGGCGCGGGTGATCGACGGCGGTGAAGACCGGGACGGGGCGTGACGGACCGCTAAACCTAGATCAATCTTGAGGAAAACGGAGCTTGGCGGTCGAGCTTGGAGAGGAGAAACCTTAAGTAGTGTGGCTCGGGCATTCCATCGAACACCTTGTGTGCATAGGAGGTGAGCTAGAGCACCACCAAGCCCTCTTCCCTCGGCTGTAAAAAAACAGAGCAGTGTGCTCTGCTTCATGCGTGAGGGGCTATATATAGGCAGCACTATTAGACCCGGTTGGTGGCATGAACCGGACTAAAGGGAAGCCTTTGGTCCCGGTTCATGCCACCAACCGGGACCAATAGTGGTGGGCCAGAGCAGGACCATTGGTCCCGGTTCGTCCCACCAACCGGGACCAATAGGTCCCGGACGAACCGGGACCAATGGCCCACGTGGCCCGGCCGGCCCCCTGGGCTCACGAACCGGGGCAAATAGCTCCATTGGTCCCGGTTATGGATTGAACCGGGACTAATGGGCTAAACTGGCCTGGACGAAAGCCCCCTTTTCTACTAGTGTAAGCTAGCCTTTGCACTTGGATTTCATCACATGCCTTCAATACATTTTTTAGATACTAGACGTACGCTTTACACTTCAAGGTAAAACAGTTCTATCTGCTGAGAGTGAAACTATAAAAATGGCATTTCGCTTTTGGTGAACTTTTATGAGAATATGCCTATTTTAATAGACTAAATTGGACATTTATGAAAATGGCAGGAGAATAAAAATCCTCTAATCACTGATGATTTAGGATAAGAAAGTGATTTCTCATCATAATTAGTTAAGCCCAGTCTCAATATTCTGAAAACATAAAAACTCTTGTCATACAGATGCTGCGGTGATGATGGAAAATGTTGATACTCTTTATAATAGATGTGGCTCGTCTGAAGTGGATCGTACATAGAAGTTTACCCTTTTAGTTTCTGGCAACCAAATATAGAACATGTCGTTCTGGGCGGGGGCGCACAGCTTACAAACTGTTTTGTAAGATTGTTGTTAACTTTCTGCTCTGGTTTGAGTTAAACCTGGGCTCCTGAAAGACTTCTAAGTGCTTACTATAGCTTCACGCTTGAATAGGGTATAATAAGATTCATAGTTCGCACATGGAGTCTGAAAGATTCACAGTTAACGCTCAGCTCTGATTCAAATTCAGAGTTCAGTGTGCATACTTTCCATATACATGCATGTGTGACTCATACAGACTGTTCACATCCAACAAGAAGCACAAAATGATTAAAGTAGCACATGCTAGTTTATTCACATCAATAGTACAATAGTAGAATGATTACTTAACTTGCAAAATTCAAAAAAGAGAGAAGTAGGAGCTTCCCTGAATAGAACTCGTGCCACCGTCAGGTCATACTTGTCACTGAAGCTTCAAGGCATCATCACCCAGCAGTGCCTTCAGAACAGTATAATACAGCAAAGCTATAGCCGCCATGTATTGTCGCGTTTCCTGGAAGAAGAAAAAAGCACCATCAATATCCGCTTTCAGCACATTTCACCTGGAAAAAAGAAAGCACCATCCATATTTAGTAAATCAGTATGCTCCTGCTGCGCAGCCACTTTTTGCTTGAGAAAACCTCCACGCCTTCTCACCTGATGGTATGTTGCTTCATTGATCAACCTGTTCCCCTAGCATGTATTTGATTCATCTTGTCTCTATAATTTCAACAAGCACCACAGAAGGGACGCACAGCTGCTTCAAACCACATCTCTTGGCCAATATAGCATGGGCCACTCCTTTGCCTTACCGCACGCACACACCAGAGACCACATTTCTTCCAACTTCCACAGCCTCACATCAGGTACAAACAAATGTGCACCATCCTCACAGGTTGGTTCGTAGACTGAGGTACATAGTAATTCCTATATTTGAAATTTTGCAAGATTCGAGTGACAGAGGGAACACCATTATCCACAACGTACCAGAGATCGTTGTCAATTGCCTCAAGATGCATTCGCATCTTATTCTTCCAGTAGGGGTAGCCCGTTCCATCGAAGGTAGGACACCCAGCAGAGACCTTGATCATGTCTGCAGTTGACGTAACTAAAATTCCAGGTGGTTAAACCAAAATCACACAGAACAAGGGAGTACCTTGCTCTTATACCAATTGAAAGTGCGTTATATCGACTAGAGGGGGGGTGAATAGGCGATTTTTACAAATTCGTCACTGAGGGATTTCAGGGTGAGGAAATTCCTAAGTCACGAACAACTAGCAGCGGAATAAGTACTCAGAAGTAAGCATAACAAAGCAGTAGCACAGTCAACATGATGAAATGAAAACAGCAATGAGTACGGGAAGCGTAAACACAGGATAAGCAAGCTGAAGACAAACTGACTGAATAAATTGGACAGAGGAAATTGAGAAAGTCTTCAGTCAAAGTCTTCCAAAAGTAACGATCAAGTACAACAACACAGAATGAGGAAATGAAGGAGTTGAGGAAATAGAACCAGTTAGCTCGGTGAAGACAGTGATTTGGTAGACCAGTCCCAACTGTTGTGACAGTCGTACGTCTGGTTGGAGAGGCTAGGTATTTAAACCTGAGGACACAGTCCCGGACACACAGTCCTCACCGTATTCTCCTTGAGCTAAGGTCACACAGACCTCACCTAATCACTCGCGGTGAGTCTTCAGGTGACTCCCAAACCTTCACAAACTCGGTCACTCGGCGATCCACAATTTCCTCTTGGATGCTCTAGACCATGATGCCTAACCGTCTGGAAGATGACAGTCTTCAAAGGTAACAAGCGTCGGTTCCACATAGGAACAATCTCTTCAGTGATGCTCAATCACTTTGGGTTTGAAGGTGTTTGGGTTTGGGTTTTCCTCACTTGATGATTTTCGCGCAAAGTCCTCGGAGAATGGGATTCTCTCAAAGAAAAGTGTCAGTTTCTCTTGGAGCAGCCAACTAGCTACTGGTTGTAGAGGGTGGCTATTTATAGCCTAGGGAACAGCCCGACATGATAAGACATAAATGCCCTTCAATGATATGAACGTTAGGTGGATAGATATTTTGGGAAAGTTGGCGCGTAGCACAGCAACAATCGGAAATTTGGCTATCAAATTCCTCAGGGCTATCATGTTCCTCACTTGTAGGCAATCCGGATTGGTGAATTCCTAACTCCTCAGTCAGAACAAATTCCTCAGAGACCAGAAGATATTTGTCTCTGTCACTGAAGAAATTGACTGAACTGTATGAGATTTCCAATGGCTTCACTCAAAACGATTGGCAGGTGTAGGATTTTGAGATGAGCATCACTTGAAAACTTTTCCTTAGTTTTACCTCGACCCTCATTAACAGTACGGTGTTTCCTATGACTCAAGAAAGAGAAAACGAAACAACAAAAACAAAAGTCTTCATGCTTCATGTTCCTCGCATGGATATCAAGTCTTCACGGTCACACCAATTTCTTCACTTTCAAAGTCTTCAGTTGAAGACATTCATTTTTAGGGGTCAACTTTCTGTATAAATATCAAACTCCTCATAGACTTATAGATCTGTGTACACTCACAAACGCATTAGTCCCTTAACCTGTAAGTCCTTAATACACCAAAAATCACTAAGGGGCACTAGATGCACTTACACTTTTGCCACCAATTCACTCACTCAACGGGAAAAAACCACTAGAAACATCACGTTCTTGCCCTAGTTAATTTGTGTGTTAAATTTCAGCTCTGGTTCAAGTTAAAAATTAAGACAGAGTCTACTAATTAAGTCTGGAAGATATATGCTTTGAGCTCTAACTTAGGGTTGAGAGCAGAAAACTATGAGAGAAGTACATATTACACCCCCCAACTATGGCGATTTTAGTCCTCGTAGGGGCGATGATGTGGCAGATGGTGACACTTCATCTTTGAGTTGGTCTACCGGGATGGATTCGGCAGGGCTCTGACATATTCTTGTTGTCTGGTTAGGGCGGTGAGGTTAAATTTCACGCCGTGAGTGCAAGATGGGGATTTTTTTGGTGTCAGATACTTCGGATCCATAAAAGAGTTCAATAGTGACGACTGCAGCTCTGGAGTGACGGCCCTTAGGGGCACATGCACGAAGTCTTTTTGGCTATTATCGACAAGGTCATACCAGCTCCGATAAGGGATTGGCGATAGTGGTGCGTCAGTGGCTCGTCCTAGCAGCGTAGTGGTTGTTCGGTGGCTGAGGGACCTCAATGTAATTCTTATTATGTTTGGGATGCTTTTGTACTGGTGATGAACCCTTATAATAGATATAGGAGTCATTTAAAATATTTGGTTACAAAAATCCATGTAATAATCAGAAAATAACTTATTAAAATGGCACACTCGAACATAAGAAAAACACCTTCTCCTCTGTGTCGCCACTCCCGTGAGAATTCCGACGGAAGAGGGATATTCAAAAAATTGATACATATGGACCTATCTTTTGAAAATTGCAAATATCATACTTTGAAGTTTTAGAGTATTCAAATGCAAATGTGATATTCTCTTGCAATTAATTTGAATAAAAATGAGTATACTTAAACCTAAAATTAAATTCTTATTTTTTAGGTGAATAGAATGAGTTTCATGCCGTGAGTGCAAGATGGGGATTTTTTGCTGTCAGCTACTTCGGGTCCATAAAAGAGTTCAATAGTGGCGACTGCAGCTCTGGAGTAACGGCCCTTAGGGGCACATGCACGAAGTCTTTTTGGCTATCATCGACAAGGTCATACCAGCTCCGATAAGGGATTGGCGATAGCAAAGGCCGGTGGCTCGTCCTATCAGCGTAGTGGTTGTTCGGTGGATGAGGGACCTCAATGTAATTCTTATTATGTTTGGGATGCTTTTGTACTGGTGATGAACCCTTATAATAGATAGGAGTCATTTAAAATATTTGGTTACAAAAATCCATGTAATAATCAGAAAATCACTTATTAAAACTGTACACTCGAACATAAGGAAAACACCTTCTCCTCTGTGTCGCTACTCCCGTGAAAATTTCGACGGAAGCGGGATATTCAAAAAAATTGATACATACGGACCCATCTTTTGAACTTTGCAAATAGCATACTTTGAGGTTTTAGAGTATTCAAATGCAAATGCGATATTCTCATGCAATTAATTTGAATAAAAATGAGTATACTTAAATCTAAAATTAAATTCTTATTTTTTTGGTGAATAGAATGAGTTCACTGGTGGTGGAGATATTAATTTTCAAAAAATAACACACAAGGGGACCTCTCATCTTGTCAAATTTTACACACGGTATGATCATATCTATTTTCCACAACCACTTTGTGGGTCGAGGGACGCAAATTTTGCATAGGCACCTCTCAATAAGAGTAGCTTTTTGTATAAACCCCATTTAAGAGCGACTTTGTGACACGACTGGTAACAGACATTCTCAATTCAAAATTTTGCACACGAGTATATGCACTAGACCTCACTTAGCTATCTATAATCTGACTTGGAGACGAACCCGGGAACGCCATCATGATTGAAAATGGAAGGTCTTGCGGCTCTTACCATGCTTACGATCGACTTGTTGGAGTCCGATCTCCGTTTTGATCTATAATCTGTAATCTATATATGCATACATCGCTTTGCCTCGCTGCTGAATCGATCAGATCAGGTACAAACAAGAAACAATCAGCACCATGAGCGACGGCGACTGCCCTGCTGACTGCGGCGACTGCGGCGACGGTGACTGTTTTGTCTGCTGCTGCTGTGACGACGGCTCTCGAGGCCACACTCCCCACCGCAGCCTCCTGATCCTCCTCCTCCTCCTCCTTCTCCTGGTTGCCATCCTCGTCGCGGCCTTCGTCTTCATCCTCCCGGTCCGCGTCGCCGTCGAGGACGCATCGCTCGCCCGCCTGGCCCTCACCGGTCCCAACGGCACCGCGCTCGCCTACGACGTCTCCCTCGCCGTCGCCGTGCACAACCGGAACTGGGCCATGCACGCCAGGGTTGGTGCGCCGCTCGACGCGGAGCTGCTCTTCGCCGGCGAGCGCCTCGCCAGCGTCAGGATGCGGGGGAGCTCGCACGGGAACATCCGGGCAGGGAGGACAGAGGTGTACAACGTCGCGGCATCGGGCGAGAGCACCGCCCTCTGGGAAGCGCCGGGGTGGCGGAGTTCGTGAAGGAGAGCGCGGCGGAGGCGTGTTCCGGCTGCAGCTGAAGCTCGCCGGGAGGTCAAGTACCCGCCGCACGGCAACGCGCACAGGCTGGAGGCCACCTGCCCGCTCGAGCTGCCTTTGTCGCCGCCGGCCAGGTTCAAGAAGATCAAGTGCGTCTAACCAATCACGCACATATAGCTCCCGTTTGGTCAGGCAGCCAACGCTAGGGATGCATGCAGCCTCTCGACGAGCGTGCTGCATTAGCTTTTGCTTCATTAAATTTCTCCGAGTGCTGCTTCAGTCTCTCCGTTCTTGTTGTTGACTGATGCCTGCAACAAGTTGCAGTAGGTTTATGAGAAGATGTACAATTTTTCATGTTTAAACGCAGTTGATCTCAATTCTCAATGGCAGAAATATGTGCAACAATTATTCTAAAAAAAGAATGAAATATGTGTAACATTGCTTCCCCAAAAAAGGGTCCAGAATTGTCATCCGAATGGAAATTACTAGTTCATTTCATATTATATTAGACTATCTCATATCATCGCCACAGCCAGATTGAGGGCCTTCCTTCGTGGAAATATATCATGAGTGCAGATATACTACCCACTGATATTTCAATGCATCTGCAGTATGACCTAATCTCACACTCTCTTAGTTTCAATACGAATGTCAATACAATGCAGGGATGAAAGTCCATAGACATGCCACATTCCATGACTCATGAGTCCCCAGTGGTAAGTGCAACAACTCTTGGCTGACATGATATGTCAGCTCTCCACTGTTTTTGCAAAAATGGAGCACCTTGTCTTCGGAGAAAACTGTTAAACTTCAGATATCTTCAGATATGCACCGTACGTGACCTGTAGGCACCGTACGTGACTTGTAGCGTATTTCAGTAGGATTCTTTCGGTTAGAGACTAGGAGGTGTTTATCTTACGTAACCATAATTCTCTATCTCCTCCTAGCTTGATTCCCAAGTTGTAATCCTAATCAGTATGCGCATCAGACTTCGCACCCCTGCCTATAATACATACAGCGTCCCCTCGATACGAGGTAAGACGCTTTCCGCTTCAGACATGGTATCAGAGCCTCCTTTTCCCATCTAGAGCTTCACAAACCCATCTAGCCTAGCCATGTCTTCCTCCGGGCGCCTTCTCACCAAGCCTCAACAATCAGGTCACAGAAGGCATCACGCGACGAACCACGTGCTATGGCGCACGAGATCACACCTCAGCCCAGCGGCGCCGGTGTCTTCGGCTACGTCGACGGCACCAACCCGGAGCCGGCCAAGCTCCTCGTCACCGTCAAGGAGGGCAAGGAGACTTCATCGCCCAACCCTCTCCACCTTATATGGGTACGGGAGGACCAGCAGGTCCTTGGCTACCTGTTGAACAACCTCACAAAAGAGGTCCTGGTCACGGTGACCATGGTCACCACGGCGGGCGCGCTCTGGACGACGCTCGCGGCCATGTTCTCGTCGCAATCGGCGAGTCGCATCAACAACATACGCACCTCCCTCATCAACGCACAGAAAGGTAACCTCTCAGTTGCCTCCTACTTCGTTGCCATGCGTGGCTATGCCGATGAGCTGGCCGCGGCAGGCAAGCCCATCCAGGACGATGAGCTCCTCTCGTACATCATCCACGGGTTGGACGCGGACTACCAGCCACTGGTGTCGGCCCTCGACGCCCGTGTTACTCCTGCAACCCTCGACGAGCTCTTCGCCATGCTGTCAAACTTCGACCAGCGCATGGCACAGTTTCATGGATCCAGTGGCGGGTTCAAATCCTCCGCAAACCTGGCGCGTCATGTCGGGTGGTGGCTCCGCCGCGTGGCTCCCGTGCTCCAAAGGGCGATCCGGTGGCGGCGGCAACGATCGCGCCACTCTCCTCAGCAAGACGGGTGGTCATGCTGAAGGCCGGGCGCTGTGGTGGAAACCGCACGCCCAGAGACTCCACGGTGCCAAATCTGCGGAAGCTCGGTCACACAAAGAAAGGATTGCTGGTACCATTATGATGAGGATGAGGACTCTCAAGAAGATGACAAGGTAGCTGCTGCCGCTGATGGTTCCTACGGTATTGACACCAGTTGGTATGTCGATAGCGGTGCCACAAACCACATCATGAACGAGCTTGAGAAGGTCACCATGAAGGAAAAATACCGCGGCAAAGATCAAATCCACACTGCTAGCGGAGAAGGTATGGGTATAAGTCACATTGGTCACTCTATATTTCGCACTTCTAATCGAAAACTACACATTAAGAAAATCTTGCATGTCCCTAGTGCACACAAAAATCTTCTTTCCGCTCATAGAATTGCTCTTGATAATAATGTTTATCTCGAATTTCATCCTTTTTCTTCTTGATTAAGGATCAGGTCACGAGGAAAATCCTCTATCGAGGTAGATGTGTTCGAGGGCTCTATCCATTGATTCCGGAGTTTCAAGATACAATAAACAAGCTTGTGGTGCTATCAAGCTTTCGGCCCACACGATGGCACGATCATCTAGGACATGCCTCTTTTTCTTTAGTAGAAAAATTGCTTAGGAAAAATAAGCTCCCGCTTGTTGGTGAGCCGCCATGTTGAAACTATTTGTGATTCATGTCACGAGCTAAAAGTCATCAATTGCCGTATCCCGCCTCAACTAGTGTTTCTACCAAACCTTTGCAACTTATTTTTCCGATGTTTGGGGTCCAAATTTCATTCGCTGGTAGACACACGTACACGTCAGCTTTATTGATGACTATAGCAAATTCTCGTGGATATATCTCCTCAAAAGGAGATCAGATGTGTTTCAAGTTTTCCAAAACTTTCAAGCACTTGTTGAACGAAAGTTTGATAGCAAAATAATCACTGTCCAATCCGATTGGGGAGGGGAATACGAAAAATTAAATTCCTTCTTCCAAAATCTTGGCATCTCACACCATGTGTCATGCCCGCATGCTCACCAACAAAACGGGTCCGCCGAACGCAAGCATAGGCACATTGTCGAGGTCGGTCTTGCTCTTTTGGCAGGCGCATCCATGCCTCTCAAGTTTTGGGACGAAGCTTTTCTCACTGCTGTTCATATCATCACCATGCTACCTAGTCGTGTCATCAACAATGAAACTCCAAAGAGAACGACTTTTTCACACTAAACCAGGACTATAAGTCTCTCCATGTGTTCGGGTGTGCATGTTGGCCCAACCTTCGCCCCTACAACAACCGCAAACTCATGTTTCGCTCAAAACAGGCGTCTTCCTAGGGTATAGTGCACAAAGCATAAAGGGGTCAAGTGTTTAGATGTCTCCACTGGTCGTGTCTACATCTCACGAGATGTGGTCTTTGATGAAACAAAATTTCCGCCATCGACCTCCATCCCAATGCTGGTGCACTCCTTCGCAAAGAAATCCTTCTTTTGCCCTCTCATCTCACCAGTTTTGATCAAGGGGGACAAAATATTGATGATCCATTGACTAACCCATCTAATGATGTGCATGAGTTTTGTGTTGATGCAACAGAACAAAGCAGTGCGGAAACTACGTACAGCGCAGAAATGCAGAAAAACGGCTCATGTTGAGCCATATTCTATGTGCCTCCTCGAGGGAAACAGATCCGCCTGGGATCTGTCCACCGCAAAGAAATCGGATCCTCCTCGGGATCGGTTCCTCGCGAACGAGGCAGGGCGCCTCGGGTCCCTCTCTCGCAGCAGGGCAGCAGCTTCTGGGGAGGCGAGCCTAAGCGCGAGCCTGGCGCGCCGCTGTCCCCACATCCACGTGACATGCGCGGTCGGGCGGATGCGGCTTCACATCGTTCTCCGTGTGGTCGGGCGGACGCGGCCCCGCACCGGTCTCCATCAGCCTGCGGTACGAGGTATGCCACCAATCCGGTGACGTACACGCGGCGCAGTGACGCACAACGCAGGGAGGGCCCGACCGGCGCGGAGATTCAGGCGGATACGCCATCATCACGCCCTGACGATCTGCATGCACATGCAACGACGGGATCGTCTGCGGCCGATTCACGTGCTCCGCTTCAACAGTCAGCCGCAGAAAATCAAACAGCATCTTCATCGGAATCTGAGCAGTCTGCAGGATCTCCTGTGGTCACCGATTCTGCTGTTTCCCAACCACGACGTACACGGCTGCAACAAGGGGTAATTCAACCCGTTAATTACAAGCATATAACCAAGTATGGTATGGTTTGTTCCACAGGTGAACCAGATGAGCCTAACACCCTTGAAGCAGCATTGTGTGATGAAAAGTGGAAGAAAGCCATGCATGAAGAGTACATGGCATTGATGAGAAACAAAACATGACACCTGGTTCCCCACAAAGAAGGTAAAAATTTGATTGATTGCAAGTGGGTTTTCAGGATCAAGAGGAAAACTGATGGAACCATTGATCGTCATAAGGCTAGATTGGTTGCAAAAGGCTTCAAACAGAGATATGGCATAGACTACGAGGACACCTTCAGTCCAAAGAGTAAAGGCGGGCACTATTCGCCTTGTCTTATCTATTCTTGTCTCTAGAGGGTGGAGCCTCGAGACAGACTCGATGTTCGTAACGCTGCTTTCTCCATGGTGTTCTGGAAGAGGAAGTGTACATGAAACAACCTCCTGGTTTTAAGAGTAAGAATGCTCCTTCTTATGTGTGCAAGCTTGATAAAGCACTGTATGGGCTAAAGCAAGCTCCAAGAGCATGGTATGCTCGTCTCTGTCACAAAATGCAAGCACTTGGTTTTGTTCCGTCTAAGTCTGACACGTCATTGTTTATCTACAAGAAGTCCAACACATGCATATTTGTTCTCATATATGTTGATGATATTATTGTGACTAGCTCATCTGATGAAGCAATCACAGGACTTCTCAAGGACTTGAGTGCAGACTTTGCTCTGAAGGATCTTGGTAACTTGCACTATTTTCTTGGGATTGAGGTGAAGAAACACAAGGATGGACTTCTCCTCTCTCAAGAAAAATATGCAACTGAGCTGATCAGGAAAGCTGGATTACAGGGATGTAAACCCTCACTTACTCCATTATCTAGCTCAGAAAAATTATCCCTTGCAGAAGGTGAGCTTTTGAGTAAAGAGGACAGCACTAAGTACAGAAGTCTGGTAGGAGCCCTTCAGTATCTCACACTTACCAGGCCTGATCTTTCTTTTGCTGTCAACAAGGTCTGCCAGTTTCTTCATGCACCCACCAATGTCCATTTGACAGCTGCAAAACGTATAGTTCGATATGTTAAGCATACCTTGAGTTTGGGACTGAACTTCAGCAAATCCCCATTCACTCTTGTTAGTGCTTTTTCCGACTGACCGGGCAGGTTATGCGGATGATGCAGACGTTCCAATCGATGGTTTTGGCAGTGTTTTATGGACCAAATTTGATATCATGGTGTGCACGTAAGCGTGCCATCGTATCCAGGTCAAGCACAGAGGCTGAGTACAAAGCATTGGCAAATGCCACAGCAGAGATAATATGGGTTCAGTCCATGCTGAAGGAACTTGGCATACAAAGCAAGCAGGCTCCTTGCCTATGGTGTGACAATCTTGGTGCCACGTACCTCTCTGCAAATCCAGTGTTCCATGCCAGGACAAAACATATTGAGATAGATTTTCATTTTGTCAGAGAAAGGGTTGCTCAGAAGCAACTTGACATTCGCTTTGTGCATTCCAAAGATCAACTTGCAGATGGATTTACAAAGCCTTTGCCTACAAGAAGTTTCGAAGACTTTAAGCATAATCTCAACTTGATGAAGTTGTGATTAAGGGAGGGTGTTAAACTTCAGATATGCACCGTACGTGACTTGTAGCGTATTTCAGTAGGATTCTTTCGGTTAGAGAATAGGAGGTGTTTATCTTCTGTAACCATAATTCTCTATCTCCTCCTAGCTTGATTCCCAAGTTGTAATCCTAACTGTATGCGCATCAGGGCTTCGCACCCCTGCCAATAATACATACAGCGTCCCCTCGATACGAGGTAAGACGTTTTCCGCTTCGTACAAAAACCAGCCACCAGCTCAAACAACAGCAAGTGTATAACCGACGGTCGACTGTGATTTCAACTATGCCTAGACAGCACCATATGCGCTGTGAAACCAA
Source organism: Aegilops bicornis (assembly GCA_021605145.1). Taxonomy (NCBI): domain Eukaryota; kingdom Viridiplantae; phylum Streptophyta; class Magnoliopsida; order Poales; family Poaceae; genus Aegilops; species Aegilops bicornis. The sequence goes on along the minus strand of JAHIAL010000018.1, from coordinate 1,653,359 downwards.
CATGTAATGTTATTTCCATGTTGATACAATATGCAGATTAAACCAAATTAAATGTTTGTCATCCCTCAGTAATTAGAAGGCATATATAATTTCAAAACAATATTCTTATCTGTCATTTGAGAAATTAAAAATAAGTGTGAATCACTCTGAATTGAATTGGAGTATTATTAAGAACATATTTCGTACTGCACCACGTGCCCCCGATTTCAAAAGGTATACAGCCAAGCTAACTTTAGCAAAAAAAAAGACAAAACCTTCAATAAACACCTAGAATAACACAAGTAAGAAAACCAGTGCCTAGTCAGAAGGGTGATTGCTTGTCACGAGGAATTGGAGGTGCATGCCCGCAGATTCCAAAACTCACACAGATTAAGATAATGCTAATATAGCAAGGCAGGATGATCTTGCAAGACAACCACGGTGGCCTGTCAATGGAAAATGTAAATAATAATTCCAGTTTAAATATGTCTATAACATATCTCTTGAAGTAGGACTCCCAAATTCTTAATAGCTCGACTGCATGAGTACCTAACTACCTATGGAATCAATGTACCACTAGCATCAATCAAAACCATATATGAGGACACTAGATTTTGCAGAGAACAAGCAGTATGATATAATCTTGTAGTCATCTCACAAGCTAACAAATAGCATAAGAAAGTATCTAGTCGTGAAGCACATTCATGCCTAAATGAAAACAGGAGTTCAGGAGCCTACAAATCATGGAAGCAAAGCATAATGTACACAAAAATGTTAAATATGAAGATAGATTTAGTGATATGTTCTCTGGCAGTAATATTCTTGATAGCAGGTAATCTGTGCCGGCCAGTATCACATCTGGCATTAATATAAGTTCTGGGGCAGAGTTCAGCAGCACAAGCTCGATATAGTTGTGTAGATCCATTTTGACAACACTCAAAGATAGATGCCATCTAGTGTAAACCAGCTAGCATCAAGTTTCTGGCACCAAATATAAAACATAACGTTGTTGAAAGAAAAGAAAAAAAGCAATTGTTGTTAAATTTGAGCTCTGATTCAAATTAATTTTGCCCGTGTAAGATGTTTAAACTCTTACTGATATAGCTTTGCACTTGAGTTGGGTGTAAGGACAGAGTTCACCCATGAAGTCTGAAAGATTCAGGGTTTCAGAGTTAAATTTCAACTGTCATTCAGATTCTGAGTACAAAATGTATAGCATATAAATTTATTGTTTACATGCTCTCTAATTCGTTGAATTACATCCAAGTGAAGATCCAAGAAACCATAAGCAAAAAAGCTTGGAGCTCGCCAATGTACGGATTAATTAGAGCACCAGATATATCTACTTTATTCAACGTATTATTTGTTGAGGAGGTTCCCTCACTCCACTGAGTTGAGCTGATGAATCCAGCAGGTAGGCGACAGCAACACACGCGGGTTTCACCTTGTGTATTACAGTATCTAGGATAATACATACCTTCCAAAATTCAAAATGAGCAGTGTAGGATAAAACTCCCGCGAGTGTATCATACTTGTTACTGAAACTGCTTCAGGGCAGGGCATAATCAACCAACAGAGCCTTCAGAATCGCAAAACCCCGGCCTCCATGCTTCGTCGATCACCCGGAAGAAGGGGATATCACAATGCATCCACATCCAGTTTTAGAACATCTTCTCTTGGAAGAAAGAACGCGGCATTGATCTACATCAGTAAATCAATCAATATGTTCATATTTATTGCCTGGACACTTCTCGCTTGAGGAAAATCTACCCATCATCTCACCTGGTACGTCACGGCATTCATCAATCAACCCATTCCCTACCCATATCTTGTTTCTACAATTCCCACTAGCTAGCTAGGCACCAGAGAAGAGACACACAACAGGTCATCAAGTCAGAGCTCCTCGCCAGTATAGCATGGACCCATCTCCTTTGTGTTACTGCAAGCACACGGCTGATATCCCATTGCTTTCATTTCCAACCTCTACAGCCTGACATCAGGAACAAATGTCTACCATCATGACATGGCTTGGTTCTTAATTTGAGGTACGCAACATGCCTACTATTCATACGTTTGAAATTCTGCAAGATTCTATAACTACACAATATCAGACAGTTGGTACATTCAGAAATAGAGGAGCAAAATAAAGGGAAAACCTGATACAAATTAGTAAAGTAGTAAACCATGAATTACTTTGATGACAGTTAATCTCTTCAAACTATGATGATGCAAAAAGAGAGAATGTTTAATTTTCAACTGAGACCCACCGACGAATTATACCAAAATGGCATCCTCCATAGTGATCAACATATTGTGATAACGGATAACCAGTAAGTAAAATAATTGCTTCCCCAAACACAGGTCCTAAATTTTCTGATGTGTTCATTTCAAATATGGGTCTCTCATATATATCTTCCTTCTGGCCAAACTAAGGACCTTTTTTCATGGAAAGATAGATTACAGAATTACACCGAAAACTGCAGGGGGCATTTAGTACACTCTTCTGCTTCCATATCAGTATTCCAAAATGTTCTCGAGAGTGTAGATATACAATTCGCCGATATGCCAATGCATCTTCAGAATTGCCTGATCTCACACTCTCCAAGTTCCAATATGTGTGTCAATATGACAAGACGATGGACAAGTTCATAACCATACCCTGCTTTCTTCCCTACAGAATGATGACATGGTCATACAAGGTCCCATGAATCTAATCACTAACTTCATCGAGTGTTAACAGCAAGAAATCCAGCAAGTTAAAGGCATACTATAAAGACAACCATCTATTTAGACACGGACACTGAAATATAGCCTACCAACTTAATGAACAAAGCGAAATCTTCAGGGAGCACTAAGCATTTTTCAAATTTTAATACTGTTATTCTTGGTTCATGCAAATCTAAGTCTAGTCGGCACTTCCCCTCTGCAAGCGGCTGCATAGTCTTCAGCGAGGTGTTGTGCAACTTCCTTGTAAGGGCATATGAATTTCTCCACAAATTCCTTCTCAACCAGACTGAAAATTGTATTGTAGCTTGGGTAGCGCTTGAGCAATCCATTTGCCTTGAGAAACTTTATAACGTAGTGCCGGGGTCTCAGCCGGCCCACCAGGCTGTAAGTGAGAACTACCGGTCTTTGAGCAATGGATGCCGGTTCCAGCCCCACCTCGGAGATGAGGAACTCGGACCTGCTCTGCAGCATGTCATTGAGTCATTCGACTTGGTCAGCAGCCCTGGAGCCTTAGAAACAGCAATGCCCACCTCGGCATCGGACCACCTAAACTGTGATTTTCTCCTCGGTGAGGAATGTAACAACTACTAGTGCTTGCCTGAGCATCCCAGACCCACGGGGCACACCGATTCGTTCGGCACGCGCCACTATCGCCTGGACGTGGTCCGGGTTATTGCTGAGTAGCCATGGCACACGGATGCACAGCTTGGTAATATCGCAAGCACCTAGGCCGCACTTGTGCAGGTAGGCGACATTGGGCTTGACAACCCTGTCGAGGCCGCATCTGAGGAGACTGGGGCTGTGCTTGACTATTCGGAGGAGGTCGCCGCAGGAACCGAAGAGGGACAGCAAGTAGGATATCCTCGAGGCGACAGATCTGCAGCGGAAGAACTCACCGGCGAGCGAGACTAGGCGTGAGATCTCGGGACGCGAGAGGCCGACGCCGGTGAGCTCCGCGACGTTGGGGGCCAGAGTTTTCTCCACTTTGGCGCAACGAGGGTGGCGACATCGGCGGCGGAGAGGCCGAGGCCGGAGAGGAAGGCGAGGACGGCGTCTGGCTTGGCGGGGGGTTTGAGGTGGGAGAGCTTGGCGGCCTGTGGTCGGGTGAGGCCGCAGGTGGCGACGAGGTATTCCTCCACGGCGAAGCTAGGGTTGGGGGAAACGGCGGGCACGGCGGCGGAGATGAGGCGGTGGAGAGGGAGGGAGATGGTGGAGGCGGAGGAAGAAGGGAGGAGCTGGGTGAGGACATACTTGTGGAGGCGGAGCATGGTGTACTGCTGTGGGCGGCGGCGAGGGAACGACGCTGGTGTGAGCGGAGAGAGAGAGTGGTGTGGTCTGGTTGGACCTTGATGCTGACCCCACCTGTCAGGCAGTATTTCCACATCTAATAATGGGTTGGGCTGTGGTGTGGAGCGACTCGTGTACCACCATCCTATTGTTTTTGCCTCAAAAAAAAGTTCAATTTCTTTTTTTTTTTTTTTGCTTTCCTATGAAAAAACTCAGCTACTTTCCATCCTCTTTCTTTGTCATGATTTATTAATAAAATAAAAACACACCCTTGATCACATGTTGTATTCAACCGAGAATGAGCATCGATCCGACCATTTTTTTTTTGAGAATGACGGTTCTTATATTATCCAAAAGGACGCGACCGGCATACTGTGTTTTCCATCGAGGAGATAAAAGAACAAGATAGGGGAAAGTGAAAAAAACAGAGAACATTAGGAGGGGGGGGGGGGGGTTCTATGTTGCCGATAGGAGGAGGGAGCGAACAGTGAAGTTGATCGCGCACGCTATCTTCGAAACGCCGCGCTCAAAGCAGCGTGTCATCAGCCGCACACCGAAGAACATTCCTGGGCTCACAAACAATGGAGCTGAACACCACATCGTTCCTGGCCTTCCACACATGCCAGAGGAGGATGTAGAGGCCAGCCCGGATGCTCCTATTCAGTGCATTCAACGCCGAGTTGCATGTAAGGGGACTCAACCCGGGTCGCAACTATGCACGAACTATCTAGCTAACCACTACACCTACCAGTAGTTAGTGTGGATCACAACGCGAACTATTTAAGAACCATTGTAGCCATGCTAGCTATTAATTATTATACATAGCAGCACGTAGATTTTTGAATTATTTGGAAAAGTTGTTTTGTAATGAAAAAAGTTCATCAAATTTCAAAAAAAGTTCATAAATTTGAAAAATAACTCATCAAATTTGAAACAAAAGTTCATCGATTTGAAAAAATATTCACCGTATTTGAAAAAAGTTCACCGTATTTGAAAAAAAGTTCATCAGTTTTGGACAAAATTTCATTAAACTCAAAAAATCACCGAATTCGGAAAAAAGTTCACCAAATTAGAAAAAAAAGGTCCGGCGAATTTGAAATTTTCTTGTGACCTCGTGCATTTAAGAAAAAGAAAAAAGAAAAGAAAATGGGAAAGTTTCACGAACAGAAGAGAATAAAAAGGTGGAAAGAAGAAAGATCGCATAATCCATCGTGGTGTCGTAGTGGTTATTGCAGTTTGCCCGGGGATGCGCAGAGATGATTTCCTCCACAGAGTGGAAGGGGCCCAAGTCTAGACAAGACCAAACTGGGGCCGTCCGACGGCAGGAGGCAAATAGGTGGTCAGCCGATTCTGTGTTGGCAGGAGGCACATACTGGCGATGGAGCACAGTTTTTAGCAAACAAATTAGCTGGAGCAATGATGGTCCACGAATTGCAAGCGGCCAATTAAATCACAACGAAGACATCCTGAACACTCCCGCGACGTGTTGAGTTGGAGCAATGATGAACAACGTGTGCAACAACGAGTTAAGCAAAAATGAGCACGAAACATGGAAGGCACCTAGTTACTTTGCTGCCGAATGGCGCATGGCGATTTCAAAGGGTCACTCTTCCATCGGCCCGGTCAAGATTCTCAAGTGCTTTTCATCGGCACGATTGTGAATTTCATATGTGCAATCTAGAGAAAGAACAGTACTAGTAAATTATTACTAATGAAATTGTTTCAAGTACCATTTAGAGGGGGGAAACAGACTTCACCAATTAACTCCAAGAGATCCAGAAACAGCTTTCACCTACTATAGATAGCTTGTTCACTTGGGGTGTAGGTAGTCCTGGCCATCTCCGGCCCGGCCCTAAAATCCAGGGCCTAGGCCTGGTGGGCTTGCCCGATGGGCTTGCCTGTGGGCCGGGCTTGGGCCTGAGTTTTGAGCCCACCAGGAGGGCCTGGATGGGCTTGGCCTTGGTATATTGGCATTTTAAGGAAGAGGCTCGGCCCACGTCCCTAAGCCCTAAGGGCTTTTGAGGGCTTTTTACCAGATGGGCCGGGCTTGGGCTTGAAAAGTAGGCCCGATGATAGGGCCTGGGAGGGCCTGGGCCTCAGTTTTCTGCCGTGGGCTTTTTTAGGCCCGGCCCAGCCCATGGCCAGGTATAGGTGTAGGTCAGGAAGGAAGATTCAGAATACAGAACTTTCAGCTCCAACATGAACGTAGATCAAATATGTCTTCAGCAAGAAGAAACATGAAGCTTAATGTTGCAAACTAATCAAAGCAAGAGGAGCCAACGAAGAATCAAGGGCACATCGACGAGTGATCTAAAAATCTTATAGTATTAGTCTACATAGGGAGTACATAGCAAGCAACAGATCACCGGAAGGAAGAAAGCAGAATGCATCAGCATCCAGTTTCAACGCATCCTCGACATATCTGTTTTCTGCAAGGTTCGGCGATCGAATTCCCCACCTCAGGAAAAAAATCATTTTAAACCTTAAACTTGTAGAGCTTAGCTAAACCGAACCCCCGCCTCTGAATCCCGGTTGTTGGCACCTTGAACTTATCAAGTCCGGTCTAAATCGAACCCTGGAGCTGTTTTCACATAAAAAAGTATGAAGTTGAAAAATGTTCAACATATATTTAAGAGAGTTAACCATTGTAAAATGCTCATTGTATATTCAAAAATATAAATCAAAGTAGATACATAAGGTTCATGTATTTAAAAAGGAAATCTGATAATAAAATAGAGAAAAGGAAAAAAATAGAAAGAAAGAAAAATCAATAAGTAAACAAAAAATGCCAAAGGAAATTGTAAATTAAAAAGAAACAGAAAAGGATATAAAATGATAATATAAATTACAGAAACAGAAAAGCAAAAGAGAAAAAAGATCTAGACACTAGACCATTGCCGGAAAGACATTAAAAGAAAAGCTTAAGTTTGCTATGCAAGTGAGCATGAGTACAAATAGAATCAGTTACTGGGTGCCCCCGCATGAGACTAGAGGTGGTTTTTAGAATTCATGAAAATCTTTCAAACTTGTGAATATTTAAAAACATCATAAAATCTAATTCAAATTCACAAATATTTTTTTACTTCGCAAACATGTTTCGAGTTTGTGGATATTTGTTCAACTTCGCAAACAATCTTCAAACTCTTGAATTTTTTTAGAACACTTTTTAAATTTGCTAACATTTTTTGAGCTCGTGAACATTTTTTTCATTTTTTGAGTTCATGATATTTTTCCAAATTCATGAACATTTTATAATATTCAAACCATTTTTGGAGTTCAAGTATTTTTATCAAATGCAAGAAGCCTTTTCAATTTTGTGAATAATTTTTGAGTTCACAAACATTTTTCCAAACTCCTGAAGATTTTTCAAATTTGAGAATCTTTTTATTTCCGAACAAGATTCTAGTTACATGAGGGAGTTAACAAAAAAAATGAGCACTAAACATGGCAGCGCCTAGTTACTTGCTCGCTGCGTCCCTGCAGAACAGCGCACGACACTTTTAAAGGGTCGCTCTTCCATCAGCCCAATCAAGATTCTAAGTGCTTTTCGCCGGCACGATTGTGAATTTCATAGGTGCGATCTCGTTGCTTCGGAAACAAGGTATGATTGCTATTTGAATCTCAGTAGCCTCTAGAGAAAGAACAGCACTGGTATATCATTACTGATGAAATTGTTTCGGCTGCCATTAGAGAAAAAGAATCAGACTTCGCCAAGAGATCCAGAAACAACTTTCACCTACTATAGATAGCTTGTTCACTTAGGCTGTAGGTCAGGAAGGAAGATTCAGAATACAAAACTTTCAGCTCCAACCTGAATATAGATCAAACATGTCTTCAGCAAGAGGAAGCATGGAGCTTAATGTGCGAAATAATCAAAGCAAGAGGAGCCGACAAAGAATCTGGCAGGGCACATCAACGAGTGATCTAAAAAAATCTTATATTAGTTTACAGAGGGAGTACATAGCAAGCAACCAATCACCAGGAAGAAAAAAGAAAGCAGAATGCATCAACATCCAGTTTCAGCGCATCCTCGCCATGTCTGTCTCCTGCAAGGTTCAAATGCAAAACATGCAAGAGCGCGGAAAACCGTTAAGCACGGTTACTGACTCCGGTTTAAACTCACGTATTTTGGTTCTTAGACCTTGCTCTAATAATTAAAACAATAACATTTTGAAGAACAAAATATCCAATAAACCGACTCACTGAGAAATTAGCTCTTAATGGTTTCTTGCTGTACATTGGTGCATCAAAGGGGGTCAGTTTGTAGTAATGGGTATCATCAATGTTTCCTCATACCAAATGATTTCGACAGTTAAATCTGAAGTGATGGGTATCAGTATCTACAAACAACAGGTTCTTGGCCTGAGTCAAGTTTGATCTTCGAGCAGCTATCTAAAAACTGGATCGATACGTATTTTAAAATCATTTGCAAGAGAAAAAATACCCCCCAAAAAAAAAAAACAGGATGCATATGCAGCAATGCCATCCAGGGGAAATACCTTCAGGCCTCGTTCGGTTTAATATCTGCCATCTTTAAGACTTCTGGTGCTATGATGTATGCTTCACTAGCCGGGCTCTGCAACCAACACCCACCCAGCTTTGGACTGCAAAGCGATAAACACATCTGGTTATTACATGGGGAGACCCACAGATTCACAGGACATGGTGCATGGAGAGGTCTTGGGATCACGCAGAACCAGGACATGTGAATAGGGCATTCTCCACACCTCAGAAAAATAAATAAATAAATAAAACAGCATCTTCTCCCAGACTCACAAGTCCTAACAGGGCAGGATATGCGTCTTCCTCACCAGCATACATGAGATTCTGCACAAGTCCTAACAGAGAGAGTTCTATCAATGATTTGCAGCGCTCAGAGGAAAGCTTATCTCCAAGTAAGCAGCAACCAGCACAAAGCAAAGGGACAAGTAACACATAATTTTCATGCCACCCAGTGGAACTAATGGAGTATGATATCTACAAACTACAACCACCTGAAACAAATCAGGAGATCAGCATATTCAAGTCAGTTAACGAGCAGCTTCAACAAGAACAATTGATTCTACAGACATGTATCTATAGACTAAAATCTGAGGGTACATTTGTTTGTAAAGAGCACAGGTACTTTTGTTTGAGAATGTATGGCACTTGTCAGTAATGAATGATACCAAGAAGCAGCAGAGCCACACACTAATAAAATCCTGACAAAGAAAGCAAAGTAATTCTGTTATGGACATCACCCATCTAATGATATACTCTGAAATAGAGCGAAACACTCGCTCATTGGATACAAATGCTAACGCTACTGTGACTCCATTATCAGTAACTTATCTCATGAACATAAATAATGAGATAGTTCTTTTCCTTTTCAAGAAACCCACAAACTTTAGTACACTGTTACGGGCCATCTAGATACAAAACAAAATGCACGGGTTTATGAGAAGTTGACAACATCAGAAAAAGGTGTAGACTAATAAACTTAACAGTTTGCTTGGCCAACTGAAAAATGTCAACTTGTGCATCCTAGCAATTTAGTTACAGAATTAAATACACACACGGAGGAATGATGAGATATTTGAAAATGGTAAAAGACGCATCTTCTAGCAATCACAACAATCAACCTAGTTCTAATAACTAAAAATAATAATATTTTGAAGAACAAAATATACAATAAACGGACTCGCTGAGAAAACAGCGCTTAATGGTTTCTTCATATACATTGGCATAATGAGTATTATCAGTGTTTCCTCAAACCGATTGATTTCAGCAATTAAATCTGAAGTAACGGGCATCAGTATTGTCATCAACCATGGAAAAATGCATAAAGATTTTTTTTAGACGCTCTTGCTTCATTTTTCTTTCCGACGGCACGCAAGAGAACTGTAACCAACTACTGATACCCTATTTTTCCAATATAGCAAGATGAATACCCCCGCGCTTTGGTGCAGGAATCGCTAATAATTTGAGATAGAAAAAATAGCCACCTCGAGTTCAACTGAAAGGTCCGTGGCAATCAAACTCATACATGCAAATCATCCATGTTCAATACAGAAGTGTATGTAGTATAATTAAGCTATGTAGTTGCTAGCCCATAAGACTAAAGGTAGAAATTGAACTGGTCAAACATATATGAACCGAGAAATGCATGTACAAAGCCTATGGCACCATCAATCATCCTGAAGCAGAATGATGCCACAAATTTAATCACTTCTCTTTTGACTAATCATCAGTTTGCTGCTGATTTGGGATACCTCCTGTGCCCCCAAACATGTTTTTAGCAGAGAAGGTAGGTAACGGCACATCTGATGTCGTCCATTGTGTTGGAGATTCGTGCAAGGAGAGGACCACAGGCTTTGCATAGCAGTGTATTGCACCATAAAATCATGCTAATCTGATATTGCCTGATGAAAAGAAAATAAATTGCTCAATCATTAATTTTATTCTAGGTGGAAACATTCCTAGCTTAAACAGTAACTACTAGAAATATAATAGTGTTTACATCACTAATGTAAACACTCTTATATTTCTTTACGGAGGAAGTACTTTGCGAGCGCCACGGGTCGGTGTTTGCGTGTTGTGCTCGAGCCAAGCAAGCCTAGCAAGAAAGGAAGGTGTGAGTTTGCTTAGACTTAGTTGGCCTTGGACACTTTGTCACTCCAGAAATCCAACGTGTTAGATTTTTGCCTAAAAACATTAATCAATTGTTGCTCAAAAAGAATTAATGATTCTTCTAGAATGCTTTGTATTACCTTTTGGCACCAATTCATTCGATCGTTCACTCGAACGAAAAAAAAAACATTTCTAGCGATAAATGCTTACACAGTGATTCTTGTTAATTTTTGCCTTGGTTAATTTACTTGATAATTCTCAAAAGAGCTGTGAGTCAAGTTAACAATTAAGGCAGAGTTCACTAATTAACTAAGTCTGAAAGATGTAGAATAGCGAGTGCAAAACTTATTATAGGGGACAAACTGATTGTTACGCACATGCATGACTCGTTCAATTAATTGTACTCCCTCTGTAAACCAATATAAGGTCGTTTAGATTAGTGATCTAAATGATCTTAGAGTAGTTTACAGAGGGAGTAAGGTTTAGTAAACGCTTACTATAGATAGCATCAATCACAATTGCCTTGGCTGTAATAAGTTCCAGAGCTCACCCATCAAGTCTGAAAATTTCAGTCTCGGAGCTAACTTTTCGGCTCTGGTTTAAATTCAGAGTTTTGAGTAGAAAAAGCATACCGCATCGAATTGATTGTTCGCTCAACTTGTTGTTTGTTCAGAGCTGAGCTGACCATGGAATCCCGCAATGCAAAGCCCCAGAAGGAGCTTCTTCTCTGAACAAAACCCCCACCAATGTCGCTTAAGCTGCTTCAGGGCATCAGAATCACGCCTAGGGAGCATAGAAAAGGCCAAGCTGCCATGCTTCGCCGATTTCCTGGGACAAGAGGAAGAAAGCACCATGAATCTTCTACATCCCGTCTATCTCAGCAAATCTTCTCCTACAAGGAAGGATGCGCCATCGATCTACAACATTCAGTAAATCAGTCGATATATATGCTCTTATTTATTTCCCAGACACTTTCCGCTCAAGTCATCTCACCTGGTAAGCCACTTCATCAATCAAATAAAAAGAAAGCATCGATGCGACATATACTTGAAAGAACTACATGAGAACAACATTGCACTGGACAAGACGTGTCTAATATAAATATCCACCAGAGTATTAGACATGAAAAGACCAAGCAAACCCGAAGAATCATACAGGTTAACCAAACTCTGTGTCTTCACCATGCCTATTTTTCTAATGGTGCCTTAACTATATCCAAAGCATTAATCATAGAGAATAATTGACACTGAGAAATGGCTTTTGTAGTATAGCACGAAAAATGAACATGTTGTCTGTCAGGCACTTGATGTGGCTGTAGTTTGGAATATCTTGTGCTGCTCTTCTCTCTGAATATTTAGTAGAACTGAATCCCCGTACACCATACCTGTCATGTTCAAACCCAACGCGACCCCTGTTTATTTAGACTCGTTAACTTATAGTCATGTTCAATCCCCTGAATCTCGCATCATCAGGCTCGCCTCTTTGTGTAAACTTCAGTTGGTAAACAACCTTACAGAGTTTGCTCTGGAGTAGCGCGATCATTGGGCTCTCCTCTTTGATCATTCCCCAGTTGCTGCTCTTCTCATTCTCCTGATCCTCACCGCGTCGATTGCTCATCATGGCCTCTTCTGCGAGTTTTTCATCTCTGCCCATATAGATTTTTGGGATTAATTCAGGAGCTGTATTTTATTATCAACTGTCAGCATGTTGCCTTCAAGCAGTAAGTTCACTTGTGAAGTTTATTTATCTACTCTAAATGAATATGCACTAAATGTTGGAGAAATAGATTTCAGAAAATAAGAATGATGCAAATCAGATAGCATTTGCACTTGGATTTCATCACATGCCTTCAATACATTTTTTAGATATTAAACATAGACTATGCACTTCAAGGTAAAACAGTTTTATCTGCTGACAGTGACACTATAAAAATGACATTTCGCTTTTGGTGAACCTCTATGAAAATATGCATTTCACTGATGTATTTAAGATAAGAAAGTGATTTCTCATCATAATTAGCTAAGCCCAGTGTTATGACCGGCCGGACCTACAGCCGTAGGGGGCCCACCGGGCAAGCTTAGCCCGCAAGTTATCTTAGTTTTATTTCACATTATGGTTATATAAACAGATTGTAAGACTATTTTAAGATTAAGCAATAAGACTATTCTATTGCCCGGCTCCCAGAGGAGCCGGAACCCTAAACCCTAGCCGCCACCTGCCTTCGCCGCCGCCGCCACCGTTGCAAGGACGGCGCCTCAAATCTCCGGGCCGCAAGGCGCTCGGCTCCACGGCCGCTTCCTCCTTCCCATACCTCCCACGCCTGCACCGGTAGGGCTCTAGGTCCTATCAATTTGGTATCCAGAGACTCCAGTTCGATCATGTCTTCTCCATCACCCACGCCACCGTTGTCCACCGCCACCACCGCCTTGCTGTCCGCTCCCCCGATGACCACCGACGGAGCTCCGACACTGCCGGGGCCGAGCACCACAACGGGTGCCCCAACACTGCCGGCCCCAACGCCGCTGCCCCAGCCGCTTCGCCGCCACCACCGATCATTGCCTTTCACGCCGGAAGCAGATGACCACCGCTGCAGCATCTTCGACGGCCTCCGGCTGCACATGGCGGCGCTTTACGCACCATCCGCCGATGGCGCCGGTCGCAGCCTCACGGCCACCCAGCTGCCATGGCCGTCTGAAGGCGCTACCATGCGGCGACCTCCCGGCCGCTGCCGTTTCAGCCGAGCCACCCCAGCGGGCCACCATCGCCGCTGCTGCACCCTCATCAACAACCGGCCGTGGGCCCTCTCTGGCCGCAGTGGCCAACCACGGCAACCGCAGCACTCATCCACACTCCACCACCGATGATGCAACCACCAGCGCCACCCCTGCCCAACTCGGGGGCGTCCTCGCAGGCCGGCCTGCCCATCAACCAGGTCCGGGTCCCACCCTCTCCGTCGCCAATACCAGGCGTGGTAATTTGTCGCCGCCATCGCCCGGTCTACACCGCGACTTCAACAGCCGACCCGCTTTCCGCAGTTTGGTGCCACCCGCTCCACAGTGTCGCTACCCGGAGTACTCCGACCCAGCGCCATCGGGCCGCCTCGCTCCGCTCCTCCGAGCCGATTCGACACGGCGCCCAGCGCAGTAACGCCAGCTGATTCGCCAAAATCGACTTCGCCACCTATGATAGCACGGAGGACCCCCCAACTGGCTCAACCAGTGCGACCAGTTCTTTCGGGGGCAGCGCACCCTCGCCTCGGAGCGCACCTGGCTCGCCTCCTACCACCTCTGCGGCGCGGCATAGACATGGTATTACGCCCTCGAGCAGGACGAGGGTAGTATGCCCCCTTGGGAGCGCTTCCGCGAGCTCTGCCTCCTTCGCTTTGGGCCCCCGGTCCGCGGGAGCCGCTTGGCGGAGCTCGGTCGCCTTCCCTTCACCTCCACATTGCAGGACTTCGCCGACCGCTTCCAGGCCCTGGTGTGCCACGCTTCGGGAGTGACAGGGCAGCAGCGGGCCGACCTCTTCATCGGTGGCCTTCCGAATCACATCCGCGTGGACGTGGAGCTTCGGGGCCCTCAGGATCTCCAGACGGCCATGTATTACGCCCGCGCTTTCGAGTGTCGCGCCCAGGCCATGCAGCCAGCAGCCCTGGCCCGAGGAGGCCGACAGTTTCGGCGCCGGGCAGCCACCCGGCCGTTCCGGCGACTACCAACCCGCCGCGACGCTGCCCTTTTCGTCCGGCTCTCTCCGGGCGGAGCAGATGGAGCGGCGGCACGGTGGTCTGCTCGCGAATCGCGACGAGCCCTATACGCCGAGCCATGTCTGCCCGCGCCTCTTCTACTTGGAGACGGTCGACTACATCGAGGAGGACACCCTGGCCGACGAGGGCGACGCACTGCCACCCCCAGCAGTTGCGGAGGCCGTGCCCGCCGCCGCCCCGGTGACGGCACTCGTGGTCCGTGGATCATCACCGGCAGAAGCATGGTCTCTCTCCATGCGCTTGCTGGCATCCGCGATGAGAGGACCATGCTTCTGCCGGTGATGATCCACGGCGAGCGCTTGGTGGCCTTGGTGGATACATGCTCCACCAATAACTTCCTGCCCGAGGCTACCATGCGTCGCTTAGCGCTTCAGTCGTCGGGCGGGGAGCAGCTTCGGGTCACGGTGGCCAACGGCGATAGTCTCCGGTGCCATGGGCTCGCACGGAACGTGCTCATTACCATCGGCGACGAACACTTCTCCATCACATGTGCGGGCATTGACTTGGGCTGTTTCGACTTCATCCTTGGCGTCGACTTTCTGCGGACCCTCGGTCCCATCCTTTGGGACTTCGACGCTCTGACGATGACGTTCTGGCGGCTGGGCCGCCGCATCCGGTGGGACGGCGTTGGGGGCACCTCCCAGGTGTCGCCGCAGCTCTAGCTGGCCGCCGCTACTTCCGAGGCCGAGCACCCACTGTTGGATCACCTTCTGCAGCAGCACGGCGACCTCTTCACTGAGCCGCAGGGTCTTCCACCAGCCTGGGCATACGATCACCATATTCACCTTCTGCCGGGCTTGGCACCGGTGGCCGTTCGTCCCTACCGTTACCCGCAGCTGCAGAAGGACGAGTTGGAGCGACAATGCGCACTGATGCTCGCCGCGGGCATCATCCGGATCTCCACCTCGCCGTTCACCGCGCCAGTCCTCCTCATCCACAAGTCGGACGGCACGTGGCGCTTCTGCATCGACTACCGCGCCCTTAATGCTGTCACACTTAAGGACAAGTTCCCGATTCCGGTGGTCGATGAGCTTTTGGACGAGCTACATGGGGCGCGTTTCTTCACCAAGCTCGATCTCCGGTCCGGGTACCACCAGGTGCGCATGCACCCGGACGACATCGCCAAGACGGTGTTTCGGACTCACCACGGCCACTTCGAGTTCTTGGTGATGCCTTTCGGCCTCTCCAACACCCCGGCGACCTTCCAGGCTCTGATGAACGACGTCCTCCGGCCCTACCTACGTCGGTTTGTGCTTGTTTTCTTTGATGACATTCTTATCTACAGGACATCTTAGGCGGAGCACCTTCAGCACGTCGCCATCGTCTTCAACGAGCTTCGGGCGCACCATCTTCATCTTAAGCGCTCGAAGTGCTCGTTCGGGACGCCGTCGGTCGCCTACCTCGGCCATGTCATCTCGGCCGACGGGGTTGCCATGGATGCCGACAAGGTGGCGGCCGTCGCAGCCTAGCTGACGCCGCAATCGCCGTGGGCTCTTCGCGGTTTTCTGGGCCTTGCCAGCTACTACCGGAAGTTTATACGGGAGTTCGGCCTCATTGCGTCGCCCCTCACGCGTTTGCTGCACCGTGACGCTTTCGCTTGGGACAACGAGGCGACGACGGCATTCGAGGCCCTCAAGGGGGCCCTCACGGCAGGGCCCGTTCTTCAGATGCCAGATTTTGACCGCCTGTTCGTGGTGGACCGCGACGCCTCCGGCGCGGGGTTTGGCGCAGTGCTTCATCAAGGCGAGGGCCCTCTCGCCTTCTTCAGCAGGCCCTTTGCTCCGCGCCATCTTAAGCTGGCGGCGTATGAGCGCGTGCTCATTGGCTTGGTGCAGGCGGTGCGCCACTGGCGGCCCTATCTATGGGGTCGGTCATTCCAGATTCGCACGGACCACTACAGCCTCAAGTTCTTGTTGGACCAGAGGCTGTCGACCGTGCCGCAGCACCAGTGGATCAGCAAGCTCTTCGGCTTCGACTTCTCCGTCGAGTATCGCCCCGGTCGTCTTAACACCGTGGCCGACGCCTTATCTCGCCGCGACGCCGAACACGACGCCACTGTCACCGACGCTGAGGGGGCGGTGCTATGCATCCGCTCCGGGCCGACGTTCGGCCTCTTCACCGACATTCGCCGGGCGACAGCGACCGCGGCGGACGCCCTCCTCCTTCAGCAGCAGCTGGCTGCGGGCGACTTGGAGGAGCCTTGGCGCTTCACCGACGGCTTGCTCCTCCACGGGCACCGGGTCTTTGTGCCGGCGCATGACGATCTCCGTCATCAGGTGCTGCTGCTGGCCCATTCGGCGGGCCATGAGGGTGTGCAGAAAACTCTTCACCGTCTCCGCGCCAACTTCTATATCCCTGGTGATCGGGCCCTGGTCCGTGACTGGGTTCAGTCTTGTGTGACGTGCCAGCGCAACAAGGCGGAGACGCCTTCTGACGGTGATGCCGGTTCGCTACAGCCCTTGGAGGTGCCGTCTCAGTGCAGGCAGAATATCTCCATGGACTTCATCGAGGGCCTCCCTAAGGTGGGCGGCAAATCGGTCATTCTCACCGTGGTCGACCGCTTCTCCAAGTATGCTCACTTCATCGCTTTCGGTCACCCCTACACAGCGGCGTCCGTGGCTCGGGCCTTCTTGACGGGATCGTCCGCCTCCACGGGTTTCCTTCTTGATCGTCGGTGATCGAGACCCGTGTTTACGGGGGCATGTGGCACAACCTCTTCAGGATGGCGGGAGTGAAGCTCCGCCTGAGCACAGCCCTCCACCCTCAGACGAATGGCCAGTCCAAGGTCGTCAACAAGGTGATTGCCATGTATTTGCGTTGTGTCACAAGTGATCGTCCTCGTGCATGGGTGGACTGGCTCTAAATGGGCCAGTACTGCTACAACACCTCCTATCACTCCGCCCTCCGCGCCACACCCTTTGAGGTGGTCTATGGCCGCCCGCCTCTGTCGATTCTTCCGGTTGATCCGTCCACAGCTCAGACCGAGGCGGCCGGGGCCCTTCTGCGGAGTCGCGACGAGATGCTCGCGGAGGTCCGACAACGTCTCCTTTAGGCCCAGCAGTTGGCCAAACACTACTACGACGGTCATCATCGCGAGGCGTAGTTCGCGGTGGGCTATTGGGTGTGGCTGCGTCTTCTTCAACGCTGTACGCAGTCACTAGACCCCCGGGCAAAGAAGAAGCTGGGTCCTCGCTATGCCGGGCCCTTTTTGTCCTCGGCGCATTGGGAAGGTGGCTTACCGCCTTCAGCTTCCGGCGGGCGCTCGCATCCACGACGTCTTCCATGTGGGGCTGCTCAAGCCCTTCCGTGGAGAGTCACCCGCGGGTCCTCCCGCGCTTCCCCCGACTGTCGAGGGACGTCTACTTCCTGGACCGGAGAAGGTCTTGCAGGCCCAGCTACGTCGAGGCGTGTGGTACGTTCTGATTCAGTGGGCTGGACTTCCGGCAGAGGACGCCACTTGGGAGCAGCGCGAGGAGTTCCGTCAACACTATCCAGAGTTTCAGCTCGAGGACGAGCTATTTGCGCAGGCGAGGAGAGATGTTATGACCGGCCGGACCTACAGCCGTAGGGGGCCCACCGGGCAAGCTTAGCCTGCAAGTTATCTTAGTTTTATTTCACGTTATGGTTATATAAACAGATTGTAAGACTATTTTGAGATTAAGCAATAAAACTATTCTATTGCCCGGCTCCCAGAGGAGCCGGAACTCTAAACCCTAGCCGCCACCTGCCTTCGCTGCCGCCGCCACCGTCGCAAGGACGGCGCCTCGTCGCCGGCCGCCGTGCTCCAGCTCACGGCCGCCTCCCTCCTTCCCATACCTCCTACGCCCCAGACCCAGTAGGGCTCTAGGTCCTATCACCCAGTCCCAACGTTCTGAAAACACAAGAACTCTTGTCATACCGATGCTGCTGTGATAATAGAAAATGTTGATACTCTTCTGAGTATAATAGTTGTTGCATGTTAGCTTCTGGTAGCATTGCTGTTAGCTTTCTGCTCTAATTCGAGCTAACTTGGCTCCTGAAAGATTTTTAACTGCTTACTATAGCTTCACACTTGAATTGGGTATAATAAGTTTCAGAGTTCACACATGGAGTCTGAAAGATTCAGAGTTAACGTTCAGCTCTGATTCAAACCCAGAGTTCAGACTACGAGATTTCCATAATGCATATGGTTTACATGCATGTGACTCGTACAAACTGTTTGCATCCAAGTGAAGATCCAGCAAAATGCAAAAAATGATTAAAGTACCAGATGCTAGTTTATTCATATCAATAGTACAATACTAGAAGGATTACTCACCTTGCATAATTCAAAAAAGAGAAAAGTAGGAGCTTCCCTGAATAGAACTTGTGCCACTGTCAAGCCATTCTTGTTACTGAAGCTTCAAGGCATCATCACCTAACAGGGCCTTGTGAATCCATGCACTATAATAAAGCAAAGCCATAGCCACCATGTTTCACTTCGTTTCCTGGAAGAAGAAAAAAGCGCCATCTACATCCACTTTCAGCACATTTCACCTGGAAGACAGAAAGCACCATCCACATTCAGTAAATCAGTATGTTCCTGTTGCCCGGCCACTTTTTGCTTGAGAAAAAACTCCACATCTACTCACCTGATCGTACGTTGCTTCATTGATCAACCTGTTCCCCTCGCCTGCATTTCATTGATCTTGTTTCTATAATTTCAACAAGGACCAGAGAAGGGACACACAGCTGATCTTAAAATCACATCTCTTCGTCAGTAATAGCATGAACCATATCTTTTGCCTTACAGTAAGCATACACACCTAACATCTCATTTCTTCCAACTTCTACAGCCTCACATCAGGAACAAGCAAATGTGCACCATCCTCAAGACAGGTCCCTCTTATATTTCTTTACAGAGGAGCAATTACTATGTTTGAATTTCTGCAAGATTCATCTCATGCAGCTTTTTTCCTTCTATTCCGACCTTCCAGATGGAAATAAGCAAAAATGATGGTACATAAAGAAGCCCTCACTATCTATATAGATAGTGCTATTATGGAACAAAAGCTAAATGATATGGCAGAAATTAACATGGTAATGTCATAACCCTTTTCAAAGTTACCATAACATAAGCTCCCTTATTGTATGAAATGCCCTCTGCTTTTCAGCACCGTAGCATACAATAATCAATTTGTTCTCCTGTACGAATAGTCGAATACCAGAGCATTCAAAACATCTGTTACATAGTGTTGTTGGCCTGTACAAGTAGGCTGTGAACACAAATGCTACTGGCCCCTACTACTCAGCTATTTAGTAAGCCATCCAAAAATACATGAGACAATTAAACAAAAAATAAATAAACTGATAAAATTACTAGTAAAGAATGGCATGCTTTTAGAACAGTTAATAACTTATAAACAAAGCTACTACAGGAAGGATGAAGATTTTCAGCTTAGAAGAGCTAGAGCAAGAAACTAACAAACTAGATCAAAACTGCATCCTCTGCAGTGATCAACAAATTGCGGCCAACTGGCCATCAGCAAATCCAAAAAGAATTCTCGCGGAAAAGAAGTCCAACTCGAAAGGAAAGTTTGAG
This sequence comes from Aegilops bicornis, assembly GCA_021605145.1. NCBI lineage: Eukaryota > Viridiplantae > Streptophyta > Magnoliopsida > Poales > Poaceae > Aegilops > Aegilops bicornis. The sequence goes on along the minus strand of JAHIAL010000018.1, from coordinate 1,633,437 downwards.
ACTTGTTATCATATTCATGGCCAGAACGAGAATAGTCTTTCATGGAAAGATAGATTGAGGATTGCATTGAAAACTGTGATGGCTATTTCAGAATGTAAAGATAGAGTGTGCATAAATACTACTCACAGATACTTCAGAGCAGTTGTAGGATGCCATGATCTCACTCTCTTAGTTCCAATATGCGTGTCAATATGAAATGACAAAGTACAAGTTCATAGCAGTGCAATGTTTTCTTCTCTACTAAATGGCATAATGAACACACCAAGACTCAGAAACCAAAATATCAGTTTCATCTCCCCTAAAAAAAATATCAGTTTCATCCTGAATTAGCACCACCAAATGAGCATGTAACAGACATACTGTAAATTATAGATAGCAGCCAACCACCATTCAGTTAGGCCAACAACACTGAATCAGGAATGAATAGCCTAATACGAAGAGTGAAAATTTTGTCCTGTCATATGCAGTTATGGATTTTCTGACCAGTCTTGGTTCATATAAATCTGAATCTAGTCGGCACTTCATCTTTGCAGGCTGCCGCATAATCTTCTGCAAGGTGTGGTGCAACTTCCTTGTGAGGGCATATGAACTTCTCCACAAATACCTTCTCGGTTATGTTGACTACAGAATAGTAATCCCGGTTGCGACCTAGCAATCCATTTTCCTTAAGAAACTTTACAACATAGTGTTGGGCTCTTAGCCGGCCCTTCAGGCTGAAAGTGAGCAGTGTCGGCCGACGAGCAATGTATGCTGGTTCCAACCCCACCTCGGAGATGAGGAACTCAGACGTGCGCTGCAGCGATTCCTTAGCCCTCGTCAGCACCATTGGAGCCTTAGAAACAGCCATGCCCACCTCAGCAGCCGTCCACCTGAACGTGTTCCTCAAGTACTCCATTCTGGTTGCTATCTCCTCCTCTCTGAAAAATGCAACAGCATGCAGAGCGTGCCTGAACATCCTAGAACCACGGGGCACACCTATATTTTGAGCGCATGTCACAATGGCCTGGACACGCTTGGGGTTGTTGGTGAGCAACCTCGGTTTTGAGATGCACAACTTGGCAATATCACAATCACCTAGTCCGCACCCTTGCAGTAACGCCAAATTGGGCTTGACCACCCTCTCGAGGTTGTACGAGAGGATATTGGAGAACTTCATCACCCGGAGGAAGTTGTGGGAGGTGCCGAAGAGGCGCAGGTAGTAGTGCAGCTTGGAGACGACAGATTTTTGGCGGAATTTGTGGGCGGCGAGCGATGCGAGGCGCGCGATGTCGGAACGCGATAAGCCGAGGCCAGAGAGCCCGACGACGACGGGCGCCAGGGTTCTCTCCACGCTGGCGCAGAGGAACTGCGGGTCCCTGGCGACGACCGCGGCGACATCGGCGCCGGAGAGGCCGAGGCCGGCGAGGAAGGCGAGGACGGCGTCGGCGTTGGCGGGGGACTTGAGGTGGGAGAGCTTGGCAGAGGCTTTGACGGCCTGGGGTCGGGTGAGGCCGCAGGTGGATACGAGGTACTCCTCGACGGCGAAGCTACGGTTTGGGGAAATGGCGGGCGCTGCGGCGGAGAGGAGGCGGTGTAGAGGAGAGACGGAGGAGACGAGAGGACCTGGGCGAAGACGCAGCTGCGGAGCCGGAGCATGGCGGCGCGGCAGCGTGGTGGCACCGGCGGCGAGCAAAGGGGAACGACAGCCGCCGGCTGGTAGAGAGAGTGGCGACGATTTGGTATGGTCTTTTTTCTTTTGAGATTTGAGAAATGGTTTGGTCTGGGCTGGCCTGGCCCGCTCGACCTCAACATTTGACGACCTTCTTCAAAAAAAGATATTTGATGGGCTGGGATCATTTACACGAATTTTTATTATCTCATGACATATATATTAGTAGAGGCTAACACGCGCTTCGCCGCGCCGTTCTTCACTCGTGGGTTTAACTCTTTTATATCTAGTAGATTATGCGATCGGTTATTTCTTTTGATTTTATCTGTGTTGACTTGTGTTCTAATTATGTCTCGGTGATGTTTTTTTCATTCGAATATCGTGTCAAATTGCTGTTAGAGATAGGAGAGTGAAGTATTTTGGTGTGTGATTGTGGTGTCTTTACACGTTTCGGCCTTCGTGGTGATTGCTTGAGCCTTTTGGTGTGCAGTTGAAATGATTGCTACAACAGCCACATGAGCCAGCCCATGAAACTCTAGCACACTCAGCTTCCCTGATCCTCTCGCTCATTTATCTTTTTTTCCACTTGCCTCACCGCTACCTCAGAAAAATCGATAATTTTTTACATGAAGAACTTAGTTAAATTAAATGAGTGGTCGAGAATTTTAAAAAGTATTGAGAATTTTAAAACCATGAATTTTAGACAATGTTAACTAATTTAAAATACATTCATGGATTTTAAAAAATGTTCACAATTTAAATAATTTTTCAAATTTTAGAACTGTTCACAAACATTAGAAATGGCCGTAAACTTCAAAACAATATCCGGATATTTAACAAATATTAATGAACTGAAAAACAATATGAAAAAGTATGATTTTTATGTTTTAATGTTCACAAATTTCAGTAAGCGTCGTGAAATAAAATTTGAGAAGATAAAACAAATAAACAAGAAAAGGATAAATAAAACTAAACAGCATATGCCCTTATGGGCGGGCCCTCCAATGACCCCACAACCCCCGAAGCACCAGGACGCTTCAGATCAAAGGAGCTTAGGCTGTGTTTGGTTGAGCTGCAGATTCTAAAAAAGCTGCTGTGAAAAAGCTGCTGTGGAAAAGCTGCTGTGAAAAAGCTGGAAGCTGAAAAGTTAAATACCCCGACTTTGAAATTTACACTAGGAAGAAGCTACAGATTCTCAAATGCTGCTTTGAACATTTACCCCTTTGGTTAGCTTTTGGCTTTTCAAAGCAGAAGTTGGTAAAAAAAGCTGAACCAAACACAACCTTAGTATCTCTATAGATAATGAAATAACTTACCATCCCCTAAAAAACTCACCGTCTTGTTTAGGGTTTACGTCCTCTGGCGGCGATCAGATCGCCGCTGCGAGTCTACCTTCCGCCGCTTCATCCCGCCAGCGCAGGTCCTCTGTTTGTTGTTGTTGGGTTGTGGAGAGGTGGCTCTTCACTCGGATCAGTCTCAAAACCCGATAGGGGTGGATGTGCCTTCGTCTTCCTTTCGCTAGACCGGAAAGAACCTGGAAGAGATGCTACAACACCTGGACTTGAAGGATGAAGAGCTTGATGATGTGATTGTGGGGGAAGAGGAGGTGAAGAGACTTGAGGCGGATGTAAGGTGGCTTGCGATCGGAAAACTGAACACTACCCGTCCCTTCTCCTCTTCAACTATGTTTGAAACCCTCAAATCGGGTTGGGGCTTGGCTCATGTCCCAATGTACAGGGAAGCGGGAGAGAATCTCTTCGTGTTTCAAATGTTTTGTCTCGATGACTGAAAGAAGGTCATCCATGGCAGCCTTTGGTTGTTCCGAGGCATGGGATTGCTTGTAGAGGACTATGGTGTGAAGAAGGATCCGACCACGGTGGTGTTCAATGCTTTATATGTTTGGGCCCAGATCCATGGGATCCCAGACATGTACCGTGATGCTGGCATTGTGGATCAATTAGCTCGCCGGATTGGCCGTGTCAAAGAGATTCAGTTGTCGCTGAGGCTGTTCTATGAAGGTGACTACGTCCGAGTTCGGGCAAGAGTGCTAGTAGCTAAACCTCTGACTAGGGCTACGCTGCTGACTGTCAAAATGGCTATGCAAGCACAAGATCATCACAACAGACGATTCCTCTTTCCTTTTTACGCACCCACACAAAGTAAGGTGGCACGCCGTCTTATCAGCGGGCATCATCGATAGTCCGCAGACGGGCATCCACCGGCGGTAAGTGTGTTGTTTCTGTTGCCGTCGTGGCATCCACCGGCGCACTTGATCTTGCAAAAAGCCACAACACTGAGTAGTGTCCCTGCACGGGGTGGCATTATCGGAGGCACTCGCAGGTAGTCGGAGAACTGGCGATGGGATCCATTCTCCAAAAGGCGAAAAGGTCAAAGTATTTTTACAACACTTGAATACTACCGAGCGAGTTAAAGAGAGGATGGTTGAATAATCCATCAGCAAAACCTGAAAACAGAGGAAAAGAGAACTCTCGAGAGGAACATTTCTCATATTTCCTTTATCTGGTCCTTTGCATGGAAGAGCACAAGCGGTTTACTTGTTTTTTGCAATAACTCCATGTCATGTTGTACCAAATGCAGATGAACATATTACATTGCAATAATCGGAAACTATTGTAGTAAGGTTTGAACAAAGCGAAAGCAGGAGAAAAAATTTCTCTCCCAAATGGATCTATTGGAGTTGAGATGATTTACTTCATTGGCGATGTCTCTAATTCAAATCCAGGATTGCCAATTGCGCTTGAGAAAATAATAGATGTTCAGAATGCACAATCAAACAATACATCTTAAAAAAGATCCCAATTTTAGGCATGTGGTCTTCTAGGTAACAATACCTTTTTGTCCTTAGCTTGTTACTACCAATCAGATTGTTGTTATTTGCTGTTGTAGTATAATCAGGTTGGTTTCTTGAAAACTGCCACTTCTTGAGCGAAAATTAATATAGTCTTCCACCGGACGAAGAATCATCCAATATACTCCCTTCGTCCGAAAAAGCTTGTCCCTCAAATTGATGTATCTAGCATTAAGTTAGTGCTAGATACATCCATTTTCGTCCGAAAAAGCTTGTCCCTCAAATTGATGTATCTAGCATTAAGTTAGTGCTAGATACATATATTTGAGGAACAAGCTTAGGACAAGTTTTTCCGGACGGAGGGAGTATCTAAGAATTCATAGGTGCCAGTACGAACAGATCGATGACTATCCAGCCTAAATCATTCTAGAAGGGTCTCTAGATTATGAAGTACTCCCTATATCATTTTTTTCCAAGAAAACGTAAAAGAGTTTGTGTTTCATTGCATTGAACATGAAGACATCGGGGGTACAACCTCCGGAAAGGAGGGACACACACATGACCATCCTTATCAAGCAACTACAACTAGGTAAGGAGGTGCCCTCAACTACAGACACACAACGAGAATAGGCCTCGCCACCGGCCTCCGGCCAAAGATGGCGAGGCGCCAAGGCTTCGAACAACAGGGCAAGCAATGAGCTCTTTGAGTTAATGTGTTTAAAGAGTGGAAATGAATCGTCTCCAAAAATTAATATACCATGGTATGGGCACAAGTACAAATAGTAACAAGAGCACTTTATACGAAGAGCAGACACAATTTGTATGAAATCACATCAACCAGGATCAACAAGAACACAAACTACTGAACACAAATAGTTAACTCACAAGGGGGCAATTAGCTCTTTTATGCGTTTTACGAGAAGCAAGGGAATTTAATCATCTCCAAAACTTTCCATGACAGTATAACAACAGCACTTTCCACGGTGTAGTCTTTAGCATTCCTTTCTTGCACAAGAATAGACAGATAATCTATCTCTTATTCTTAAAACCGAAAAATGATGAGATGGTTAATTCGTTTTGCATCTTCAAACCAAACATGTAAAATGGCACCCAGATGCTACTTATACACACATGTAAAAAAAATAAAAAGGACACCCAGCTCTTTCTCCTGTGTTCTAATAAATAATAATGATCAACACAAAGCCACAAAATTCTCAAAAACCAAGACTGTACTTATGGTAGGCTCTATGTAGAAATTGCAGTACCACATCATTCAACTTTTAGATCAGTTGTCCTGGAATTTGGAAGTATCAGCCGATTACACCATTGAAATACAGAATTAGAATAAAGGAAAAAGCTGAGGCGAATTAATAAACCATGAATTACTTTCACAACAGCTAATCTCTACAAACACAGATCTGCAGAAAGAAAGATGATTAACTTCAGTTAACAAGAACTAGAGCAAGCAACCAACAAATTATATCCAAATGCCATCCTTGGCAGTGATCAACATCTTGTGGTCATCAACAAGTCTAAAATTGTTCCATAAAAAAACAAGTCTAAAATTGTTTCACACACAAGAAAAGGTCCAGAATTTTCATTCAAAGGAAACTCTCTCATACCAAACCGAGGATCTTCTTTCATGGGAAGATAGATTAGAGAATTGCCTTTGAAACTAGGAAGAGGGGATGAGGACACTCTGCTCCTTAAATATCGATATTACAAAACTTAAATTTATATATATATATATATATATATATATATATATATATATATATATATATATATATATATATATATATATAATCACAGATGGCCCGAGCATACAATCTCTCTTAGTTCCAATATGTGTGTCAATATGACACGAGAATGGCCAAGATAAGCAGTGTGATGTTCTCTTTGCTCTTGAATGATGACATGGACATACTAGGTCTCATGAAACAAATTACTAGCTTCATCAAGTGTGTAAGCGCATCTAGTGCCCCTTAGTGATTTTGGTGTATTGAAGACTTATAGGTTAAGGGACTAATGCGTTTGTGAGTGTACACATGTCTATAAGTCTATGAGAAGTTTGATATTTCTGAGAGAAAGTCGACCCTAAACATGAATGTCTTTATTTGAAGACTTTGGATTTCTGAAGACTTTGAAAGTGAAGAAATTAGTGTGACCGTGAAGACTTGATATTCATGCGAGGAATATGAAGCGTGAAGACTTTTGTTCTCGTAGTTTCATTTTCTCTTTCTTGAGTCATAGGAAACACCGTCTTTGTTAAATTAAATTAGGAAATACTAAGGAAAAGTTTCCAAGTGATGCTCAACTCAAAATCCTACACCTACCAATCCTTTTGAGTGAAGCCATTGAAAATCTCACTCTGATTCGATCAATTTCTTGATGGCGAGATAAAGTTCTTACGGTCTCTGAGGAATTTGTTCTGACTGAGGAGTTAGGAATTCGCCAGTGCGGATTACCTACAAGTGAGGAACATAATAGCCCTGAGGAATTTGATAGTCAAACTTCCGACCGTTGCTGTGCTACGCGCCAGCTGTCCCAAAACATCTACCCACCTAATGGTCATATCATTGAAGGGCATTTATGTCTTATCATGTCGGGCTGCTCCCTAGGCTATAAATAGCCGCCCCCTGATACGTCTCCAACGTATCTATAATTTTTGATTGTTCCATGCTAGTATATTATCTGTTTTGGATGTTTATGGGCTTTATTAAACACTTTTATATTATTTTTGGGACTAACCTATTGACTGAGCCAGTGCCAATTCCTGTTTTTTCCCTTGTTTGGTGTTTGAAGAAAAGGAATATCAAGCGAATTAAAGCGGAATGAAACCTACGGAGAAGTTATTTTTGGAAGGAAAGCTACCCGATAGACTTGGAGTGCGTCGGGGAAAAGCGAGGAGCCCACGAGGTGGGGGCACACCCACCCCTAGGGCGCGCCCTCCACCCTCGTGGGCCCTCGTGGCTCCCCTGACGCATTTCTTCCTCCTATATATATCCATATACCCTAAAGCGATCGGAGAAGCAGAATAGATCGGGAGTTCACTTGCCGCAAGCCTCTGTAGCCATCAAAACCAATCGGGACCTGTTCGGCACCTACTTGGAGGGAACCCTCACCGGTGGCCATCTTCATCATCTGGCGATCTCCATGAGGAGGGAGTAGTTCACCCTCGGGGCTGAGGGTATGTACCGATAGCTATGTGTTTGATCTCTCTCTCTCTGCGTGTTCTTGATTTGGCACGATCTTGATGTATCGCGAGCTTTGCTATTATAATTGGATCTTATGTTGCTTCTCCCCCTCTACTCTCTTGTAATGGATTGAGTTTTCCCTTTGAAGTAATATTATCGGATTGAGTCTTTCATGACTTGAGAACACTTGATGTATGTCTTGCCGTGCGTGCGTATACGTGGTGACAATGGGATATCACGTGATTCACTTGATGTATGTTTCGGTGATCAACTTGCGGGTTCCGCCCATGAATCTATGCATAGGGGTTGGCACACATTTTCGTCTTGACCCTTCGGTAGAAAATTTGGGGCATTCTTTGAGGTTCTATGTGTTGGTTGAATAGATGAATCTGAGATTGTGTGACGCATATCGTATAATCATACCCACGGATACTTGAGGTGACATTGGAGTATCTAGGTGACATTAGGGTTTTGGTTGATTTGTGTCTTAAGGTGTTATTCTAGTACGAACTCTAGGGCTGTTTGTGACACTTATAGGAATAGCCCAACTGATTGATTGGAAAGAATAACTTTGAGGTGGTTTACGTACCCTACCATAATCTCTTCGTTTGTTCTCCACTATTAGTGACTTTGGAGTGACTCTTTGTTGCATGTTGAGGGATAGTTATGTGATCCAATTATGTTATTATTGTTGAGAGAACTTCCACTAGTGAAAGTACGAACCCTAGGCCTTGTTTCCTAGCATTGAAATACTGTTTACGCTCACTTTTACCACTTGTTACCTTGCTGTTTTTATATTTTCAGATTACAAAAACCTATATCTACCATCCATATTGCACTTGTATCACCATCTCTTGGCGAACTAATGCACCTATACAATTTACCATTGTATTGGGTGTGTTGGGGACACAAAGAGACTCTTTGTTATTTGGTTGCAGGGTTGCTTGAGAGAGACCATCTTTATCCTCGCCTTCCACGGATTGATAAACCTTAGGTCATCCACTTGAGGGAAATTTGCTCTTGTCCTACAAACCTCTGCACTTGGAGGCCCAACAACGTCTACAAGAAGAAGGTTGTGTAGTAGACATCAAGCTCTTTTAAGGCGCCCTTGCCGAGGTGAGTGCTTGAAGGTATATCTTTAGATCTTGCAATCGAATCTTTTTGTTTCTTGTTTTAGCACTAGTTTAGTTTATAAAAGAAAACTACCAAAAAAATGGAATTGAGTTTGTCTCATACACTTCATCCTTTTAATATCTTTCGTGAGTATGATGGAAAGGAAAATTGTGCCAAAGTGTTAGAAGAAGAATGCATTAAAATGTTTGGCACTAAATCTTTGAATGATGAGCATGATTGCAATGGTGCTAGTATGAACTCCTTGAATATCCATGGTACTAATGATGATTGCACTAGTTATGATGAAAATGCTCCTATAAACATGTCAATTTTTGTGGAGTACATTGGGTTTGCGAGTACACACCAAATAGGGAAGATATATATTGCAAGAGGCATAAGCATTTAGAAACTAGATGGTTGCAAGAAAGGCTAGATGCGTGTGCTGGAAATTTAAACTTTATTAGCCATACTTGTGAACTTTGCAATGAACGTGATCATTTCGATTACCCAATGCAAATTGTTTCATGATCATATCATGTCCAAAAATTGTGATGACTTGATTTCCCTTGCACATCATAATGAACTTAGTTTGCTCTTGGGTTATGAAGAAATGAAGCGATATAACTAAGGATATTCCAAAATTTGCCTTGATAGAGTTCTTCATTTTGATTTAGAGGAAATTTATATGTATTAGCGGTGAATTGCATTGAAAATCCGTATATTGCCAATTACATAAAGAAAAGAAAACAAATAGAAGATGAAGATAATACTAACGAGGAGGAAGAGACTTTAATATTCTCCTATTATTTCTTATGATGAATCAGGTAATGAGGAGGAGCCTTCTATTCAACCAATCTCATTAATAAGGAGCTCCAAAAGGGGGATTGAACCCACACATGATGTGGTGAAGAAGAAGAAAATAAAAAGGAAGAGAGGTAAAAAGATATCTCTCCCAAATAATGTTCCTCCTACTATTGTTGTGCCTCATGAAAATGAATCAAAAATAATTGTGGAAGATGATGCACTTGATGATGATCCCGTTATGACTATTGCTTGTTGTGATGATTATGATTGGGAAGATAATAATACTTCTTATGATCTTGAAAATATTTTTGGCACTTGCTTGGAAGAATATGATAATTGCTATACTATTGGTGCTATCCATACTATTAATGATGAGAGTGATCATGCTTATGATATAAAAAGGCCCAAGCTTAGGGATGCTATGTTTGAAGAAGATGATGTTTTTGAGAATATATTTTCTGCAATTAATGTTTGTCCCAAGCTTGGGGATGCTACGCTTAATGAAGATGATATTTTAGTCTCCCAAGTTTTGATATGCAAATTTATAATGATGATAGCATGCCTCCTACTTATGATGATTATGAAAGTGGGTTTGGAAGAGTGTCAACTTTAGGAAGTAATGATCCCACTATTTAGGGAGGATGTTAAATCTTATAATATTTATGAAAGTGGATTTGGAGAGGTCATGACTTTATTTAGTGATGTATCCACTATCTTGGAAGAGGTTTCAATCGATTATGATGAGAACAAAGTTGCTACTTATGATGATTATTGTGATGAAACTTATGCTATAAAAAGTAGTGATGATTATATTTATAAAACTTGTCATGATTATGATTACCCTTTTTCTGAATATTACTCTTTTAATGTGGAAACAATTTATAGTATTCAAGTCTCTTATGAAACTCCCACTATTCCGAATGAGAAGAATTTTGCTTATGCGGAGAGTAGTAAAAATTCTATACTTGTAGATCATGAAAAGAATGCGTTAGGTGCTGGTTATATTGTTGAATTCATTCATGATGCTACTGAAAATTATTATGAGGGAGGAATATATGCTTGTAGCAATTGCAATAATATCAAGTTTCCTCTCTATGTGCTTAAAATCTTGAAGTTATGCTTGTTTTACCTTCCTATGCAAGTTGATTCTTGTTCCCATAAGTTGTTTGATCACAAAATCCCTATGCATAGGAATTGTGTTAGACTTAAATGTTCTATTCATATTCTTCATGATGCTCTCTTTATGTTTCAATTCCTATATTTTATGTGAGCATCATTGAAATCATCATGCCTAGCTAGGGGCGTTAAACGATAGCGCTTGTTGGGAGGCAACCCAATTTTATTTTAGTTTCTTGCTTTTTGGTTATGTTTAGGAATAAATAATCCATCTAGATTCTGTTCAGATGTGGTTTTGTGTTTTAGTTAGTGTTTGTGCCAAGTAGAACCTTTGGGAAGACTTGGGTGAAGTCTTTATGATCATGCTGTAAAAAACAGAAACTTTAGTGCTCACGAGATTTGCTTCAAATTTTTACTGGAGAGTGCTATTTAGTTGATTCTTTTTGCAGATGATTACTAGACAAATTCCTCAGGTCCACCAATTTATTTTAGAATTTTTGGAGTTCCAGAAGTATACGTTTGATACAGATTACTACAGACTGTTATGTTTTTGATACATTCTGTTTTTCGTGTGTTGTTTGCTTATTTTGATGACTCTATGGCTAGTAAAATAGTTTATAAACCATAGAGAAGTTGGAATACAGTAGGTTTAGCACCAATATAAATAAATAATGAGTTCATTACAGTACCTTGAAGTGGTGTTTTGTTTTCTTTAGCTAGCAGACTCACGAGTTTTTACATTAAGTTTTGTGTTGTGAAGTTTTCAAGTTTTGGGTAAAGATTCGATGGACTATGGAATAAGGAGGTGGCAGGAGACTAAGCTTGGGGATGCCCAAGGCACCCCAAGGTAATATTCAAGGATAACCAAGAGCCTAAGCTTGGGGATGCCCCGGAAGGCATCCCTCTTTAAATCTTCATTCATCGGTAACTTTACTTGGAGCTATATTTTATTCACCACATGATATGTGTTTTGCTTGGAGTGTCATTTTTTTTTCTTTAGCTTTGCTTGCTGTTTGAATAAAATTCTAAGATCTGAAATTCTTAAATGTTAGATAGTCTTCACATAGTTGCATAATTATTCGACTACTCATTGATCTTCACTTATATCTTTCGGAGTAGTTTGTTGTTTGCTCTAGTGCTTCACTTATATCTTTTAGAGCACGGTGGTGGATTTGTTTTATAGAAAATATTATTATCTCATGCTTCACTTAGATTATTTCGAGAGTCTTAAATAGCATGGTAATTTCTTGAATAATCCTAATATGCTAAGCATAAATGATTTGTAAAAATTCTTATGAGTTTGTTGAATACTAAGAAAAGTTTGATGCTTGATGATTGTTTTGAGATATAAAGATGGTGATATTAGAGTCATGCTAGTTGAGTAGTTGTGAATTTGAGAAATACTTGTGTCAACGTTTGTGATTCCGTAGCATGCATTATGGTGAACCGTTATGTGATGAAGTCGAGACATGATTTATTTATTGATTGTTTTCCTTATGGGTGGCGGTCGGGGAATGACGATGGTCTTTCCTACCAATTTATCCCCCTAGGAGCATCGCAGCGTAATACTTTGCTTTGATAACTTATAGATTTTTCAATAAGTATATGAGTTCTTTATGACTAATGTTGAGTCCATGGATTATCGCACTCTTCTTCCTTCCACCATTGCTAGCCTCTCTAATACCGCGCACTTTTTAGCGGTATCATACACCCACCATATACCTTCCTCAAAACAGCCACCATACCTACCTATCATGGGATTTCCATAGCCATTCCGAGATATATTGCCATGCAACTTTCCACCGTTCCGTTTATTATGACATGCTCCATCATTGTCATATTGCTTTGCATGATCATGTAGTTGACATCGTATTTGTGGCAAAGCCACCATTCATAATTCTTTCATACATGTCACTCTTGATTCATTGCATATCCCGGTACACCGCCGGAGGCATTCATATAGATTCATATTTTTTTTCTAAGTATCGAGTTGTAATTGTTGAGTTGTAAGAAAATAAAAGTGTGATGATCATCATTATTAGAGCATTGTCCGATGAGGAAAGGATGATGGCGACTATGATTCCCCACAAGTCGGGATGAGACTCGAGCGAAAAAAAAGAAGCCATAAAAAAGAGAAAAGGCCCAAATAAAAAATGAGAGAAAAAGAGAGAAGGGACAATGTTACTATCCTTCTACCACACTTGTGCTTCAAAGTAGCACCATGATCTTTATGATAGAGAGTCTCTCATTTTGTCACTTTCATATACTAGTGGGATTTTTCATTATAGAACTTGGCTTGTATATTCCAATGATGGGCTTCCTCAAAATGCCCTAGGTCTTCGTTGAGCAAGCGAGTTGGATGCACACCCACTTAGTTTCCTTTCTTGAGCTTTCATATACTTATAGTTCTAGTGCATCCGTTGCATGGCAATCCCTACTACGCTCACATTGATATCTATTAATGGGCATCTCCATAGCCCGTTGATCGCCTAGTTGATGAGAGACCATCTTCATACTCGCCTCCCACGGATTGATAAACCTTAGGTCATCCACTTGAGGGAAATTTGCTACTGTCCTACAAACCTCTGCACTTGGAGGCCCAACAACGTCTACAATAAGAAGGTTGTGTAGTAGACATCACCCCCTACAACCACTAGCTAGTTGGCTGCTCTGAGAGAAACTGACACTTGTCATTGAGAGCATGCCATCCTCCGAGGACTTTGAGCGAAAATCATCAAGTGAGGAAAACCCAAACCCAAACACCTACAAACCCAAAATGATTGAGCATCACTGAAGAGATTGATCCTGCGTGGATCCGACGCTTATTACCTTTGAAGAGCTGTGCATCTTCCGGAGACGGTTAGGCGTCATGGTGCGAGCATCCAAGAGGAAATTGTGGATCGCCCGGTGACCGAGTTTGTGAAGGTTGAATTCACTGAAGACTTACCACGAGTGATTGGGCAAGGTCATGTGACCTTAGCTCAAGGAGAATACGATGAGGACTGTGTGTCAGGACTGTGTGTCCCAGTGTTTAAATACCTAGCCGCTCCAACCAGACGTACAACTGTCACAGCTGTTGGAACTGGTCTACCAAATCATTGTCTTCACCAAGCCTACTAGTTCTATTTCCTCAACTCTTTCATTTCCTCATTCTTTGTGTTGAGTGCTTGTTCATATCTGTTTGAAGACTTTGGTAGAAGACTTTCCCAATTTCCTCAGTTCAATTTCTTCAGTCTGTTTGTCTTCATCCTGTTTTATCCCGTGCTTACGCTTTCTGTACTCTGTGCGTGTTTACATTTCATCATGATGACCATGCGTACGTTCTGTTATGTTTGCATCTGAGTACTTATTCCGCTGCAAGTAGTTCTTCGCTTAGGAATTTCCTCACCTGAAATTCCTCGATTGAAGAATTCATAAAAATCGCCTATTCACCCCCCTCTAGTCGACTTAGCGCACTTTAAATTGGTATCGAGCAAAGGTACTCCCTTGTTACGTGTGATTTAGTTTAACTTAGCCTCGAGTTTTAGTTATGTCGACCGCAGGTATGATCAAGGTCTCTGTTGGGTGTCCTACCTTCAATGGGACGGACTACCCTACTAGAAGAATAAGATGTGAATGCATCTTGAGGCAATTGATAACGATCTCTGGTATGTTGTGGAGAATGGTGTCCCCTCATCCTCCTACCATCAAGCAGCTGGCGATGTGAAGAGATTCAAGCAACTCGACTCTGGCGAAGAACATCATATGTGGCCATCTGAGAAAAGAGCGGTATGGTAGAGTGAGTGCTTTGGAAGCTGCTAAGCTTATACGGGATAGGCTGTCCAAGGTCGATGAAGGAGTCTCAACATAGTGTGATTCTTGAGTTGGCGTTCTTATAATCTCTTCAACCCTTCAAAAGACTTCGACAATGAAAATGTTCAACCAAACCTTGATCGCCTCAGCGACATCTCAAATGAGCTTCAAGCACTTGGTGCCACTTGACATCACCGAAACCACGAGGTGGTGAAGAAATTCTTGAGATCGCTTGATTCCTCATTTGATACTCGGCCTTGATGATACAAGAACATGGAGATTACAAGTCACTTGATCCATTGATATCCTCGAGAGGCTAAACATTCATGAGTTTCAACTTGCTAAAAAGAGATATCTATGGACTAAGCTATGGCGAGATCACGCTCACGAAAGCCAAAGCGATTAATCGAATCACGAAGATGAAGATTTTAGTAGCAGCCTTGGTGATCCTGAAGAACTGAGCCAGGAGCTAGAAATGCTCGTGAAGAAATTCCAGAAGTTCTCAAGGTGTGGTCGCTTTGTAAAATCCTCAAGAAGTGATGATTCCTCATCCCGTGACTACAAGAAGAGACTGTGCCACAAGTGCAAGAAACTTGGTCACTACATTCAAGACTGTCCTCAGTGGGAAAAGGAATCAAAGAAGAAGAAATACAAGGATTACAGTTCTGATGACTCAAAGAAGAAGAAGAAATCTTCAAAGTCTTCATCATCAAAATCCTCGAAGTCTTCTTCACACAAGAAGAGCAGTTCTAAGAAGGCTCGGGCATTCATTGGCAAGGAGATGGACTCTGAAGCTGAATCTGAGGAACATGAGGAAGAAGAGGCATATGAGGAATTAGAATCTGGTGTGGCGAGCCTAGCCCTCGCTACTGCGTTCGTCCGCAAGTCCATCTTCAACTCTGAGGAGAATGACTTCTCCAACAAGGCTGACGATGGCGATAATGACTACGCTCCCACCTATTGCTTCATGGCAAAGGGTGCCAAGGTACTCAAATATCCCTCCTCTGAGTCAAGTGAGGATGAATCTGATGAAAACCTCAAGCCTAGCTACTCTAAACTTGCTAAGATCGTTGTGAAACAAGAAAAGGCTTTTGAAAAGGTTCAAAATATGCTAGACAAAAGAGATGATATGTTGGGTGAAGAAATGGATCACACTAAAACTTTGACTGAAAATCTTCAGAGACTTCAGTCTAAGTTTGACAACCTTCAAAGTCATCATAACACTATCTTATCTGATCATGAGAAGCTTTCTTATGAATTTCTTCAAAGAAACCAAGATCTTGAGAATCTAAGGGAGAGTTATGAAGATCTTCAGAAGAAGCGTGATTCATTACTTGCTCAACAAATCAGCCTTTCGAGGAAGAATTCATTCCTCCATGTTTGAAGTGCATTGAGCGTGAATACGCTAATTCTTCACACAGATATGTTCAAATGATTCTCTGCTACAAATTCTTCACTGTCTCTTGCTATCACTAATTCCTCATCTAAGGATATTGCTAGTATCCTTGACGATGCAGGCTGAAGGAATTGTATATGACATGCATGTACAAAAAGCCTCAAAGGGCACGGGCTCTTTGTGATGTGCTTAAAAAGCATATCCTCAACGGGAACCCTAGGAAAGAGGTATTGCCTTAGAGAGGAAACTCAATCTTTGATGGAACATCTTTGGAAGCTTTGAGCGGTACCCCCAAAACCTCATGGGTTGGTGCAAAGGGACCTCTAGTAGATCCATCTACTCTATCTGGATTTACATGTGAATCTCCCCATTCTTCTGATGAGTTATTTGACTCCAACTATAAACTGTTCAAAAATCAAAATGGTGAAGTATTTGCTAGATATGTTGGCACTAACTGCAGAAACGGTTCCCCTATGAAGAAAATCTGGGTTCCCAAAAGGTGCCTTGAAAGTCCTCAGGTGAATATCATCATGACACCACCTGTGAAGAACAGGAACCCCAGATCCAACTCTTCATACGGACCAAATTCTTCATATGGATCCAAGTCCTCACGTGAATCAAATTCCTCAAAAGGATCAAAGTCCTCATATGAACATCATCGTGCTAACGCTTCTGTTTCGCAGGGAGGAACTAAGGGCTATGAATATGAGCATTATTCCTCTAACCATTATGTTCATAAGTCCTCGAAGAATTTCTCTACTTATTCATATGCTTACCAACTCCTGTTATGTGAAACTAAGTGGACTGGCTTCTATGCCACCTTTCTCTTATGGAGCTCGCAGAATGATGAACTCTTTGCCACCCCTTCAGATGTGGGTGGTGAAGAAAAAGAACTAATCTCTTATGCGAGGTCGGGACTCAGGGCGTGCTTAAGCGTCTGAGAAGAATTTCTTGGAGACACGAAGATACTTGAAAGGATTTAAAGCTAATCATGAAGAAATTAATTTTCATTTCTCATGTCCTCATTCTGTTTTATCTGTTCCATTGCTTGATGAAATTGATCTGATGAAATTGATGTCATATTCTTCAATTATGAAGTATATGAGTTCGTAAGTTGCACTAATTCATCTGCAGGATGATCAACCCAAAGCCACAGAGCGGGTCCTCAATAGTGGATGTACAAATCACATGACTGGTGACAAGAATCTATTGATGGACGCTCCCTTATCTCTATCGCATCTGAAGCATGTCACCTACGCTGACAAAGGCAAAAGCAAGTTATTGGGTCTAGGTAAGGTTGCGATCTCAAAGGATCGACACATGGACAAAGTCATGCTTGTCGAGTCCTTGGAATTCAACCTCATGTTAGTCTCAATGCTTTGTGACCTTGATATGGTTGTTATCTTTGGCAAGTATCATTGTGTTGTGATCATGGAATCTGACCATTCCAAAGTCTCCGAAGGCTTTAGGAGAGGAGATCTGTATATTGTTGATTTTTCCACAGGACCACAACCAGCTATATGTCTACTTGCAAAAGCTTCAGAAGGCTGGCTATGGCATCGACGACTTGGTCATGCTGGCATGAGGAACTTGCACACGCTCGCAAAGAAGAAGCATGTCATTGGCATTGAGAATGTCAAATTCCTCAAGGATCACTTGTGCGGAGCATGTGAAGCTGGAAAGATGACCAAGGCCAAGCATCTCGCGAAGACTGTCATGACTACCACTCGACCATTTGAATTGCTTCACATGGATCTCTTTGGTCCTAACCATTATTCTGCATTCACTAATGAAGCATCTCTATATGGCTTTGTTATTGTTGATGATTACACTCGTTACACATGGGTGCATATTGTCACTTACAAGCGTGAAGTGCGAGGAAGTCTTCAAGCGATTTTCCTCAAGGGCTTCAACCAACTTTGGTGTGAAGATCAAGCACATCAGAAGTGACAATGGGACTGAGTTCAAGAATACTGATCTTGATGACTATCTTGATGAACTTGGTATTACTCATGAGTTATCTGCTCCTTATACTCCTCAGCAGAATCGAGTCGTGGAGAGCAAGAACATGACTCTTGTTGAGATGGCTCGCACTATGCTTGATGAATACAAGATGCCTCGTCATTTTTGGATTGAGGCAATTGATACTGCATGCCACATCATCAATAGGGTATATCTTCACAAATTCTTCAAGAAGGCGCATATGAACTCCTCATGACAAGAAACCCAATGTGAGTTATTTCAAAGTCTTGATTGCTAAATGTTGGATTAGAGATCCTCATCACAATTCTAAATTTGCACCGAAAGCACATGAAGGTTTTATGCTTGGTTACGAAAAGGACTACGCACACCTCACGGAGTTTTCAACAACGTCCACCACAAAGTTGTTGAAGCGTAGATGTAATGGTTTGATGAAACTAATGGCTGCAAAGAGAGCACCTACCTCTGTGCTAGATGAAAGGTCACTGAGGAAACCATCAAGTTCAAGGCTCTTGAGGATGTCATTCCCAGAAGAATCTGCTGAAGAAGTCATTCGAACATGAAGAACATCATCTTTGATGCGCTTTGAGGAAAATGGTCTTTGAAGAAAATGCTGATCAATTCCTCGGCGACAACCCGCTCATCCTCGCGTTGCAAATGAAGGGCAGATTGAGAAAATCATCAGCGACATCAATGCACGAGTCCTCTCACGCTCAAAAGCTTCACATTTGTCTAACTTTTGTGGGCACCTTGCTTTTGACTCTATCATAGCGCCCACTATGGTAGATGAAGCATTTCTGGAGCCTGAATGGATTCAAGCTATGCAAGAAGAATTACATCAATTCGAGCTCAACAATGTCTGCTGCAAAAAAAAAAGAGCTCAACAACGTCCGGGAACTGGTCAAACGTCCAGATCCTCGCAAGCACAATATCATTGGCACAAAGTGGATCTACCGCAACAAGCAAGATGAAAATGGCCTTGTGGTGAGGAATAAGGCACGTCTTATAGCTCAAGGCTACACACAGGTTGAAGGAATTGATTCGATGAAACTTTACTTTTGTTGCTAGACTTGAGGCTATTCGCATATACTTGCTTATGCTAACCATCATAATATCATCTTATATCAAATGGATGTGAAAAGTGCATTCCTCAATGGTAAGCTTGAGGAAGAAGTATATGTTGCTCAACCCCAGGTTTTGAAGATCCAAAGCATCCGACAAAGTCTTGAGACTCAATAAGGCCCTCTATGGCCTCAAGCGAGGCCCTCGGGCGTGGTATGATACTTTGAAGGAATTCCTCATGAAGAAAGGCTTCAAACCCGGTTCACTTGACCCAACTCTTTTGACCAAAACCTATGATGATGAATTATTCATGTGCCAAATATATGTTGATGATATTATCTTTGGTTGTACTGACCAACGTTACAGTGATGAATTTGCCTATATCATGAGTGAAGAATATCAAATGTCTATGATGGGAGAATTGAAATTCTTCTTAGGCCTTCAAATTAAATCAACAGTAATGGCATCTTCATATCTCAAGAGAAATACCTCAAGGATGTATTGAGGAAATTAGAGCATGCAAGATTGCAAAGCGTCAAAATCCCTATGCCCACAAATGGCCATCTATGCACTGATGAAAATGGTATTTACTTCGATCAAAAGGTATTGTTGGGGAACGTTGCAGAAAATTAAAATTTTTCCTACGGTTTCACCAAGATCCATCTATGAGTTCATCTAGCAACGAGTCATGGGAGAGTGATTTCATCTACATACCACTTGTAGATCGCGTGCGGAAGCGTTCAAAGGCAGGGTTGATGGAGTCGTACTCATGGTGATTGAGATCACCGATGACCTAGTGCGAACGGACAGCACCTCAGCGTTCAACACACGTGCGGAGCGGATAGCGTCTCCTCCTTCTTGATCCAGCAAGGGGAAGGAGAGGTTGATGATGATCCAGCACGGCCAGGCGTGGTGGTGGATGCAGTGAGAACTCGGCAGGCTTAGCCGCTAAGCAACTACGGGAGGAGGAGGAGGTGTTTGAGGAGGAGGAGGCTCCTAGGCTTATGGAGTGCGGCCACCTCCCTCCCCTCCTTTATATAGGTGCAAAGAGGGGGAGGCGCCTTGCCCCTTCCTCCAAGGAAGGGGTGCGGCCAAGGAGGGGGGAGGAGTCCATCCTCCCGAAGGCACCTCGGAGGTGCCTTCCCCCCGTTGAACTCTCCCCTTTTCTTATCCCTAGGCGCATGGGCCTCTTGGGGCTGGTGCCCTTGGCCCATATGGGCCAAGGCGCCCCCCCGACAGACCATGTGGCCCCCCGGGGCAGGTGGACCCCCGGTGGACCCCGGACCCCTTAGGCACTCCGGTACAATACCGATAATGCCCGAAACTTTTCCGGTGACCAAAATAAGACTTCCTATATATAAATCTTTACCTCCGGACCATTTAGGAACTCCTCGTGGCGTCCAGGGATCTCATCAGGGACTCAGAACAACATTCGGTTTGCTGCATACTCATATTCATACAACCCTAAGCGTCACCGAACCTTAAGTGTGTAGACCCTACGGGTTGGAGACCTGCGAGACATGACAGAGGCGGCTCTCGGGCAATAACCAACAGCGGGATCTGGATACCCATGTTGGCTCCACATGCTCTCGATGATTTCATCGGATGAACCACGATGTCGAGATTCAAACAACCCGTATACAATTCCCTTTGTCAATCGGTATTTTACTTGCCGAGATTCGATCGTCGGTATCCCAATACCTCGTTCAATCTCGTTACCCGGCAAGTCACTTTACTCATACCGTAATGCATGATCCCGTGACCAAACACTTGGTCACTTTGATCTCATTGTGATGATGCACTACCGAGTGGGCGGTGATACCTCTCCGTCATGCGGAGTGACAAATCCAGTCTCGATCCGTGTCAACCCAACAGACACTTTCGGAGATACACCTTAGTGCACCTTTATAGTCACCCGATTACGTTGTGGCGTTTGGTACACCCAAAGCACTCTCACGGTATCCGGGAGTTACACGATCTCATGGTCTAAGGAAGAGATACTTGACATTGGAAAAGCTCTAGCAAAGCGAACTACTACGATCTTGTGCTATGCTTAGGATTGGGTCTTGTCCATCACGTCATTCTCTAATGGCGTGATCCCGTTGTCAATGACATCCGATGTCCATAGTCGGAAACCATGACTATCTGTTGACCAACGAGCTAGTCAACTAGAGGCTTACTAGGGCGTATTGTAGTCTATGTATTCACACGTGTATTACGATTTCGGATAATACAGTTATAGCATGAACAAAAGACAATTATCATGAACAAGGAAATATAATAATAATGCTTTTATTATTGCCTCTAGGGCATATTTCCAACAATCTCCCACTTGCACTAGAGTCAATAATCTAGTTACATTGTGATGAATCGAACACCCATAGAGTTACGGTGTTGATCATGTTTTGCCCATGGAGAGGTTTAGTCAGCGGATCTGCGACATTACGATCCGTATGCACTTTACAAATTTCTATGTCTCCATCTTGAACATTCTCACGGATGGAGTTGAAGCGGCAACTTGATGTGCTGGTCTTCTTGTGAAACACAGGCTCCTTGGCAAGGGCAATAGCTCCGGTGTTGTCACGAGAAGAGTTTGATCGGCCCAGCCTTGCTGGGTATGACTCCTAGGTCGGTGATGAACTCCTTCACCCAAATTGCTTCATGTGCTGCCTCCGAGGCTGCCATGTACTCCGCTTCACATGTAGATCCCGCCATCGACACTTTCGCTTTGCACACCGCATTCTTGCTCCACCATTCAACATATACACGTATCCGGTTTGTGACTTAGAGTCATCGGATCTGTGTCGAAGCTAAGCGTCGGCGTAACCCTTCTGACGAGCTCTTCGTCACCCTCCATAAACGAAACATGTCCTTTGTCCTTTTCGGTACTTGAGGATATTCTTGACCGCTGTCCGGTGTTCCTTGCGGGATTACTTTGGTACCTTCCTACCAAACTTACGGCAAGGTTTACATCAGTCTGGTACACAGCATGGCATACATAATAGATCCTATGCATTTGAAGCATGAGGGATGACACTCATCTCTTCTTTATCTTTTGCCGTGGTCGGGGCATTGAGCTGAGCTCAATCTCACACCTTACTGTCTGAGCAAGAACCCTTTCTTGGACTGATCCATTTTGAACTTCTTCAAAATCTTCTCAAGGTATGTGCTTTGTGAAAGACCTATGAGGCGTCTCGATCTATCTCTATAGATCTTGATGCCTAATATATAAGCAACTTCTCCAAGATCCTTCATTGAAAACTTTTATTCAAGTAGGCCTTAATGCTGTCCAAGAGTTCTATATCATTTCCCATCAAAAGTATGTCATCTACATATAATATGAGAAATGCTACTGAGCTCCCACTCACTTTCTTATAGCGCAGGCTTCTCCATAAGTCTGCATAAACCTAAGCCTTTGATCATCTCATCAAAGCGAATGTTTCTAACTCCGAGATGCTTGCACCAGCCCATAAATTGAGCAGCTGGAGCTTGCATACTTTGTCGACATTCTTAGGATCGACAAAACCTTGAGGCTGCATCATATCTGACTCTTCCTTAAGATATCCGTTAAGGAGCAGCTGTTTTTGGCGTCCATCTACCATATCTCATAATCATAGTATGCGGCAATTGCTAACATGATTGAGACGGACTTAAGCTTCACTACGGGTGAGAAAGTCTCATCATAGTCAATCCCTTGAACTTGCCGAGTAACCCTTAGCGACAAGTCGAGCTTTATAGATGGTGATATTACCATCGCGTCCGTCTTCCTCTTAAAGATCCATTTATTTTCTATCGCTCGCCGATCATCGGGCAAATCTGTCAAAGTCCATACTTTGTTTTCATACATGGATCCTATCTCGGATTTCATGGCTTGAGCCATTTGTTTGGAATCCGGGCCGCCATCGCTTCTTCATAGTTCGAAGGTTCACCGTTGTCTAACAACATGATTTCCGGAGACAGGGTTGCGGTACCACTCACAGTGCGGGCGTGTCCTTGTGGACCTCTGAAGTTCGGTAGCAACTTGATCCAAGTACCTTGATCATCATCATTAATTTCCTCTCCGGTCGGTGTAGGCACCACGGGAACATTTTCTGAGCTGCACTACTTTCCGGTTCAAGAGGTAGTACTTCATCGAGTTCTACTTTCCTCCCACTTACTCCTTCGAGAGAAACTCCTTTTCGAAAGGTTCCGTTCTTGGCAACAAAGATCTTGCCTTCGGATCTAAGGTAGAAGGTATACCCAAGGGTTTCCTTAGGGTATCCTATGAAGACGCATTTTTCCGACTTGGGTTCGAGCTTTTCAGGTTGAAGTTTCTTGACATAAGCATCGCATCCCCAAACTTTTAGAAAGCGACAGCTTAGGTTTCTTCCCAAACCATAATTCATACGGTGTCGCCTCAGCGGATTTAGGCGGTGCCCTATTTAAAGTGAATGTAGCTGTCTCTAGGCGTATCCCCAAAAGATAGCGGTAAATCGGTAAGAGACATCATAGATGGCACCATATCCAATAGAGTGCGATTACGACGTTCGGACACACCGTTCGCTGAGGTGTTCGGCGGCGTGAGTTGTGAAAACGATTCCACATTTTCTTAAGTGTGTGCCAAATTCGTGACTTAAATATTCTCCTCCACGATCCGATCGTAAGAATTTTATCTTTCGGTCAGTTGATTCTCTACCTCATTCTGAAATTCCTTGAACTTTTCAAAGGTCTCAGACTTGTGTTTCATCAAGTAGACATACCCATATCTACTCAAGTCATCTGTGAGAGTGAGAACATAACGATATCCTCCATGAGCCTCAACACTCATTGGACCCTTTTACATCGGTATGTATGATTTCCAATAAGTTGGTTGCTCGCTCCATTGTTCCGGAGAAGCGGAGTCTTGGTCATCTTGCCCATGAGGCATGGTTACGCATGTGTCAAATGATTCATAATCTAGAGACTCGAGAAGTCCATCGACATGGAGCTTCTTCATGCGCGCTTGACACCAAATGTGACCAAAGGCGGCGATTGCCACAAAATATGTGGGACTATCGTTATCAACTTTACATCTTTTGGTATTCACACTATGAACATGTGTAATATTACGTTCGAGATTCATTAAGAATAAACCATTGACTATCGGAGCATGACCATAAAACATTTCTCTCACATAAATAGAACAACCATTATTCTCGGATTTAAATGAGTAGCCATCTACGTATTAAACGAGAACCAGATACAATGTTCATGCTCAAACTTGGCACAAAAAAACAATTATTAAGGATTATAACTAATAACGTAGGTAAAAGTAGAGTTAGCGTGCCGACGGCGATCACATCGACCTTGAAACCATTCACGACGCGCGCCGTCACCTGCGTCCTTCGCCGGTCTCCGCTTATTCCGCAGCTCTGTTGTGAGTTACAAATATGAGCAGCGGCACTGCATTATCAAATACCGGGGAGTTACTCACGAGTCTTGGTAAGGTACACATCAATTACATGTATATCAAATATACCTTTAGTGTTGCCGGCCTTCTTGTCCGCTAAGTATTTGGGGCAGTTCCGCTTCGAGGGCCCTTCCTTTGCAATAAAAAGCAGCATGTCTCGGGCTTGAGTCTATTCTTTGACTTCTTCTTCACGGCAACTTGCTTACGGGCGGCAATCTCTTTGCCGTCCTTCTTGAAGTTCTTCTTGCCCTTGCCCTTCTTGAACTTAGTGGTTTTATTGACCATCAACACTTGATGTTCTTTCTGATTTCAACCTCTGCTGATTTCAACATTGAGAATACTTGAGAATGGTCTTCTCCATTCCCTGCATATTGTAGTTCATCACAAAGCTCTTGTAGCTTGGTGGGAAGCGTGAAGGATTCTGTCAATGACCGCCTCGTCCGGGAGGTTTATGTCCAGTTGGGACGAGCGGTTGTGCAACCCGGACATTTTGAGTATGTGCTCCTTGTGAACTATTTTCCTCCATCTTACAAGCTGTAGAACTTGTCGGAGACTTCATATCTCTCGACCGGGCATGAGCTTGGAAAACTAGTTTCAGCTCCTCGAACATCTCATATGCTCCGTGTTGCTCAAAAGCGCTTTTGGAGCCCGGTTCTAAGCTGTAAAGCATGCCGCCTTGAACGAGGGAGTAATCATCGGACGAGAGGCCAAGCGTTCATAACGTCTTGGTTCTGCAGGATGGGTGCTTCACCTAAGCGGTGCTTCTAGGACATATTGTTTCTTGGCAGCTATGAGGATGATCCTCAGGTTAGGACCCGATCCGTATAGTTGCTGCCATCATCTTTCGACTTGGTTTTCTCTAGGAATGCATTGAAGTTCATGGTGACATGAGCGTTGGCCATTTGATCTACAAGACATATTATGTAAAAGTTTTTAGACTATTGTTCATGATAATAAAGTTCATCTAATCATATTATTTTAATGAACTCCCACTTAGATTAGACATCCCTCTAGTCATCTAAGTGTTTACACGATCCCAGTCGACTAGGCCGTGTCCGATCATCACGTGAAGACGGACTAGTCATCGTCGGTGAACATTCTCATGTTGATCGTATCTTCCATACGACTCGTGTTCGACCTTTCGGTCTCCGTGTTCGAGGCCATGTACGTACTGTACATGCTAGGCTCGTCAAGTTAACCCTAAGTGTTTACTGCGTGTGTAAATCTGTCTTACACCCGTTGTATGTGAACGTAAGAATCCATCACACCCGATCATCACGTGGTGCTTAGAAGCGACGAACTGTAGCAGCGGTGCACGATTAGGGGAGAACACTTCTTGATATTGTTCTAAGGGATCATCTTATTTACTACCGTCGTTCTAAGTAAACAAGATGCATAAAACATAATAAACATCACATGCAATTATAAAGTAGTGACATGATATGGCCAATATCATATAGCTCCTTTGATCTTCATCTTGAGGCTCCATGATCATCCTGTCACGGCACGACACCATGATCTCCATCATCATGATCTCCATCAACGTGTCTTCATGAAGTTGTCACGCCAATGACTACTTCTACTACTACGACTAACGTGGTTAGCGATAAAGTAAAGTAAGTTACATGGCGTTCTTCAATGACACGCGAGTCATACAAAAATAAAGACAACTCCTATAGCTCCTGCGGTTGTCATACTCATCGACATGCAAGTCGTGATTCCTATTACAAGAACATGATCTCATACATCACATATATCATTCGTCATTCATCACAACTTTGGCCATATCCGTCACATGACAATTGCTGCAAAAACAAGTTAGGCGTCCTCTAATTGTTGTTGCATCTTTACTGATGGCTGCAATTGGGTTCTAGCAAGAACGTTTTCTTACCTCACGAATAACCTGGCGTGATCTTGTCAACTTCTATTTACCCTTCATAAGGACCCTGTTCATCGAATCCGCTCCAACTAAAGTGGGAGAAGCAGGACACCCGCCAGCCACCTTATGCAACTAGTGCATGTTAGTCGGTGGAACCGGTCTCACGTAAGCGTCGTGTAAGGTTGGTCGGGCCGCTTCATCCCACAATACCGCGGAAGCAAGATACGACTAGTAACGGCAAGTAAGTTGACAAGATCCATGCCCACAACAAAATTGTGTTCTACTCGTGCAAAGAGAACTACGCATAGACCTAGCTCATGATGCCACTTTGTTGGGGGAGCGTTGCGAGAAAATTAAAATTTTTCCTACGGTTTCACCAAGATCCATCTATGAGTTCATCTAGCAACGAGTCATGGGAGAGTGATTTCATCTACATACCACTTGTAGATCGCGTGGAAGCGTTCAAAGGCAGGGGTTGATGGAGTCGTACTCGCTGCGTGATTCAGATCACCGATGACCTAGTGCGAGCGGACAGCACCTCCGCGTTCAACACACGTCAGACGGAGCGGATGACATCTCCTCCTTCTTGATCCAGCAAAGGGAAGGAGAGGTTGATGATGATCGGCCGCAGCGGCGTGGTGGTGGATGCAGTGAGAACTCCAATGAGGGCCGCTAAGCAACTACGGGAGGAGGAGGAGGTGTTTGAGGAGGAGGAGGCTCCTGGAAGCTTATGGGTGCGGCCACCCTCCCTCCCCTCCTTTATATAGGTGCAAAAGAGGGGGGGCGCAGCCTTGCCCCTTCCTCCAAGGAAGGGGTGCTGACCAGGAGGGGGAGGAGTCCATCCTCCCAAGGCACCTCGGAGTGCCTTCCCCCTTTGAACTCTCCCCTTTTCTTATCCCTAGGCATGGGCCTCTTGGGGCTGGTGCCCTTGGCCCCATATGGGCCAAGGCGCACCCTACAGCCCATGTGGCCCCAGGGCAGGTGGACCCCGGTGGACCCCCGGACCCCTTCCGGCACTCCCGGTACAATACCGATAATGCCCGAAACTTTTCCGGTGACCAAAATAAGACTTCCTATATATAAATCTTTACCTCCGGACCATTACGGAACTCCTCGTGACGTCCGGGATCTCATCCGGGACTCCGAACAACATTCGGTTTGCTGCATACTCATATTCATACAACCCTAGCGTCCAAGAACCTTAAGTGTGTAGAACCCTACGGGTTCGGGAGACATCTTGAACATGACCGAGGCGGCTCTCGGGCAATAACCAACAAGCGGGATCTGGATACCCATGTTGGCTCCCATGCTCCTCGATGATTTCATCGGATGAACCACGATGTCGAGGATTCAAACAACCCGTATACAATTCCCTTTGTCAATCGGTATTTTACTTGCCCGAGATTCGATCGTCGGTATCCCAATACCTCGTTCAATCTGGTTACCGGCAAGTCACTTTACTAAATCTTAGTAATGCATGATCCCGTGACCAAACACTTGGTCACTTTGAGCTCATTGTGATGATGCACTACCGAGTGGGCCCGGTGATACCTCTCCGTCAGACGGAGTGACAAATCCGATCTCGATCCGTGTCAACCCAATGAGACACTTTCGGAGATACATGAGTGCACCTTTATAGTCACCCGGATTCGTTGTGACGTTTGGTACACCCAAAGCACTCCTACGGTATCCGGAGTTTACACGATCTCATGGTCTAAGGAAGAGATACTTGACATTGGAAAAGCTCTAGCAAAGCGAACTACACGATCTTGTGCTATGCTTAGGATTGGGTCTTGTCCATCACGTCATTCTCCTAATGGCGTGATCCGTTGTCAATGACATCCGATGTCCATAGTCAGGAAACCATGACTATCTGTTGACCAACGAGCTAGTCAACTAGAGGCTTACTAGGGACGTATTGTAGTCTATGTATTCACACGTGTATTACGATTTCCGGATAATACAGTTATAGCATGAACAAAAGACAATTATCATGAACAAGGAAATATAATAATAATGCTTTTATTATTGCCTCTAGGGCATATTTCCAACAGGTATACCGCTCCATGATTGGTTCTTTACTGTATTTATGTGCATCTAGGCCAGATATTATGCTTATTGTTTTCATGTGTGCCCGATTTCAAGCTACACCGAAGGAATCACACCACTACAAAAAAAAAGACACATCCGTGACATTTAGGGCCGAATGAATTTTTTTCCTGTCATACTTATGACACTTCTATGACGATAATTGAGACGAAACCCGGTATCATCATAGATGAAATGGCCTGCAAAAATACAACAAAGGTTGTTCTAATTACAGGGAGGCTAAACTATAGAGCAGCTCGACAGTCAAGCAAATTTCATAGTAACTAGAGATTTTCCACCAAGGTAAATTGATGAGAGAGAAACAGATTACCTGGAGAACTCGTCCTCTTGACAGAAGTCTTTCTGACAAATCATAGTATATACAGCCAGCCAAATAGGTTGATTGATTACTCAAAGGATCCTGCAAAATCAACCAAATACATAATGCATAAAAAAACACAAAGACAATGCATACTGCATTACTACAATGCAAGTAACAGAGCTTACTTCAGAAACCAGAGATGATGCAACTTTATGAATCTCATCAACACTAGCATTAAAACCAAACTGATTTCCAAATGAGTGTTTACATGATTGAGAAAAGAAATCAACAGGCCACAACCGCTGGAGAAAGATAGTAAGAGAAGGATAATCTTCTTTGAAACAGTTTCTCAAAAATATCATACTGTGGCAATCAACACCAAGATGTTGTGCCACATAAGAAACAAATTTCTGGTCCATTGGGAGATGATAGCATGGATGATTAAGGTGCCCGTTGATAAATAACATGGAAAACTAACTTCTCTAGGGGTAAATTTTCTTGCTTCCATATCATTATGATAAGCTTGCACAGCTCAAACTGAAGCTCAAAGCAGCCCTGATATAAAGTAAAAGAACATGATTATCTTTGCTAAAAGCCAGCAGTTGAATCTTAATAAACCTAATACTTTTTTGCATGCCTTACCTTCATCGCCAGAAAATGAACCAGAGAACAAAGAAGTGGTACAAGAGTTTCTGATGGCTGTTGAAAGATCACACCAGGAGAACAATGATGCAAGGTACCCATCATCGCCAGCATCAAGTCACCTATTTGAAAAAATAAATAACCATAAGCAAACAAAGCAACGGCATGGTGTAGCCAATGTACAAGTTACTGTACAAGCAATTGAGATGGGCACAATGTGCAACAAGCAGTTACCTTGCTACCATGATTGGCTTCCTGGGCACAATGTGCATGCAGGCAGTATGCAATAGCCAATTCATCGATCGCAATCGCATTGCCTTGAGATGAATCTGGCAAGATGCCTCACTGGTTTGATGTAAGAAAATGAATCTTAGATATCCCTTGCGGTATACATAAGAAAACATGACATGAAGGGGACAGTAGGGAGGGGATAGGGGGAGTGGGAGCGCTTACCAATAAAGATATGGCTTCAGACAAGGACTCTGGACAAGTGTTTATGTTTTGCACCCCAAACGCACGGAGTATATATGCCTTCCTAACTAAAACCTTTGATCTGTCCAGATAATATTCTTTTGAACAATATATTTCATTCAAGAGAATATCTATTATTCTATTTTGCATATTTGCACAGAACATGGACACACGAGATACTATTTCTCCAGATGCTAATAATTCCTGCAAAAACCAAAGCACGTCCAATGCACTTCGCATCAGAGTGAGATCAAAATAATTGTTAATCTTAACAAACAGAATCTGATACCTGCTCTACGATTAAGCCTATCAACTTCACTGGCAAGGGAGACGAGCAGGCCATAAGAGAGTGATATAGAAGAGGAGCACTATCCACACATTGGTCATCTTCAAAATCTGTAAGTGTTACCTAAAGTTTGCATAAGAAAATAAATGAAACCACATCAAAAAACTGTTTGAAACGGGATAGTTTCTCTAGTTTCTTTATGTCAATACCTTCACCCATAACTCGATCAGAACCAAATAGCTTTTGTGATAATCAGATGAGTCACCATAAACCAACAATTCAGACATGCTCTTCACAATAATATCTTGCGCCGCTTTTGAGCCACATCTATGGAGAATGTTAACCATCTTTGATATCCTTGCAGATGCATCTATAGTACCCTTCAGTGTATCCTTTGGCAGATCCTCAGTAATGATATGACCTTTCGTTCTTGCTGATATTCTACAGTAAGGAAGCCTAGCATGTGCCCATGTTGTCTGACAGCATAGTTCTGATGCCTTCGTGCCTGAAGCAGTTACATTGGTCAATCGTATAAAAGTCCATAGTTAAGAGAAAATTTAAGTAATAGACCAGCACCTCGGAACGGTACCTATTCAAGATGTCCAATATTATAAAGTGTCACGCCAATATTACTGATAGAAGAGGCTAAAAATTTGAGATCATCAAGCTTTATCCATGCACTTGAAATGACACAATTGGTAGAAGATGAGCTCTTATGGATTATGAAAGCGAAACCCATTGG
Source organism: Aegilops bicornis (assembly GCA_021605145.1). Classification (NCBI taxonomy): domain Eukaryota; kingdom Viridiplantae; phylum Streptophyta; class Magnoliopsida; order Poales; family Poaceae; genus Aegilops; species Aegilops bicornis. Next base: position 1,602,662 of record JAHIAL010000018.1, on the reverse strand, counting down.
TAATGACAATGGTATTAGAAAATAGTAAATCTTTAATTTAAACATCAATTCTCCACAAATGGCACTGGTATAGGAAAATACGCAAAAATGTTTATTCATAATAATTTATACATGAAACAAAATGATGATACTCCGAGTGTGAGCATCCCTCCCACTCAGAGGCTTAGCCGTGAGCCAGTCCTCGCCTAAGTTAAAACACTACTCCGAGTGAGAGCATCCTTCCCACTCGGGAGCTTAGCCGCTAGCCAGTTCTCGCCTAAGTTAAAAACTACTCTGAGTGAGAGCATCCCTCCCACTCCGGGGCTTAGCCGTGAGCCAATCCTCGCCTAAGTTAAAAAATTACTCCGAGTGAGAGTATCCCTCCCACTCGGGGGCTTAGCCACGAGCCAGTCCTCGGCTAAGTTAATAATCTACTCCGAGTGAGAGCATCCCTCTCACTCGGGGACTTAGCCGCGAGCCAGTCGTCACCTAAGTTTAAAAATCTACTCGAGTGAGAGCATCCCTCCCAATCGGGGGCTTAGCCGCGAGCCAGTCCTCACCTAAGTTTAAAATCTAATCCGAGTGAGAGCATCCCTCCCACTCGGGGACTTAATCGCGAGCCAGTCCTCGCCTAAGTTTAAAAAATTACTCCGAGTGAGAGCATCCCTCCCACTCGGGGGCTTAGCTGCGAGCCAGCCTCGCCTAAGTTTAAAAAGTTACTCCGAGAGAGAGAGCATCCCTCCCACTCGGTGGCTTAGCCGCGAGCCAGCCCTCGCCTAAGTTTAAAAAATTACTTCGAGTGAGAGCATCCCTCCCACTCGGGGGCTTAGCCGTGAGCCAGCCCTCACCTAAGTTCAAAAAGTTACTCCCACTGAGAGCATCCCTCCCACTCGGGGGCTTAGACGAGAGCCAGCCCTCGCCTAAATTGAAAAATTTACTCCCACTGAGAGCATCCCTCCCACTCGGGGGCTTAGTCGTGAGCCAGCCCTCGCCTAAGTTTAAAAAGTTACTCCAACTGAGAGCATCCCTCCCACTCAGGGGCTTAGCAGCGAGCCAGCCCTCGCCTAAATTTAAAAATCCGTTCACTCGGAACATGTCGTAAATTGTAAAGCAATATTCAGATAAATTTGCAACTTCAAGTTCGCAAATGCAGGCAAAAGTACTCGGGTAGCATGCCCGAACGAGTTTAATGGTTACAAGATCACTCGGCATTCCGAGGCAAATGAGTTTGAATCATCAAGTTTTTCTTATGCATCGGGGGGACTTGCTGGCTCGATGAAGGTGTCCAGGTCAATGCCGTCAGCTATCGGAGTGGCAGCTTCGATGAAACTTTCCATGAAATCTTCAAACTAAGCTTCCTCGTGTTTGCCACCTGAAGAGCCTTCAGCTTATCTGCCCTGGCATCTTTACAGTGGACACAGACAAGTGAGAGCGCCATGTCGGCTCCGCAGCGAGCAGCAGATTTCTTCCGTGCCTGCACTCGACCAGGGATTTCATTGAGTCGAATCATCATTGACTCGAGGTCACTTTGAAGCGTATCCTCAGGCCACAACTCCTTGTCTATTTTAGCCAGTGCAGCCCTCAAGCGAGTGATGTACCCTTCAACATCTTCGAGACGAGCTTCAAGGCGCAGCATATTCAGAGCCACAGAGTCCTTCACGAGTGACTTGGTGGGGTCTAAACTTGCGTCGATCCGATCAGTTTCCTCCCTGAAGTTCTGACAGAATTCTGCACAAGGAAGGAAGAAATGGTTAGTTATGCCATCACTTTTGAAGATCATGGAGATTCACTTGACCAAAGAGAGGTACCTTCAAGTATGCTGTACATCATCTTCGTGAAGCCTCCCAAATATTTCTCCAGCGCATCGCTCTTCTGGGTAAGCTGGTCCACCTTGTTGTTTAGAGCAGTCTTCTCCAACTCAAAATCATTCGTTCTTCTCGGCCCGTTCTTTCTTAAGCTCTTCAACACCAGTCTTCAGGGATGCATTTTCTTCTTCTAGTTTTCCGACTGAAGCCAACTTTTTAGCAGCTTCAGTTTTCTCTTTAGCCACCTTCTAGGCTCCTGCAAGTTCTTAATCCTTCTTTTCCAAGGTCTACTTCATGATGTCTAAAGAAATAACATTCCTGAGTCGCGCTTGAAGTTGACGGTTTTCATTACACACATCCGTTCGAGTGAAACCACTCGGCTCAAAGGATGGAGGAAAGAACAACAGTGCACTCAGTCAGCGGGATTTACCTCCCATGGTCTTCGCCTCCGTCTCCGCACGCTCTAAGTTCCTTTTGGTCACTTCCAGGTCCAATTGGAGTTGGATCTTCTCCTTCTTTACGGCAACGTACTGGGTCCCGAGCTCACAAGTTTTCTGAAGTCAACAAAGAAATGATTCAATTGGCAAGGATGAAAAGTTTCTGATATTCCTCTACTTCTGAGTGGAGAGGAGCAAATCAAGTTGGTACAAACAAAAGCATTCTTAGACCCCCGCCGAATCAAACATTCGACAGCGGTCTCAGGGACTACACCTAGTGGGTGCACTCAGCGTGCCCCCACTGGATCAATTTCCCACTTGGTGCGGCCTGACCGGTCCGAGTGGAGGACTACAGAAAAAAATCATTCACAGACCCCCCCCCCCCCCCCGCTGAATTAATCTTTCGACGGCTGTCTCGGGGACTACATCCAGTGGGTGCACACAGCGTGCCCCGACTGGATCAATTTCCTACTCGGAGCGGCCTGGCCAGTCTGAGTGGAGGACTACAGGAAAAAAATAAGCATTCTCATACCCTCGCCGAATTAAACATTCGACGGCGGTCTCGGGGACTACACCCAGTGGGTGCTGATCGCTATCTGACTATAGCGCCAGAAAAGCTCCTGTCTGCTAGGACTACGTCGGTATTTCCCCAAAGAGGAAGGGATGATGCAGCACAGTGACGGTAGGTATTTCCCTCAGTGAAGAAACCAAGGTTATCGAACCAGTAGGAGAACCAAGCAACACAACGTAAACAGCACCTGCACACAAATAACAACACCTCACAACCCGAGGTGTTAATGGGGTTGTCAATCCCTTTCGGGTAACGATGCCAGTAATTTGTAGTAGATTGAAATAATAGATCGCAAATAAAATAAAGTGCACCAAAGTATTTTTGTATTTTTGGTTTAATAGATCTGAATAAAAATGCAAAGGATAAGTAGATCGCAAGCAAATATATGAGAAAGAAGACCCGGGGGCCGTAGGTTTCACTAGTGGCTTCTCTCGAGAAAGATAGCAAACAGTGGGTAAACAAAATACTGTTGGACAATTGATAGAACTTCAAATAATTATGATGATATCCAGGCAATGATCAATACATGGGCATCACGTCCAAAATTAGTAGACCGACTCCTGGCTGTATCTACTACTATTACTCCACACATCGACCGCTATCCAGCATGCATGTAGTGTATTAAGTTCATGGAAAAGCGGAGTAATGCAATAAGAACAATGACATGATGTAGACAAGATCTGTTTATCTATTGCGGTAGATATAGATCCCATCTTTTTATCCTTAGTAGCAACGATACATACGTGTCGGTTCCTTTCACATCCTTGGGATCAAGCACCGTAAGATCGAATCCACTCATCGGGCACCTCTTCCCATTGCAAGATAAATAGATCAAGTTGGCCAAACAAAACCCAAATATCGGACAAGAAATACGAGGCTATAAGAGATCATGCATATAAGATATCAAAGAAACTCATATAACTTTCATGGATATAAAAGGATGTGACTGATCATAAACTCAAAGTTCATCAGATCCCGACAAACACACGCAAAAAGAGTTACATCATATGGATCTCCAAGAGACCATTGTATTGAGAATTCAGCGAGAAAGAGAAAGTCATCTAGCTACTAACTACGGACCCGGACGTCTACAAAGAACTACTCACGCATCATCGGAGAGGCACCAATGGAGGTGGTGAACCCGATCCGAGATGGTGTCTAGATTGGATCTGGTGGTTCTGGACTCTGCGGCGGCTGCATGAATATTTAAATCGACACTTTTAGGGTTCTGGTATTTTTGGGGTATTTATAGAGCAAAGAGGCGGTTCGGGGGGCACCCGAGGCGGGTACAACCCACCAGTATGCGCGCTGGCCTTCCTAGCGCTCGGTGGGTTGTCCTCCTCAGGACTCCCAGTGTGCAACCAAGGCCCAATATCTTCCTACGGTCCATAAAAATCTCCGTAAAGTTTCGTGGCATTTGGACTCTGTTTGATAAGGATTTTCCGCGATGTAAAAAAACATGGAAAAAACAGCAACTGGCACTTGGCACTATGTCAATAGGTTAGTACCAAAAAATGATATAAAATGACTATAAAATGATTATAAAAACATCCAAGATTGATAATAAAACAGCATGGAATAATTAAAAATTATAGATACGTTGGAGACGTATCAGGTGCACTCAGCGTGCCCCCACTAGATCAATTTCCCACTCGACACGGCTTAACCGACTCGAGTGGAGAGCTACAGATTGAGAAATTACGAGCAAAACAACTCCGGTGTCATCAGCCAAAGGAAACACCCAATGTGTGTACAGAGTCAAGATAGGATAAAAAAACCAATCGGAAATCAACTTACAATCACACTTACTCGGACATTCGCCTGAAGAGCCGCACTGGCGTCGTAAGCCGTCTTGTTGGCCTCGTACACTCCCTTCAGTCGCTGCATCATCAAGTCGGCTTTAATCATGGCTTCCTTGATGGCTCCAATCTGGTCCTCTGTGACATGATGCGGAGTGAACACGCTTGACGCAGGAGTCGGAGGGATCAACACTTGAGGTTGTCCAGTCGGACCTGAAGCAGGACCAGTCGACACCAGAGGCAAATCAGTCGACTGAGGGGCAGTGAAGGAAGCACCAGCTCGAGATGAACCACCTGGCTCTTGAAGAACAACTTCAGCCGGCGCACGAGACGTTTGGCCCGGAGGCACTCTCCTATTGAAGCTTTGGGGGGGGGGGGGGTGGTCGAGGTCCTACCTTCTCCCCCTATGCTCTTTGGTCTTTGGAGGCTCCTCCTCGTCATCGTCTGGGAGGTGGATGACGTCCGTTGGTGTTGCGGTCACTCGACAATACAAATTCAGTCGACCACCAAGTCAATTAGCGAGATCATAGAGCAGAATGTGAGTCGATCATACCTACCCGAGAAGTGGCTGCGTCTGCAGCGTTAGCCTCCGTGTGCTTGTCGTCGATCTGCATGGGAGACGTCGCAGAAGTAGCAGACCTGGCATTCAATTCCACTCGGTTAGAAAAACAATGAAGATCCACAACAACGAAGAAAGGAAAGGTGCAAAAGGTGCTCACGTTGAAGCAATGGGCACGGTGACCTCGATCCTGGGTGAGGCCTTCTAAGGCTTCGGTGGGGCGGTCTTGAGCTGCTTCGCAGTCTTCTCAATCAGGTCAGGAGTGGCCGTCCGAGTGCGCTTGGGGTTCCTGACACTCGACGCTGGGGCCTTGCTCTGGCCAACGCTGGGATCTTGGATCGCCTTGGTACGACGCTCGGTGCAAGGAGGTGACTCGACTTCCTCGCTGTCGTCTGAGTCATTGCTGCCATCCTCACTGTCGTCAGCATAATGGAAGTCAGTACTTCCACCTTCACTCTCCATTCCCCTAGCCGGCTGTTCCCCATTCGGCACGGGCAAATACATCCATGTGAATGCCTGCAGGACAAAAGATATCAAAGTTAGTCGGAACTCAGTTCAGTTGCATATTGAAAACAAAAGATAAAACACTCGACAAGTTATGTTCTACCTCTCCTGGAGGATGCTCGGCGTCGAATGGCAAGATTTGTTTGGATCCATGCAGGTTTTCACGGGCTCCAGTGATGCTCCTGAGCCACTGTGCCACAGTCTCCTCCTTGACTTCCTCTGGATTGGTCCGAGTGGTATCGTCTGCACCTGAATACAGTCACATTGGATGGCCGTGTGCTTGCAGAGGCTGGATGCGTCGACTGAGGAACACTTCCAACAAATCCAATCCGGTCACCCTGTCCCTGATCAACTCAACTACAACATCTACTAGGATCCCCACCTCAGCTTTCTCCTCCTCGTCCACAGTCAGCGAGCGAGGAGCACTGAGTCTCGCCAGCGAGAAGGGAGGTAGGCCAGTCGACGAGCCAGGGGTCGGAATGTCGTTGCAATAAAACCAAATCGACTGCCAACCCCTAACTGACTCGGGAAAGGTCATGGAAGGGATGGCACTTCTACCTCTCATCCAGATACCTAAGCCCCCACACAGCTGGATCACGTGGGTCCTCGCGTCACTCAGATTCGCTTTCTTAACTGACTATGAGCGGCACGTGAAGATGTGTTTGAACAATTCCCAGTGAGGGAGACAACCCAGGAAATTCTCACACATTGAAACGAAGGCAGCTAGATATGATATGGAATTCGGAGGGAAGTGGTGGATTTGCACACCGAAGAATTTCAGAAAACCACGAAAGAACGGATGAGGGGGCAAGGAAAAACCTCTCTCCACGTGAGCGAGGAGAAGGACCCGCTCCTCGGGGTGCGGTGCAGGCTCGACCTCCCCATCCGGCAGCCTCCGAGATCCAGGGGCCAGCAGAACGTCGGCGGTGAGCCCCTCGAGATTGTCCGCCGTGACCGTCGAGGCAGCCAGTCACCCTGGATCCATCCTGGTGGCAGCGCGGCCCAAGAGGTCGATGCCTTCTTTCCCTTAGCCATCTTCTTCGCGCTCCATCTTCGCCGTCTTGTCCTTCGCCATATCCGCGGTGGTCGACGGGGTCGAGCGGGGCGGCGCGGCGCTGGGGCAGATGAGGCGGAAAGGCAAGGAGGAGATGGGGATTGTGGAGAGTACTGTTGAACACCCCGGCCGCATCGTCTTTTATAATCTGCGCGCCCGAGTCACTGACCCGTGGGCCAGCAAAATCCGATCACATCCCACGACCGGCGTCCACGCGATACGTGGCGATAAAGGAGGCGCAAAAATCGAGGAGCCCCTCCTCACTTGCTCCACTTACCGCGCTGTAGCCGGCCCACGCGCTTCTCCAAAATTTCGAATCCCGTGAAATCCAGGATCTGGCTGAGCAACCGGCCGCGTCAGAGATATTCACATCCATTCAGATTAGATACGACACTCTATGAATCGCAGCTTATCTCACTCGAACAATTAACAAGCCATAATCGACGAGAAGATTGACAAAGGGTATAGCAGCTCATATATCCACAGACCTCTAAGAAATGTCTCCAAGACGTCAAGTCTGGTCTGAATCAGTTTCAGTCCTTTCTCACTCGAACCCCGGTCCATTCTGGGGCTAATGACGATGACATGTACCTAGGGTAGGGTCTTAGGCCTTACCTACATGCCCTACCCAAGGACACTACACAAAGGCTCCAAGACCTACAAAGTTAGAAAGGAGATACCGACTGGAATCACCACAGCATGCAAGTAACTCGACAGAAGATTCACTCGGTTACTCTAACCCCCGCCCCCTCCCCCACTCAACCACCGTGGTTCACTCGGAACATCTGGTTTCACTCGGGGAACAGAAGACCTAGGGTCACCTCAGGATGGCAACGGTCGGGCAATCACTTCATCGATATAAAGATCATTTATTACGGGCGTTTCCAGTAACGTTCTCGTCCTTAACTCTCTCATTGAACCCTTGCGTAATGGAGGGCGACAAGGGGCCGCTGGACTCTATATAAGCCGCCCCTCTCCTCCTGCACAAGGGTTCGCACCCCCTGTAACTCAACACTCCAATCAAACAAAGCTCCCATAGCACCGAGACGTAGGGCTATTACCTTCTCCGAGAGGGGCATGAACTCGTAAATCCAAGTGTATAATCTCGCCGTAGCTAGGCGCTTCCCTCTCCTACGTACCCCCTACCTCTACTGTCAGATCCGTTCCCACGACACTCGCCGCGCCCTTGCTTTGATGTCGTCCGCTGCATGCGCACCATTCGATGTGGCGCCGAGCTAGTCACGGGCATCGAGAGGGGTCTTCTCCAACGCGTCGTCCGCCTGCCGCTGCCGGTCTACACTCTCTCTTCCGGCAACGGCACCTCCATCATCACCGCCGCCTTCCTTGTCTGTTGAGTGAGAGAGGGAGTCCGGACTAGGGCGAGTAAATTTGGGGAAACTGTACCCCTTTGTGGCGTTGACTAGGTTAAACGTGTGGGGTTACCGTCGGTGATGCCCCCCCCCCCCCCCCCCGCTTCGCCTTTGCCACATGGACCTTTCCGGCGGGGCCGGGCTGTCAGTTTCGCTGTCGAAACATAGTCAACCGAGCGTTTAGTTCTTTCGCAACGCGATTACTAAAAATGACGCCATCGGCAAACTGTTAGGAAAATGGTGATTATTTTATGTATTGTGCGCAATTGTAATGATTTTTGGCATTTTACTCCCTGATTAGCAGGTCCTGGAGTAGTTTGCAGCCATGCGGTCGGAGAAGCAAAACAGCCGCTAGTCTGCCTGCGAGATTTCAAGATACTGTAGATAGATAGATGGAAACGCCTAGATAGATAAGATAGATAGAAGCATTGCTGGTTATAGGAGTCCAACCCAAACTCGTAGATATATATACTCAAACTTAAGAGCCATGAGCATTATTACCAGAAAAGGAACAGCGGCAGTTCATGGAGTAGTAGACAGGAGGAGGAATCTGTCCGTCACCCCGAAGTTAATTACCATATCGTAGTCCGATTATGCACAGGACCGAGTAGCATATAGGAATTCTAATCCTACTCAGACGGCTGCCGGCCGGTGCCTATTACTCCGTATTAGCCTATATATATGCACGAGCCCCTCCCAATCAATCGAACAAGCAATCTCTGCGTGCTCTCGCCGGAAACAAAGTCAGCTAAGATAGGATGGCCGCCGCCGCATCCCACGATGTTGAGTTGCTAGACGTCGTGAGCTTCGGGCACACGCTCCTCCACCATGGCCTCGTCATCGCCGACGCCGACCACGACTCTGCGGACGTCAACATCTTCAAGCTCCTCCTCGCCAACAACACCGTTGTGTACAAGAACGCCGGCGACCTCAGGGTGGTCGACAGGAGCTACCTGCGCCCCGGCGACGTGGTCGGCTCTGCGTCTGACGATGATGGCCAGCTCGGCGTCATCACAGGCGTCACCACCGTGCTCGACCTGGCCAAGTACGACACGGAGACACATGTCATCACGGGTGTGTCCCCGTCTACCCTCCGTCATGTAAGGAGCTTCAACCTCGGCGACTTCGTCGTGTCGGGGCCGTGGCTCAGCCAGGTCGTCGAGGTGTCCATCGATGTGGATGTGATGTTTGATGATGGGGCGGTCTGCAGGGTCACCAACGCAGACACCAACAAGCTAAAAACAGTGGACGACACCGGCGCCGGCAGCAACACCACGTATCGCCATCAAATGAACACTCTCTTCAACCCCGGGGAGCACGTCACCGAACCTGACCCATTCTCCGTCTTCAAGGCGGCAAGCTGGCTTAACGGCTCCTGGAATCCTGACCATCAGATAGGCACCATCAGCAATGTGGAGACGTCCGGCGTCCTTGTCTACTGGATTGCATCTAAGCATCATGGCACGGACAAGGGGCTCGTCAAGGCATCCGCCCCTTCCGCCTACCAGAACCCGCACGATCTTACTTCCTTCTGCGCTGCATTCAATTGTAGCTGGGGGTAGCTGACCGCTGCTTTTTCCGCAAAGACAATGTGATTGATGATGAATGTGAGGCACCAACTGCTCAGGCGAAGGTGGAGATTCCCATGGTCGTTGCCAACACCCGTACCTCCGTGGACGTGCTGTGGCAGGACGGCACACGACAACATGGCATAAGTTCAACGACCGTCATCCCCTTTCAGGTAGTGGATGAAGACTTATTCCCAGGGGATCAGTCGTTAGTGTTCTTCCTATTGATGCTAGTTGTTGGAACCGTGGCTATGCCCTAGCTCTTGCGCTAGTCTACCTCTATCTCTCTGTCACTTCGCTCTAGCACAAACTGAACCAAGCAAGAAGAAAACAGACAGAATGAGAGGGCACGTACGGTGGTGTTCCTGGCGCACGAACGCCCCAGCCGCAACAACGGCTGTGTATATCCTCAAGCAACAACTCGAGCTACAACCACGCCAGTCTACAACGACCTCCACACGGGATTTATAATGCGTTGATCAATGTATTCTCCATTCCTGATTGTCATATGTTTCGAATTCATAAGATTAGTTATATGAAAGCATGGTGCATATAATGTTCGTTTCATTTCTTAGCGCAGTAGCTCTGGTATGAAAGACTGACGAACATGGGTGAATAAGCCGGGAGGAACGGACAGCACAGGTAGAGTCCAATCCCCTCTTATTTTGTGGAGAATTTTCAATTCGTCCGACGTTTAGTTGTATGATTTGTCAAACTTTCATTTGCTCATTTATTCTGTCTTTATTTTTATCTCTATCGAGCTCGATGTCCAACTTTTGTTGTCGTGGGGGCTTCTTGTATGCAAGTAAAAGCATGATGTTGGATCATAGTGTTGATTGGATTTTGGAAATTGTAGGATGATAATATTGTGTTGTTTTGATCTGACCCTCGTGAGGGATTATATAGAGTACATGATGGGGTAGAGACTTGGAGTACAAGACAAGACAATTACTAATTCTATCTCTAACTCAAGCACATTATACTTCTAACATTCCCCCCAAGCCGTAGTGGGAGTGAAGCGGATGATTGCGACTGAATTTGAAGTCTTGTTCTTTTTGCGCCAATATATGCTGTTGAGAGGCACCCATCTTGCTAATTGGTGTGTCAAATTTACATGGACAGTATAGTTGTGTGATTATTGAGCGGTCCAGTGAGTAGTGTTGCTATATGCAAAGGAATGATAGAATGATGAGTTTGTAAAGTAAGGGCATATCAATAATTCAACCCGGAACCCGGGCTCAGATGAACCCGGTGAACAGTACCACAATTTAAAATAGAAACAAATTTCACAAAATTCCAAATATTTTTGTGGTGCAAGATGCTCCTGTGCGCGAACTCCATGATTTTTTTGTGAAGTTTGGATATTCGAGGAGGTCATGGCAAAAAAGATAAAATCAGGCGTGAACAATGTGATTTTCAAAAGTTTCTCAGACATTCGAGGCGTGAACAGTGTGATTTTCAAAAAAGACAAATTTTGGATGTCCGAGAAACTTTTGAAAATCGCACTGTTCATGCCTGATTTTGTCTTTTTTGCCACGAGCTACTCGAATATCCAAACTTCACAAAATTTTGCACAGTGTTCACGTACAGGAGCATCTTACACCACAAAATTGTTTTGGAATTTTTAAAACTTCTTTCTATTTTAAATTGCCGTACTGTTCAGGCCCGGGCTCATCTGAGCCCGGGAGCCAAATCGCTGCTCTCCATATCGATAGACTCAATGCTCTACATTCTGACATATATAAGAATGTGCGGAGTGTACTACTTATGGATGTAAAAAGGAAGTTTTCCTAATACATCCATGTAATGGTGGATCGATCGTATGCTTAATAAAGGTAAAAATATTTGTCTGGTTTTCCGCTCATAGGATGGTCAACTTTTTCTAGTGCCTTGGATCTTTATCCAATTGGCAGGTAGTATCTTTTAATCATCATTATTGAACATATATATGTTAGTTTGACTGAATATACTTGCACAATACTACGTACTAAGTAGCCGTTTCTATTCAACTATAATGTTTCACTAACATGTTAAGCAACTGATACAGCTGACCCTGAGATCCGAGATCTATATTTTGTACTCATCAACACGATAATCTTTGGTGACCAAGAATGAAATTTGGAATCAGACCTTTTTTTGGTATTACAACATATGACACAGAAGGACGGCCTTTTCATCCTCCACCAGTCGCCTACAGTATTTTATTTGTCATCAACCATTTCTATGTTTAATTCTCATTTATTGTGAAATGATTTATTTGAGCACTTTAGCGTCTTCGTTTTTGCATTCAGTGAAAATGGGTAGGTGCAACCTTCGGAGAAAAGTGTGTCAAGGCAGCATCTATAGTTGGTAACATGAGCTGCCCCAGTCGCATGGCAATGTTCTGGCCAAGATGGTACGACACATAGTTGCTCGCCCAAATGAAGGGAATGTTGATCTGGTAACAATCCTTATCTGATCTTTTGTCATAACTGGCCAACTGAGTTTAGTAGTCCCTCCTTACCAAATATAAGATGTTTTTGCAGTTCAAATTGAACTACAAAAACGTCTTATATTTTGATACATAGGTAGTAGCTTCCATAGAAAATGCATACATGATGTCCAAGGATGCTACTTGGCATTTCCGTCTAGAGGCTCACATGTTGCTTGATATTTTCTCATGTTCGAGACCTGCTTAGCACCTCCGTTTAGAGGCACCGTGCGATTGTTATTTGGTCAATACAGTCATTTTATGACTTTGGCATGATCGTATTGGACCGGGGATTGTTTACTGTACAATAATAATTGTACATAGCTTCTGTCAAATAATCGACCACTCAGTTTGATGCCGATGAATCTGAATCACAACTTCTGTTGAATTCTGGTGGTTAGAGATACATCAAGAATTTCGATTTGGCAGGTCCCTCATGGAGACACTGGAGGAGATGGTGTGCTCAACCTGAGTTCGCCTTCAGCATCTTCCTACAGTTTGACAAGGTACGGCTGACATTTGCGTCTATGAATCAATCAATTGGCCTTTTAATAATTGTGTTTTCGAAATGGGCTTCTTGTTTCCTTTAGTCCATGAGTGCCACACCTACATCCCCAGGTCAAGAGCAATGCCTTCTTCAAGGTGCCAACCAAAATGACACCTCTCCACACATTTATCACTGTATTGTACAGGTACCAATGGAATAATGCTAAAATACCTCGATGTTGCTACCTGTTTGTTAGTGTAATTGTACTGAGAAGATCAGCTACTAATCTTCCTTGTCTTCTGTTTGATGCCATGACGACTTGTATGCTTAATTATTAAGTAAATTATTCTGTGGCGCATGTTATTTTGCAAGTCGCCATATGCAATTGTTCTTTTGGGACATGCACAGGGTTGTTTTCATTTCTCATTAAACATAATTGATTTGGATATGATCATTTTTCATGCTAATTTCATTTCTCATTAAATTATATAGAGCTACTAGGGATGATACCAATATGAATATGTTTTACCATGTTTAGTTTTATTAGACTTGATGGCGTATATAGTTGGGCGCATTGTGTTTGATTAAAATACTCAATGGCATTAGTCGCTTCTTTTCCACTTATGTTGAGCTTTCCCTTGAGGAGAATAAAAGCAAGAGAAATATCGCACTTCATGAATGATGCTTCCCTATGAATCTCACACATAATTTTAGATCATTCCAAAATTTTACGATAGGGGTAATATCGTCTTCCCATTATTTTGGAACTTATCTACTCTCCCTATCAGAATTGAAATGAGCTCACCTAAGTGGTCTTCAAGTATGAAGACAATCTTGTATGCTTTTTTAGTTTGGTCGTGCATGAGCAGTACTAATTACTATTTGCATATTTGTGTATACAAGAATGAAGAATCAGTACATGTATGTCCTCATATTCAGTCTGCATGGTAATTGGCCTTGTCAATAAGCTGGTTACACAAATCTATGTTAATAATTGAATGGTTTGCTTATTTTGTTGAGTTAGTCCACTTTCTGAAATCCTCCTCTAGATATTTATTTTTGTTCTTTTGACTAGAGATCAGAAGGAAGACCTATTCTGCATTCACCAGAGGAGGGGGCTAACTGATCTCTTACATGCTTTTTTTTAATTAAAAAACTTGTGAGCATCAACCCATGTTTTTTTAACTTGAGAGAATACAAAAATATGGTAGACCAAGATTAAAAACTAATATTAGCTTATTGCAATTTGTAGCTGATGGGAATTCCTTATCATTATGTGCTTGTAAATGCTATGAAATATAGATGGAAAGCATAATTGAGAACGGTATAGTTTGCTTTCCAGTATTAGAAGAAAATAAGTGCCTAAATTCATAGTTGTAGCCTGAAATGTTATATAATATCTGTAGTTATTGGTAAATATAGTAAATCAAACTGATCATTTTCCTTTTTTTCAACTTTCCTCTTAATGGCCTTGTGAAATTTGTGGGGTAGTGATTTCTAAACACTTGTGATATTATCTTCCTTTTTGCACGCATTAATTGTTCTTTGGTAGTTGTCTTTGTTGCTCATGTTTAAAATTTCTTAAATGCATTGTCTGAAATGTCATATTGAGTAGTTTGACAGAACAAATCGACAAAACGTACTATGTTCCATAGCTAATTTATAAATGTTATTTGATGTACATGTCATTCTTAGCTCTCCATGGTTTGCTTTGTTGTCCTGTTTCCATAGGTGGATTTACATAGAGCCATATAACCATTCCATTCTTCTACTATTCATGCTAGCAGCGAGAGTTGTTCTAGCAGCACAACTACTAACCTTTATTTGTTGCAAGCACGGAATAGCCTTCTCCCATTAATGTTTTACATGCATCGGTGATGTCTAATTCAAATTGTCTGTTCAGTTAGAGTTTGTCTATTCAGTTACAATTCTGAGCAGAATAATTGTTCTATTTTTAGAAAATGTGGCAAATTGCATTTCATCAGAGATGGCTTTGCTGTAAATTGCATGATCGAGAGGTTTTTATATATTTTTCATCAAGTCATACAATTTTTTCTTTCGATAGAAAGGTAAATACATAGGTAGGTTGATTCAAGAGTTAATAATGGACATCATGGCGTATCAGTTGCATGGACATCATATTTTTATTTTGTGGTAATGCATGACATTCGAATATATGTTACAACGTGACAATGACTCGGAAGACATCGGATATGCCTTCTTGGCTTGAAGGGTGAACTAGTAGAAAAACACCTATTAGTCCCGGTTCGTAAGGGCCTTTAGTCCCGGTTCATGAACCGGGACTAATGGGTCGTTACAAATACCTCCACCCATTAGTCCCGATTCAAACACGAACCGGGACAGATGTGCCTCCACGTGGCCGGTCCGCCGAGACCAGTCAGGGGGGCCTTTGGTCCCGGTTGGTGGCACCAACCGGGACCAAAAGTCCATGTTTTTTTTAAAAAGTGGCTGCTTTAGGTGTTTTGGGGGTTATTTTTAGGTTGTTATTAGCTAGCTAATAGAGAGAAGTGTCCTCTCTTATATTTTCGTCCATGGTTTATCAACGCTGCTGCTATGTTCATTTCACCGCTGATATAACATGCTCATGCATGCTTTCGCATCATACATCATCATATATAATAACAAGTCCTACTAATCATGCATCATCATACAACTTCTACTCGTTATTAATAATAAGTCATACAATCATCATCCTCATAGTCATCGAACCCAACCCTACATAATTGTTCTTAGCACATGATCAGCAGATGTCGAGGTGGGACCTAATTAAACACCCTTAAGGTAAAATAGCATAAAACAATATAGACCACGACTCTCCATTATGAAGAATGGAGATCATCCATCTCTCAATTCTTGCGCCGCTTCCTTTTGCTTCCAAGAAGCTCCTTACGACTGTCCATACATTTTTTCCATTCTTTGATTGTCATGTCTCCACTTCTTTTAGAAATCCGGTATGGACAGTTGAGATTAAATAGGATGACCTGGATATATGTTCAAAACATGAAGGCTGCCATTCTCATACATCAAATGAGGCACACAATCCTCTGGGATTCTCTGTTGAAAAACATAGTAATAACTTCGTAGTTAGCAATGATGTACTAGTTTTAGAAGTATGCAAAAAGATGCTGCGGATGTCGTAATAGTAAAAAATCTTACCGTGGTATCTCCATGGTAGTTATCAGTAGTTCAACACGTGCACTAGTGGCACGTATTGACCATAATGTTGAGGAGTTCGATTGTAGACATTGTAATTCTCAAGATCCCTACAAAATGCGATCGGATGATTTTTCTCCTTATAAGTTAATTGGGCCATCGGTGTAGTGGGTTTTGTCTACCATCTTCCGCACATTCTTTGAACAATCAAAATAAGTTGTCAATGCAAATAAGCTGTCAACTATTTTGAAATAAACAATATAAATTACTTAATAACTATGTTAAGCTCACATGGGGGAAGAATTTGAGGTGTATCCACAAGGACCCAAATCGAAGGTGTCTCTTGCTCGATTGTAGGATCACCAAGATCCATGGTGACAAGCATACCCTCATCAAGACCATACATCTTGCAAAGTGCTTCCCAATTTTTGCAACTAAAATGGTTTACATTCTCAGCATTGTACAACTTTACTTGAAAATCCACAACATGATGGGTACTTAGGATAATTTTTTTGGTTTCAAAACTTTCATGGTCTTCAAAACCCATCCTCTCCAAGACATAGCGTCTTGCAAAGCATGGGATAAGCTAGTCGAATTGGAAAAGATGAAAAATATTGTCATGATTAAAATAGTTGAAGTCATGATTAATTCTGAAAAAAACTATTGTAAATGCGTGCATCGTATGAACATCGAAGCTCTCGTCGAGCTTAATGCTGAAGCTTAGATCTTCGCTCCAGCTCAATGAACCTGTCATGAGATACCTCGGTAAATGCATTGGCACCAATCGCACTCCCGAGGCGGTTTTTCATCGTCCAAAATGCGACATTCCGGCCTATATTCATAATTCAAATGAAGGAGAACTTATCCAATATGAGCATTCAATAAGCAAAACCAAATCATAAAATAAGCAAAACCAAATCATAAAATAAAGTAGTATTCAAATTAGCATGCATTCAATAATTATAAGCAAAAGTACATCATCTCTTGGTGTTCGTACATCGTCGAATATTATCACTAATATAGCATCACTAATACAATTAGAACCGTAGCGCCCAATTGGTATCGGCCTTGAGCGGTGGACACCCAAAGATAAGGAACCATCACAGGATCATAGCTCGGTGAGATCACTGAAGAACCTACCTCCAATGCAACCATGTAGCGACGGACGTGCTCGTCCTCCTCGGCCGACACGGTGACGAACCACCTCCACGGTGTCCGGAAGCCTCGGCACCGTCACTGGCCCACGCGACCGCCACCAAACAAGGATCGGGTCAACAACGGGCTGCCTCCTCACCAACCTACGTCCTCCGGAAGGTAGCACCTCCCAATACCAGCCCGGGCAAGGAGCCCAAATCCTAACATGGCCTCGATCAAGCAAGCCTCCACCGCCGAGTCGGCCATTTACGAGGATGTGGATAGGCATCGCCCGGCGTCGATCACGGGAACTACTTCTATATATAGTTAAATAAAGTAGTTTTATTAATTAAATCAACTATGTAGTTCAACTACTATACTAAGCATTTACTATAAATAAATAAAGTAGCACTTACTATAAATAAATAAAGTAGCACTTACTACAAACTACTTCTATATATAGTTAAATAAAGTAGTTTTATTAATTAAATCAACTATCTAGTTCAACTATACTAAGCACTTATTACTATAAATAAATAAAGTAGTACTTACTAAAAACAAAGTAGCACTTACTATATAGTACTTACTAAAAATTAATAAAAAAAATCTATTGACAGAAAAAAAATCTAACACAATATGAACAAATTAATTACAGCAAAAAAATCTATTAACAGAAAAAAAATCTAACACAATATGAACAAATTAATTACACCAAAAAAATCTATTAACAGAATAAAATCTAACACAATATGAACAAATTAATTACAAAATCTAAATTAACATACTATGAACTAATTCTATTAGTAAAATTTTAATTAGATGATCAAATCTCATATACCTAAATTTTCTTACTAATTCAACTAAGCACTTACTAATTCAACTAAGCACTTACTATAAATAAATAATTAATTTTCTTACTAATTCAACTAAGCACTTACTAATTCAACTAATTAAGCACTTATTAATTTTCTTACTAATTTAACTAAGCACTTACTAATTCGTCTAACATTAATATATCTAATTCATCTAATACGGAAAATACGGGGCGGCGATTTACCGGGCGGGCTGGTGGCGGATGACGTGCAGGGAGGCGAATGAGCCAGACGGCGATGTGACGTCGGACGGGAGACGAGGTGTCGAGGGACAGCTGACGGTAGCGTGTGGCCAAGTGGGCGGCTGACAGGCGTACAAGCAGGCGGGCAGCGACGGGACGAGGCGGCGATCGAGGACGGCGACAGGCGAAGCGGCGGCGTCAAGGCTGGCGGGTCGGCGATGCGGCGGCGTCGGGAGATCGAGGAGGAAGGAGAGATCGAAGTGGGGATGTGGTTCTGAAATTTTCGTTATATAGCAAAGTCTTTGGTCCCGGTTCGTGGCTCCAACCAGGACCAATGCACCCTTTAGTCCCGGTTGGTAGCACCAAGCGGGACCAAAGGCCTTTTGACAGAGCCCAAAGGGCGGGAAGCGAAGGCTTTGGTCCCGGTTGGTGCCACCAACCGGACTAAAGGTGAGCATTGGTCCCGGTTGGAGCCACGAACCGGGACCAATGGTCCGTGTCTTGGCACGGTGGCACGAAAGTTTAGTCCCACCTCGCTAGCTGAGAGGGGAGCGCAGTGGTTTATAAGCCCCACTGCCGCTCCACTCTCGAGCTCCTCTCCAATGCAGGCTTACGGGCCTACTAACTACTGCTTTGCCTGATGGTCCTAATGGGCCACCTGCGGGCCTGAATCCTGGCCCATGGTGGGTTTCTAGTCATATCCAGGCCATGGGGGCCCAGTAGGAGGCACTTTTTTTCTTTACTTATTTATTTTATGCAGCTGTTTTTAGTCCCACCTCGCCAAGCGAGAGGCACTCACAGCTGTTTATAAGCCCTGAGTGCAGAGACGATGAAGAAGAGGCTCAATGCTCACCTGCACGTTGGTTCGCTTCAAGCCTTGAGGAATAGGGTAGACTGCACGCAGCTATGTGCAATTTTACATTATTCCGAAAGGCTTGAAGCGAATTAACTAGCATTGCGCCTCTTTTTTATTTTTAATGACTTATTACCACACAAAAATAAATAGAAAAAAATAAATATAGCAGAAAAGAAAAAAATATATAAAACTATTCAGAAATAAATAGAAGAAAAATAGTTGTGATTAACTTTACTAAAAAATGAGCATAGATGCTTATTTTAATGACTTATTACAATTCAGAAATAAATAGAAGAAAAAATAGTTGTGATTAACTTTACTATATAAAAAACTACTCAGAAATGAGCATAGATGCGCTTATAGAGAAAATTCAACCTAAATTCATAATAAATTTCTACTAACTTCAGAGAAATTCAGTATGAATTTAGGTTAAATTCCAATATAAGGGCATCTATTTTCATTTGAGAGGAGCTCAACACGGCAGAGAGAGGAGGGCTTATAAACCGGTTTGATTCCCCTTCGGTTGGCGAGGTGGGACTAAACTCGGGCACAGAACGAGGACCAACCCTTTAGTCCCGGTTGGTGGCATGAACGGGACTAATGGGAAGCCTTGGTCCTGGTTCGTCCCACCAACCGGGACCAATGGTTGTGGGCAGGAGCGAGGTAATGGTCCCGGGTTCGTCCCCACGAACCGGGACCAATAGGTCCGCATAAACCGGGACCAATGGCCCACGTGGCCCGGCCGGCCCCGGGCTCACGAATCGGGTCAATGCCCCCATTGGTCCCGGTTCTGGATTGAACCGGGACTAATGGGCTGGACCGGCCTGGACCATTGGCCCCTTTTCTACTAGTGGTGTCACGGGCGGCGCACGCCTCTTCACCTAATAACGGTGGCCGGGGACTCCACCTTGGCGGTCCGTGGTGGAAGTACAGTGTGAAGAATAGAGGGTGCCATGACGAAGGTGAGCCGGGTGTCATCTGGTTCGGACTTCCACATTTCTCACCCACATATGGGCTGGATTTAGGGGAGCCTGGGCCAACTAGATGCTTGGATTTTGAGGAGCCTGCTAGGCACCCATTTGATGTCGAACATGCTCGAACGTACGAGAGACAAATGAACTTCGAACTTGGAGGCGGCATTAATTATTTGTTTGATGTGTCATTGTAAGAGTGATGTAATGGTAAAGTATGTATACAACGAACACATATGTGCATGGAGCTTGTAAAAATTATATATTAGACACGATTGGTGTTGAACCGTCAAAATATGTGTGCTCCCGTTGCGACGCACGGGCAATATAACTAGATCCTGTGTAAAAGTTAAGTTTTTCTTTTAATGTTTAAGCTACTAGGATATATTATAGCCAAGAATGTTAACACTAAGCTAAAGTTAAGTTGAGCCCGAATTAAATTGAGTCGTGGAAGAGGAAGAGTGTGTGTGTGTGTGTGTGTGTGAGAGAGAGAGAGAGAGAGAGAGAGAGAGAGAATGGGTGGGAGAGAGAAGGGGAGGGAGAGATATTGAGGGTGGTATATAGAGTGGGGAAAGCGAGAGAGATATGCATTTGTATTTATGGGTGCAATAAAACAAATTAAAAGGCCCGTGGCAACGCATGGACATTCTACTAGTCATCTAATAGAGAAACAGAAATAAGGTTCCTCCTCATGGTAGGAACACAAATAGCATCATTAAGGAGGGTGAAGCCATCTTTTAGCACTAACGGGAGAGTCCCAACAGTTTCAACAATAGCCTCCTGTCCATTTGCAACTCTAAGAGTTCGCTCCCCCCTTTGAAGCGTCCTCACGGTAAGGAATCCCTGCAATGAGTTAGAAATGTGCACGGTGGCACCTGAGTCAACCCACCAAGTATTAGGGAAAAAACCAGTGTAAAGGAATTCATCAACCATGGAAATTGTGTCCATACCCTTCTTTACAAGCCATGCCTTAAAGCCATCGCAATCCTTGTGCTTATGTCCGTCATGTTTGCAAAACTTGCAATACGGCTTCTTAGGTGCAGAAGGCTCATTAGCAACAGAAGGCTTTGACCTTTTGGCCCCAGACTTGCTTGACTCGGCCTTATGTGAAGGACCTAATTTTTTCTGAGTCTTATTTTCACCATTAAACTTTCTCTTCCCTGAGTTCATGGAAGTAAGATGAGCGTACTCTTTTCTCTCAATCCTTAAGTCGCTCCTCTTCTTGAACGCACATAGCCGTGAGCTCACCCATGCTCCACTTCTCCTTCTGTGTGTTATAGTTGATCTTGAATGGACCAAACTCCACAGGAAGGGAGGTCATAATGAAATGAACCAAGAAGCCCTCAGAAATCTTCATGTCCATGCCCTTTAATTTTGCGGCCATATCATTCATAGTCATGATATGTTCTCTCACACCGCTTGCACCATCATACTTAGTGGTGAGCATTTTCATGATCAGTGTACTGGCATAGACTTTTGTGGAGCCTTTAAACTGTTCCTCCACCGATGCCAGATAAGTCTTAGCACATTCGGAATCGGGGATATCTCCCCTAATCCCAAGAGTAATTGTGCTTTTCATGATCATGAGGGACAATCGATTGAAGCGCTCCCATTTCTCCTTGTTAGCCTCATAAACCTTAGTTCTCTCAGCAAGGTTTTCATCATCAGAGGACAAGGGAACCGGAGCCTTCTCCCTAAGTGCGTAGTCAAGATCCATGACCCCAAGGTTAATAGAAATCTGCTCCTTCCATGTAGGAAAGTTAGTCCCATTTAGGTGCTCAATTGAGTTCAGGAGCCCAGAAATAAGTGATGGGTTCAAAGCTGAATAAAACATAAATAACATGGATATTAAAATTACGAATTATGAAAATATCCATATTAAAAAAGACATTGCATGATATCAATCCTACGTTGGTCTGATTAATAACATGGCAAATTTAATAAAATCCTAATCCGCAATACCGTTGGGCAATAATGAAAGAGGACCTAATCATATAATAACATCATCGGGAAATTAACCATAATATTCATGATCACAAACAACGTTGGTCTGTATGTAATCATGCATTACTAAAATTAATTATGGCAATTATCCCGAATAATATTACAGTGTTAAACCAAAATTCCACGCTGGTTCTATTTTAATTTAACACAATTATGCAAAAATAAATCTACTGATTATACAAGAATTAACTGTATATAAGTAATCAGCAGACTTATGTGTACTACGTACAGAGAGATAAATTCAAATTAATCTGCACGTACTAGTACTGGATAAAACGCTGCTATTTGCTATGTACTTGCCATCATGTCCTCTGATGATCAATCTGTAGTTAGCAGAACAAAAGGAAAAAATGCTGTGCGGCCCACTAACTCGTATAGCCCAAAGTCATTGGAACTGGCCAGTTACGAGCATGCGGGAAATCCCTAATCGAGTTAGCTTTCTACTGCGCTGCCGCCGTTCATCAGAAAACCTGATCGGATAAGCAGAGTGAGTTAGCTCTGCGAGGACGGCACCGATGCGAAGCGGTCGGCGCTAAGGTGTCGCGCCCGGCGGCGGCGGGAGTGCCACCGTGAGGCGTACGACACCGACAGCACGGCATGAGGCGCACGGCGGCGCGACGCGAGCACAGCTGGATGTGGTCGGCTACAGCAGCATTACCCTGAGGCGGACGGCGGCTGTGATACCACCGCTAACGTGCGCGGGCGAGGCCTAATTACGTGAATTTTCAGGCAAGTTCTATGACACAGATTGATCTACTGCCAAGTTTTTCTCAAATAGATTCATGTGATTAGATCCAACCGGCTCTGATACCAAATGTTAGAATATATTGCTGGGATTATGCAATTGCTAATCGGATCTTATCTAATACACATGAACACTATTTGATTTGATGTGGAAATTAGTGGACAGTAGTGTGTTTATACCTCCGTTTGGAGAGGCCATCACGATGGAGGAAGTAGAGTCGGATAACGAACTGTAGGAGCGTAGCAGGTCACTCCAGCACCTCGCCGGAGCAAAGTCAGGCCTTCACGTCAACGTCCATCGCATTCCTGATTGGATTTGGAGTAAATTTCGTAGGACAGTGTTATCCTAAACGATACGATGATCAATTAGGTGCAGGGATGCCCTCCTTTATATATAGCGCTGTATATGACGTGGGACCTAACCATAATCTTAATTAGCCCCCCAATCACAGGCGCCAATTGCTAATTACCGTTAATTAGTGTTAATCCCACAATTAACTATTGGGCCCATTTTAACTTATGGTAATTAACATATTAACCATTTAATCACTTAATTTTCTAACACAAACTACAGCCACATCAAGCGCTCCTAGGTCCTGAGATGCAGCAGGGAATGTACCTAGCTACAGATCGTCGAAACAACGCGGCCAATAAGTGCGGGAGATTGGTTAAAAGGCAGGGAGGTAAGACATGACCACTGGAGGTGTTTGTCTTTATCTAATCCACCCAAAATCATGGTTTTCAGTTTACTGAATGTAGGTGGTGCTTTCTTTCATTCTTCCAGGAGTAGGAGGTTGCTTGTTTCAGGAGGAGACGAAGCATGGCACCGGCTGGGGCTTTTGTCTATACAAACGTGACTCTGAAGGAGGATCGACAAAGTTTGAGCTGAGAAGATGGTTTTGAGCATGTACTCCCTCCGTTCTTAAATATTTGTCTTTTTAGAGGTTTTAAATGGTGACTACATACGGAGTAAAATGAGTGAATCTACACTCTAAAATATGTCTATATACATCCGTATGTAGTGACCATTTGAAATCTCTAGAAAGATAAATATTTAGGAACGGAGGGAGTAGTATATATGGCTTTTTATTGTAGGGCAAGTATAGTTTTTGCCAACTCAATATGTGTTCACATTGCTCCCTCTCCGGTCTCCTCTAGATCATGCCTCGGTCCGTCCGCTTGCTTTTCTGAGAAGACATGCCCTTGGAACACCGTCGGCTGGGCTGCCATTTGATGATGCCCTTGACCCGGCGAAGTTATATCAGTAGCATCGCCTTTTCCTTTTTGGTGTCTCAATGCCAAAGAGGGGAGAAGTGATGTATTAGGTTTCATCGTGTGCTTGGAGATTGCATGTCCTCATTTTTCTTCTTTGATTCTTATGGGCTTGTAATACTTTTGTTATGTTGTTCCGTACCTTGGTACCTTGGTTGTGAGCTACGTTATTCAAATTCTTTGCGAGACTTTGTGCTAGTTTAAGCTTACCTTGTTTTATCTCCATGCTTGTCATTGCATCTCACACGTATATCTTGTCCTCACAACATCTCTAGTTTGTGATCCATGGCACCGTTGTACTCTCTCCGTTTTTAGTCTTCTTATAAGATTTGGTCATAGTTATAGAAAAAAATATCAACATCTACAACAGTAAAGTTATATTTTATGAAAAGTAATTTCATCATGCACCTAATGATATTGATTTCATAGTGTGAATGTTGATGTCTTTTCCTACAAAGCTAGTTAAACTTTACAAAGTTTGACTTTGACCAAATCTTATATGCAAACTAAAAAGAAATGGAGGAAGTATCTATATTCTTTCTTAATCACAAACTAGCTTGTGCAACTTGCTCATTTGATTCATATTCATTTTGTTGCACGTGGCTATCAATTTAAGGGGATCCATCTTGTTGGTGTGATATGGTTTCACAAAATATGCACACATCAAGGGGGAGCTTCCTAGATTAATAGTGTTGCATGGCATAAAGTTTAACTCTATTTATATGTTTGCCATTTGTGAATTGTATTGTCACCAATACACCAAAAGGGGGGATTGAAAGTGCAATTGTCACTCACTTATGATTTGGGTGTTGATCACAATACGATATGCGAGAACTAATGTAGTTTGTCAAGTATATCTCAGGTCATTGGCTTCTCCATTTGGTTTACGGACTTCGGTAACCCCATCAATACAAAAAGGGATAAAGATGGTATTCTTTGCTGGCTCGGAAAGTTCTCTGGATTAGTTTTGAGTCAAAGGAACATCCGTACTATAAGAGGGGTTGTTTACCTTAGAGAGTTAGGGAACTCAAAACATTTGGACATTCACTTTGCCCATCTTTTTCCATGTTCTGCCAGAGAAGGTTTTTACCGGAGAAGTCACCCACTCTAGAGGTCCAGGGGCCAGGAGGTACTAGAGAAGTGGCAGCTGGCCTCGGCAATGTCTGGGTGCCAGGCCCCTCTGCCTATCCTGTCCTCTAATCTGTCCAAGTGCCCGGGGCGGGAGGTTTTCTCTCTGGATAGTTCGGGTAACCAGAGTTGCGGTTGTGCAACAGTTACTTCTCCCGTGAAGGTTGAGGGAGTCCTGGAGAAAGGGGTCCTCGGGCGTCCGGCCTGTTAGCCATGGGCCAGACTGATGGGCTGTGAAGATACGATAACCGAAGACTGCACCCATGTCCGGATGGGACTCTCCTTGGCGTGGAAGGCAAGCTTGGCAACCAAATATGTAGATTCTTTTCCTTTGTAACCGACCTTGTGTAACCCTAGACCCTCCCGGTGCCTATATAAACCGGAGGACTTAGTCCGGAGAGGTTGGATACTCATTTCCATAGTCATACAGGTTAGACTTGTAGGGTTTAGCTATTGCGATCTCGTGGTAGATCAACTCTTGTAATACTCATATTCATCAAGATCAATCAAGCAGGAAGTAGGGTATTACCTCCATAGAGAGGGCCCGAACCTGGGTAAACATCGTGGTCCCCTGCCTCGTTACCATCGACCTTAGACGCCAGTTCGGGACCCCCTACCCGAGATCCGCTAGTTTTGACACCGACATTGGTGCTTTCATTGAGAGTTCCACTGTGCCGTCCCCAAAAGGTTTTATGGCCCCTTCAATCGTTAACAATGAAGCTGTCCAAGGAGAAACCTTCCTCCCCGGACAGATCTTCGTGTTCGGCGGCTTCGCACTGCGGGCCAACTCGTTTGGCCACTTGGAGCAGATCGATAGCTACGCCCCTGACCATCAAGTCAGATTTGGGAGCTTGAATTACGTTGCGGACATCCGTGGAGATTTGATCTTCGTCGGATTCGAGACCGCGTGTAAGTGCATCTAGTGCCCCTTAGTGATTTTGGTGGATTGAAGACTTATAGGGGTTAAGGGTCTAATGTGTTTATGAGTGTACACAGGACTATAAGTCTACGAGGAGTTTGATATTTACAGAGAAAGTCGACCCCTAAAAATGAAGTTCTTCGACTGAAGACTTTGGATTTCTGAAGACTTTCTGAAGACATTGAAAGTGAAGAAATTGGTGTGACCTTGAAGACTTGGTATTCATTCGAGGAACCTGAAGCGTGAAGAATTTTGTTTTCGTAGTTTCATTTTCTCTCTCTTGATTCATAGAAAACACGGTACTGTTAAAGGGGGTCGAGGAAATACTAAGGAAAAATTTCCATGTGATGCTCAACTCAAAATCCTACACCTACCAATCCCTTCGAGTGAAGCCATTGGAAATCTCATACAGTTCAGTCATATTCTTCAGTGACAGAGAAGAAGTTCTTCTGGTCTCTGAGGAATTTGTTCTGACTGAGGAGTTAGGAATTCGCCAGTGCGGATTGCCTACACAGTGAGGAACATGATAGCCCTGAGGAAATTGAGCCTCAAATATTCGACCGTTGCTGTGCTATGCGCCAGCTGTCCTAAAATATCTACCCACCTAACAGTCATATCATTGAAGGGCATTTATGTCTTATCATGTCGGGCTGCTCCCTAGGCTTTAAATAGCCGCCCCCTTCAACCACTAGCTGGTTGGTTGCTTCCTGAGAGAAACCTGACACTTGTCAATTGAGAGCATCCCATCCTCCCGAGGAGTTTGAGCGAAAATCATCAAGTGAGGAAAACCCAAACCCAAACACCTACAAACCCAAAGTGATTGAGCATCATCAAGAGATTAATCCTGCGTGGATCCGACGCTTGTTACCTTTGAAGATCGTGCTTCTTCCAGACGGTTAGGCGTCATGGTCTAGAGCATCCAAGAGGAATTGTGGATCACGAGGTGACCGAAGTTTGTGAAGGTTTGGAAGTCACCAAGACTTACCACAAGTGATTGGGTGAGGTCTGTGTGACCTTAGCTCAAGGAGAATACGGTGAGGACTGTGTGTCCTCGTGTTTAAATACCTAGCCGCTCCAACCAGATGTACAATCGAGACAACAGTTGGTACTTGTCTTCCAAATCATTATCTTCCCCTAGCCTACTGGTTTTATGTCCTCAAGTCTTTCATTTCCTCATTCGTGTTGTGCGCTTGTTCATATCTGTGTTTGAAGACTTTGACTGAAGACTTTCTCAACTTCCTCAGTTCAATTTCTTCAGTCTGTTTGTCTGCATCCTGTGCTATCATGTGATTACGCTTTCTGTACTCTATGCTTGTCTTCATTTCATCATGATGACTATGCTTGTGTTCTGTTATGTTTACTTTTGAGTACTTATTCCGCTGCTAGTAGTTCTTCGCTATGGAATTTCCTCACCCGCAAATTCCTCAGTGAAGAATTCATAAAAATCGCCTATTCACCCCCTCTAGTCGATATAACGCACTTTCAGTTGGTATCAGAGCAAGGTACTCCCTTGTTCTGTGTGATTTTGGTTTAACCGCCTGGAGTTTTAGTTATGTCGACCGCAGGTATGATCAAGGTCTCTGCTGGGTGTCCTACCTTCGATGG
Organism: Aegilops bicornis; assembly: GCA_021605145.1. NCBI lineage: Eukaryota > Viridiplantae > Streptophyta > Magnoliopsida > Poales > Poaceae > Aegilops > Aegilops bicornis. Next base: position 1,575,198 of record JAHIAL010000018.1, on the reverse strand, counting down.
GACAGACTACCCCTACTGGAAGAATAAGATGCGAATGCATCTTGAGGCAATTGATAACGATCTCTGGTATGTTGTGGAAAATGGTGTTCCCTTAGTCACACCTTTTCCTAATCTTCTGATGTGAAGAGATTCAAGCAACTCGATTCTCAAGTTAAGAATATCATATGTGGCCATCTCGAGCAAAGGACAAGATGGAAGAGTGAGTGCTTTGGAAACTGCTAAGCTTATCTGGGATAGGCTGTCCAAAGTCAATGAAGGAGTCTCAACACAGCGTGACTCTCGAGTTGATGTTCTTCGCAATCTCTTCAACCGCTTCAAAAGACTTGAAAATGAAAATGTTCAATAAACCTTCGATCGCCTCACCGACATCTCAAATGAGCTTCAAGCACTTGGTGCCACTGACATCACCGGCCATGAGGTGGTGAAGAATTTGCTGAGATCGCTTGATTCCTCATTTGATACTCTGGCACTGATGATTTTTTTTTGACAGAAAAAACTGTAAGGGAACCCCCTACAGTATAATTGATGCAACAAACCCAAATTGCAAGTACCATGCCTTGAACCTGGGTGGGTGGGAAGGCATCAGCCCCTTCCCGCCACTAGGCTATGCCTTAGTCCGCTGATATCCTTGAGAGGCTAAATATTCATGAGTTCCAGCTTGCTGAAAAGAGAGATCTCTATGGTTCGAGCTATGGCAGATCACGTGCACTGAAGGCCAAGGCAGTTTCTGAGTCTGAAGATGAAGATTCGGGCAGCAGCCTTGGTGATCCTGAAGAACTGAGCCATGAGCTAGCACTGCTCGTGAAGAAATTTCAGAAGTTCTCAAGACGTGGTCGCTTTGGAAAACCCTCAAGGAGCAATGATTCCTCATCCAGTGACTACAAGAAGAGGCTTTGCCACAAACGCAAGAAACCTGGACACTACATTCAAGATTGTCCTCAGTGGGAAAAGGAACCAAAGAAGAAGAAATACAAGGATTACAGTTCTGATGATGTGAATAAAAAGAAGAAATCCTCAAAATCTTCATCATCAAAATCCTCGAAGTCTTCGTCTCACAAGAAGAGCAGCTCAAAGAAGGCTCGGGCATTCATTGGCAAGGAAATGGACTCTGAGGCTGAATCTGAGGAACATGAGGAAGAGGAGGCATCCGAGGAGTCCGAAGTCCGGTGTGGCAAGCCTAGCCCTCGCTCTTGCATCGTATTCGACAGAAGTCTATCTTCAACTCTGAAGAAAATGACCTCACAAACAAGGCTGATGAAGGCAATGATGACTACGCTCCCACCTATTGCTTCATGGCAAAGGGTGCCAAGGTACTCAAATATACCTCCTCTGAATCAAGTGAGAATGAATCTGATGAAAACCTCAAACCCAGCTATTCTAAACTTGCTAAGATTGCTGTGAAACAACAAAAGGCTTTTAAAAAAGGTTCAAAACATGCTAGACAAAAGTGATGATATGTTGGGTGAAGAAATGGATCGCACTAAAACCTTGACTGAAAATCTTCAGAGACTTCAGTTTAGGTTTGACAACCTTCAAGGTCATCATAACACTCTCTTATCTGATCATGAGAAGCTTTCTTATGAATTTCTTCAAAGAAAGAAAGATCTTGAGAAGCTAAGAGTGAGTGATGAAGATCTTCAGAAGGAGCACGATTCATTGCTAGCTCAACAAATCAGCGCTACTCAGGAAGAATTTGTTCCTCCATGTTTGAAGTGCATTGAACGCGAATCTGCTAATTCTTCACCTGAATGTTCAAATGCTTCTAATGTTACAAATTCTTCACCTGCCTCGCTATCACTAATTCCTCATCCGAGGACATTGCTAGTATCACTAATGATGCAGGTTGAAGGAATTGTACATGCTGCATGTACAAAATCCTCAAAGGGCATCCGACTCTTTGTGATGTGCTTAAAAAGCAGATCCTCAACAGGAACCCTAGGAAAGAGGGTATTGCCTTTGAGAGGAAACTCAATGCTGATGGTACATATTGGAAGCCTAAGTAGTACCCCAAAACCTCATGGGTTGCTGCAAAGGGACCTCCTGTTGATCCATCCAATTTATCTGGCTTTACATGTGAATCTCCTCATGCTTCTGATGAGTCATTTGACTCCAACTATAAACTGTTCAAAAATCAGAATGGTGAAGTATTTGCTAGATATGTTGGTACTAACTGCAGGAACGGTTCCCCTATGAAGAAATTCTGGGTTCCCAAAAGATGTCTTGAAAGTCTTCAGGTGAATGTCCTCATGACACCACTTGTGAAGAATAGGAACCCCAGATCAAATTCTTCATACGGACCAAATTCTTCATATGGATCCAAGTCCTCATACGGACAAAATTCTTCACGTGGATCAAATTCCTCAAAAGGATCAAAGTCCTCATATGATCATCATTGTGCTAACTCCTCTGTTTCGCAGGGAAGAGCTAAGGGCTATGAATATGAGCATTATTCTTCTAACCATTATGTTCATAAGTCCTCGAAGAAGTTCTCTGCTTATTGTTATGCTTATCCTAATTCCTCTTATGTGAAACGAAAAGGACTGACTTCTATGCCACCTTTCTCGTATGGAGCTCGCAGAGTGATGAACCCTTTGCCACCCCTTCAGATGTGGGTGGTGAAGAAAAAGAACTAATCTCTTATGCAGGGTCAGGTCTCCAGACGTGCTAAAACGTCTGAAGAATTTGATGGAGACCTTAAAATTGCCTGAAAGGACACAAGCTAATCATTGAAGAAATGAACTCTCATTTCTCATGTCCACATACTGCTTTATCTGTTCTATTTCTTGATGAGATTGATCTGATGAATTGATGTCATATTCTTCACTGATGAAGTATATGAGTTCGTAAGCTGCACTAATTGATCTGCAGGATGATCAACCCAAAGCCACTGAGTGTGTCCTCGATAGTGGATGTACAAATCACATGACTGGTGACAAGAATCTATTTATGGATGCTCCCTTATCTCCATCCCATCTGAAGCATATCATCTTCGTTGACAAAGGCAAAAGTCAGGTATTGGGTCTAGGTAAGGTTGCGATCTCAAATGATCGACACATGGACAAAGTCATGCTTGTCGAGTCCTTAGGATACAACCTCATGTCTGTCTCAATGGTTTGCGATCTTGATATGGTTGTTGTCTTTGGCAAGTATCGTTGTGTTGTGATCATGGAAGCTGACAATTCCAATGTCTTCGAAGGCTTTAGGAGAGGAGACTTGTACATTGTTGATTTCTCTCTGTGACCACAACCAGCGGTGTGCCCTACTTGCAAAAGCTTCGTATATTGGCTATGGCATAGACGACTTGGTCATGCAGGCATGAGGAATTTGCACACGCTTGCGAAGAAGAAGCATGTCATTGGCATTGAGAATGTCAAATTCCTCAAGGATCACTTATATGGAGCCCTGTGGAAGCTGGAAAGATGACCAAGGCCAAGCATCCAAATGAAGACTATCATGACTACTACTCGACCATTTGAATTGCTTCACATGGATCTCTTCGGTCCTAACCATTATTCTGCAGTTACAAATGATGCATCTCTATATGGCTTTGTTATTGTTGATGATTACTCTCGTTACACATGGGTACACATTGTTACTTACAAACATGAAGTGCGTGGAAGTCTTGAACGATTTTCCTCGAGGGCTTCAACCAACTTTGGTGTGAAGATCAAGCACATCGAGTGATAATGGACTGAGTTCAAGAATTCTGGTCTTGATGACTATCTTGATGAACTTGGTATTACTCATGAGTTATCTGCTCCTTATACTCCTCAGCAGAATGGCGTCGTGGAGCGCAAGAACAGGACTCTCGTTGAGATGGCTCGCACTATGCTTGATGAATACAAAACACCTCGTCATTTTATGGATTGATGCAATTGATACTGCGTGCCACATCATCAACAGAGTATATCTTCACAAATTCTTCAAGAAGACTGCCTATGAACTCCTCACTGACAAGAAACCCAATGTGAGTTATTTCAAAGTCTTTGGTGCTAAATGTTGTATTAGAGATCCTCATCACAACTCAAAATTTGCACCAAAAGGACATGAAGGTTTTATGCTTGGTTACGGAAAGGACTCACACACCTACAGGGTCTTCAACAACGTTCTTCACAAGGTTGTTGAAACTGTAGATGTGCGGTTCGATGAAACTAATGGCTCGCAAAGAGAGCACCTACCTTATGTGATAGACGAACCAACACTTGAGGAGACAATCAAGTTCAAGGCTACTGAGGATGTCATTCCTACCGAAGAATCTGCTGAAGAATTCATTCGAACGTGAAGATCGTCGGTGAGGCACTGAAGAAAATGGTGCTGAAGAAAATGTTGATCAAATTCCTCGATGACAACTAGCTCATCCTCGCGCTGCAAAAAAAGAAGTGCAAATTGAGAAGATCATCGATGACATTGAAGCACCAGGGTCCTCGACACGCTCAAGAGCTTCACATTTATCTAACTTTTGTGGGCACTTTGCTTTTGTCTCTATCACAAAGCCCACTAAGGTAGATGAAGCATTTTTGGAACCTGGGTGTATCCAAGCCATGCAAGAAGAATTACATCAGTTCGAGCTCAACAACGTCTGGGAACTGGTCAAACGTCTAGATCCTCGCAAGCATAATATCATTGGCACAAAGTGGATCTACCGCAACAAGCAAGATGAAAATGGCCTTGTGGTGAGGAATAAGGCACGACTAGCTCAAGGCTACACACAGGTTGAAGGAATTGATTTCGATGAAACTTTTGCACCTGTTGCTAGACTTGAGGCTATTCGCATGATATTACTTGCTTATGCTAACCATCATGATATCACTCTATATCAAATGAATGTGAAAAGTGCAGTCCTCAATGGTAAGCTTGAGAAAGAAGTATATGTTGCTCAACCCCCAGGTTTTGAAGATCCAAAGAATCCTGACAAAGTCTTCAGACTCAATAAGGCCCTCTATGGCCTTCAAACAGGCCCCGGGCGTGGTATGATACTTTGAAGGAATTCCTCATGAAGAAAGGCTTCAAACCCGGTTCACTTGATCCTACTCTTTTCACTAAATCTTATGATGGTGAAGCTGTTTGTGTGCCAAATATATGTTGATGATATTATCTTTGGTTTGCATCGACCAACGTTATGGTGATGAATTTGCCTATATGATGAGTGAAGAATATCAAATGTCTATGATGGGAGAATTGAAATTCTTCTTAGGTCTTCAAATTCATCAACAACAAGAATGGCATATTCATATCTCAGGAGAAATACCTCAAGGATGTACCGAGGAAATTCGGCATGCAAGATTGCAAAGGGGTCAAAATTCCAATGCCCACAAATGACCATCTATGCACTGATGAAAATGGTATTGACTTTGATCAAAAGGTATACCGCTCCATGATTGGTTCTTTATTGTACTTATGTGCATCTAGGCCAGATATTATGCTTAGTGTTTCCGTGTGTGCCCGATTTCAAGCTACACCGAAGGAATAACACCATAAGGCTGTGAAGCATATTCTTCGATATCTAGGTCGCACACCAACACTTGGATTATGGTACCCCAAGGGCTCGGCTTTTGATCTCATTGGATATTCAGACTCTGACTATGTTGGTGATCGTGTGGACCGCAAGTCAACATCTGGCACATGCCATTTCCTCGGAAGTTCTTTGTTTGTTGGTCCTCGAAGAAACATAGCGTATCACCGCTTTACTTCAAATCGAGTACATTGCTTTGCTGGTTCTTGCCGTGCTCAATTGTCATGGATGAAGCAAACACTCAAGGACTACGGGCGTCAACGTGAAGAATGTGCCTCTCTTCTCAGGACAATGAGAGTGCCATCAAGATTGCTCACAACCAAGTTCAGCACTTTCAAGACAAAGCACATTCATATTCGTCATCATTTTCTTCGTGATCATGTGTTGAAGGGCGACATTTCTATTGAGCATGTCAAGACTGAAGAACAGCTAGCCAATATCTTCACTAAGCCCTTGGATGAGAAGAGATTTAGCAAGTTGCGGTGTGAGCTAAGTATCTTATAATCTTCGAATGTTATTTGAAAATGACACTCATCCTAACACTAATGCAAAATTGATGACTTAGATGTGCAACACATGAAGAAACATTTTTCTTTAATCAATGAAGAATAACACTCTAAGTGTGAAGAAATTAACGAAGAATTTGATTCTCAGAGCCCTACGACAAATTGTACGCGGCGTCTGAAATCATCATTCTTACACGGTGGGTCTCGCCACCACCAAAAGTTGAAAATCTTCAATTTGAGTTTTTCCTTAGTTTTGAAATTCCTCGAGTTGTTCATATTCTTCAACTTTGCATTGTCTTCACTATTTCCGCTATTTTTCTTCATTGGCTATATATATATATATATATATATATATATATATATATATATATATATATATATATATATATATATATATATATATAGGACAAATGTTTCCTTACAAGCAGTGGTAGTTACCACCACTTCATGCTTTTGTATGTTGTATGTAGTATCTATCAAAACCGAGAGTATGTAATGCAGTAGTATGTAGTATATAACAATGGTTAGGTAGTATATATACTATTTTTAGGTAGTATGTACCATGTTTTGAGTATGTTCTTTTTTACGTACAAATATGTACGTATTTCACAAATATAACAAAAACTATGGGCTTATATGTAATTTTTTCATGTAACTTGCTTTGAAATATCTTAAATATAGTATATGAACATATTTAAAATATTAAAATAGTATATATAGTATCACATGGTAGTATATGAGATATGTGGGGTAACTACCACTAGGTGGTAGGATGTATTTCCCTATATATATATATATATATATATATATATATATATATATATGTATATATATATATATATATATATATATATAAGTTTATGTCCTCTACAGAATTCACTTATTGCTATTTATTCAAGTTGCGTTGTCTGCTAAGTGAATGTGATCGGACACTTCCCCTCTATGCTATACTCAACCAAATCTATTCACAAATTCTCCATGCATTCTATTTGAAACTCGTTCAAAATCTTCACTGTGTCCTTGTCAGCTGAAGAATTTGCGAACGGAACTTTTAACTTATCTTATCCAAATTTTTTGTTTTGCCGCTCAAACCGTTCCGCATCCCACGAAAACAGTTATCTATTCACCCACGATCTCACATGATCTCCATTTCTTAGTACGTGGGTGACACATGTCAAACGAATGAGAAGGGTCAGGGGCACGTTCGTCCTAATTCTTCGGGCGAACAAATTTTCACCGTGGCTATAAATACCCCCTCCCCTTCCTCACTTCTCTTTTACTCCGCTCGACCTCACTCCAGCTCGAGCTTCTCAAACCCTAGCGCCGCCGCTACTTCATCGTCACCGGTGAGGAAGAGCTTCACCGCCGACCTCGTATCTTGCAGTATTTGTGCCGGGCCATGATTTCTTCACTCCATCGCCGCCGTAGCTGTCTTCCTCAGCCGAGTTAGGGCGTGGAAGATCTGAACTGACGAACTTCACATCTACACTTCCCAGTTCGTCGTGTTCTTCATCCAGGGTAATTAAAAGTTACTTTTACTGCCCTCTTTGATTCAAATGATTTCTACAAAATCTTCAAAGGTGTTTTTTAATCGTCACACACTAAAACACCTCACATGTCATCCGTTCTTGATTCGTTTCTCTAAGCTACGTTTTTCTTCAAGATTCCTCAATTGTGTTGATTCTCAATCTATGCAACTCTGGAACCTAAGACAAAGAAAGCTTAGTGATATTCTTCAAGACTCATCTGGTCAAATTCCTCAAACTTGTTCATTTTACAAAACCTTCTGAGAACGCATATGACCTCTCCAAATTCCTCGCAACTATACTCTGTTCACAGGTACACATGTCCGCTGCTGAATCACTAGGTTCTCATCAACTTAACTCATTTGCAGCGTTCCTCGAAGAAAAGTTGCATACATCTTCAGAGAATTCCATTGTTCAAATTCCTCATCTGAAGAAAATGGCTGATGGAAAGAAGCCACAAAAGGGAGGAAAGAGGCCTGAGGTCAATACTGCTTTTGAAATCCCTGATGACATATATGCTGATTATTGCACTCCTGATGAGGCCAAGTTCGGAAAAGGGGACAAAAATCAGCGCAAGGTGCGCATCCAGAGGATTGAGAGGAGATGGGAAAGAGAGTGGAGGGAGTACAAGTATGTTACTCCCAAATACATCAAGAAATTCGCTCTAAACCCTCCATGCCCAAGACCTTCGTTGGCACCTGGCCAAGAAGCGGATCCCACCAGCCTCAAGCGCGGTGAGGATTATCCTGATGAATGGGCCAAGCGCCAGGCCAAGTTGGCCAGACAAGCAAGAGAAGCAGTGAGGAAATTCAACAAAGACTCTGCTGCTGCTGCTGCCACTGCTGAGGCCTCTGCTAGCAAGCCGAAGAAGGCCATGGCAAAGAATCCTGTGTTGGGGAACGTAGTAATTTCAAAAAAAAAAACCTACGCACACGCAAGATCATGGTGATGCATAGCAACGAGAGGGGAGAGTGTTGTCCACGTACCCTCGTAGACCTAAAGCGGAAGCGTTAGCACAACGCGGTTGATGTAGTCGTACGTCTTCACAATCCGACCAATCAAGTACCGAACGCACGACACCTCCGAGTTCAGCACGCGTTCAGCCCGATGACGTCCCTCGAAATCTGATATAGCCGAGTGTTGAGGGAGAGTTTCGTCAGCACGACGGCGTGGTGACGATGATGATGTTCTACCGACACAGGGCTTCGCCTATGCAGCACTCTGATGTTATCGAGGTGGACTATGGTGGAGGGCGCTTTGCATACGGCTAAAAGATCAAATCAATTGTTTTGTCTCTAGGGTGCCTCCTGCCTCAGAGTATATAAAGGAGCAAGGGGAGGTGCGGCCGGCCAGAGGAGGCGCGCCAGAGGAGTCCTACTCCCACCGGGAGTAGGACTCCTCCCTTCCTTGTTGGATTAGGAGAAGGGGAAAGAGGAGGAGAGAGGAAGGAAAGGGGGGGGCCACCCCTTCTCCTTGTCCTATTCGGACTAGAGGGGGAGGGGCGCGCGGCCCGGCCCTAGCCGCCTCTCCTCTTCTCAACTAAGGCCCACTATGGCCCATTAAGCCCCCGGGAGGGGGGGGGGGTTCCGTTAACCCCTCGGTACTCCGGTAAAATCCCGATTTCAGCCGGTACTCTTCCGATATCCAAATATAGGCTTCTAATATATCAATATTCATATCTCGACCATTTCGAGACTCCTCGTCATGTCCGTGATCTCATTCGGGACTCCGAACAACCTTCGGTACATCAAAACTCATAAACTCATAATATAACTGTCATCAAAACTTTAAGCGTGCGGACCCTACGGGTTCGAGAACTATGTAGACATGACCGACACAGTATCCGGTCAATAACCAATAGCGGAACCTGGATGCTCATATTGGCTCCTACATATTCTACGAAGATCTTTATCGGTCAGACCACGTAACAACATACGTTGTTCCCTTTGTCATCGGTATGTTACTTGGCTGAGATTCGATCGTCGGTATCTCAATACCTAGTTCAATCTCGTTACTGCAAGTCTCTTTACTCGTTCAAGTAACATATCATCCCGCAACTAACTCCATATTAGTTGCAATGCTTGCAAGGCTTAAGTGATGTGCATTACCGAGTGGGGCTCAGAGATACCTCTCGAACGATCGGAGTGACAAATCCTAATCTCGAAATACGCCAACCCAACAAGTACCTTCGGAGACACCAGAGAGCACCTTTATAATCACCCGATTACGTTGTGACGCTTTGGTAGCACACAAAGTGTTCCTCCAAAGAAACGGAGTTGCATAATCTCATAGTCATAGGAACATGTATAAGTCATGAAGAAAGCAATAGCAACATACTAAACGATCAAGTGCTAAGCTAACGGAATGGGTCAAGTCAATCACATCATTCTCCTAATGATGTGATCCCGTTAATAAAATGACAACTCATGTCAATGGCTAGGAAACATAACCATCTTTGATCACCGAGCTAGTCAAGTAGAGGCATACTAGTGACACTGTTTGTCTATGTATTCACACAAGTATTCTGTTTTCGGTAAATACAATTCTAGCCTGAATAATAAACATTTATCATGATATAAGGAAATAAATAATAACTTTATTATTGCCTCTAGGGCATATTTCCTTCAGTCTCCCACTTGCACTACAGTCAATAATCTAGATTACACAGTAATGATTCTAACACCCATGGAGTCTTGGTGTTGATTATGTTTTGCTCGTGGAAGAGGCTTAGTCAACGGGTCTGCAACATTCAGATCCGTATGTATCTTGCAAATTTCTATGTCTCCCACCTGAACTAGATCCCGGATGGAATTGAAGCGTCTCTTGATGTGCTTGGTTCCCTTCTGAAATCTAGATTCCTTTGCCAAGGCAATTGCACCAATATTGTCACAAAAGATTTTCATTGGACCCGATGCACTAGGTATGACACCTAGATTGGATATGAACTCCTTCATCCAGAATCCTTCATTCGCTGCTTCCGAAGCAGCTATGTACTCCGCTTCACACGTAGATCCCGCCACGACGCTTTGTTTAGAACTGCACCAACCGGCAGCTCCACCGTTCAATGTAAACACGTATCTGGTTTGCGATTTAGAATCGTCCGGATCAGTGTCAAAGCTTGCATCAACTAACCATTTACAATAGCTCTTTGTCGCCTCCATAAACGAGAAACATATCTTTAGTCCTTTTCAGGTATTTCAGGATGTTCTTGACCGCTGTCCAGTGATCCACTCTAGGATTACTTTGGTACCTCCCTGCTAGACTTATAGCAAGGCACACATCAGGTATGGTACACAACATTGCATACATGATAGAGCCTATGGCTGATGCATAGGGAACATCTTTCATCTTCTCTCTATCTTCTACAGTGGTTGGGCATTGAGTCTTACTCAACTTCACACCTTGTAACACAGGCAAGAACCCTTTCTTTGCCTGATCCATTTTGAACTTCTTCAAAACTTTGTCAAGGTATGTGCTTTGTGAAAGTCCAATTAAGCCGCCTTGATCTATCTCTATAGATCTTGATGCCCAATATATAAGCAGCTTCACCGAGGTCTTTCATTGAAAAACTCTTATTCAAGTATCCCTTTATGCTATACAGAAATTCTATATCATTTCCAATCAACAATATGTCATCCACATATAACATCAGAAATGCTTTCTGAGCTCCCACTCACTTTCTTGTAAATACAAAGCTTCTCCAAAATTACATATAAAACCAAATGCTTTGATCACACTATCAAAGCGTTTATTCCAACTCCGAGAGGCTTGCACCAGTCATAAATGGATCGTTGGAGCTTGCACACTTTGTTAGCTCCTTTTGGATCGACAAAACCTTCCGGCTGCATCTTATACAACTCTTCTTCCGTAAATCCATTCAGAATGCAGTTTTGACATCCATTTGCCAAATTTCATAATCATAAAATGCGACAATTGCTAACATGATTCGGACAGACTTAAGCATCGCTACGGGTGAGAAAGTCTCATCATAGTTGATCCCTTGAACTTGTCGAAAACCTTCCGCAACAAGGCGAGCTTTATAGACAATAACATTACCGTCAGCGTTAGTCTTCTTCTTGAAGATCCATTTATTTTCAATGGCTTGCCGATCATTGGGCAAGTCAACCAAAGTCCACACTTTGTTCTCATACATGGATCCCATCTCAGATTTCATGGCCTCAAGCCATTTGCGGAATCTGGGCTCACCATCGCTTCTTCATAGTTCGTAGGTTCGTCATGGTCTAATAACATAACTTCCAGAACAGGATTACCGTACCACTCTGGTGCGGATCTTACTCTGATTGACCTACGAGGTTCAGTAACAACTTGATCTGAAGTTCCATGATCATCATCATTAACTTCCTCACTAATTGGTGTAGGCGTCACAGGAACCGGTTTCTGTGATGAACTACTTTCCAATAAGGGAGCAGGTACAGCTACCTCAGCAAGTTCTACATTCCTCCCATTCACTACTTTCGAGAGAAACTCCTTCTCTAGAAAGGATCCATTCTTAGCAACGAATGTCTTGCCTTCGGGTCTGTGATAGAAGGTGTACCCAACAGTCTCTTTGGGTATCCTATGAAGACACATTTCTCCGATTTGGGTTCGAGCTTATCAGGTTGAAGCTTTTTCACATAAGCATCGCAGCCCCAAATTTTAAGAAACGACAACTTTGGTTTCTTGCCAAACTACAGTTCACAAGGCGTCGTCTCAACGGATTTCGATGGTGCCCTATTTAACGTGAATGCAGTCGTCTCTAAAGCATAACCCCAAAATGATAGCGGTAAATCAGTAAGAGACATCATAGATCGCACCATATCTAGTAAAGTACGATTATGACATTCAGACACACCGTTACGCTGTGGTGTTCCGGGTGGCGTGAGTTGCGAAACTATTCCGGATTGTTTCAAATGTAGACCAAACTCGTAACTCAAATATTCTCCTCCACGATCAGATGTCGAAACTTTATTTTCTTGTTATGATGATTTTCAACTTCACTCTGAAATTCTTTGAACTTTTCAAATGTTTCAGACTTATTTTTCATTAAGTAGATATACCCATATCTGCTTAAATCATCTGTGAAGGTGAGAAAATAACGATATCCGCCGCGAGCCTCAACATTCATCGGACCACATACATCTGTATGTATGATTTCCAACAAATCTGTTCCTCACTCCATAGTTCCGGGGAACGGCGTTTTAGTCATCTTGCCCATGAGGCATGGTTCGCAGGTACCAAGTGATTCATAATCAAGTGATTCCAAAAGTCCATCAATATGGAGTTTCTTCATGTGCTTTACACCAATATGATCCAAACGGCAAGAAGGCCACAAATAAGTTGCACTATCATTATCAACTCTGCATCTTTTGGCTTCAACATTATGAATATGTGTATCACTACTATCGAGATTCATAAAAAATAGACCACTCTTCAAGGGTGCATGACCATAAAAGATATTACTCGTATAAATAGAACAACCATTATTTTCTGATTTAAATGAATAACCATCTCGCATCAAACAAGATCCAGAAATAATGTTCATGCTCAACGCTGGCACCAAATAACAATTATTTAGGTCTAATACTAATCCCGAAGGTAGATGTAAAGGTAGCATGCAGACGGCGATCACATCGACTTTGGAACCGTTTCCCACGCGCATCGTCACCTCGTCCTTGGCCAGTGTTCGCTTAATCCGTAGTCCCTGTTTTGAGTTGCAAATATTAGCAACAGAACCAGTATCAAATACCCAGGTGCTACTGCGAGCTCTGGTAAGGTACACATCAATAACATGTATATCACATATACCTTTGTTCACCTTGCCATCCTTCTTATCCGCCAAATACTTGGGGCAGTTCCGCTTCCAGTGACCAATCTGCTTGCAATAGAAGCATAGTCTCGTGCTTAGGTCCAGACTTGGGTTTCTTCTCTTGAGCAACAACTTGCTTGCTGTTCTTCTTGAAGTTCCCCTTCTTCTTCCCTTTGCCCTTTTCTTGAAATCGGTGGTCTTATTAACCATCAACACTTGATGCTCCTTCTTGATTTCTACCTCCGCAGCGTTTAGCATTGCGAAGAGCTTCGAGGAATTGTCTTATCCATCCCTTGCATGTTATAGTTCATCACGAAGCTGTTGTAGCTTGGTGGCGGTGATTGAAGAATTCTGTCAATGACGCTATCATCCGGAAGATTAACTCCCAGTTGAATCAAGTGATTATTATACCCAGACATTTTGAGTATATGCTCACTAACAGAACTATTCTCCTCCACCTTACAGCTGTAGAACTTATTGGAGACTTCATATCTCTCAGTCTGGGCATTTTCTTGAAATATTAACTTCAACTCATGGAACATCTCATATGCTCCATGACGTTCAAACGTCGTTGAAGTCCCGGTTCTAAGCCGTAAAGCATGGCACACTGAACTATCGAGTAGTCATCAGCTTTGCTCGCGGATGTTCATAACATCTGGTGTTGCTCCTGCAGCAGGTTTGGCACCTAGCGGTGCTTCCAGGACGTAATTCTTTTATGCAACAATGAGGGTAATCGTCAAGTTACGGACCCAGTCCGTGTAATTGCTACCATCATCTTTCAACTTTGCTTTCTCAAGGAACGCATTAAAATTCAACGGAACAACTGCACGGGCCATCTATCTACAATTAACATAGACAAGCAAGATACTATCAGGTACTAAGTTCATGATAAATTTAAGTTCAATTAATCATATTACTTAAGAACTCCCACTTAGATAGACATCCCTCTAATCCTCTAAGTGATAACGTGATCCATATCAACTTAACCATAACCGATCATCACGTGAAGTGGAGTAGCTTTCGATGGTAAACATCACTATGTTGATCATATCTACTATATGATTCATGCTCGACCTTTCGGTCTCAGTGTTCCGAGGCCATATCTGCATATGCTAGGCTCGTCAAGTTTAACCTGAGTATTCTGCGTATGAAAAACTGGCTTGCACCTGTTGTAGATGGACGTAGAGCTTATCACACCCGATCATCACATGGTGTCTGGGCACGACGAACTTTGGCAACGGTGCATACTCAGGGAGAACACTTTTATCTTGAAATTTAGTGAGAGATCATCTTATAATGCTACCGTCAATCAAAGAAAAATAAGATGCATAAAACATAAACATCACATGCAATCAATATAAGTGATATGATATGGCCATCGTCATCTTGTGCTTGTGATCTCCATCTCCGAACCACCGTCATGATCACCATCGTCACCGGCGCGACACCTTGATCTCCATCGTAGCATTGTTGCCTTCTCGCCAATCTTATGCATCTACGACTATCGCTACCGCTTAGTGATAAAGTAAAGCATTACAGGGTGATTGCATTGCATACAATAAAGCGACAACCATATGGCTCCTGACAGTTGCCGATAACTCGGTTACAAAACATGATCATCTCATACAATAAAATTTAGCATCATGCTTTGACCATATCACATCACAACATTCCCTGCAAAAACAAGTTAGACGTCCTCTACTTTGTTGTTGCAAGTTTTACGTGGCTGCTACGGGCTGAGCAAGAACCGTTCTTACCTACGCATCAAAACCACAACGATAGTTTGTCAAGTTGCTGATGTTTTAACCTTCGCAAGGACCGGGCATAGCCACACTCGGTTCAACTAAAGTTGGAGAAACTGACACCCGCCAGCCACCTGTGTGCAAAGCATGTCGGTAGAACCAGTCTCGTGTAAGCGTACGCGTAATGTCGGTCCGGGCCGCTTCATCCAACAATACCGCTGAACCAAAGTATGACATGCTGGTAAGCAGTATGACATATATCGCCCACAACAAACTTGTGTTCTACACTTGCAAATGACATCTACGCATAAAACACGACTCGATACCCTTTGTTGGGGAACGTAGTAATTTCAAAAAATTCCTACGCACACGCAAGATCATGGTGATGCATAGCAACGAGAGGGGAGAGTATTGTCCACGTACCCTCAGAGACCGAAAGCGTTAGCGTTAACGCTGCAGTTGATGTAGTCGTCGCACGCTCATGATCCGACCGATCAAGTACCGAATGCACGACACCTCCGAGTTCAAAGACACGCTTCAGCCCGATGGCGTCCCTCGAACTCCGATCCAGCCGAAAGTGTTGAGGGAGAGTTTCACAAGACAACGGCATGGTGACGATGATGATGTTCTACCGACACAGGGCTTCGCCTAAGTACTGCTACAGTATTATCGAGGTGGACTATGGTGGAGGGGGGCACCGCACACGGCTAAAAGATAAAATCAACTGTTTTGTCTCTAGGGTGCCCCCTACCCCCGTATATAAAGGAGCAAGGGGGGAGTTGCAGCCGGCCAGGAGGAGGCGCGCCAGGAGGAGTCCTACTCCCACCGGGAGTAGGACTCCCTCCTTCCTTGTTGGATTAGGTGAAGGGGGAAAGAGGAGGAGAGAGGAAGGAAAGGGGGGCGCCGCCCCCTCTCCTTGTCCTATTAGGATTAGGGGGAGGGGCGCGTGGCCCTTGCCCTGGCCGCCTCGCCTCTTCTCCACTAAGGCCCACTATGGCCCATTAAGCCCCCGGGGGGTTCCGGTAACCCTCGGTATCTCGGTAAAATCCCAATTTCACCCGGTACACTTCCGATATCCAAATATAGGCTTCCAATATATCAATCTTCATGTCTCGACCATTTTGAGACTCCTCGTTATGTCCGCGATCTCATCCGGGACTCCGAACAACATTCGGTACGTCAAAACTCATAAACTCATAATATAACCGTCATCGAAACTTTAAGAGTGCGGACCCTACAGAACTATGTAGACATGACCGAGACACGTCTCCGGTCAATAACCAATAGCGGAACCTGGATGCTCATATTGGCTCCCACATATTCTATGAAGAACTTTATCGGTCGGACCGCATAACAACATACGTTGTTCCCTTTGTCATCGGTATGTTACTTGCCCGAGATTCGATCGTCGGTATCTCAATACCTAGTTCAATCTCGTTACACGGCAAGTCTCTTTACTCGCTCCGTAATACATCATCCCGCAACTAACTCATTAGTTGCAATGCTTGCAAGGCTTAAGTGATGTGCATTACCGAGGTGGGCCCGTAGATACCTCCGACGATCGGAATGACAAACCCTAACCTCGAAATACGCCAACCCAACAAGTACCTTCGGAGACACTGAGAGCACCTTTATAATCACCCAGTTACGCCAGACGCTTTGGTAGCACACAAAGTGTTCCTCCAAAGAACGGGAGTTGCATAATCTCATAGTCATAGGAACATGTATAAGTCATGAAGAAAGCAATAGCAACATACTAAACGATCGAGTGCTAAGCTAACGGAATGGGTCAAGTCAATCACATCATTCTCCTAATGATGTGATCCCGTTAATCAAATGACAACTCATGTCAATGGCTAGGAAACATAACCATCTTCGATCAACGAGGTAGTCAAGTAGAGGCATACTAGTGACACTCTGTTTGTCTATGTATTCACACAAGTATTAAGTTTTCGGTTAATACAATTCTAGCATGAATAATAACCATTTATCATGATATAAGGAAATAAATAATAACTTTATTATTGCCTCTAGGGCATATTTCCTTCAGCCTGCTTATAAGCCAAGTGCTTCACTGATACGTCTCCGTCGTATGTACTTTTCCAAGCACTTTTGCCCTTGTTTTGGACTCTAACTTGCATGATTTGAATGGAACTAACCCGGATCTTTGCTTTTCAAAGAGACTTTCCATGGTGTTATTTATGTGCAGAAACAAACGTTCTCGGAATGACCTGAAACTCCACGGAACTCATTTTTGGAAAATATAAAAAATACTGGAAGAAGAATCCACATCAGGGGGGCCTCCGCCTGTCCACGAGGGTGGAGGGCGCGCCTGCCCCCCTGGGCACGCCCCCTGCCTCGTGGGCCCCCTGACGCTCCACCGACCTCAACTCCAGCTCCATATATTCGTGTTCAGGGAGAAAAAATTCAGAGAGAAAGATTCATCGCGTTTTTTGATACGGAGCCGACGCCAAGCCCTAAAACCTCTCGGGAGGGCTGATCTGGAGTCCGCTCGGGCTCCAGGAGAGGGAATCATTACCCGTCGCCATCATCAACCATCCTCCATCACCAATTTCATGATGCTCACCGCCGTGCGTGAGTAATTCCATCGTAGGCTTGCTGGACGGTGATGTGTTGGATGAGATTTATCATGTAATCGAGTTAGTATTGTTAGGGTTTGATCCCTAGTATCCACTATGTTCTGAGATTGATGTTGCTATGACTTTGCTATGCTTAATGCTTGTCACTAGGGCCCGAGTGCCATGATTTCCGATATGAACCTATTATGTTTTCATGAATATATGTGAGTTGTTGATCCTATCTTGCAAGTCTATATTCACCTACTATGTGTTATGATCCGGCAACCCCGAAGTGACAATAATTGGGACCACTCCTGGTGATGACCGTAGTTTGAGGAGTTCATGTATTCACTATGTGTTAATGCTTTGGTCCGGTACTTGATGCCTACTACACAACCTTCCTCTTGTAGACGTTGTTGGGCCTCCAAGTGCAGAGGTTTGTAGGACAGTAGCAAATTTCCCTCAAGTGGATGACCTAAGGTTTATCAATCCATGGGAGGCGTAGGATGAAGATGGTCTCTCTCAAGCAACCCTGCAACCAAATAACAAAGAGTCTCTTGTGTCCCCAACACACCCAATACAATGGTAAACTGTATAGGTGCACCAGTTTGGCGAAGAGATGGTGATACAAGTGCAATATGGATGGTAGATATAGGTTTTTTTAATCTGAAAATATAAAAACAGCAAGGTAACTAGTGGTAAAAGTGAGCATAAACGGTATTGCAATGCTAGGAAACAAGGCCTAGGGTTCATACTTTCGCTAGTGCAAGTTCTCTCAACAATAATAACATAATTGGATCATATAACTATCCCTCAACATGCAACAAAGAGTCACTCCAAAGCCACTAATAGAGGAGAACAAACGTAGAGATTGTGGTAGGGCAATTTAAACCACCTCAAAGTTATTCTTTCCAATCAATCCGTTGGGCTATTCCTATAAGTGTCACAAACAGCCCTAGAGTTCGTACTAGAATAACAACTTAAGACACAAATAAACCAAAACCCTAATGTCACCTACATACTCCATTGTCACCTCAAGTATCCGTGGGTATGATTATACGATATGCATCACACAATCTCAATTCATCTATTCAAACCAACACATAGAACCTCAAAGAGTGCCCAAAGTTTCTACCGGAGAATCACGACGAAAACATGTGCCAACCCCTATGCATAGGTTCATGGGCGGAACCCATAAGTTGATCACCAAAACATACATCAAGTGAATCACGTGATATCCCATTCTAACCACAGTGCGCGGCAAGACATACATCAAGTGTTCCCAAATCTTTAAAGACTCAATCCGATAAGATTACTTCAAGGAAAACTCAATCCATTACAAGAGAGAAGTGGGGGAGAAGAAACATAAGATCCAACTATAATAGCAAAGCTCATGGTTAATCAAGATCGTGCCAAATCAAGAACACGAGAGAGAGAGAGAGAGAGAGAGAGAGAGAGAGAGAGAGAGATCAAACACATAGCTACCGGGTACATACCCTCAGCCCCGAGGGTGAACTACTCCCTCCTCGTCATGGAGAGCGCCGGGATGATGAAGATGGCCATAGGTGAAGGTTCCCCCCCTCCGGCAGGGTGCCGGAACAGGGTCCCGATTGGTTTTTGGTGGCTCTGGAGGTTTTACGGCGGCGGAACTCCCGATCTAATCTATGTTCTGGAAGTTTTACGATACGTAGGTATATATGGGTGCAAGGGGTACATCGGTGGAGCTTCGGGGGCCCCACGAGTGGGGCGCCCCTAGGCGGGGGCACCCCCACCGTGAGCACCTCCCCATCTCCCGACATAGGGTCCAAGTCTATCCGTAGGTTTCCTTCCAAAAATAACTTCTCCGCTTGATTTCGTTCCGTTTCGACTCGCTTGATATTCCTTTTCTTCAAACTTGAAATAGGCATAAAACAAAGAATCTGGCTGGGCCTCCGTTAATAGGTTAGTCCCAAAAATAATATAAAAGTGGATAATAAAGCCCAATATTGCCCAAAACAGTAGATGATATAGCATGGAGCAATCAAAAATTATAGATACTTTGGAGACGTATCAAGCATCCCCAAGCTTAATTCCTGCTCGTCCTCGAGTAGGTAAATGATAAAAAAGATAATTTTTTATGTGGAATGCTACTTGGCATAATTTCAATGTAATTCTTCTTAATTGTGGTATGAATATTCAGATCCGAAAGATTCTAGACAAAAGTTTAATTGACATAAAAATAATAATACTTCAAGCATACTAACAAAGCAATTATGTCTTCTCAAAATAACATGGCAAAAGAAAGTTATCCCTACAAAATCATATAGTCTGGCTATGCTCTATCTTCACCACACAAAGTATTTAAATCATGCACAACCCCGATGAGAAACCAAGCAATTGTTTCATACTTTTTACATTCTCAAACTTTTTCAATCTTCACGCAATACATGAGCGTGAGCCATGGACATAGCACTATAGGTGGAATAGAATGGTGGTTGTGGAGAAGACAAAAAGGAGAAGATAGTCTCACATCAACTAGGCGTATCAACGGGCTATGGATATGCCCATCAATAGATATCAACGTGAGTGAGTAGGGATTGCCATGCAATGGATGCACTAGAGCTATAAGTATATGAAAGTCAACAAAAGAAACTAAGTGGGTGTGCATCCAACTCGCTTGCTCACTGAGGGAGTCCTGGACTAGGGGGTGTCCGGATAGCCGAACTATCATCTTCGGCCGGAATCCTAGACTATGAAGATACAAGATTGAAGACTTCGTCCCGTGTCCGGATGGGACTTTCCTTGGCGTGGAAGGCAAGCTTGGTGAGGGAGTTCCGGACTAGGGGGTGTCCGGATAGCCGAACTATCATCATCGGCCAGACTCCAAGACTATGAAGATACCAGATTGAAGACTCCGTCCCGTGTCCGGATGGGACTTTCCTCGGCGTGGAAGGCAAGCTTGGCGATACGGATATGTAGATCTCCTACCTTTGTAACCGACTTTGTGTAACCCTAACCCTATCCGGTGTCTATATAAACCGGAGGGTTTTAGTCCGTAGGATCTAACAACAATCATACCATAGGCTAGCTTCTAGGGTTTAGCCTCTTTGATCTCGTGGTAGATCTACTCTTGTAACACACATCATCAATATTAATCAAGCAGGACGTAGGGTTTTACCTCCATCAAGAGGGCCCAACCTGGGTAAAACATCGTGTCCCTTGTCTCCTGTTACCATCCGCCTAGACGCACACGATTCGGGACCCCCTACCCGAGATCCGCGGTTTTGACACCGACATTGGTGCTTTCATTGAGAGTTCCTCTCGTGTCGTCGCCGCCAGGTAGGATGCCTCATCTCGCCTTTAAAAGACGATACTATCGCCAAAGGAGCCTTGGCGGCCGCACTCTTCGGCTAGGTGGTTTTCTTATGATCGCCATCCGCCATCATACCGACGATGACCTCTCGAGTCGTCGAAACCAATCTCCAGGTTAGTTCGAACTTGCCGAACGGTTAGATCCGATCGAGCTCTCCTCCATAAACGAGCTCTTGGATCGCATCGCCGCCTCGGGAGTCGCCACAGACTACTTAATCGGATCGGGCCTAAAACCGATCCGGAGAGAGATCAATTCTCCGAGGCTACCCATCATGTTGCTGTGATAGAGCAGCAATGCGGCGATTCTTCTTTTATCTTAAGGACTAGTTACGTACGGATTCTCGATCCATCCATGCCGGATTACCGCAGAGGGACGTACGTTGATCAAGCACAGAACTAAAAGACAAGCGGTGGGTTGGACTCATGGTATAACACACAAAAATCCAAACTTCCAAGTTCGGAAACTTCGGCCCTTGAGTCCTAAATTGGACGGGTTCCGGATCTAGTTCCACCCGCCCACCCAAACATTAGCGATCTCTCTCAAATTCGCAAGAGCCCGATGAAACAAAGACATCATTACTGGGCCAGATTCCTCCTGGTCAGGATAAAGGACTGCCAAGAGGAGGACGCAACCCCAATTTTCTGCAATAATTGCATAGACAAGGGAATCCTAAACGCCATAAGTCGTCGCGAAATTACACGCTTTACTGACTTGGTGACCATAGTACAAAAGTACTGTACGATGGAGAGCAGCTGGAAAACCGAAAGTAAATTTTGGGATAATCCGGCCCCGAATACATCCCTAGTCCGAAACAAAAGGGTGCATCATTATCAAGCACCCGGGTTGAATACCAAAAAACCAAAACCCCCTAAAGGGTACGGAACCGTACTGGAGGGTTGGCTCAACGGACCCTGCAAAATCCACAGTACGGAGGGTGCCACTCCAACACACAGCCTTCGAGCGTGTTGGATACTACGGCAGGTGGCCAAAAGTGGCGTAGGCTTTTTAGCCCCGGGCAACCAACCCAGCAGTACCAGTACGGTATTAACAGTCTTCGAGACTTTCGCATCAAATAACATGCGGAAACGAACAATCCGCAGCCTCGCCAAAGTCTACCAAGTAGCAACAACAAATCCATTGAGCGACACGGCTATCACCTTCAACGCCAGCGATTTAACCTAAATTCCGAACAGCTAGAGCACTAGCCGCATTGGTCCTCAGTCCGATAGTGGACGGTTTTCGTCTTACTAAGGTACTCATGGATGGCGGTAGCGGATTAAACCTCATCTATGAGGAAACCTTTCAAAAAATGGAAATTGACTGGAGCCGCATTGAGCGAAGCAGCACAACCTTCAGAGGGATAATCCCTAGTCGAGAAGTACGTCACAAGAGGAAAAATCACACTAGATGTAGTGTTCGGCTCACCGGACAATTACAGGTCCGAGGAGGTCACGCTTCAAGTGGCCCCATTCGCAGCGGATATCACGCTTTGTTAGGGCGAGAGGCATTCACAATCTTCCAAGCTATACCCCACTACGGGTACATGAAGCTTAAAATGCCCGACCCAATGGGATAATCACTCTCGCCACTTGATTCAGATACAGCACTCCGCTGAAAATAAGACAGCCAGACCGGCCCTAGAGGCATTGTCCAAGCCCTAGCGGCAGAGGAACTAACTACGCTGCGCTCCACGGTGGATAGGGACGATGTGATACTCGATAAGAGGTCCAAGTCCACATCTTTTAAACCAGCAGACGAAATAGTCAAATTTCAGGTCCATCCAACGGACTCCACAAAGACGGCCTCAATTGGGGCACAATTAAGTCCGGATGTCGAAGCCGCACTACGAGAATTCCTTCGGGAAAATTGGGACGTTTTTGCTCGGCACCCTTCGGACATGCCAGAATCCCACACAGTTGGGCAGAAAGCACAGCCTAAATATCCTAAAAGGATTCAAGCTACCAAACAAGCTCTTGGCGATTTTCCGAACCCAAAAGACAGGCAATGGGAGAGGAGCTAGCCAAACTCTTAGAAGCCGGATTCATCGAGGAGATATAAAACATCCGGACTGGCTAGCCAATCTAGTAATGGTACCAAAAAGGACAAATCCTCGGGCGCCTGCGTCGATTTTAAAGACCTTAACAAGGCCTGTCCAAAGGACCCTTTCCTCCCTCGCATCGACTAAATCATCAATGCTACCGCAGGCACGATTCATTGTGCTTCCTCGACGCATACTCCGGATACCATCAAATCAAGATGGCGGAGAAAGATCAGGCCGCAACGGCATTCATTACTCCATATGGGCCATTCTGCTTCAACACAATGCCCTTCGGACTCAAAAAACGCCGGCGCAACATATCAGCGCATGATTCAAACATGTCTGGCTACCCAGATAGGCAAAACAGTAGAGGCATACGTAGACGATGTGGTCGTCAAGACCAAACACGTCGGAACTCTAGTAGAAGACTTGAGGGTGACATTCGACAACATCCGAGCGTATGACATTAAGCTCAATCCGAAAATGCGTCTTCATGCATCACCGGAAAGCTCTTGGGCTTCATCAGATCCGGTAGAGGAATTGAAGCAAACCCGCCAAAATCCGAAGCTCTGTCACAATTGGATATTCCAAAAGACCTCAAGCAGATACAAAAACTAACCGGATGCGTAGCGGCCTTAAGTCGCTTCATCTCCCGTTTGGGAGAAAAGGCTCTGCCCCTCTACTGCCTCCTGCGGCGCACCGAACATTTCGAATGGACGGATGCTGCCACAGCTGGACTCGAAGAAATAAAAGACATACTGGCAACAAATCCGGTTCTAGCCGCGCCCAACCTGGGCGAACCTATGATTTTATATATCGCAGCAACACATCAAGTTGTCAGCGCGGTACTCGTTGTTGAACGAGAAATGTAAGGGCACAAATTCCTCTTCAAAACCAGCGCATTTCACGTATCCATAATCGCTCTAACTCCATGCAAATCCCGATACCCACATTATCAAAAGATAGCGTATGCGGTGTTCATGGCATCCGGAAGCTGCGACACTACTTTCAAGACTGTTCAATAACGGTGGCCTCCAAGTACCTCTCAACGATATTATAAACAATCGCGACGTTAACGGGCAGGATTGCAAAATGGGCTATCGAGCTCTTACCATTTGACATAACCTACAAACCACGGTGAGCTATAAAGTCGAGGTTACGGCTGACTTCCGCCGAATGGACCGGTTGAACTCCCTAAAGAGTACGGGCGCTGCATCTAACCGGATCATGCATTTCGACGGATCCAAAATGTTGGCTGGCTTGGGGTCAAGGGCGTCGTCCGACGTCCCCAACTGGAGACACAATCCAATACGCACTTCAAATAATGTACACGGACTCCAACAACGCAGCCGAATACGAGGCCCTTCTACATGGCCTCCGGATGGCAATCTCCATGGGCATTCAACGCCTAGAGGTGCGCGGGGATTCAAACCTCGCAATATCCCAAGTAAATGGAGACTTTGATGCCAAAGATCCAAAAATGGAAGCTTACCGCAACGCCGTCCTAAAAATGTCAGCTCGGTTCAAAGGACTAGAATTCCATCATGTAGCTCGGGATAATAACCAGGCAGCAGACGTGTTAGCACGCATCGGCGCCAAACGAGACGCCATTCCTCCTAACATCTTCTCGAACGGCTCTTTAAGCCATCCGTATTATGGGAAGAGGAGTCCGAAATAACAATCCGGAACCAGCTGCATCACCTAACTCAGACCATTCTAACACAATCGGCGGCTCAGCCAATGAAATAACACCTTCAGCTCACGAAATAATGGCAGCAATTGCCCCGTGGACAGAACCATTCCTAGCCTACTTAATGCGGCAGGAACTTCCCGAAGACCAAAATGAGGCCCGCTGCATAGTTCCGCGATCTAAAGCCTACAAGGTCCATGAGGGAGAACTTTATAAGAAAAGCACAACCGGAGTCCTTCAAAGGTGTATCTCCGAAGAGGAAGGGCGAAATCTCCTGGCTGAAATTCACGCCGGACTCGGCGGGCACCACGCTGCAGCCCAGGCCCTTGTAGGCGAAGCCTTCCGTACAGGATTTTATTGGCCGACAGCCCGGGCAGATGCTCAGGACTTAGTCCAACGATGCGTCGGTTTCCAGCTCTTTGCTAATCAGAGCCACATGCCACCCACCACCCTCAAAACTATACCCATTACCTGGTCGTTCGCGGTCTGGGGGTTGACATGGTTGGACCCCTTAAAGGGGGAACCCACAAGCACAAATACTTATTGGTCATGGTGGACAAATTCACCAAATGGATTGAGGCCAAGCCAGTTAAAACGGCAGAATCTGGACCGGTGATAGACTTCATATCCGGGTAGTACACCGCTTTGACGCCCCCACGGCATCATCATCGATAACGGCACGAACTTCACGGCCGACGAGGTTAAACTCTGTGCAAAAACATGGGCATCAAGCTCGATTACGCTTCGTCTATCACCCCAAAACTAACGGTCAAGTCGAGCGAGCAAATGGTCTAATCATGAGCGGCATCAAACCCGCACTAGTGCGGTCCCTCAAGGAATCTAACACGCACTTTGGGTAGAGGAGCTCGACTCCGTACTGGGGATGCGGACCACGCCAAACCGAACTACTGGATTCACACCATTTTTTATGAGTATACGGCGCAGAGGCAGTTCTCATGCGATATAATTCATGACTCACCTCTTGTGCGCATGTAATGGAAGTAAGAGAAGCCGAGTTGGATCGGCAGGACAGTCTGACGCCTTTAGAGGAGGAGCGGACGTGGCAAAGGCTCGTTTGCATTTTATCGCCAGCAGGCTCGAAGATATCAAAGCAGAGAAGTACGGGCCAAAACTTACAATGTTGGCGAACTTGTTCTACGCCTGCTGGACAAGAAAAAGGACAAACTTAAGCCCAAGTGGAAAGTTCCCTTCATCATCGACCAAGTCCTGACCGGCGGAGCATACCGCTCACGTAACGCATCTGACAACCGATTCGAGCCGAACCCATGGAACGCAGCCCGTCTCCGAAGATTCTACGCCCAGCGCCGGACTCCGGGTTCGTCTCACTCCCCCGTCCACCCCCCTCTCTTTTTTTTACGGTCTCCTGTCCTCCTCCTTCTTCCCACCTTTTTTTTTCAATACCTTTTATGGGCTTATTTGCGCTTTGTTCGCACACACTTGATGTGCTCCTGGCACTCATTATACTTGGGGGCTTCTTTTACAGAAGCTTATTCATACGGGCTTCATGCCCAACACATGTGTCATACTTCCGCATGTACCTTTTATTCACCATTATATGCATCGATATGACTTAAGTTTTTGCCAAGCTGGGTTGCCTGGCTCCTGTGCTTACACCTACGTTTCCGATTGTTCGGCTAGGAGGTAAAGGGAGCACCTCTGCGATTGTTACTGCCGGGTCAGCCGGATGTGTACCTCAGACTGGGTGAAGCCGAAAGCTAGCGTTCTTAAGAGAATATTCGGTCGGTGACTTGAAAGATGATTTATTACCTCCTTATTTATCTGCCCCCAGATTCTTTTTCTGCTATTTTCGCAGTCCGACATTGCACTTTAGGGCATGCCTCCCAGGGAAAGGAACCCTTAACGGAACTATTCTCCCTGGAAGATGTTTCTTACTAACCATGTAATATAACATAACTAGTTGGGCACTTGTCTGATAAAGCAATTATGACCTCGACGCCTTGTCTCCATGCATGCCCCGGTTCTTTTATAACCGTAAGGGTATTCGGACACACTCCGGACTGTTGGGTCCCGAGGTTGAAGCGAAACGGTCCGCAAAGACAAACGATCTACAATCCAGCTAGAAGGCATTTTACATGTCATTTCAAATTACATCGTCAAACCGACTGATTGTACTCCTCCTCAATCCCATCTAACAGGCTGTCTAATTTACAGTCCTGTTGGAAATATTTCGCAGCTAGTTCTACTTGGCTGTACATCAAGCTCACAGGGATCTCCTTCCCATCAGGCCCCGCAGGTCCGACCTCGGCCATGTGGTTTGGGTCAGACTTTGGGTAACGTGTCTTCACCATGGCCCAGCCTCCTGGCGCCTCGACGGCAGGCCGATATCTTCCACAAACGGAGGCGCCGTGCGTTCTCAAGCTTCTTAGCAAGCTCACCAAGGCCCTCGGGTAGGGAGACGGATGGCCATAAAGCATGAACGACGCCACTCATCGCCTGCCGAACACGTTCGAGCAATTGCACCAGCTCGGGAAGTTGGTCACCCGTTGACTCAGGCATTTCCTCCGCAGGGCGACCTGTGAGCACACCTAAAGACATATTTCTGTCAATCGACTTCCTTGCCGAATTCTTCTTTTCAAAGGAATTTGTTCAAGCACTTACTATAAATGCCGCGACGAAGCCGCTGATTCTCCTTCACGGAGCCAGACAGCTGGGCCCGAACACCTTTCAGCTCTTCTCCTTGCTGGGTGTGGGCATCTTGGAGCTTGTTTCTCTCCCCGCTGCACCTTCATAAGCACCCTCTCGGGCCTTTAGCCGACGCAGAGTAGCTGTTGCTTGTCCGGATCTAGTCCAAATACTGCCGCAATATTATTGTCGATTCACGCCGCACTTTGCTAAATAATTATCTTTTCAAAGTACGTCTTACCAGCGGGGTCTCTGTGGCTCCCCACGTGGCGGCCAGTCTGACCTCAAGTTGGGCCTTGCACTCTTGGAGCTCTGGGACAGATGGGTATTCTTCTCCGTAAGACCTCAGATAATAATTGATCCTTAAATCAGTTATTTCAACTATTTTAAGTCTCGGGAGACTCTTGGCATATATAACTAATAAAATTACTTACCCGTATGTCTTTCACATACCGCCCGTGGCTCGTTAACCCATCTTGAGCGGCACGGAGGTGCGCGTTCCGCTTCAAAGGCATTTAACGCCTCGAGGAGAAACACGCCACGAAGAACTGTCCGCAACGCTCGTGATTCATGGCGCTCTCCACCTCGCATCGGGTGGCGGACAGCCTGCCGGCATCCTCCGTCGGAGGAGCGCCCGCTCACGCCTTGTATTCGCCTCCTCCCGGACCATGCGTTGGAGCATGTCCGGCGGAGGCTTGATTGGCAACCTCTCCGGACACCGTCCGCGAGCGCTTCTTCCGAAAAGTTATGAGCATTAATATACCTCCTAGGGATCCTTCCTTAAAAATAGCGGTGCTCTGCATCGCTGGCGGCGACGTTCCGGTTCACGTCGGCGCTCCTCTTCCTCCTGCTGGGCCGGATCGACCCTTTGTTGGCGGCCGCTGGTTCGCTTCCCACCTTAAAGTCGCCTCCGCGATGCACCATCAGTATGGGATGCCTGGAATTGAGCGCGGATCAAATAATGGTGTCAAGACCTTGGTCGTAGTCACCGGGAGGCCGAAACAAACCGGGGTAGTCAGCCGTAATGGCGACTAGGGCATTGTCTATGCTACGTTGGTGGAACACCCGTCAATCAGCTCCACCTTTATGTCCGGATCCTCTTCGGAGGTCGGATCAAGGATCGCTCGGATCCTCGGGCTGTGGAGTTAGGCTTCAGATGCCCTCCACGCCCCGGCGCAGCTCCCCGCCGAAATCGCAGAGTAAGATACTTGACTTTAAAAAGTATGGATCGGGTAGATGAACATCCACTTACCCAGCTCCGAGGGTTATTCATAGAAAATCCATTCAACGGATTCTTGCGGAGGAAGTCCTCCTCCTCTCCCTTGTACAAGCCGGACAGGATCTTCGCCAGATCGGCTGCCGAGCCTGGCCCTTTGCGGCCATGACGGGTGGCGTCATCTTCCCCGTTGAAATCCCACATAGGGTGGCCCCTATATTGGAGTGGCTGCACCCCTCGCATAATGCACGTGGCCATGAATCCAATCATGGTCAATTCGGAGTGGGCCAGTAACCTAATCCGGGCCATCAAATAATGGACGCTCCTATCATCTTCCCGTTGAGGGCTCCGTGGGCGCCAACTCAGGCGTTTCTTCAAGGGAGCATTGTTGAACGCCGGGAGGCCGATCCGGACTGGATCCGGCAGAGGGGCGTCCTCCATGTAGAACCATTCAAGGCCAGTCTTCGGACGCCTTCTTCGGGTGCCGGATAGATATCCGTCCCGGCGATGCGCCATATTTCGGCTCCGCCCACTTGATATATCGACCCCTCGTGAGAACGGGGTACGAGACAAACAATCTCTTCCACAGGGAAAAATGGGGCTCGATGCCCAAGAACAGCTCGCAAAAAGCTACGAAGCCCGCGATGTGCAAAATGGAGGCGGGCGTGAGGTGGTGAAGTTGGAGTCCATAGAACTCTAGGAGCCCCAGGAGAAACGGATGTATGGGAAATCTAAGTCCCCTTATTAGATAGGGGACAAAGCATACCCGCTCCCCTTTGGAAGGGTTGGGACGCCTCACCTGCTTTCCACCCTTGTAGGTGGCTAGTCCGGCTCGAACCGGAACCATGAATGCTGGGGAAGATATCCCTCGGTTTGGAGTACCACTAGCTCGCTGTGTGGAACTGAGCATCCCCCCCAATCTCCTGGCTTAGGGCTGGGAGCGCGAGAGGAGGGGCCGCGTCGGCTATCCATGATGGAATGGATTTTTGTCAGAGGCGCTTTGATGAGAACTTGCGGATGGAGGATGGTGTGGGCTGGATCTAGATCCTCGCCTCTCTTATAGGCGGCTCGTTCGCACGGCTAGGGGGTAGAATGTAAAAATATCCCAGCCTTTCGCATTAAATGCGACACGTGGAAGAAGGCCATTATTGGGCGTAGAAGCCAAGGAGCATAACATTTATAAAGAAGCCGGACACTATTCGGACGGGAACATGAAGATTGAAGGAGAACTCGCCTTGCAACGCCGAAGACAATATACGCGCCCGGACTCGTAAATCGCTGAAGCCCGTTCAGGGAGCTCTTGAGGGAGTTCAGGACTAGGGGTGTCCGGATAGCGAACTATCATCATTGGCGGACTCCAAGACTATGAAGATACCAGATTGAAGACTCCGTCCGTGTCCGGATGGGACTTTCCTTGGTGTGGAAGGCAAGCTTGGCGATACGGATATGTAGATCTCCTACCTTTGTAACCGACTTTGTGTAACCTAACCCTATCCGGTGTCTATATAAACCGGAGGGTTTTAGTCCGTGGGGCGAACAACAATCATACCATAGGCTAGCTTCTAGGGTTTAGCCTCTTTGATCTCGTGGTAGATCTACTCTTGTAACACACAGGGCGTAGGGTTTTACCTCCATCAAGAGGGCCCGAACACAGGTAAAACATCGTGTCCCTTGTCTCCTGTTACCATCCGCCTAGACACACAGTTCGGGACCCCTACCGAGATCCGCCGGTTTGACACCGACACTTGGCGATATCTGGATATGTAGATTTCCTACCATTGTAACCGACTCTGTGTAACCCTAACCCTATTCGATGTCTATATAAACCGAAGGGTTTTAGTCCGTAGGACGAACAACAACCATACCATAGGCTAGCTTCTATGGTTTAGCCTCTCTGATCTCGTGGTAGATCTACTCTTGTACTACCCATATCATCAATATTAATCAAGCAGGAGTAGGGTATTACCTGCATCGAGAGGGCCCGAACCTGGGTAAAAACATCGTGTCCCCCTAGACGCACAGTTCGGGACCCCCTACCCGAGATCCGCCGGTTTTGACACCGACATTGGTGCTTTCATTGAGAGTTCCTCTGTGTCGTCGCCGATAGGCCCGATGGCTCCTTCGATCATCAACAACGACGCAGTCCAGGTGAGACTATTCTCCCGGACAGATCTTCGTGTTCGGCAGCTTTGCTGCGGGCCAATTCGCAGCCATCCGGAGCAGATCGAAAGCTACGCCCCGCCATCAGGTTAGATTTGGAAAGCTTGAACTATACGGCCGATGTCGCGGAGATTTGATCTTCGACGGATTCGAGCCACAACCAGCGTGCCGCCTGTCTCGATGGGTATGATCTAGCTCTACCGCGAACAGTGCCACGGAGGCCGCACGATTGCCGCTCCGACCCTTAATCCGAGCCGGTTCCCCGATCGAGGGCAGTGGTTGGACACCGCCTCGGGGCTACGATCTCAACGGCGATTGAGCCGAACTCCATCCCTGTCGCTGCGAAAATCGTGACTCCAGGGTGCCGGACTCCTCTTCGGACTCCGAACCCTCCGCGCCCCTGCCAATCGAATCCGATTGGGCGCCGGTCATGGAGCTCACTGCCGCGGACATCTTTCAGCACTCGCCCTTTGGCGACATCCTGAATTCACTAAAGTCTCTCTCTTTATCCGGAGAGCCCTGGCCGGACTACGGTCAGGAAGGTTGGGATGCGGACGATGAAGAAATTCAACGCCCACCCACCTCCCACTTTGTAGCCAGTGTCGAAATCTTAAACGACGTGCTCGACTTCGACTCCGAAGACATCGACGGTATGGACGACGATGTAGGAGACAACCATGAACCAGCACCTATACAATACTGGACAACCACCTCGTCCCATGATGTATACATGGTGAATACACCTAAAGGAAGTGACGACGACGAACAACGGGACACTAAGAAGGACAAATCCCTCGAAAAACAATCAAAACGGCAACGAAAACGCCGCACCAAGTCCCGCCTCGACAAAAACCCAGCCATAGAGCAGGGCGAACCGGTGGACGCATTTAACATGCTACCAACAACCGTCCGAACAGGACAACTTGGATGAACAACCCGTCCCCGGCGAAGATAACAGTCCGGACGATCTCACGCCGGACAAATTGTTGGAGCAGAAGAACCTCCACAAAAGGCTCAAATGTCGCCATCGCGTAGCCTGAAAAAGCAGAAGCGGAAGCTCAAAACAGCGGAAGATGCACTCAAAATCAGATGGAGCAAAATACTCAACACCGCAGACAAATACGGCGACAGTCGCCGAACAAAGAGATACCCAAAGAGAAAACTACTGCTCGAATTTGATGAGGAGGCCGTAGAGCCCCCACAATAAAAAAGCAAGAAGGCCACCCGGTCGGATGGACGATCCCACGGCAAACAGAGAGCGGCAAATGGCGCCGCACACAAGCTGGTACGCGATCCACATAAGGATTCACATCAAAAAGACGGCCCAGTTAGGTCCATCTATGGGCCGAGAAAGCAAGCTCTTCAAAGCAATGCAACAAGCCAAATATCCGAACATCACAGCACACCCAAATATAGGGGTGCGCACACCCCCTATGTTTCACCGATGAGGTGCTGGATCACGAAATCCTAGCGGGATTCAAACCCGTAAACATAGAGGCATACGACGGAACAACAGACCACAGGTGCGGATTGAGGATTACATCCTCCACATACACATGGCCAGAGGAGATCATCTCCACGCCATAAAATACTTACCCCTCAAGCTCAAAGGGCCAGCTCGGCATTGGCTTAAAAGCCTTCTCGAAAACACCATTGGAAGTTGGGAAGAGCTCGAGGATGCGTTTCGGGCAAATTATCAGGGGACCTATGTCCGCCCTCCGGACCTTGACGATCTAAGTCACATAACTCAACAGCCCGGAGAATCAGCCGGAAATTCGAACAGGTTCCTTACCAAAAGAACCAAATAGTCATTGTCCAGACGCCAAGCCTTAGCAACCTTCAAACACAACGTCCGAGATGAATGGCTTCATGACACCTCGGCCAAGAAAAGCCGAGAACAATGGCCGCATTAACAAGCCTCATGACCCGCTTTTGCGCGGGAGAGGATAGCTGGCTAGCAAGATGCAGTACCAGCGACCCAAGTACATCCGAAGTCAGGGATGGGAATGGGAAACCACGACGCAGCAAGGACCAGCGCCGGATTAAGGGGGACGGTCCAAAGAGCGCGACAGTCAATGCCAGATTCAAAATCTCACGGCAGAACAATAAAAAACTGCCCCTTAAGGACAATAGCCATGAGTTATCCAACTTAAACAAAATCTTGGACAAGATATGTCAAATCCACAGTACTCCCGGGAGGCCTGCACACCATACCCATAGAGATTGTTGGGTCCTCAAGCAGTCCGGCAGACTCAACGCCGAACACAAGGGCTCGACACACCAAGTGAGGATGATGACGAGCACCACAAGCGAGCCCCGGAAAACAAAAAGAATTTCGCATAAGAGGTTAAAACAGTAAACTCACTTCACGTGATAAAGGGAAAAAACAGTGCGGCGCCCACTAAACCGCTACCGCATGTACTACCCTTAGCGGAGTACCAACACCGGTTGTCAAAACCACTCACCTCCGACCATCAGGACTACTCCGAAAGTATCTGGAACGCAGGATGGACTGCCTTGATATCGGATCCCATAATTGACGGATTCCAATTTACACAAGTCCTCATGGACGGCGGCAGTGACATAAACCTGATATATCAGGACACAATCCGCGGGATGGGGATAGACCCAACCAAAATCTGCCATAGCAAAACCTCCTTCAAAGGGGTAATGCCAGGCCTATATGCCCATTGTACGGGCTCCCTACTGTTAGAAGTTGTGTTCGGCCCATCCGACAACTTCTGCCGCAAAAAGCTAACCTTCCACATCGCCCCATTCAAAAGTAGCTATCAAACATTACTGGGGCATGAAGCCTTCGCCCGCTTTAACGCAATACCGCATTATGCATCTCTTACACTTAAAATGCCCGGTCCACACGGCATCATCTCATTAAAAGGGAGTATTAAGTGTTACTCGAGCACGGAAGAATGCAAGGCTGCCATGACAGCCCCACATCAATCCGGCTCCGCTAACCAAAGCACCTGAATAGGTAATCGAACCCCGGACACGGCTAGACGAGTCCGGCGCCTACTAGCGGCATACCCCCATACAAGGGGCTGCACGCATGTACAACAAGAGACAATAAAGCTCAATTTTATTCACTTTTCGAACCATACTCTGTTTATTTCATATAAAGTACATTTTTCGCACGATCCTTTTTCTTTTCAACTAAGTTCCTCTCTCTTACAGATGAACAACGTGCTACACCCGTCCAGGATACGGCTGCGGAGACACAAAGCAGACGTGCGATGAGGACCCATTGCAAGGATTCTTTTCAGATTAAGACCCTGCGTAGACCTTTTTTTACTGTCTCTTGTTGATACACATCCCCAGGTTCCTAGCTATAACCGAGGAGGAGGCTGGCGCTTTGGCATCGGCCGCACCAGAATTTTTGCACGTACCTGGACACCAGGGGCTTAGGACATTATTCTGCCCGTTTTTATAAAGACTGAATACCTTAGGGAGTGTTCGGCGTCTCGAGTTAGGCCTTATATGCATCAGCTCCGAATCATGTCTTTGGTCAAATGTTGGGTTTGCCCGGCTCCTGTGTTTTGCTACCTTATGTTCCGTTCTATCGGCTAACGCGGCACCAGGAGAACTACTACGATTGTGCCCCGTTCGGGCCGGGCGAAAGCACCTCAAGAGAGAAAGCCGAAAACTGACTGTCATGATATAGCGAGACTGGTCAACCACTCGATGACTCACGGAATGTTTAGAATTCCTCCGCATTAACGGACCGTTTTTCGGTCAGGCACATACGCACCCGAATTCGAGAGTGCGGTGCCCTGTGGGCTATATAGTAGCCCCACCCTCGAACCCCTATGGCTAAGTGAAAGTGATAAAGCATTATAGTCCGGTTGCCTAGTTTGCTACGCTACCACCTCCTTTAGAAGACCAAGACGTTGGATTAAGTGTGAAAAGCGCGACTTCTTTGCAAACACCCCCGCACTATGTGCGTGGGGGCTGAAGCCGAAGACTACCATCTTTCAGGTTATATACATATATACATCAACGGCCGCACAGGAGGTAGTTTACTACTTGAAGGCACAAGTATAAAAAGCTCTTACATTAAATTGAAATGTTGTTTCATAAAATTATACATGTCATTCAAACATAACATCCTTTGAGCACTGCGTCTCTATTAAACGAGCGCCCGGAAGAACTTCCTCAAAATAGCGCTCGACTGGTACTCGGCTTCCGTCCGAATCTGGGGACGCAACGTCGGTGGCCTTCATTTCTGCCCAGTATGTCTTGACACGGGCAAGAGCCATCCGCGCACCCTCAATGCACGCCGACCGCTTCATTGCGCCGATACGCGGTACCGCACCAAGGAATTGCTGCACTAAGCCAAAATAACTCTTCGGCTGAGGCCTCCCCGGCCACAAATGAGTCACGACATGCTTCATGGCAAGTCCGGACAATCGATTCAGTTGGGCCCATTCGGCCAACCGATCGGATAACGGAATAGGACGCTCCGGACTATGGAACTGCGACCAAACAGCTCTTCCTTTCTATGCCCCTTCTGGCCTCGGAAGTGCTCGATCGCGTCCGCGGCACTCGCCGCTAAATCCAGATAAGCATCCTCCGAACTCCACAACCGGTCCAAGGGAGCATACTTCGGATCCGTGAACTTCCTCCATAGCAGAAAAGGCTTTCCAGCAGCCACATCCATAGCCTGACGCAGCTCCTCGTTTGCAGTTCTCATTGCGGAACGGGCATCCTTGGCTTCAGCGGTGGCCTTTTTCAGGTCCTCTTGCTTCGCTTGACGTTCTTTTTCAAGAACCCCGCAGCGGTCGGTAGCATCCTTCAACTTTATGGCCACATCGGCCATTTCCTCTTCTTCGGCGATAAGCAGCCTGCTCGCTTTTAGCTCTTGGCCGCCCTCAAAGCGGCCGACATTACTATTTCTGGCTTGCTCTTTAGCCCGGGCGAGTTCCGCCGCAGCTCCTCCACACAGCGGCGCCACCTGCATTAAGCATACAAGTAGTAAAACGCAGGCGTCAAGCTCCCTTACCAGCGTCCGTGAAGAAGTCGCATACCTTGTGACTCGTCAAACCGCTTATTGACAAGCGTGATGTCCGCATCTGCCTCATCAAGTTGCCGCTTTAGTTCGGCAAATTCATCAGTCCGGCTGGCCACCGGACGCCCCGCCACCTATTTAGGAGCGGCAATATGTTATAACTGAGATTATGATCCTCGGCACGCTGTCAATTTTGACAACATACCGAGTCTCAGGGGCTACTATCTATACAGGGCGCATTTTATATGCATAACTGTCAGCAGGTACATTATTTTTGCGTACCTAGAACCCCGTCAGTAAGCTTTTGACGGCTTCATGCAATCCGCTCTCAGCGGATGCAATTCTTTCAATCACCATACCCATTAGCGCACGGTGATCTCCACGAGATAGCCGCCGCCCAAAGAGATCCTTCAGCTCCTCCGACCAAGACGCCCGGTTGGCGCGCCGGACCTTCCGGCCCCCGCTGCACTGGGAAACCCTCCGCGAAGACACCTCAGGTCGTCCGCCTCGCATGAAGGTGCGACAGGCGGAGGCGTTGCTCTCCATCATCTCGGAAGAAGATCTCGAAGACGAGCTCACTGAAAGGTGGCTGAGATCCAACTACAAGGTACAATTTCGGTTATCTTGAGAAATAAATACAGGGATGTTCTTTATTCAGAGGACCCCTTCTTTTTACTTACGGCTCATTGGAGGGCTGATCCCTTGGGGAAATTGTGCGGCTGGGGTACTTCCCGGCGCGGACTCTTCCGGACGAAGATTTCCTTCCCCTCTTTGAGGCCTTGACCTCCGCATCTTCCGAAGCAGTCCTCTTCTCTCCTTGGAGGGTGGGACTTTTGATCCCTCCTTCCTTGAAGGCCTCCTTCGTGGAGGCAGTTGCTTCCCCGCTCCCCCCTTCGCCTTCTTCAAAAGGCGCGGCCTTCAACATCTTGGTCAGCATGGGATCCGGCGTGGTCTCTGGGAGGGGAGCCGGACACCTTATCAACTTTGCCTTCGCTTATCCACTCCTGTTCAAAAACAGCTCCTTTAAGGGCAAGTTTATGATAAATGAACGGACAGCCTGTCCGGGTACAGGACTACTTACTTGAGTATCTGGGCGATTGCAGCTTAGTCCTGCGTCCTCAGTCAGGTCCGGACACTTCTCTTGTGATTCGAAGAACAGTTTATACATCTCCACGGGTGTCGTACCCATAAAATGTTGGAGAGCTCGTGGTCCCTCCGGATTAAATTCCCACTTGACGGAGGGCGGCGTTGGCAGGGCAGAAGGCGCCGAATTAACATAACCTACGCCACTACGACCAGATTAATCTCTCTTTCTTTGAGGCCTCGAATACGGCCCTGCAACAGAGGAACGTCCTTGAACGGCCCCCAGTCGAGCCCCTTGTTGACCCATGACGCCAGCCGCTGTGGTGGACCTGAACGGAAGGTGGGAGGCGCCACCCATTTGGTGCCCACAGGAGCGGTGATATAGAACCACTCCCGTTGCCACAAACCAAGCTCCTCTTGAAAAGAGCCCTCGGGCCATGGAGCATCAGCACACTTGCTTATGACCGCCCCTCCGCACTCTGCATGTTGACCCTCGATCATCTTCGGCTTCACCTTAAAAGTCTTGAGCCACAATCCGAAGTGAGGGGTAATGCGGAGGAAGGCCTCACATACGACAATGAATGACGAGATATGGAGGATGGACTCCGGATTCAAGTCATGGAAATCCAGCCCATAATAAAACATGAGCCTCCGCACAAAGGGATCCGTCGGGAAGCCTAAACCCCGAAGGAAGTGAGGCACGAACACCACGCTCTCGCCGGGCTCGGGAGTGGGAATGACCTGCCCTAGAGCAGGCAGCCTATTCGTATAAAGGCCTGGCCGTGGTGTGATGTCACGCCGCAGAATACGTCAGCTGATCTGTGCAAAAAGATATTCTCTCTACGGTGGTATGTGGAACTTGTTTTGCAGAGCCGGACACTATCCTGGTGTTCAAAACCTTCTATGAAGTATTCAGAGGAAGAACCCGCCTTGCAATGCCGAAGACAATATGCATGCTGGACTCGTCGTCATTGAAGCCTGGTTCAGGGGCTACTGAGGAGTCCTGGACTAGGGGGTGTCCGGATAGCCGAACTATCATCTTTGGCGGGACTCCTAGACTATGAAGATACAAGATTGAAGACTTCGTCCCGTGTCCCGATGGGACTTTCCTTGGCGTGGAAGGCAAGCTTGGCGTCTGGATATGTAGATTTCCTACCACCGTAACCGACTCTGTGTAACCCTAACCCTATTCAGTGTCTATATAAACCGAAGGGTTTTAGTCCGTAGAAAAAACAACAATCGTACCATAGGCTAGCTTCTAGGGTTTAGCCTCTCCGATCTCGTGCTAGATCTACTCTTGTACTACCCATATCATCAATATTAATCAAGCAGGAGAAGGGTATTACCTCCATCGAGAGGGCCCGAACCTGGGTAAAAACATCGTGTCCCTTGTCTCCTGTTACCATCCGCCTAGACGCACAGTTCGGGACCCCCTACCCGAGATCCGCCGGTTTTGACACCGACACTCACGAAGACCTAGGGCAATTTGAGGAAGCCCATCATTGGAATATACAAGCCAAATTCTATAATGAAAAATTCCCACTAGTATATGAAAGTGATATCATAGGAGACTCTCTATCATGAAGATCACGGTGCTAATTTGAAGCACAAGTGTGGTAAAAGGATAGTAGCATTGCCCCTTCTCTCTTTTTCTCTCATTTTTTATTATTTTTATTTTTTTATTTGGGCCTCTTCTCCTTTTTTATGGCCTCTTTTTTTATTTTTATTTTATTTTTCGTCCGGAGTCTCATCCCGACTTGTGGGGGAATCATAGTCTCCATCATCCTTTCCTCACTGGGACAATGCTCTAAAAATGATGATTATCACACTTTTATTTTCTTACAACTCAAGAATTACAACTCGATACTTAGAACAAAATATGACTCTATATGAATGCCTCATGATGTACAAGGATATGCAATGAAACAAGAGTGACATGTA
The DNA here is from genome assembly GCA_021605145.1 of Aegilops bicornis. NCBI lineage: Eukaryota > Viridiplantae > Streptophyta > Magnoliopsida > Poales > Poaceae > Aegilops > Aegilops bicornis. The sequence goes on along the minus strand of JAHIAL010000018.1, from coordinate 1,536,363 downwards.
TGAAAGAATTATGAACGGTGGCTTTGCCACAATTAAGATGTCAACTACATGATCATGCTAGCAATATGACAATGATGGAGCGTGTCATAATAAACGGAACGGTGGAAAGTTGCATGGCAATATATCTCGGAATGGCTATGGAAATGCCATGATAGGTAGGTATGGTGGCTGTTTTGAGGAAGATATATGGTGGGTGTATGATACCGGCGAAAAATGCCCGGTATTATAGAGGCTAGCAATGGTGGAAGGATGGAAAAAGTGTGTATAATCCATGGACTCAACATTAGTCATGAAGAACTCATATACTTATTGCAAAAATCTAGAAGTTATCAAAGCAAATTATTACGCGCATGCTCCTAGGGGGATAGATTGGTAGGAAAAGACCATCGCTCGTCCCCGACCGCCACTCATTAGGAAGACAGTCAATAAATAAATCATGCTCCGAGTTCATCACATAACGGTTCACCATACGTGCATGCTACGGGAATCACAAACTTTAACACAAGTATTTCTCAAATTCACAACTACTCAACTAGCATGACTCTAATATCACCATCTTCATATCTCAAAATAATTATCAAGCATCAAACTTTTCTTAGTATTCAACACACTCAAAAGAAAGTTTCACATATCTTGAATACCAAGTATATTAATATTAAGCAAATTACCATGCTATTAACGACTCTCAAAATAATCTAAGTGAAGCATGAGAGTTCATCTATTTCTTCAAAATAAAACTACCACCATGCTCTAAAAGATATAAGTGAAGTACTAGAGCAATAACAAGAACTACTCCGAAAGATATAAGTGAAGATCAATGAGTAGTAGGATAATTATGCAACTATGTGAAGACTCTCCCATTTAATAGTTTCAGATCTTGGTATTTTATTCAAACAGCTATCAAAACAAAAGAAAATAAAATGACATGACGCTCCAAGCAAAACACATATCATGTGGTGAATAAAAATATAGCTCCAAGTAAAGTTACCGATGAACGAAGACGAAAGAGGGGATGCCACCCGGGGCATCCCCAAGCTTATAATATTGGTTATCCTTGAATATTACCTTGGGGTGCATTGTGAATCCCCAAGCTTAGGCTCTTGCCACTCCTTATTCCATAGTCCATCGAATCTTTACCCAAAACTTGAAAACTTCACAACACAAAACTTAACAGAAAATCTCGTGAGCTCCGTTAGCGAAAGAAAACAAAACACCACTTAAAGGTACTGAAATGAACTCATTCTTTATTTATATTGCTGTTAAACCTACTGTATTCCAACTTCTCTATGGATTATAAACTATTTTACTAGCCATAGATTCATCAAAATAAGCAAACAACACAATGAAAACAGAATCTGTGAAAAACATGAACAGTCTGTAGTAATCTGTATCCAACGTATACTTCTGGAACTCCAAAAATTCTAAAATAAATTTCTGGACCTGAGGAATTTGTCCTATAATCATCTGCAAAAAGAATCAACTAAATATCACTTTCCAGTAAAACGTTCTAGCTAATCTCGTGAGCGCTAAAGTTTCTGTTTTTTTACAGCATGATGATAAAGACTTCACCCAAGTCTTCCCAAAGGTTCTACTTGGCACAAACACTAATTAAAACATAAAACCACATCTAAACAAAAGCTAGATGGAACAGAACCAAAAAAGCAAGAACCTAAAATAAAATTGGGTTGCCTCCCAACAAGCGCTATCGTTTAACGCCCCTAGCTAGGCATGATGATTTCAATGATGCTCACGTAAAAGTTAAGAATTGAAACATAAAAAGAGCATCATGAAGAATATGAATAGCAAATTTAATTCTAACCCACTTCCTATGCATAGGGATTTTGTGAGTAAACAACTTATGGGAACAAGAATCAACTTGCATAGGAAGGTAAAACAAGCATAACTTCAAGATTTTAAGCACATAGAGAGGAAACTTGATATTATTGCAATTCCTACAAGCATATATTCCTCCCTCATAATAGTTTTCAGTAGCATCATGAATAAATTCAACAATATAACCAGCACCTAAATCATTCTTTTCATGATCTACTTGCATAGAAATTTTACTACTCTCCACATAAGCAAAATTCTTCTCATTCGGAATAGTGGGAGTATCATAAGAGACTTGAATACTATAAATTGTTTCCACATTAAAAGAGTAATGTTCAGAGAAAGGGTACTCATAATCATGACAAGTTTTATAAATATAATCATCACTACTCTTTATAGCATAAGTTTTATCACAATAATCATCATAAGTAGCAACTTTATTCTCATCATAATCGATTGAAACCTCTTCCGAAATAGTGGATACATCACTAAATAAAGTCATGACCTCTCCAAATCCACTTTCATAAATATTATAAGATTCAACATCCTCCAATACTGTGGGATCACTACTTCCTAAAGTTGACACTCTTCCAAACCCACTTTCATCAATATATTCATCATAAGTAGAAGGCATGCTATTATCATAACAACTTTGCATATCAAAACTTGAGAGGCTAGAAATATCATCATTATTAAACATAGCATCCCCAAGCTTGGGACAAACAATAATTGTAGCAAATATATTCTCAAACATAGCTTCCCCAAGCTTGGCCCTTTTCATATCATAAGCATAATCACTCTCATCATTAATAGTATGGATAGAAACAATAGTATAGCAATTATTATATTCTTCCAAACAAGTGCCAAAAAGATTCTCAAGATCATAAGAAGTATCATTATCTTCCCAATCATAATCATCACAACAAGCAATAGGCATAACGAGATCATCATCAAGTGTATCATCTTCATTTTCATGAGGCACAGCAATAATAGGAGCAACTTTATTTGGGAGAGATACCATTTTACCTCTCTTCCTTTTTATTTTCTTCTTCTTCACCACATCATGTGTGGGTTTAATCCTCTTTTTGGAGCTCCTTATTAATGAGATTGGTTGAATAGAAGGCTCCTCCTCGTTACCTGATTCATCATAAGAAATAATATGAGGATATTGGGAATTCTCTTCCCTTTCATTAGTATTCTCTTCATCCTCTATTTGTTTTCTTTTCTTTATGTAATTGGCAATATAAGGATTATCAATGCAATTCACTGCACAATACATATAAATTGTAGCGACCCGGCCTCAGATGGTCAAGTCTCTGTGCTTCAGTGTCATCCCTGGATCAGTAATGCCGACACACAGAGTACTCGAAGGATTTATAATAGAGTAGCAATCACACACTTATTACGTCGAATGTCTCCGAAGAGAACTTATTACAATAATATGGCTTAAGTCCATCTAATGCGATAACATCGAAAGGCTTGGAAGATAAAGTGAGTCCATCAACTCCAACGGCATAGCTGAGCTGCACGGCAACGACCTAACGAACCTTACTCCTCGTCTGAAAAGTCTGCAACGTAATACGTTGCAGCCCGAGAACGGGTCAGCACATGGAATATGCTGGCAATATAACACAGCAGAGCAAGAACAAAAATATGCTACCACTACATGCATATTTGGCTGGTGGAAAGCTCTATGGTTATAGTTTTGCGAAAAGCCAATTTTTCCCTACAATAAAGGATTAAATTTTAATTTAACTATCATGGTGGTTGAAACATTGATAAGGTATAACCCCAACTCAATCCCAATTAAAGTAATTAACAACCCAACAATATTAATTAAGAGTGATGAGATACATGTGATAACCCAAGTACTAGATACTCAACATTGTCCATAACCGGGGACACGGCTAACCATGATTAGATTGTACACTCTGCAGAGGTTTGGGCACTTTTCCCCACAAGACTCGATTGCCTCCGTTGCTTTCTCGTGACCGCATGGTGTTTGAGCAACGGATGACCGAGACTGATCTTTCAGAAACATTAACTCTCTACTCCGGGTAGACCATACCAAACCTACAAAACCCACTACCTGCTGATCTACCTCTTCAAGAGCTTCACGTAACCTACTCAACTATGCTAGAGCCCATAGTAGCTTGTGGCTGCACACGGAAGTTTCTAGCATGAATCATCTCAGTTACCTTTGAGCCTGGGTGGCGGTCCATAGGAAGATCACCACGGGTACCCCGGGATTTCTGAAAAAAAATAGACAACACTGGGTTCCCCAGGTGCCTCAATCCACCCAGATGTTAATTTAAGTTGCCACCTTAAGTTGAACCATTAATTAACAATCTCACACCTGTCATGGATTCACTCAAACCCAAACCACGTCTACGGCATAGCATAGAATTATAAGCAACGCGTAGAAGTAACTCCCCAGGGTTTGATAGTAACAGGGCAATAGGTTCTACCTCAACAACTACTTCGCAACCCACAAGTTAAAGATATCCTAACCATGCAATGTTTGAGGATAGGAACTAATGCATAAAAACTGGGTATGAAAAGAGTATGATCAATGTGTTACTTGCCTTGCTGACGATCCGCGAATCCTAGAGACTCGTAGTAACACGCTTCGCACTCCGGGAATTCTATCGCAAGCAAACAATAACATACATAAGCAACAAGCAAAGATGCACAAGCAAAACTCAAATAAACGAGGCTTACTAGAAAGTTCAACTTAAGAACTCCGGTTCGCAAAAAGAATCAAACCAAACGGAACAACGAAACTCAAACGGCGAAAGAAACAAGATCCGTTTACTAATCTGAACTAAGGTCAAATTTTACATTATCAAAATCTTGTTTAAGTTGTTTAGACGGAAAGAGGGTCTCGAGACGAAGATCTAGGCGCTTGCATCGCCTGATTCCGACTAACGAGCGAAAAGATAAGCGAAACTAAGATCGGATCACAAATCGCGATCGAGAAAATCACGGAATAAATCCGAGAAAAAGAAAAAGCCTGACGAGCAGGACAAGCGAGCGCTCATATCTGGATCTAAGCGAAGAACGCGTTCGTTAAAAGCGAACGAACGGCGAACACTAAGCTAAATAAATAAATCGGAGAAAACCGATCTATTTAAAAAAGCGAAAACTAGGGTTTTCTAAAAACCGAATTGGTTTTCTTAAAAACCGGCAGCGTGGCGGATCGGCGCTGCTACCTCTCCCATGAGGCAGCTCGTAGGCGGGCTCAAGGGCGGCGACTTTATGGGCTTTCGGCCACATGTAGGTCACAGAGGCGGCGCAGGCGGCGGCATGGCGTGTCATGGGCGGCGGGCAGGCGAGGGGTTGCGGGCGACGACTTGGGGTTCCAGTGGGGGCGGCGGTATTTAAAGGGGCAGTGGCTGCTTGGGGAGGGGCAAGGCAGCGGCGGGAGTCCAAATGACTTGAGTCCGTGTGGGCGTGCGCTGGGAGGCTGGAGGCGGGTGGCTGGGCCGGGCGGCCGGTTGGGTTCGCCACGGGCCAAGGCCGGAGATTTTTTTTAAATAATTTCCCCGACAGAAAATAAATCCTATAAAAATAAAATAAAAACCTAAAAATGCCAAAACAAATTTTCACCGTCTAAATGAAATATTTAGAACGAGATGAACATTTTCTTGGCCCTAAAATGCAATTTTTGAAAACATACAATTTTTCTAATGCAATAAAATCCAAATAGATTTTAACATTTTTCCTCTGATATTTCAATTGTTTTGGAGAAGTCATGTTATCTCCTCTCATTTATTTTGAATATGACATATTTTTCAGAGAGAAAAATAATTAAAATCAGAAATCCTCGTTTTCATTTTTTGATAAAAATCAAATATGAAAACCGGAAAATCCCCAACTCTCTCTGAGGGTCCTTGAGTTGCTTAGTATTTTCGAGGATTGCGGAAGGAAGATGCAATAAAATATGATATGCATGAATGACCTATGCATAACATTCCAAATTGAAAATTTGGGATGTTACAAACCTACCCCCCTTAAGATGAATCTCGTCCTCGAGATTCGGGTTGGCTAGAAAATAGGTGCGGGTGGTCCTTGCGAATATCATCATCTCGTTCCAGGTGGCTTCCTCCTCGGTATGGTGGCTCCACTGAACTTTGCAAAACTTAATAACCTTGTTGCGGGTGACTCGGCTGGCAAAGTCAAGAATCTTCACTTGCTTCTCCTCATAAGTCAAATTATTGTCCAACTGACTTGCCTCCAGGGGTACTGTATCTTTTAAGGGTATATTGGCCATCTCAGCATGACACTTCTTCAACTGTGAGACGTGGAACACATCGTGAACTCCTGACAATCCTTTTGGTAATCCCAGCTTGTAGGCAACTTCTCCCATCCGTTCCAAAACACGATACGGTCCTACAAATCTCGGAGCTAGTTTTCCCTTAACTCCAAAAAGTTTCACTCCTCGAAAGGGTGATACTCGCAGATATGATCTATCTCCAATTTCATAGGTTACTTCCTTGCGTTTCGAGTCTGCGTAACTCTTCTGCCTGGACTGAGCAATCTTCAGTCTATCTCGAATTAGCTTAACCTTCTCTTCAGACTCCTTGATCAGGTCTGGTCCAAACAACTGACGGTCTCCTACCTCATCCCACATCAACGGCGTTCTGCATCTGCGTCCATACAGAGCTTCGAACGGTGCCATCTTCAAACTGTCTTGGTAGCTGTTGTTGTATGACAACTCTGCGTAAGGCAAATTGTCATCCCAACTAGATCCATAATCTAGCGCACAGGCTCTTAACATATCCTCCAGTATCTGGTTAACTCTCTCGGTCTGTCCATCTGTCTGCGGGTGGAATGCTGTACTAAACTCCAATCTCTACCCAAGGTCTGGTGTAACTGATGCCAAAACTTTGAAGTAAACTGTGTTCCTCTATCTGATACGATGGTCCTCGGAACTCCATGCAGACATACGATCCTGGACATATATATCTTGGCCAACTTCGCACTTGTGTAGGTTGTTTTCACTGGGATGAAGTGAGCCACTTTGGTCAAGCGATCAACTACTACCCATATTGAATCATATCCTGCTTTGGTCCTAGGTAGTCCGGTGATAAAGTCCATGCCAAGCTTATCCCACTTCCATTCGGGTATCGGCATAGGCTGTAACAATCCTGCTGGCTTTTGATGCTCTGCCTTCACTCTCTGACATACATCACATACGGCTACATACTCGGTGATATCCTTCTTCATACCAGTCCACCAGAAACGTTCCTTCAAATCCAAATACATCTTGGTGTTTCCGGGGTGTATCAAGTATGGTGAGTCATGAGCCTCCTGAAGTATTAACTTCCTGATCTCTGGGTCATTGGGCACATAAACTCGGTCCTCAAACCATAAGGTATCATGCTCATCCTCACGAAAACCTTTGTCCTTTCCTTTGCTCATCTTCTCCTTTATCTCGGCAATCTCTTTGTCATCCTTCTGAGCTTCTCGAATCTTGTCCAACAATGTCGAATGAACCTCCACTGTCGCAACGAAACCTCTTGGAACAATCTCCCACGGAAGTTCCATGATATCCTCAGCTAACTCCTTCGGCAATCCCTTACTTTCAACGATATTAGCATAAATCTTCCGGCTCAAAGCGTCTACTACAACATTGTCCTTTCCTGGATGATAGTGTAGCTTCATATCGTAATCCTTTATAAGCTCCAACCATCTCCTCTGCCTAAGGTTCAACTCCTTTTGCGTGAAAATGTACTTCAAACTCTTATGATCCGTGTACACATCACAACGATTTCTAATAAGATAATGCCTCCAGGTTTTCAATGCATGCACTACGGCTGCTAACTCCAAATCATGCGTGGCATAGTTCAACTCTTGGGGTTTTAGTTGTCGTGAGGCATACGAAACATCTCTTCCGTCCTGCATAAGCATACATCCAAGTCCTAAGCGAGAGGCGTCGCATTAAACTTGGAACTCCTTATGTATATCTGGCAGTGTTAGCACTGAGGCTGTAGTCAAACGTTTCTTCAATTCCTGAAAACTTGCCTCGCAATCTTCTGTCCATTTAAACTTAGTATCCTTCTTGATAATTCGGTCATTGGCTTAGCAATCTTGGAAAAATTCTCAATGAATCTCGATAGTATCCTGTGAGTCCAAGGAAAGCTGCGGATCTCGCTAAGCGAAGTGGGTGCCAACCATTCGATGTTGGCCCGAACCTTGCTTTGGGGTCCTTTGCTATACCCTCTCCCGATATAACATGCCCAAGAAATCCAACTTCCTTCAACCAAAACTCGCACTTGCTGAATTTGGCGTATAACCGGTGTTCCCTGAGTTTCTCGAGAACTAAACGCAAATGCTCCTTGTGCTCCTCTTCATTCTTCGAGTATACCATAATATCATCAATAATCACCACAAAAAACTTGTCCAAATACTCCATGAACACCTTGTTCATCATGCTCATGAAATAGGCAGGGGCATTAGTCAGTCCAAACGACATGACCGTATACTCGTATAATCCATACCGCGTGGTGAACACTGTCTTTGGTATATCCTTCTCTCGAATCTTCAACTGATGGTATCCCAATCGTAGATCGATCTTCGAAAACACCTTAGCTCCTTGCAGCTCATCAAACAGATCATTGATCATCGGCAGTGGGTACTTGTTCTTAATCGTTACTTCATTCAAGGCTCGGTAATCAACAACCATCCTTAGGGATTTATCCTTCTTCTCAACCAAAAGCCTTTGGGGCTCCCCAAGGTGATGAACTCCTTGAATGTAACCTTTCTCCAATAACTCCTTGATCTGCTTCTTAATTTCCTCCAGATCATTTGCGGGCATCCGATAGGGTCTCTTGGATATTGGCCCCAGACTGCAGCAACAGCTCTATAAAAACTCGATGTCTCGATCCGGTGGCATGCCCAGTAACTCTTCCGGGAAAACATCCGGGTAATCCTTTACTACTGAGCACTTCCTCCTGAACAACTCCCATGAGGGCATTCACTTGGCTCCTCCTAGGCACATGCCTAGATACATACTTAATCCTTTTTCCTTCCGGGGTGGTGAGGTAAATTGATTTGCTAGCACAGTCGATGCTTCCTCCATACTTTGACATCCGGTCCATACCTAATATCACATCCAATCCTTGCGACTCAAGATAATTAGGTCGAGACGGAATAACATGTGTGCCAATGGTTAGGGGTATCTGGTTGCACCATCGGCTAGCCATGTACTCTGCTCCAGGCGAGCTCACTAAAAGAGGGGTCCTAAGGGTTTGGGTTGGTAGCTTAAACTTATCCACAAATGCCCTTGATATGTATGAATTCTATGCACCAGTATCGAAAAGAACAAGAGCGGTAAATGACTTAACCAAAAAACTTACCTATTACGCGTCCGGCTGCTCTTCAACCTCCTCCACGTTAATGTGGTTCACTTGTCCTTTGTTGAATGGATTAGGCTTCTTCCAGTGCTCCCATTTCCGTTTCCATTCCTTCCTTCAGGGCAGTGATTGGCATAGTGCCTGTCTTCCCGCACTTAAAGCAAGTAACTTGACTTAGGTCTCTTTTGGCGGGTGTAGCTGGGTTGGAGCGGTTCTGGTTGTTATTAACTCCGTTCCCATTTCCGTTCTTGGCACCATGGTGGTTATGCGATCCTCCTCCAGTGTGGTTGTGACCTCCATGGTTAAGCGAGTTCGGGGTTAAGCGAGGCTTCTGCTAAGCTCCGGAGTTATACTTCCCTTGTCCATACTTCCTATTTCGACTCTCAATCTGCTGCTGCTTCCCTTCAATCATAAGGGCCTTGTCTACCAACTCCTGGTAGTTGTTGGAAGTTGCCAGCATCAACTGCATGCTCATCTCATCATTCAGCCCTTCCATAAACTTCTCCTCCTTCGCGGCATCTGTGGCCACATCATCAGGGGCATAGCGTGATAACTTGCTAAACTCATCCACGTACTGAGCCACGAAGACGGTTTCCTGGCGTAAATTGCGGAACTCCGGCTTCTTCATCTGCATGGCTCCGGTTGAGACATGGGTTGTGCGAAAAGCTTGCTGAAATCGGTCCCAAGTAACATTGGCTATAGGAAAAGTAGCCGTGTAATTCTCCCACCATGAGGCTGCTGGTGCGTCCAATTGATGTGTGGCAAAGCGCACCTTCTCAGCATCTGTGCATCCTGCGGTGGTTAACTCCCTTCCGATACGGTGTAGCCAATCATTAGCAACTATTGGCTCGGTGCTATTGGAAAACACCGGCGGCTGTAACCTCAGAAAACTGGCTAGGTTGTCCACTGGCGGTGGGTTATTGTTGTTGTTGTTGTTGCTCAGTTACGAACTAGCAATTGCATCAAGGCATTCGCTTCTTTGGATCAACTGGGTGAGCTCCGGTGGGAAAGCAAAACCGGTGTCACGTCACGGAGGCATCTGATGGGTTTAGATGGAAGAGATTAGAATAGAAAAAGGTCTAACGGAAAACACTACCCATATGCACATGAGGCAAACACAATCATTTCACTCAATCAATCAAGCAAGGGCATACAAATGGTCTAGAACTATCACATAAGTGCTCAACTGCTACTAAATACATGGGGGAAATACTACTAATATATGGTGGTCATCTAGAAATTTTGATCGGTCGGAGACTCCTTGATGTCTGCTCCAGCTTCGTCTTCGTAATCATCATCACTTGGATCGGAATCGGTGTCATCGATGATGATGTAGTTGTCCGCAAGTGGGGTCGTCGTCTTGTTCTTCCGGTCTTTGGTCCTCCCATGAATACTCCGATCTTCTTAACCAGGTCGTCGTTCTTCTCCAAGAGTGTCATGATTTCTTCCTCATATCCATCGCGTGTAAACTTGAGTTCTTCCTCCAGCTCGATGATCCTAGTCTTCGCCTTCTTCAACTCCATCATGTCTCAAGACATCTGGTTCTCCTGACGTCGAATGTGCTGATTTAGCACCTGGATGAAAGCTGCAATGGATCTATCCTTCTTGGTGCTGATTACTTCCCATTGCTCGTCCCGGCGCCCACATATTTGATAGATGGTGTCTTTAAGCTCCCTGTTGTAGACTTCTCCAATATGTCCCATGGTAATGTGAGCTGCCATGCTCTTGCCTAGACTCCAGGTGGGTGCTTCGAAAGAAAACTCTATGGGTTTAGAAGTTGGCGAGGACGTCCTTCCTGGAACTTGTACTTGAATCATCCAGTGTTCCTCTTCTGGTAAGGTGGCGTTGTACGTCCCGGTGAAGCTTGGTATTCCAATGTTCAAGTACCTAGTGACTTCCTTCAAGTGGAGTCCAAAAGGTGTGTCTTCATCCGGTTGTGCAAACTTGTTCTTCATCTCCGTCATCCAAAAGAGTGGAAAAATGGAGAGGAGTCAGAAATGAGTAGAGAAGAGTGACCTATGGTTTATCTTAGTGGTCATGTCCTACACTCAACATGTGCTCTGATACCATCTTGTAGCGACCCGACCTCAGGTGGTCAAGTCTCTGTGCTTCAGTGTCATCCCTGGATCAAGAATGTCTTTGACACACACAAGACTCAAGGATTTATAACAGAGTAGCAATCACACACTTATTACATCGAATGTATCCGAAGAGAACTTATTACAATAACATGGCTTAAGGCCATCTAATGCGATAACGTGGAAGGCTTGGAAGATAAAGTGAGTCCATCAACTCCAACGGCATAGCTGAAATTGACTGCAACAGCGACCTAACGAACCTTACTCCTCGTTTGAAAAGTTTGCAACATAATACGTTGCAGCCCGAGAACGGGTCAAAGACATGGAATATCTGGCAATATAACCTGATGAGAGCAAGAACAAAAATATGCTATCACTACATGAATATTTGGCTGGTGGAAAGCTCTATGGTTATAGTTTTGCGAAAAGCCAATTTTTCCCTACAACAAAGGAATAGATTTTAATTTAACTATCATGGTGGTTGAAACATTGAGAAGGTATAACCCTAACTCAATCCCAATTAAAGTAATTAACAACCCAACAATATTAATTAAAAGTGATGAGATACATGTGATAACCCAAGTACTAGATACTCAACATTGTCCATAACCGGGGACACGGCTAACCATGATTAGATTGTACACTCTGCAGAGGTTTGCGCACTTTTCCCCGCAAGACTCGATCGCCTCCATTGATTCCTCACATTGCATGGTGTTTGAGAAACGGATGACCAAGACACAGTCTTTCAGAAACATTAACTCTCTACTGCGGGTAGACCATACCAAACCTACAAAACCCACTACCTGCTGATCTACCTCTTCAAGAGCTTCACGTAACCTACTCAACTATGCTAGAGCCCATAGTAGCTTGTGGCTGCACACGGAAGTTTCTAGCATGAATCATCTCAGTTCCCTTTGAGCCTCGGTGGCGGTCCATAGGAAGATCACACGGGTACCCCGGGATTTCCGAAAAAAATAGACAACACTGGGTTCCCCAGGTGCCTCAATCCACCCAGATGTTAATTTAAGTTGCCACCTTAAGTTGAACCATTAATTAACAATCTCACATCATCATGGATTCACTCAAACCCAAACCACGTCTACGACATAGCATAGCAATATAAGCAACGCGTAGAAGTAACTCGAGTGGTTTGATAGTAACAGGGCAATAGGTTCTACCTCAACAACTACTTCCCAACCCACAAGTTAAAGATATCCTAACCATGCAATGTTTGAGGATAGGAACTAATGCATAAAAACTGGGTATGAAAAGAGTATGATCAATGTTTTACTTGCCTTGCTGACTCGTAGAGACTCGTAGTAACACGCTTCGCACTCCGGGAATTCTATCACAAGCAAACGATAACATACATAAGCAACAAGAAAAGATGCAAAAAAAACTCAAATAAACGAGGCTGACCAGAAAGTTCAACTTAAGAACTCCGGTTCTCAAAAAGAATCAAACCAAACGGAACAACGAAACTCAAACGGCGAAAGAAACAAGATCCGTTTACTAATCTGAACTAAGGTCAAATTTTACAGTATCAAAATCTTGTTTAAGTTGTTTAGACGGAAAGAGGGTCTCGAGACGAAGATCTAGGCGCTTGAATCGCCTCGATTCCGACTAACGAATAAAAGATAAACAGAAACTAAGATCAGATCAGAAATCGCGATCAGAAAAATCGCGGAATAAATCCGAGAAAAAGAAAAACTGACGAACAGACGAACGAACGTTCATTATCTGGATCTAGGCGAACAACGCGTTCGTTAAAATGAACGAACGAGAAAACGCTTGCTAAATAAATAAATCGGAGAAAAATCGATCTATTTAAAAAAACGAAAACTAGAGTTTTCTAAAAAACCGAATCGGTTTTCTTAAAAAAAACCAGGCGGCGGCGGATCGGCGTGTTACCTCTCCAGCAAGGCGGGGCTCGGCGGCGGCGACTATGGGCGGGCGGGCAAGTGGCAATGATGGTGATGTGGCGGCGGCTGGGCGGGCGGGCGTGGCGAAGGCGAGCGAGGCTATGGCGGCGACTTGGGGCTCAGGCGGGCGGTATTTAAAGGGGGGGGATGCTTGGGGAGGGGGCAAGGCAGGCGGCGTGGAGTCCGGCTCGGACTTGGAGTCCGGGTCGGCCGGCGTGTGATGGCGGCGTGGTGGGCCAACTGGCTGGGTTTCGGCCTAGTCGGGCGCGGGGAGATTTTTTATAAATAATTTCTCCGACAGAAAATAAATCCTATAAAAATAAAATAAAAAACTAAAAATGCCAAAACAAAGTTTCACCGTCTAAATGAAATATTTAGAACGAGATGAACATTTTCTTGGCCCTAAAATGCAATTTTTGAAAATGTGCAATTTTTCTAATTCAATAAAATCAAATAAAAATCAAATAATTGATTTTAACATTTTTCCTCCAATATTTCAATTGTTTTGGAGAAGTCATGTTATCTCCTCTCATTTATTTTTAATATGAAATATTTTTCGAAGAGAAAAATAATTAAAATCAGAAATCCTAGTTTTCATTTTTTGATAAAAATCAAATATGAAAACCGGAAAATCCCCAACTCTCTCCGAAGGTCCTTGAGTTGCTTAGGATTTTTGAGGATTGCGGAACAAAGATGCAATAAAATATGATATGCATGAACGACCTATGCATAACATTCCAAATCGAAATTTTGGGATGTTACATAAATTTTCTCTAGATCAAAATGAAGAACTCTATCAAGGGCAAATTCAGGAATAACCTTAGTTATACGTTTCATTTCTTCATAACCCAAGAGCAAACTAAGTTCATTATGATGTGCAAGGGAAATCAAGTCATCACAATTATTGGACACGATACGATCATGAAAAAATTTGTATTGGGTACTAAAATGAGCACGTTCATTGCCAAGTTCACAAGTAGGGCTAAGAAAAGATAAATTTTCAGCACATTCATCTATCTCTTCTTGCAACAATTTGGTTTCTAAGTACTTATGCCTCTTGCAATATCTATCTTCCCTGTTTGGTGAGTACTTACAAACCCAATGTACTCCACAAAAATTAACATGTTTATAGGAGACATTTTCATCATAACTAGAGCAATCATCATTAGTACTATGGATATTCAAGGAGTTCATACTAACAACATTGCAAACATGCTCATCATTCAAAGATTTAGTGCCAACCAATTTAATGCATTCTTCTTCTAACACTTTGGCACAATTTTCCTTTCCATCATACTCACGAAAGATATTAAAAAGATGAAGCGTATGAGACAAACTCAATTCCATTTTTTTGGTAGTTCTCTTTTATAATATAAACTAGTGCTAAAACAAGAAACAAAAAGATTCGATTGCAAGATCTAAAGATATACCCTCAAGCACTAACCTCCCCGGCAACGGCGCCAGAAAGGAGCTTGATGTCTACTACGCAACCTTCTTCTTGTAGACGTTGTTGGGCCTCCAAGTGCAGAGGTTTGTAGGACAGTAGCAAATTTCCCTCGAGTGGATGACCTAAGGTTTATCAATCCGTGGGAGGCGTAGGATGAAGATGGTCTCTCTCAAGCAACCCTGCAACCAAATAACAAAGAGTCTCTTGTGTCCCCAACACACCCAATACAATGGTAAATTGTATAGGTGCACCAGTTTGGTGAAGAGATGGTGATACAAGTGCAATATGGATGGTAGATATAGGTTTTTGTAATCTGAAAATATAAAAACAGCAAGGTAACTAGTGGTAAAAGTGAGCGTAAACGGTATTGCAATGCTAGGAAACAAGGCCTAGGGTTCATACTTTCGCTAGTGCAAGTTCTCTCAACAATAATAATATAATTGGATCATATAACTATCCCTCAACATGCAACAAAGAGTCGCTCCAAAGCCACTAATAGCGGAGAACAAACATAGAGATTATGGTAGGGTACGAAACCACCTCAAAGTTATTCTTTCCAATCAATACGTTGAGCTATTCCTATAAGTGTCACAAACAGCCCTAGAGTTCGTATTAGAATAACACCTTAAGACACAAATCAACCAAAACCCTAATGTCACCTAGATACTCCATTATCACCTCAAGTATCCGTGGGTATGATTATACGATATGCATCACACAATCTCAATTCATCTATTCAAACCAACACATAGAACCTCAAAGAGTGCCCAAAGTTTCTACCAGAGAATCACGACGAAAACATGTGCCAACCCCTATGCGTAGGTTCATGGGCGGTACCCGCAAGTTGATCACCAAAACATACATCAAGTGAATCACGTGATATCCCATTGTCATCACAGATACGCACGGCAAGACATACATCAAGTGTTCTCAAATCTTTAAAGACTCAATCCAATAAGATTACTTCAAGGGGAAAACTCAATCCATTACAAGGGAGAAGAGGGGGATAAGAAACATAAGATCCAACTATAATAGCAAAGCTCGCGATACATCAAGATCGTGCCAAATCAAGAACACGAGAGAGAGAGAGAGAGAGAGAGAGAGAGAGAGAGAGATCAAAGACATAGCTACTGGTACATACCCTCAGACCCGAGGATGAACTACTCCCTTCTCGTCATGGAGAGCGCCGGGATGATGAAGATGGCCATAGGTGAGGGTTCCCCCCTTCGGCAGGGTGCCGGAACAGGGCCTCGATTGGTTTTTGGTGGCTCTAGA
Organism: Aegilops bicornis; assembly: GCA_021605145.1. Lineage (NCBI taxonomy): Eukaryota > Viridiplantae > Streptophyta > Magnoliopsida > Poales > Poaceae > Aegilops > Aegilops bicornis. The sequence goes on along the minus strand of JAHIAL010000018.1, from coordinate 1,520,453 downwards.
GGTTTTGCGGCGGAACTCGATCTAATCTCTGCTGGAAGTTTTACGATACGTAGGTATATATGGGTGCAAAGTGCGTCGGTGGAGCTTGGGGGGCCCACGAGGTGGGCGCGCCCCACCCTCGTGAGCACCTCCCTCATCTCCCGACGAGGGTCCAAGTCTATCCGGTAGATTTCCTTCCAAAAATAACTTCTCCAGTTGATTTCGTTCCGTTTCGACTCCGTTTGATATTCCTTTTCTTCGAAACACTGAAATAGGAATAAAACAGGAAATCTGTGCTGGGCCTCCGGTTAATAGGTTAGTCCCAAAAATAATATAAAAGTGGATAATAAAGCCCAATATTGCCCAACAAAGTAGATAATATAGCATGGAGCAATCAAAAATTATAGATACGTTGGAGACGTATCAGTACTCTATTAAAAGGAGGTCGTAATATCCCTTAGTTTCCGCTAGGACCCCACTACCACGGGAGGGTAGGACAAAAGATGTCATGCAAGTTCTTTTCCATAAGCACGTATGACTATATTCGAAATGCATGCCTACATTACATTGATGAATTGGAGCTAGTTCTGTGTCACCCTATGTTATGATTGTTACATGATGAACCGCATCCGGCATAATTCTCCATCACCGATCCAATGCCTATGAGCTTTTCACATATTGCTCTTCGCTTATTTACTTCCCGTTGTTACTGTCACAATCACTACAAAACCCAAAAATATTACTTTTGCTATCATTACCGTTACTTCCATATTACTTTGCTACTAAATACTTTGCTGCAGATACTAAGTTATCCAGGTGTGGTTTAATTGAAAACTCAACTTCTAATACTTGAGAATATTCTTTAGCTCCCCTTGTGTCGAATCAATAAATTTGGGTTGAATAGTCTAACCTCGAAAACTGTTGCGATCCCCTATACTTGTGGGTTATCAAGACTATTTTCTGGCGCCGTTGCGAGGGAGCATAGCTCTATTCTTTGAGTCACTTGGGATTTATATCTGCTGATCACTATGAAGAACTTGAAAGACGAAAGAACTAAGATTTTTCCCTCAACTACGAGGGGAGGTAAGGAACTACCATCTAGCTCTGCACTTGATTCACCTTATGTTTTGAGTAAGCTTGAGACACCTAAACCTGCTTCTGCTATTCACTCTGATATGTCGCATGTTATTGATGATGCCACTTCTGCTATGCATTATACTTATGATGAAACTACTTCTATGCTTGATACTACTGTGCCACTTGGTGAATTTCTTGATGAACAACTTGCTAGGGCTAGAGCGAATGAAATTATTGAATCTGATATTACTGAAGATAGTGATGATGAAGGCTCTCCCAATAAATATGAATTGCCTGTTGTGCCTGTGGGCTATGTTATGGATGAAGAAACTAAAAGAGACTTTCTTGCTTGCAATGATAGAAGTGATCTTAAGAAATTATTAGCTAAGCTTAAACAAAAAACTCTAAATGCTCGAATGAAATATGATCCCGCTTATGCTACTTCACCTATCCTTGTTCTTGATAAGGATTATGAATTCTCCATTGATCCCGATATAATTACTTTGGTTGAATCTGATCCTTTTTATGGCTATGAATATGAAACTGTTGTGGCACATCTTACTAAATTAAATGATATAGCCACCCTGTTCGCTAATGATGAGAGAACTCGCTACTTTTATATCCTTAAGATATTTCCGTTCTCATTAAAGGGTGATGCTAAGATATGGTTTAATTCTCTCGATCCTGTTTGTGTGCGTAGTCCCAGTGATATGATTTATTACTTCTCGCTAAATATTTCCCGCTCATAAGAAACAAGCTGCTTTAAGGATATATATAATTTTGTGCAAATTGAAGAAGAGAGTCTCCCACAAGCTTGGTGGAGGCTTCTCCAATTACTTAATGCTTTGCCTGATCATCCTCTTAATAAAAATGAAATACTTGATATCTTTTATAGTGGACTAAACGATGCTTCCAGAGATTACCTGGATAGTTGTGCTGGCTCTGTTTTCAGGGAAAGAACACCGGATGAAGCTGAAATTTTATTGATAATATGTTGACAAATGAAAATAATTAGACACTTCCTGAGCCAGCTCCTGAGCCTATTCCTAAACCAACTCCGAAGAAGAGAGGTGTTCTATTTCTCGATCCACGAAGATATGCAAGAGGCAAAGAAATCTATGAAAGAAAATGGTATTAAAGCTGAAGATGTTAAGAATTTACCTCCTATTGAAGAAATACATGGTCTTAATTTACCGCCTGTTGAAGAAATATATAATCTTAATCCATTACATATTGAAGAAACTCATGGTCTTAATAACCCAACACAGGTAGTAAAGGTAAATTCTCTCTATAGATTTGATGAAGGTGATATTCCTCACTATAAGTCTGCTAGACAGTGCTTAGATGAGTTTGACAATTTTATTGTTAAACAAGAAAACTTCAATGCTTATTTTGGTTGAGAATTAAAACGTAATTCCTATATGCTTGAACACTTGAGTAATTACATGGCTAATGCTAAAGGTGAACTTAAACTCATTAGTAAACATGCTTCTATGGTTACCACTCAAGTAGAACAAGTACTTAAAGCTCAAAATGATTTGCTCAATGAACTGAATAGTAAGAAAAATTATTATGTTGTTAGAGTGGCTACTAGAACTGGTAAAATGACTCAGGAACCTTTGTATCCTGAAGGCCACCCTAAGAGAATTGAACAAGATTCTCAAAGAAATAATATTGATGCACCTAGTCCTTCCAAAAAGAAGAAAAATAAAAATGTTAGGAGTTTGCATGCTTCTAGTGAACCTGTTGCGGAACCACCTGAGAATCGAAATGATATTTCTATCTCTAATGCTGAAACACAATCTGGTAATGAACATGAACCTAGTGGTAATGTTAATGATGATGTTCATGATGATGCTCCACCTAGCAATAACACTGATGTAGAAATTGAACCTGCTGTTGATCTTGATAACCCACAATCAAAGAATCAACGTTATGATAAGAGAGACTTTGTTGCTAGGAAGCACGGTAAAGAAAGAGAACCATGGGTTCAGAAACCCATGCCTTTCCCTCCCAAACCATCCAAGAAAAAGGATGATGAGGATTTTGAGCGCTTTGCTGAAATGATTAGACCTATCTTTTTGCTTATGCTAACTGATATGCTCAAAATGAATCATTATGCTAAGTACATGAAAGATATTGTTACTAATAAAATAAAGATACCGGAAGCTGAAATTACCACCATGCTTGCTAATTATACTTTTAAGGGTGGAATACCAAAGAAACTTGGAGATCCAGCAGTACCAACTATACCATGCTCCATTAAAAGAAAATATGTTAAAACTGCTTTATGTGATCTTGGAGCCGGTGTTAGTGTTATGCCTCTCTCTTTATATCGTAGACTTGATTTGAATAAGTTGACACCTACTGAAGTATCTTTGCAAATGGCTGATAAATCAACTGCTATACCTGTCGGTATTTGTGAGGATGTGCCTTTGTGGTTGCAAAGGTTACTATTTTAACGGACTTTGTTATTCTTGATTTTCCCGAGGACGATAGTATGTCTATTATTCTTGGAAGACCCTTTTTGAATACTGCAGGGGCTGTTATTGATTGCAACAAAGGCAATGTCACTTTTCATGTTAATGGTAATGAGCATACGGTACACTTACCGAGGAAACAACCTCAAGTTCATAGTATCAACTCTATTGGAAAAATTCCATTGATTATTATTGGAGGTTTTGAATTTCCTCTTCCCTCTTGTCAAAAAGAGATATGATATTCTTATTATTGGGGATGTGCATATCCCGTTGAGGTAACTTTATAGTGTTATTCGAAATTTCTCCGGTTCCATGTTATTCGGAATGAGTTTGTTAACAAGACTTGATCAACCTTGTTAGTGGATTCCTTTTGATGAGCATGAGATGGATGAAACTAGAAGGCACAACCTTCTGTACCCTCTCTTTACTTTCTGTTATTTAGTTGAAATAAAGTAAAAAATGGTATTTCCCTATCTGTTTTCTGAATTATCCGTGCAATATAAAAATACCCTGAAAATAAAAGTTCCCCAAATGCCCTGCAAATTAAATATGATTTTTTTCTAGAATATTTGAGATTATCTGGCACTGAGAACACAACAGGGGGAAGCAAGCACCTGGCCACGAGGGTGGAGGGCGCGCCCACCCCCCTGGGTGGGCCCCCTGCCTCGTGGGCCCATGGTGGCTCCCCTCCACTTATTCCTGCACCCACACACTTCTTCTTCCTCCCAAAAAAATCATCGTCCAGCTCAAGCACGACTTCTAGCTCATTTTGCTGCGATTTTCGATCTCCTTGCTCAAAGCACCTCTCAGAAAACTGCTTGGGGGGATTGTTCCTTGGTATGTGACTCCTCCATTGGTCCAATTAGTTTTTGTTCTAGTGCTTTATTCTTTGCAAATTTGTTCTGCCTAGGTGACCATGTTCTTGAGCTTGCATGTCAAATTTATATGGTTCCAAGTAGTTCTAATGCATGATATAGGCTCTAGGCACTTGTAGGAGTTGTTGCTATCAATTTTGTTGAGCTTGGCTCACTTTTATTTGAAGTTACTAAAAATTTTAGAATTTTTCAGAAAATAATGAAGAGATTTTTGAGGGGCTCATCGAGCCGAAGCTCGAAGGAAAAGCAAGGTGAAGAAGCGGAGAGGCCCAAATATAATTTGCCTCGCACCGCGGAGGTTCGGCTGTGTGAATGGCCTTCCAATGATTTCTTGAGAGCAGCCGGGATTTATGATGATTTTTATGAATTGGCTGAGAATGCAGGCCTCACCGACTTCCACCGCGACCAACACGAACAGTATCTCTTACTCACCAATACTTTTGTGCAAAACTTCTACTATTATCCTAAGGAATCACCTCCTTCAGTAGAGTTTCATTTATATGATGTGGTTAAGAAGATGTCACTAGATGAATTTTGCAGGGTTTGCAAAATACCTTTTGAGGGTAGTTTAGAGGAACCACATCGTAGAGATGTGGATTGGTTTATTGATACTATTACTATAGGGGAAACTAGGAAGGTTTCCGATGCAAGAATCACTAGCATACATTTTCCTGTTTTACGCTACTTTGCAATATTTGCTAGTCATTGCTTAATTGGTCGCGGAAACTGTGGAAACCTTAGCGTCCCTGATATTATTATTTTGTTCCATGGTTTATTCCGTGATGACACTGTTAGTATGGGCGGTATTATTGCTGAACGGTTAAGTCTAAACCGTACAAAGGGCCCCATCTTTGGAGGTGTTTATGCTTCACACCTTGCTGCATATTATAACATACCTATTAGGCACTATGAAAAAGAAGAAAAATTGCTGCCTACTGTTTATTTAGATTATAAGAGTATTGTAGCGCATGATTTTATTGTTAAGAATAGGGAAGGGGCGCTTAAATACAAATTGTTCTTTAATAAACATCACCCTGATACTATTACCTTGCCTGCTCCTTCCTTGTTTGATTTATCTGCAGGCCAATATCTCATTCCATTGGTGGCCATCCACGCCTACCGGAACCCTACATCAGTTACAGAGCCAGAGCCGGAACCACAATTTGATCCTCCACGACATTCTAATTACCAGTGGGATCCGGAGATGATTGCCAACCAGTGGCAATCAGAGTCTTCCTCATCTCAGTACGACCCCAACTACAACTATGGATATCCGCGAGGCCATCTGTGGCACTAAACCAACTTAGGCCAAAAGCCTAAGCTTGGGGGAGTACGTATTTCTCACCGACATTACATTTATGTTCACACACTCATTGCTAGATGTCGGTGCTCATACTTTTTCACTGTAATATCCATGCTAGTTTATTTTCCTTTTTATGCTTTCTTCTTGTGTGTTTAATAAACCTTAAGAAAAACAAAAAAAAATAGTTGTAGCTTTCAGTTAATTTACTTTCTTGTTGTAGTAGTAATAATTAAAAGAAAACCCAAAAATATTTCCCGTTCTTTTGCTTGTTGGGAGCTTTCCCGTGTAAATAGTTTTTTTCTTTCCTTTTCTTCGGGGGTCAATTGGAGAAGACCATGATTAAATGGTTGAAGTGGCTCTTATATGCATTATTGTTGATTTAACCAAGAGCGCATATTGCCTTGTCTTCTCCTATTTATTGAATGCTCGCAGATTCCAGCTTAGTCCAATGCATGTGCACTATTATTATTATTCACATCGTTCGGTCGTGCAAGTGAAAGGCAATAATGATGATATATGATGAATTGATTGAGATGAGAAAAGCTGGTATGACTCGACCTCTCTTGTTTTTGTAAATATGATCAGTTCATCGTTACTGATTCAGCTTATTATGAATAAACATGTTTGCAATGACAATTAGAGATTATAGTTGCTCGTGCCATGCTTGATTAGCTATGAGTTATAATGGTTTACCTTGCGTGCCAACATGCTATTAAAATGGTTGTGATGTGGTATAGTGGGGTGGTATCCTCCTTTGAATGATTTAAGTGACTCGACTTGGCACATGTTCACACATGTAGTTGAAATAAATCAACGTAGCCTTCATGATATTTATGTTCATGGTGGATTATATCCTACTCATGCTTGCACTCAGTGTATATTAATTTTAATGCATGTTCATGACTGTTGTCGCTCTCTAGTTGGTCGCTTCCCAGTCTTTTGCTAGCCTTCACTTGTACTAAGCGGGAATACTGCTTGTGCATCCAATCACTTAAACCCCAAAGTTATTCCATATGAGTCCACTATACCTTCCTATTTGCGGTATCTACCTGCCGTTTCAAGTAAATTTTTATGTGCCAAACTCTATACCTTCAAATGAAATTTTGTTTTGTATGCTCGAATAGCTCAGGTATCAACTAGGGCTGTCCTTACCTTACATGTTAGGCGGGTTATTCTCAAGAGGAGTGGACTCCGCTCCTCACTCCCGAGAAAATGGCTGGTCACCGGGATGCCCAAATTCCCCATGCTTTATGCAAATCAAATCAAATTAATTGCAAACAAAACTCCCCCGGGGCTGTTGCTAGTTGGAGGCACTCGTTGTTTCGAGCAAGCCATGGATTGATGCTTGTGGGGGAGTATAAACTTTACCATTCTGTTTGGGAACCGCCTATAATGTGTGTAGCATGGAAGATATCGCCATCTCTTGGTTGTTATGTTGACAATGAAAATATGCCGCTCAAAATATTATTTATCTCTGCTTCAAAATTGAGCTCTAGCACCTCTACAAATCCCTGATTCCCTCTGTGAACGGCCTATCTATTTACTTTTATGTTGAGTCATCACCCTCTTATTAAAAAGCACCAGCTGGAGAGCACCGCTGTCATTTGCATCCATTACTATTAATTTATATTGGGTATGACTATGACTGGATCTCTTTTACCATGAATTACAATGTTTAGTCAGTCCTTGATCTTTAAAGGTGCTCTGCATTTATGTTTTGCGGTCTCGGAAAGGCCTAATGAGATACCATGATTGTTTTGAGAAAATGTTGGCATCCGAGATTTATTATTATTGCTCGCTAGTTGATTATGCCATTGACATGAGTAAACATGAGACCTAAATGTTATTGTGAATATGGTTAGTTATAATCTTTGCTGAAAACTTGAATGTTGGCTTTACATATTTACAACAACAAGAGCAAACAGAGTTTGTAAAAGTTTTTCTTGATCACTTTCAGTTTATCAACTGAATTGCTTGAGGACAAGCAAAGGTTTAAGCTTGGGGGAGTTGATACGTCTCCGTCATATGTACTTTTCCAAGCACTTTTGCCCTTGTTTTGGACTCTAACTTGCATGATTTGAATGGAACTAACCCGGCCTGACGCTGTTTTCAGCAGACTTTCCATGGTGTTATTTATGTGCAGAAACAAACGTTCTCGAATGACACGAAACTACGAAACTTATTTTTGGAAAATATAAAAAAATACTGGAAGAAGAATCCACGTCAGGGGGGCCTCCACCTGTCCACGAGGGTGGAGCGCGCGCCTGCCCCCCCTGGGCGCGCCCCGTGCCTCATGGGCCCCCTGACTCTCCACCGACCTCAACTCCAACTCCATATATTCGTGTTCGGGGAGAAAAAATCACAGAGAAAGATTCATCGCGTTCTACGATACAGAGCCGCCGCCAAGCCCTAAAACCTCTTGGGAGGGCTGATCTGGAGTCCGTTCGGGGCTCCGGAGAGGGGAATCCGTCGCTGTAGTCATCATCAACCATCCTCCATCACCAGTTTCATGATGCTCACGACCGTCGCTTATTTACTTCCCGTTGCTACTGTCACAATCACTACAAAACCCAAAAATATTACTTTTGCCATCATTATCGTTACTTCCACATTACTTTGCTACTAAATACTTTGCTGCAGACACTAAGTTATCCAGGTGTGGTTGAATTGCAACTCAACTGCTAATACTTGAGAATATTCTTTGGCTCCCCTTGTGTCGAATCAATAAATTTGGGTTGAATACTCTACCCTCGAAAACTATTGCGATCCCCTATACTTGTGGGTTATCATTCACCTTCAATGCCCTCACGGCCAAGTTCCACAGCAATGCTCTCACGGCCAGAATCTTCAAAGCCCGCACGACCAACTCCTCATGCTACTCCCACTCCAAAGTCCTCAGCTCCTCCGCCAAAGTCTTCGGCTGCTCCGACCAAATCCTCCGCACCTGTGCATCTCGCCACGTGCCAAAGGACAGCTGGCATATCTATTGCCTGAGGAGCCTATGCAAGTTCCTCAGCTGGCCCCTCTTTGCTGAAGAAAAAGGCCGCTGCTGGATGAGGTCCTCGACCAAGTCCTCACAACAGGCAGGTCGCCTTCCAAGTGCCCTCTGATGATGATGAGGCTGATGATGAAGAACTTGCCGATATCATCAGAGACAGGCAAGTCAGGGCCGATAGTGCCAAGGGCAGTGTTGTGCCTCTTTTGCTGGATCCGAAGAAGATCGTGGATTACATTTATCTGTGGCACAAAGATCCAAACACTCCCTTGCCAGAACTGAATCTCTCTCCTGGTCAAAGTCATATGTTGTCAGCTTTCATTGCTGAAGAAAAATGGAAATTTGAAAAGGCCAGGCAGCTGAAGAAAGCTCAGTACAGAAAGGAGCACTTTATGAAGAAAAATGTTGTCTCTATGACAACTGAAGAACTTGTGAAGATCCAGTCTAAAATCAAAGTCCTCAGTGATGATTTCAATGCTTACTATGCTGATTGGCAAGGAGCCAAGGTCAGATTTGTAAGACTGACTGAGAAATTCACTACCAAGGTTGCAGCTCCATTGCAACCAGAAATTCCTCAAGCTGAAGCATCTGCTCAACCAATGAAGAGCACGCCAAAGAACACCGATGAAAATCAGGCTGTCAAGAAAATGTGAGTTCGAGGCTGATGACTCCATTCCACCATTGAAGAAATTGCCGTGGCATCCACTAGTGGTGCGCCTGAAGAAAATGAAGAAGTCAGGGCAACTACATCAGTTATGCCTGAAGAAATTCAACCAAATTCCTCTCCTCCTCCTGTGCCTACCCCAACTCCAATCCTTCCATCTGCATCATATGTGAAGAAGACCAAGGCTGCAGAGCGTGCAACTGTGAAGAAAAGGAAAGCATCAAGATTAATGATTCTTACGCTCCAAGAAGATGAAGAAATTGACAAGCTCATTTGCAAATCCTATTTATGTTGTTCCTGTTTGCAGCATGCCATCAAAGGAACTTGTACCTTTCGATGAAGAATATGTGATCCCTAGCGGATCTGATGAAGACATTCCCTCTGCTGCTTCCTCAGAGCAGATGGATGAAGAAATTGAAGCGGACGAAATCCCTTCAACTCCAATTGTCTCCTCGGCCATGCCTCAGTTCACTGAAGAGGCCGGCGTTGAGGAATTGGATGAACACAACTCTGACGTGGACATTGGCAGTACTACTCCATTGATGAATGATGACTTTTGGGAAAGTCAGCACCCCAACTCTCCACTGTTCACGCCATTGCAGCAAATCCGTCAGTCCTCAGCACATACTGTTCCAGTGGGCTCTGAAGAAAATCACCCCACTTGATACATTCATGAAGAAATTCTAGCCGCTTAGTGTCAAGAAACTGCTGCCATCTTGAACCATTGCAGATACAGATCACATCAAGAGGAACCAGAAATTCCTCAGCCTGAAGAACCTGAAATTGCAATTCCTGAGTTGTGATCCAACTGACTGACACTCCTCAGCCCAAGCCAAAGGATCCATTCTCAAGGGAGCAAAAATTCAAGGCTGATGATTTCTTCGGTGTCAGTGTACAAAAAAGAGGGGTGCGCTTTTGTACCCCTATACCTATGGACGGGCAGTCGGAGCCGCCCCCACGGTCCACCGGGCAGAACAAGGGAGGTGAGCCAAGGTAAGACCGAAGCCCAAGATAATAAGAGCAAAGCCAAGGCCAAGACCACAAAGAGCAGAGGGACGAAGCAGGTTCCCCCGGCAAGACCCTTGCCGGGGCAGCTCCCCCCACACCAACAGAGCGAGCCACCCTTGAGCCCACGGTCTCCAACATCGCGTTGGGCCAGGGCTCGGGGGGCACCTCCGTGGTGGCATGCAGATCTTTGTGAAGACAAGGAACACTCAAGGTCAGATGGGGATTAGAAGACGACGACCCTCGACAAGGTCCCTCCCGACGAAGGCCACCAAACCCCCGGCAAGGTCCTTATTGGGGACGACAGCGCGCCACGGCAAGACCCTTGCCGGGCCACCCGGCAAGGCCCTCACCAAGGACACCAGCGAGGCCACCGCCAGGCCCGCGCCAACCAAGTTTCCACCACCGCTCACATGCAGCTACCAGCCCGACCAGCTCTGCGGGCACCTGCGTGGCAACATGCAGCTCCCAGGCCAACTCATCGAGCGCCTGCGTGGCGGCATGCAGATCTTCGTGAAGGCTCCGCCACTGCGCCACCTCAGCTGCCTGCCTGCCTACATGGCACCACATGCCTCACTGGCCAGGGCGCGTGTCAAAGCGAGGAGGAGCGGCGACGGACGGGACGGGCCTCGCCCCCGTCCCCAATAAAGCAAGGGGACACCTAAGCTACGCACTAAATGTGTCTAGTCCTGTAATACAAGCGATAAGCTCAGGCATCAGGCGCCTTCCACCTCCCTGTGGTGCCTTGTGGCAGCCCTTTGACTATAAAAGGAGGCCCATGGCATACTTGGAGAGGGATTCGCCTCTTCGAACCACGACTGACCACAGCTAGTTCGAGAGCTCAAGAACTCTCTGAAATACACCCACCAAAGCAGGACTAGGGTTTTACGCATCCTCGCGGCCCGAACCTGGGTAAACGATCCTTGTGCTAGTTACTAATCCTGCTCTTCTCGCAACCCTGCGCCCCGACAACCCTAGTAGGGATTCCTGTGATCCCATAGGTTTTGTTCCACACCGACATCTTTGGCGCGCCAAGTAGGGGAGCGCAATTGTGAGAATTTGGCCTAGTAGCTAGCCTAGCATTTCTTCATCGTCCTGGCTCCTGAGAAGAAGGCGGCCAGAAGAACGACGCCGGCGCGGTGACAGAAAAGCTAAGCCATTTAGAGCTTTGAGTTTTTCATTCTGTATATAAGGTTATCGTCCTCGGAGATTTTGCCTATGTGTGAGAAACCTGCACGCAAGGGGGCCCTCACGCGATTGGCAACACCCTTGTTTTGTTTCGAGTCCGCTCAACAGCTCAAGCGGCTGCGTCGAGAGTGGCTGGGTAGCCTTCCGCGCCTGGCAACGCTCCCGATTCTGACTCGAGTCAAGCTTAAGCAGTTCGAACAGCAGGCTAAGAAGCGGCAAGGTGGTTTGCCTGGCAGCAAGCACACCCAGCGGGCCAATGGGGATCCGTTCCCAAGACGCCGCCCTGGGTTTACGCGCCGGCAAACCTACACAGTTAACGTAGGGTGGACATACAAAGGAAATTCGAACAGGAAAAATAACGTGCATGATACTAAAAGTGTTGCAGAGTCATATTACATCAAATTGTTGATGCGGTTCTAACTAGAGATAGCAATTGTCTTGGTTGTGAACCTGCAGTGGCGATAAGAAACGGGGTGCCTAATCCCGGCGCCGGCCCTCCACCCTCAGAATTCCGCCGACGCGGCTGATGATGGGCTCGATGCGCTCCCTGAGTGGCGCGAGGTCAGTACCCTCCGGCAAGCTCTCCATTGCAGCGTCGAAGTCGAGGTCGGGGTACCAGTGTGCCACCTTGGTGAGAACCTTTGTCATGGCACCCTGGCAAAGCCTCCCGGACTCATCGGCCAACGAGGTCTCCCGGTTGGCGTGAAGCCGCTCCAAAGCACTGACAACCTTATCAAAGAATAGGGTCAGGCTGCAGTTGGCGCTCACGCTCCGCTCCGGGACATACCTCACGTCCGGCATCCCCATGATGGCCAGCTGCGCGGTGGCCTGGTTGGCGACGGTGGCAAGGCGGTCGAGCCAGCGGTTCTCGCCCTCCACGTGATCCGCGAAGTTGAGGTCCTCGTTCTTCCGCAACTTCTTCTCTGCCTCCAGCTCCTCGGCCAGGGTCCCCTCTCGGGTTCTGGCCTCCGACAAAGACTCTTCTCGAGACCCTCCAGCTTCAGCTTGAGGTCTTTGATGGAGTTGTTGGCCTCGGAGAGCTCCCCGGCCCTGCTGACGGCCGTGCCCTGCGCCTCCGTCAGGGCACTGTTGAGCGTATCCTTCTCCCGGGACAGCTTCAGGGCCTGCTCCTTCAGCTCGTCCCGCACCGCCTCCAGCTCCTTCATCCTGCCAGCGTGGACCTGGGTCTGGGCGTTGAGTGCCTCTTTGTGCCTCCGCTCCAGCTCACTGGACCACTGCAAGAAAGCCTCTCCACCTCTTCATCCTTGCCGCGAAGCGTGGCGGCGAGCTTCTCCTCGCGCGCGGCGAGGTCCTCCTCCTGGGAGTTCAGTGCGGCCTCGTGCTGGGTCCGGGCGGCCTCGGCGGCAGCGGCCAAGCCCTTCGCTGCCTCCTGGGCCTTCTCGATGTCGGCCAGCTTCATGGTGAGCTCCACATCGCGCTTGGCCAGCTCGCCCTGGGCAGACTTCAGCTCCCTGTGAGCCTTGCGGAACCAGTCCTGCGTCTCGGCAACGCGCTCCTGGAGGTCCGCCTCCGCTTTCTCCACCACCACCGTCCTGGACTCTGCTTTGTCCAGGCGGACATGGTGGAGCGCCTGGAGCTTCCGGAAGCTGGCGCCCATGGCGTGAAGGAGCTTCTCTTCCTGCAAGCCGTCGCCACCAACAATTGGCTCGTCAACGACTTCAAGCCCGGCAGCGGCGAGCACTTCGTCGTCGAACACCTCTCCCTCGACGAGTGTCCTAGTGCTCGACGCACCTGGAAGGTGGACGAACAAGTCGTCACTGACCCTCAGGTACTTGCCGGAGCCGGAAGCAGCAGAAGAGGAAGGCTGGTCGTCAGCTGCCTCCTCCTCCTCCTCGACAACGGCCCCGCCGGCCTCCCCGGCAGGCCCCTTGCCGGTCTCCTCAGCGGCGGCCTTGTCGGCCAACTCGGCGGGCCCCTTGGTGGCGTCCTCAGCAGCGCCCTTGGCGGACTCCTCCGCGGCGATCTTCTTGGCGTCCGCCTTGGCGGCTTTGGCGACGCCCTCGATGAAGGCGTCCACGTCCTCCGGGTTCACCAAGGAAGGATCTGGACACCAAAGAAGGGAGTGAGGCGAGGCCAGGATCAAGATCCAGAAAGAGAAAGGAACAGGGACGAACGGCGAATGACTTACCAGTGCCAGCACCAGGCTGGGAAACGGAGGTCCCCTCCCCGCCAACATTTGGCGTCGAGGCAAAGCCGCCGGCGCCCAAGTTCTCCTCCTCCTCCTCCATGTGCGTGGGCTCGGTGCTTGGCTCCCTTGCCGGGGACGCCCCTCGGGGCGGCGTGGTCGATGGGGGCGGCATATTGGGAGCAGCCCTCTGCGGCTCCTCCTCCTGCTGCTCTCCTCCTGCATACCCGGCAAGGTCAGCACCAAAGTGCCGTGCCCCTGACACATGTCGACGAGGGAAGAGTGATAAACTTACGCTGGGGGCTGTGCCGGGGGCTGCTGTCCGGGCTGCTCAACACCACCACTAGCGCCCTCGAAGTACCAGCCGGGGGCTGGCCACCCGCCGAGACCTTGGCCCTCTTCACTCTCTGGGCCAATATATGATATGCATCACACAATCTCAGATTCATCCAACCAACATAAAAGTACTTCTAAGATTGCCTCAAAGTTTCTACCGGAGAGTCAAGAACGTGTGCCAGCCCCTATGCATAGGTTCCCAATGTCACGAAACCCGCAAGTTGATCACCAAGACATACATCAAGTGATATCATAAAAGACACAATCCGATAAGAAAAATTCAAAGGGTAAACTAAAAACATCACAAAATAGTAGAAGGTAAAACATCATAAGATCCAACTACAATAGCAAAGCTCGGGATACATCAAGATCGTGCCATAGAGGGAACACGAGAGAGAACACGAGAGAGAGAGAGAGAGAGAGAGAGAGAGAGAGAGAGATCAAACACATAGCTACTAGTACATACCCTCAGCCCCGAGGGTGAACTACTCCCTCCTCGACATGGATAGCGCGGATGATGAAGATGGCCTCCGTGATGGGATCCCCTCCACAGGTGCCTAACAGGTCCCGATTGGTTTTTGGTGGCTACAGAGGCTTGCGGCGGCGGAACTCCCGATCTATCTTCTGTTCTGGAATTTTAGGGTACGTAGGTATATATGGGTGAAGGGAGTACGTCGGTGGAGCTATGGGGGTCCCATGAGGCAGGGGCGCACCCAGGGGGGAGGGCGCGCCCCCCACCCTCGTGAGCACCTCCCGTATCTTCTGACGTGGGGTCCAAGTCCATCAGGTGGGTTTCCTTCCAAAAATAACTTCTCCAGTTGATTTCGTTCCGCTTTTGACTCCGTCGATATTCCTTTTCCTCAAACACTGAAATAGGCATAAAACAACAAATCTGGGCTGGGCCTCCAGTTAATAGGTTAGTCCCAAAAATAATATAAAAGTGGATAATAAAGCCCAATATTGCCTAAAACAGTAGATAAAGTAGCATGGAGCAATCAAAAATTATAGATACGTTGGAGACGTATCATTGGGGTGCACCCCGGCGAAGCCCTCGCAAAGATGCGCGAAAAGGGCCATGCACGCCACCGCATTTGGACTAAAATCCAGGAGGCAGAAGCCAAAAGTATGCATGACGTCGCTGAAGAAATCGGAGAAGGGAGGAAAAGCCCGCAAGAAAAATAATCGACAAAGAAGGGGTACCGATTTGGGGCAGCCTCGGCGTAGTCGGTGGAGATGACGCGCGTAGCTGGGAGCCCCGAATTCTCCCCCCCCCCCTGTCTTCACACCCCACAGGGGCCAGAAGGAATCCCGAAGCTCGAGCACGTCAACCGTCAAGGGGAAGAATGCGGACTGCGTCCGCTGCACCGCCAACAAGACTCTCCCGTGACTCCATGGCTCCAGTCATTCTTGGCCACTCCCTTGCCCTTGGTGGATTTTTGCGCCATGGCGGCTGGGGGAGGAGGGCAGGACAGAGGGCAGCGGAAGCGCAACGGTGGCAAACAGGAATGAAGCTTGGAGAAGAAGGAAGGCGAGCGTAGGCTTTCGAGATTGGGACTACGCGAAGGGTAAAAGGAACAGTGTGCTCGCGGTTATCCCTTTTTATGGGGAAGCCACGGGTCGCGCTGCCCATTTACTATGATGTGACGCATGCGTGTGGAAACCGCCCCACGCATGTCGCCGACAACACAAGACACCCCTTCCACGACGGCCAAGGCTGCTGGTCGTGGGAAGCGCAGCACGCGAAATGTTTTACCGCGGTAAAAACCACCCTGCCTGCCAGCGCACCGTTTTTGGGCCTGGCCCAACAACGTGTCGCGCTTATGTGTGGCCCAAGCCCGGGGGCTCCTGTCGGTGTACAAAAAAGAGAGGTGCGCTTTTGTACCCCTATACCTGTGAACGGGCAGTCGGAGCCACGCCCACGGTCACACCGGGCAGAACAGGGGAGGTGAGCCAAGGTAAGACCGAAGCCCAAGATAATAAGAGCAACGCCAAGGCCAAGACCACAAAGAGCAGAGGGACGAAGCAGGTTCCCCCGGCAAGACCCTTGCCGGGGAAGCTCGCCCCACACCAACAGAGCGAGCCACCCTTGAGCCCACGGTCTCCAACATCACGTTGGGCCAGGGCTCGGGAGGCACCTCCGTGGTGGCATGCAGATCTCTGTGAAGACAAGGAACACTCAAGGTTAGATGGAGATTAGAAGACGACGACCCTCGACAAGGTCCTTGCCGAGGAAGGCCACCAAACCCCCAGCAAGGTCCTTGCCGGGGACGACAGCGTGCCACGGCAAGACCCTTGTCGTGCCACCCGGCAAGACCCTTGCCGGGCCACCTGGCAAGGCCCTCACCAAGGACACTAGCGAGGCCACCACCAAGCCCGCGCCAACCAAGTTTCCACCACCTCTCACATGCAGCTGCCATCCCGACCAGCTGGGCGGGCACCTGCGTGGCAACATGCAGCTCCTGTGCTAACTTCATCGAGCGCTCAAGTGGCGGCATGCAGATCTTTGTGAAGGCTCCGCCACTGAAGGCCACCTCGGCTGCCGCCGCTTACATGGCACCACATGCCTCATCGGCTAGGGTGCGTGTCAGCGAGGAGGAGCGGGCGACGGACGGGCGGGCCTCGCCCCGTCCCCAATAAAGCAAGGGACACTTAAGCTACGCATTAAATGCGTCTTGTCCTGTAATACGAGCGATAAGCTCAGGCATCAGGCGCTCTTCCACCTCTGTGTGCCAATCGTGGCAGCCCCTTTTGACTATAAAAGGAGGCCCATGGCATCTTGGAGAGGGATTCGCTCTTCGAACCATGCATCGACCACAGCTAGTTCGAGAGCTCAAGAACTCTCTGAAATACACCCACCAAAGCAGGACTAGGGTTTTACGCATCCTCGCGGCCCGAACCTGAGTAAACGATCCTTGTGCTGGTTACTAATCCTGCTCTTCTCGCAACCCTGTGTCCCGGCAACCGTAGTAGGGATTCCTGTGATCCCATAGGTGTTGTTCCACACCGACATTCGGCGAGCGTGTATTCTTCACAGAGTACAACCCCTATGACTCTGCTCGCATTAGGAAGAGGCATTTCTGGACTGCCAACCAGGCCAATTTCTATTCCTCAGTGTTGTTCAACAAAGACAAAGTCTTCGATCATGAGCACTGTTAAACTGTTGCACTGATATCTGTGATTGGAATGAAGAACTGTTGCACTATTAATCACATGGAATCTCTGTCGTGCTTCGTGCCAGTCCTTAGTGTTCTTCACGACGCTGGACTGTTAAACTGTTGCACTGATATCTGTGATTGGAACGAAGAACTCATTCTTCAATTTTATGCAACATTGCACATCACCGAAGACTCTGAAGATGTGAACTCCTGGGTGCTGGACTGGATGTCTGAAAACACTCACTATAAGGCACCAGCTACTGAATTGCTTCATGCTTTGCCTCTCAGTCCTCCCCATGAAGCTGCTCGTTGCGTCTACAGTGAGCTTGAGCTTACAGATCACTATATGCAAGTGCTGATGAAGCCATTGAAGCCAGGTCAGGCCCCAAGAACCAAATTCCTCGTGAAGGAATTGCTATATGTGCCTCGGACTGTCTATCGCATTCTGACGAAGACATTGAGTCCTATCAAGGGCCACGACTCGAATGAAGAAGAAGTCATTGGCATCATGAAGAATCTGCTTTTCAATATCATTCATGGTGTTCCCGTCAACTTCCATGATTTCTTCATGAGGACTCTGGCCAATGTCACAATGACACCGTTTGAGCTGAAGCCTTATGCACCATGGATTATGAGATTCATCAGAACAAGGTCTTCACTCAACTACAAAGCTGATACACTGAACCATTGCAGCTACTTGCCCCCGATTGAAGTCCTCAAACAGACATTTTCCTCAGCTGATGACAAGGGCAAGGCCACTGCTGTTATAGATGGCATTCGTCCATTGGATGGTCAATTTCGCAGGGCTGCATCTTACTCCACCAATGACGACTCTGCCACTCATGACTCTGTCGCCAACGCAACCAAGCAAAATCCTCAAGGCACAGCTCCCAGGGTGATGACTGATCGTGAGCTTCTCCTCGGTCTTCACCAGAAGGTTGATCGCAATCACAAATGGGCCAAGCGTCAGTTTGGTTCAATTATTCACAACATGATTGCTACCCACAATGCAGTGAAGAAAAACCATTACTACCTTAATGAAACCTTCAACCGCACCTGGGTTGTTCTGTCTCACATTTATAGCGAAGAAGATCTGAATGGGTCTCAAGGAAGATTTTGACTGGTCTGCTCCTCCACCGAAGGAATACAAGAAGGTCAAGGTTCCTTCCTTGGTGGCCAGCTCGTATTCTTCATCACGCGACACCGACGAGCATGAAGACTTGGACGACAGTGCGGCTGGCCCAACATCAACAAACTACCCCAACAACGCCGACGCTCCTTCATCAACTTGATATTCTTCAGGGGCGTTAGTCCTCATTTTCGATCCTTTTGGTCATTCGATGACAAAGGGGGAGAAATTTGAGTTAGTCTTCAAGCGGGTCTATCTTTATGGGCGTTTTTTGCTAAGTTACAACTCTCATTCTTCTGATGACTTTGCTGGATCGAGTTGTAAACTTAAACTCTATGGTGGCCTGATACTTTTGCTGTGATTTTCTGCATGCTTATTCCTCATTAATGTTAATGCACGCATGCTGAATTACATCAGTCACCATATTTCATCATACATTTCAAATTCTTCATATGTTATGTTAAATGCATGTATGAATTACAAGATATAGGGGGAGATCTCCATGATTCTACTCTTCAAGTGTGCATTGCTTCAAAAGCAAATTCCTCACTATGCACATCTTTAGGGGAGTTCTTCTATATCTTGCAATCAAATTCCTCAATATCAGTATTTACACTTCGTATGTTTATCCCCGTTGAAAACTTAACCTATATTGTCATCAATCACCAAAAGGGGGAGATTGTAAGTGCATCTAGTGCCCCTTAGTGATTTTGGTGTATTGAAGACTTATAGGTTAAGGGTCTAATGTGTTTATGAGTGTACACAGGACTATAAGTCTATGAGGAGTTTGATATTTACATACAAAGTCGACCCCTAAAAATGAAGTTCTTCGACTGAAGACTTTGGATTTCTGAAGACTTTCTGAAGACTTTGAAAGTGAAGAAATTGTGTGACCTTGAAGACTTGGTATACATTCGAGGAACATGAAGCGTGAAGACTTTTGTTTTCGTAGTTTCATTTTCTCTCTCTTGAGTCATAGGAAACACCGTACTCTTAAAGGGGGTAGAGGAAATACTACGGAAAATTTTCCATGTGATGCTCAACTCAAAATCCTACACCTACCAATCCCTTCGAGTGAAGCCATTGGAAATCTCATACAGTTCAGTCATATTCTTCAGTGACAGAGACGAAGTTCTTCTAGTCTCTGAGGAATTTGTTCTGACTGAGGAGTTAGGAATTCGCCAGTGCGGATTGCCTACACAGTGAGGAACATGATAGCCCTGAGGAGATTGAGCCTCAAATATTCGACCGTTGATGTGCTACGCGCCAGCTGTCCTAAAATATCTACCCACCTGACGGTCATATCATTGAAGGGCATTTATGTCTTATCATGTCGAGCTACTCCCTAGGCTATAAATAGCCGCCCCCTACAACCACTAGCTGGTTGGCTGCTCCGAGAGAAACTAACACTTGTCAATTGAGGGCATCCCATCCTCCGAGGACTTTGAGTGAAAATCATCAAGTGAGGAAAACTCAAACCCAAACACCTACAAACCCAAAGTGATTGAGCATCACTGAAGAGATTGATCTTGCGTGGATCCGACGCTTGTTACCTTTGAAGATTGTGCTTCTTCCAGACGGTTAGGCGTCATGCTCTAGAGCATCCAAGAGGAATTGTGGATCGCCGAGTGACCGAGTTTGCGAAGGTTTGGAAGTCACCTGAAGACTTACCACGAGTGATTGGGCGAGGTCTGTGTGACCTTAGCTCAAGGAGAATATGGTGAGGACTGTGTGTTCGGGACTGTGTGTCCTCAGGTTTAAATACCTAGCCGCTCCAACCAGATGTACAACTGAGACGGCAATTGGAACTATTCTACCAAATCATTGTCTTCACCAAGCTTACTGGTTCTATTTCCTCAAGTCTTTCATTTCCTCATTACTGTGTTGTGCGCTTGTTCATATCTGTGTTTGAAGACTTTGACTGAAGACTTTCTCAACTTCCTTAGTTCAATTTCTTCAGTCTGTTTGTCTTCATCCTGTGCTATCCTGTGATTACGCTTTCTGTACTCTGTGCTTGTCTTCATTTCATCATGATGACTATGCTTGTATTCCGTATGTTTACTTTTGAGTACTTATTCCGCTGCTAGTAGTTATTCACTATGGAATTTCCTCACCCGCAAATTCCTCAATGAAGAATTCATAAAAAACGCCTATTCACCCCCCCCCCTCTAGTCGATATAATGCACTTTCACCGCGGCGACCACTCCTGGTCACCTTGACGGACATGACCTAAATCTGTCGTCAGACCGCATCCAGGAGATAGCTCATGTAACCCCTCTGGCTTTAAATCCAGAGCACACTGTGGCATCCAAGTATCGGAGGCTCGACCCCACCACGGAGGCCACAGCCTCCCCGGCGTTGGAGCCGCACATGGACTTAACCTCACACAATATCTGTTTCACCGGAATTCCGGACTAGTCTCTGGTTATAAGTTCCAAACCAGGTGAGCCCGCGGAAGCCGAACTTGATCGTTTATCGGTCTTCGAATTCAGCACCGCAGACATCTTCCAACACTCGCCCTTGGGCGATGTGCTAAATTTGTTGAGAAATCTGTCCTTGGACTCCCAGCCGAATTATGTCCGGTTCGAACTGGAGGCTGATGATGAAGGAGAATTTCAAATCCCACCCACCACCCACTTCATAGCCACTGTCGAAGACTTAACTGACGCGCTTGACTATGACTCTGAAGACATTGACGGTATGGACGACGATTCCGGAGACGAGGAGGCTCAAAATCTGCCGTTCACTGGACAATGGATGACCACTTCCTCATATGACGTCTACATGGTAGATACGCTAAAAAATAATAGCGGCGATGACAAGGAAAACCCAGCAAAGGAGGGCCCTCCTAAAACACAGCCAAAGCGCCGGCGTCAGCGGCGCCGCTCTAAATCCCGTCGCAGCCGGGACAACAACACCGGCACAGGAGACGATAACACTCCGGATGGTGCCGAAGACACAGAAGAGCCCGATGAACAAACTGCCGTACAAGACCATCGGGAAGATGGGCAAGTCAGCCCTGACAAACAGGCAATGGAAGAAGACACGGAGGATGGCAGTTACCATCCGCCCTCCGAGGAGGAGGCAAGCCTCGGCAACGACGACTTCATCGTGCCTGAGGAGCCTCTGGAGCAGGAGCGCTTTAAGCGCCAGCTAATAGCCACTGCAAGGAGCCTGAAAAAGAAACAGCAGCAGCTTCAAGCTGACCAAGATCTGCTCGTCGACAGATGGACTGATGTCCTGGCAGCCGAAGAATACGGCCTCGCATAATTCGCCAAGAGTTACCCAAAGCGAAGGTTGCTATCTCAATTCAACGAAGAGGCGTCGGAGCCCATACCTCCCTCGCGTAACGCGGCCGACCGAACACTATGCAGTCCGGGCAGTACGGCGGATCGACCCCCTCGTAGTCGGGATAGAGCGGCAATTCAAGCCGAACAGCCCGCCCCGCCGCCACGGAAAAATAGAGACAAAACAGTCCGGGGTCATACATACGACCTCCGGCAGACCCTAGATAGTAGAGCAGGACATACCCGATCGATTTATGGATCGCGAGGACGTCCCTTGACACGAGATGATGGCTGCCTATTCGTACGTGACAAGCCCAGTCACACCCGAGCCGATAACCGCAGGCGAACTCCATCGGAGCTACGGCGCAACGTGGTCAAATATAGAGGCGCCGCACACCCTCTCTGCTTCACGGATGAAGTAATGGACCACGAATTCCCCGAAGGGTTCAAACCCATGAATATTGAATCATACGACGGGACAACTAATCCCGCGGTATGGATCGAGGACTTTATCCTCCACATCCACATGGCCCGGGGAGATGACCTCCGCGCTATCAAGTACCTCCCGCTAAAGCTTAAAGGTCCAGCTCGGCACTGGTTAAATAGCCTGACCGAAAATTGTATTGGCAGCTGGGAGGACTTGGAAGAGGCCTTCCTCGATAACTTCCAAGGTACATATGTTCGGCCGCCAGACGCCGATGACTTAAGTCACATAGTTCAACAGCCCGGGGAGTCAGCCAGGAAGTTCTGAACTAGGTTCCTAACTAAAAAAAACCAGATCGTCGACTGTCCGGATGCCGAAGCCTTAGCGGCTTTTAAACATAGCATCCGTGATGAATGGCTCGCCCGCCACATCGGCCAAGAAAAGCCAAAATCTATGGAAGCCCTCACGACACTCATGACCTGCTTTTGCGTGGGTGAGGACAGTTGGTTGGCCCACAGCAAAAACACAACTAGCGAGGCAGGCCCATCCAAGGTTAAGAACAACAATGGCAAGCTCTGACGTAATAGACACAAACACCGAAGCAATGGTGATAATACCAATGACACTATAGTCAACGCCAGATTCAGTGGCTCCAAGTCCAACCAGCGGAAGAAACCCTACAAGAAAAACAATCAGGAACCATCCAGCCTGGACCGCATACTCGATCGCCCGTGCCAGATACACGGCACCCCAGAAAAACCAGCCAATCATACCAACAGAGACTGTTGGGTTTTGAAATAGGCCGGCAAATTAAATGCCGAGAACAGGGAAAAGGGATCACAAAGCAAGGACGACGACGAGGAGTGTCAGTGTCAAAACCGGCGGATCTCGGGAAGTGGGTCCTGAACTGTGCGTCTAAGGCGGATGGTAACAGGAGGCGGGGGACACGATGTTTACCCAGGTTCAGGCCCTCTCGATGGAGGTAATACCCTACTTCCTGCTTGATTGATCTTGATGATATGAGTATTACAAGAGTTGATCTACCACGAGATCGTAGAGGCTAAACCCTAGAAGCTAGCCTATGGTATGATTGTTGTTGTCCTACGGACTAAACCCTCCAGTTTATATAGACACCGGAGCGGGATAGGGTTACCCAGAGTCGGTTACAAGGGAGGAGATCTACATATCCGTATTGCCAAGCTTGCCTTCCACGCCAAGGAGAGTCCCATCCGGACACAGGACAAAGTCTTCAAACTTGTATCTTCATAGTCCAACAGTCCGGCTAAAGTATATAGTCCGGCCATCCGAGGACCCCCTAATTCAGGACTCCCTCAGTAGCCCCTGAACCAGGCTTCAATGACGATGAGTCCGGCGCGCAGATTTGTCTTCAGCATTGCAAGGCGGGTTCTTCCTCCGAATACTCCATAGAATATCTGGAACACAAGGATAGTGTCCGGCTCTGCAAAACAAGTTCCACATACCACCGTAGAGACAATAATATTTCCACAAATCTAATCTGCTGACACGTTTGGCAGCATGACATCATACCACGGCCCGGTCATTATTCGAACCGTTTTTCTCAACCAGCTATTGCACGTATTGCGAGGCGGTTTTCTCGGCACGTCTTGTCGAAGCAGAGACTGTGTCCCCTTATCACGGGATTCTCATCAATATGGATGTGGGTAACCCAACCGCGCCATCAATTACGGCGCTTGGGGAATAAGCGAGTCTTACTAGGCAGGTGGGGAGGCGCATAGTTTCCTCTGCCCCTATAAAGGGACAAGGATTCCTCTTTTTACCCACGCCTTCTTCCTCCTTGCTCATCCATTCTTGCGCACTCGAGCTCCGGCACCCAAGTTCGTGTTTTTTCCCTCAAACCACTCCAAGCATGTCCGGAGCGGGAGGCAAGTGGATGGTCTCCTCTGTCATGGAGGAGAACATCACAAAGCTACGGGGAGCCAGTTATCTGGCCGCGGACATCGCACACCGGCTGCTAGATGCGGGGCAGATCATCCCTACGCCCGAACCCCATGAGAGGATGGTTTTCCTTACCCACTTCATCCGCGGACTGGGATTTACCCTCCACCCGTTTGTCCGCGGGCTCATGTTCTACTACGGGCTGGATTTTCACGATCTGGCCCCCAATTTCATCCTCAACATCTCGGCGTTTATCGTCATGTGAGAGGCCTTCCTCCGCATCAGGCCCCACTTCGGCTTGTGGCTGAAGACCTTCAATGTTAAACCGAAGGTGGTGGTCGGCCAGCAAGCGAAGTGCGGAGGCGCCATGGTGGGCAAAATGCCTAATGTCACCTGGCTCGAAGGCTCCTATGTGGAGACCATAAAGGGGTGGCAATCGGGGTGGTTCTACATCACCGAGTCGCGCGACACCAACTGGGTGGCGGCACCCGAATTCCGATCCGGAATCCCCACACGGCTCACCTCCTAGAAAGAGAAGGGCCTGTCCTGGGGTTCATTGGTGGAGCTGACCGGACTCCAGAAATGCATCAGAAACATGATGAGCAAGAAAATAAAGCTTGTCAACATGGTCCAGGTGATGCTCTTCCGCCGGATCCTCCCGTGTCAACGAGGGGCATTCAATTTGAGGGAGTTCAACCCGGCCGAGCACCAGATGCTGCGAGAGCTCTTCGACACGATGCACAAGGACGTCTGGAAGGTGCTGTTCAAGGGGGCCGAGGTACCTCCTCCCCTTACCGAGGACCGCAGACTTAGCGCAAAGCGCCATGCCAATCCGGTAAGTTTTTTACATCTCACAGGACGTTTATTTCCCCAGTTTAATCATGTGCGGAATCTA
This sequence comes from Aegilops bicornis, assembly GCA_021605145.1. Taxonomy (NCBI): domain Eukaryota; kingdom Viridiplantae; phylum Streptophyta; class Magnoliopsida; order Poales; family Poaceae; genus Aegilops; species Aegilops bicornis. Next base: position 1,495,598 of record JAHIAL010000018.1, on the reverse strand, counting down.
AGCTTCCATGCTATTAAGAGGACTGGGTAGAGACAGCGGAGCAGATCGATTGCCCAGCCCCCTGCCTGAGGACCCAGCAGATGCTCTCCTAACAGAGATTTGGTTCTGGCGCCTTATGAGGTGCCGGTGAAGAAGGCCAAGAAGAAGGCCACGGGGACCCGAAACGGTCTCCGGCGCAAGGTTATATCGGACTCATCGTCCGAAAACTCCGAGGCGCATTCCTCCCATGAAAACGAGGAGGAGGAAGAGGAAAGTTCTCCCCCCCCCCCGGCAGGGGGAGACAAGAAAAGGAAGGTTGCCCCAACCGGGGAGGCCGAAGGGTCCAAGAAGGGAAGGACCCTCCTGCCGGACTACTCCACAACGGCCGCCTACAGCGACGACGAGTGGCTGCCTAGGGACAAGCCCCTGGCGAAGTCGTAAGTATCCGGATACCACAGTAATTCATGGTATGTTTTATTCCACTGCTTCTTATCACGCCGAACATGATTATGCAGTCCGTCCCGAGCCCGTATCGACGCATCTTCGTCGGATGGTTCTTTGGACCCGTCGGATATGAATAGCGATTCACTTCCGACCGCCTCCACCCCTCGCCCTACGGACAACGGGCACCCAGCCGAGGGGAGGTAGTCCTGGAGGCGCCTCGAGGCGACATTCCGGACCCTGGGCATAAAGGGAGCAAGACTCCCATGCGCTCCAAATTCGGCTTCCAGCCGAACACTGCGCCGGAACCTCCAGTGGTTCCGGACTCCGGCAGGCGACCCCCTGTTAAGAGGGGCAAGCCGCCCGTGCCGGTGGCCTCTGTCCATCCAGAGGCACCGGACAACTTGCTGGAAGCGCTTCGCGGCGCTTCCATCGACGAAGAGCACCGCACTATCATGAGTGCGGTGATCGAGAAGGTTCAGTCCGCCAAAAGCGGACTAACAAAAGCTTGTGCCAGCCTCCTAACAGGCTTTCAGGTAAGTAATCAACTTATAGGAAAATATTACCGCATAGACAGTAGACCCTGATGCTCTGTTTGGCGTCCGCGAAGAAAGGCCGAATAGAGGATCAAATAATGACGCAGGAGTCTAATCAGAATATGTCTATGTGCATATGCAGGCTTCACTGCTGGCCGCTGCCGCACTTACTGCGGAGGTCGCCGCACTGAAGCAGGACCTTGAGCGGTCTAAGGAAGAGCTCGGCCTTACCAAGAGGCAGCTCGAATAGAACAAAGGTAAGCGATACCCTGTCTATATATTAAAAAAATTGGTTGTAAAATAATAGGATCATCATGAATTTGCCAGGGGCCACGACCGAAGTGGCGACCCTGAAGAAGGCGATGTCCGAGGCCGAAGACAAAGCGGCCAAGGAGCGCATCGAGCGAGAAAAGCAAGAAGCCCGGGTAGGCGAGGTGCAGCAAGAGCCTGTGCTCTCTCCCAAAAACACGAGTCCTTGGAGCTTGACTCTAAGACGCCAGAGTCCGAGCCATGGAAGGCCCTCGAAAGTGCACAAAACGCCAAGGCTGAAGCCCACAAGGCCCTCCAGGAGAATGAGGCGGTTTAGAAGATAGCAGCGGGTAAGGCATTCATTATGCAAAGCAAGCATGTGAAGGAAACTTTCCTTTTACTTACCCGAGTTCGGAGCTCTCCAGAGCTGTTCACAGATCTTCCCCGCAGCAGTGTTGGATGCTTTGCGGAGTTTTACCGGGCTGAGGAGGGAGCTCGACGGAGAAGTTGTTCTGGTCTCGATTATCTTTGGGACCGAACACCCAATGCCCTTGAGCGACCAGCTAAAGCAACCGGGTCGAGCTCTGCATAGGCGGCCGAACAGGCCATGAAGGGTCTTATAGTCCGGATGTGGCTGGCGATCCTCACTCGACAGCTACTTCGGTCTAGTGAGGCGGATTGTGAATGCTCGCCCACGGCTTGAAGTCATAAAGCGTCTGTCTGCATCGAGGGTGCGCGCAGGGCTTTGCCCGGTGAAGGTGCACTGGTAAGCTGGACGCCCGTAAAGCTGGTGAAGGAGGGCCGCCGGAAGGCAAGGAGCATCGCCACCCCAAAATGTATTATGACAGTGTCCTGATGGGTTCCCGCCTTGTGGCGGAGGAATGTGCTAAAGATATATTATTTGAATGAACGTACTCATGTGATCCTCTAATGTGAAACGAGTTCATTTGCGCTATGCAACGCTTGTTAATTTAAAATATTACCTTCTGTGCGGCCATTTGTGAAATCTGAGGGTTGGCCAGTCGTCGGCTTTTGCCCCCATGTAACTAGTACTTGGGTGTTCGGGATAAATCTGAACACTCTTTATCCCAATTTTTGGTCCTTCGAGGGAGGTGTTCAGCACAACAAACCAGGCAATCGAACTATAAGGCTTTATCACTCTCACTTAGCCATAGAAGTCTACAATTTTAAATTTTGGCGAAGCCCCTAGTATTCGGAAGGCCGAATTTGGGGCGCTATATACGCCTAAGTCGGGCAAGGCCGACTCCTCGCCCGAAGCGGAAAAAGTCTTTAAGGACTTGAGACCTCTCGAACAGCGACCAGCTCTCGCCTTATCATGACAGTCAGTTTTCGGCTTTCTCTACTGAGGTGCTCGTCCGGAAGAACCGGGACACAATCGCAGTAGTTCTCCCAGCGCTACCTTAGCCGATTTTGCGGAACGTAAGGTACCAAAACATGGGAGCCGGGCAAACCCAACTATTGACCCAAGACATGATTCGGAGCTGATGCATATAATGCTATAAGTTCGGGGTGCCGCCTTTGTCCGAAAGTGTTCAGACTTATCACGTCGTATTATGGGGTATCTTTGAAGCCTGGCGTCGGGTCGTACAGAATGTATGGGTGCAAGTTGTAAATAAATGCAGACAAGAAAAAGAAGGGTAATGCAATAATAGACTAATGCTATTCATTGTTATTTAAATAATACGTCAAGCGTCATCGATACAAGTAGTGCGATAAACAAAAAATAGGACTATTTGATGTGTCCTATCCAAGGGTAAGCTGCGTATGGGTATTTAAAATGGGTACTTCGATTGTTATCGAGAGACCACACGGGATTCCCTTGTACGCCTTAGCTTCTTGCGCCCTTGGTTGTTCCTTCCGTAGAGTGTGTCCGGCAATCGGGCTGCCGGAAAGGGCTTCCAGAGGGTAAGGTCCTGAAAGTGAGGAAATGATAAAGGTATACAGCCCCTGGGGCAGTTAAGCCGCATTGTGGGACGTGCCCTGGTCGTGCCCCCGCCTATGCCCATGGTATTTTTAGTGCGTAATTATGTACGCGCGGCACAGATTTCGTCGCTTGACTGGGACTAGGACGGGGGCCGAATTGCTAGGCAAGCTCTGAACGTGCCAGGCGATCCTGTTGTAGATTACTCCGGACTCGCTTGAAGGTGTCCATGGGCTTTATCGCCGAATTGGCGGTTTGCCTTAAAAGGCTGCTTTGTGCCTCAGCTGCGAGGCCGCAGTGAGCTCCTCCGTGCGGAGCGAGCGTTCTGTGTTTCCATTGACTATTATAACCCCACGAGGTCCTGGCATTTTGAGCTTGAGGTATGCATAATGCGGTACCTCATTGAATCTGGCAAATGCGGTTCGCTCGAGTAAGGCGTGATAGCCACTTGAACAGGACGATATCAAGATTAACTCCTCGGTTCGGAAGTTGTCCGGAGATCCGAAGACCAGTTCCAGTGTGATTGAGCCCGTGCAATGGGCCTCTACACTAGGATGACACCTTTAAAGGTGGTTTTAGTGGGTTTGATCCTCGAGGGTCTATACCCATTTTGCACACTGTATCCTGATAGAGCAGGTTCAGGCTGTTGCCGCCGTCCATAAGGACTCAAGTGAGGTGAAATCCGTCGATGATGGGGTCAAGGACCAATGCGGCAGATCCGCCATGTCAGATACTAGTGGGGTCGTCCCTGCGATCGAAGGTGATCGGACAAGATGACCATGGGTTGAACTTTGGGGCGACTGGCTCCATCGCATAGATGTCCCTTAGTGCACCCTTCCGTTCCCTCTTGGGAATGTGGGTTGTGTATATCATGTTCACCGTTTTCACTTGTGGGGAACCTCTTACGTCCTCCCGTGCTTGGCGGCCGGGCTCCTCCTCGTCGCCGCTTATGCAGCCCCTTGCCCTTGTTTTCGGCGCTCAGTTTGCCGGGTTCGCTTGAACACCCAGCATTCTCTGCTGGTGTGATTGGCTGGCTTGTCGGGGTGCCGTGAATTTGACACGAGAGATCGAGTATGCGGTCCAAACTAGACGGGCCCGAGTACTTCTTTTGAATGGCTTTTTCCACGACCGGATTTAGAGCCACCGAATCCGGCATTGATCGTCAGATTCGGCGGTATCGCCGTTGTTGCGGCTTTGTGTCTGCTATTTACGTGGTCTGCCATTAATATCTTTGGTATCTGAAGTGCCATGATTCCTTGATGTGTTGTTGCTGCGATCCAGCCAGCTATCCTCTCCCGTGCAAAAGCGGGTCATGAGTGTCATGAGGGCTGCCATAGACTTCGGCTTCTCCTGGCCGAGGTGCCGGGCGAGCCACTCATCACGGATGTTATGCTTAAATGCCACTAAGGCCTCTGCATCCGAACAGTCGACAATTTGGTTTTTCTTAGTTAGGAACCGTGTCTGTAATTGCTGGCCGATTCCCCGGGTCAGCCGAAAGTTATATGGCTCAAGTCATCAAGATCCGTGGTCGCACATAAGTGCCACGGAAGTTGTCAAGGAATGCATCTTCCAAATCCTCCCAATCGCTAACGGAGTCTGCTGGCAAGCTATTTAGCCAATGCCGAGCTGGTCCTTTGAGTTTTAGTGGGAGGTACTTGATGGCATGTAGATCATCACCGCGAGCCATGTGGATGTGGAGGAGGAAATCCTTGATCCATACCGCGGGATCTGTTGTACCATCATATGATTCAATATTTACGGGTTTAAAACCCTCTGGGAATTCATGATCCATTACTTCGTCAGTGAAGCATAGGGGGTGTGCGGCGCATCTGTGCTGAGGTATATCACGACGCAGTTCATATGAGTCTTGTCTGCTGTATTTGGCCCGGCCAGATTTACTTTTAGTGTATCCGGCGTGACGGTCATCGTCCCGCATTGGTGCGCGCCCCCGTGATCCGTAGATCGATCTTGCCTGTTTTGCCTTGTTTTCCAATACGTCTCGTAGGTCCCGCGTGTTGCCCCGGGCCTTGGTATTTTTGTTTGAGTGGTGGCGGGGTGCAGGCTGAACTTCAGGCTGAAATGCCTCTCTGTCTCGGCCACGAGGTGGCCGATCAGCCGCATCGTACGCTGGTGATGTAGGTTTCAATGCTTCCTCCTCGAGTCGGGGTAGCAACCTGCGCTTTGGGTAACTCTTGGAGGGGCGTTCGAGTTCGTATTCCTCGGCCGCAAGGACTTGATCCATCCGTCTGCTTAGCAAATCTTGATCAGCTCGAAGCTGTTGTTGCTTTTTCTTCAGGCTATTTATTGTGGCTATAAGCCAGCGCTTGAAGCGCTCCTGCTCGACGGGATCCTCAGGCACGATAAATTCTTCATCGCCGAGGCTCACCTCGTCTTTGGAGAGAGGCATGTAATTGTCATCCTCCGTTTCTCCATCTGCTTCCTGTTCTGGAGGGCTAGCTTGTTCCTCCTCCCGCTCTAATTCTGGCTGGAGGGGATTGTCGTCGTCTTCGGCACTATCCGGAGTGTTATTGTCTTTTGTGCCGGTATCACTACTTTTGCTATGGCGGGACTTAGAGCGGCGCCACCGACGCCGATGCTTGGGTTGCTTCTTGAGGGGTCATCCTCCGCCGCCTTATCGCCATTGCCTTCTTTGGAGGTATCCACCATGTATATATCATATGATGAGGTGGCGGTCCAGGCGCCACAATGGCGGTGGTTCCTGTTCGTCTCTCGCATCGTCATCCATACCGTCGATGTCTTCGGAGTCGAAGTCGAGCATGTTTGTTAAATCGTCGACAATGGCTACTAAGTGGGTGGTGGGTGAGGAGCGAATTTCATCGTCGTCTGCATCCCATTCTAGCCGGACATAGTTCGGCCAAGGTTCTCCTGACAAGGAGAGGGACCTTAATGAATTTAGCACATCGCCAAAAGGAGAGTGCTGAAAGATATCCACGGAGGTAAACTCCATGATCGATGCCCATTTGGATTCGATAGGCACGGACGCAGGAGGCTCAGAGCCCGTGGCCGGGGACGAATCCAATGGTTCAGCAACACGGCTCTCGTAAGGGGTGAAGTCAGTATTTGGCTCTATCGCCATTGAGAGTGCAGCCTCCATGGCGGGGTCTATCCACCCGTCCTTGGATGGCGCAATTTGCTCCGGATTGAGGGTCGGAGTAGTTGCAGGTGCGATCTCCCGAACGTTGTCCAATGGCAGAGTTACGTCATGCTCGTCGTGATTGTGCGGCGCACCCGACATGGGTTCGAATCCGTCGAAGATCAAGTCTTCACGGATATCGGCAGTATAGTTCAAGTTTCCGAACCTGACCTGATGGCCAGGGGCGTAGCTCTCGATCTGCTCCAGATGGCTAAGCGAGTTGGCCCGCAGTGCGAAGCCGCGGAATACGAAGATCTGTCCGTGGAGGAAAACCTCACCCTCGATCGCATCGTTGCCGAGGATTGAAGGAGCCATCAAGCCTTACGGTGACGGCACAGTGGAACTCTCAATGAAAGCACCAATGTCGGTGTCAAAACCGGCGGATCTCGGGTAGGGGGTCCCGAACTGTGCATCTAAGGCAGATGGTAACAGGAGGCGGGGGACACAATGTTTACCTGTGTTCGGGCCCTCTAGATGGAGGGAATACCCTACTTCCTGCTTGATTGATCTTGATGATATGAGTATTCCAAGAGTTGATCTACCACGAGATCGTAGAGGCTAAACCCTAGAAGCTAGCCTATGGTATGATTGTTGTTGTCCTACGGACTAAACCCTCCGGTTTATATAGACACCGGAGGGGGCTAGGGTTACACGGAGTCGGTTACAAGGGAGGAGATCTACATATCCGTATTGCCAAGCTTGCCTTCCACGCCAAGGAGAGTCCCATCCGGACACGGGACAAAGTCTTCAATCTTGTATCCTCATAGTCCAACAGTCTGGCTAAAGTATATAGTCCGGCCATCCGAGGACCCCCTAATCCAGGACTCCCTCAAGGAGCCCTGGCAACCGAACACAGGGGGACAGAAGAAGTTTCCCCGTCAAGTCAAAACGGTGAACATGATATAAGCTACACACATCCCCAAGAGGGAGCGCAAGCGCGCACTAAGGGACGTTTATGCGATAGAGCCAGTCGCCCCAAAATTCAACCCATGGTCATCACACCCGATCACTTTTGATTATAGGGATCATCCGACCAGTATCTGGCATGGCGGATCAGCCGCGCTAATCCTGGACCCAATAATTGATGGATTCCACCTATTGAGTCCTCATGGACGGTGGTAGCAGCCTCAATCTGCTCTATCAAGACATAGTGCGCAAAATGGGCATTAATCCATCAAGGATCAATCCAACGAAGACTACCTTCAAAGGAGTCATACCAGGTGTAGAGGCCCGCTGTACGGGCTCAATCACACTAGAGGTTGTCTTTGGATCCCCCGACAACTTCCGAAGCAAGGATTTAATCTTTGGCATCGTCCCATTCCGCAGTGGTTATCACGCACTGCTCGGACGGACAGCATTCGCTCGGTTCAATGCGGTGCCGCACTATGCTTATCTTAAGCTTAAAATGCCCGGTCCAGGTGGCGTCATAACGATCAACGGAAACACAAAACGCTCCATCCGTACAGAGGAGCACACGCCGCCCTCGCAGCAGAAGCACAGAGCGGCCTTCTCAAGCAGAACCGTAATCCGGCTGCCGAGCCGCTAGACATTGTAAAGAGGGTCCGGACTACACTGCACCAGGCCAGCGTGGCTCATCAAGAGCTCGACTAGCAATTTGGCCTCCGTCCCAGCCCCGATCAGGTAGTGGCATTCGTACCACGCATGCATTATTACGCACTAGAAATCCCATGGGCATCGACGGAGGCACAACTAGCTTGTGATCCACAGTTCGGCTCGACCGATCCCGGACATACATATATTGTCACTATTTCCTTTTCCCTTCTTCAGGTTTATTTTGCATAACCCTTCTTGGACCACCCGACTACTAGTCCTGTCAAAGGATAAAAACACCAGGATGGCAAGAAGCACAGACGTATAGGGGAAGTTCTAGAGGTCCGATTAACGGCTACTCTACCTGTTGTCAGGACCCATACGCAGCTCGCCTTTGGTCATGGCATGTTAAAAAGCCGGTTGCTTATCGCACCATTTGTATCAATGTGCTTTGGACGATTAGCCCAATTATAATGGAAACAGTTCGTGGCTCAAGTTTAAGGGCCCAAGATATTACCTCTGCTTTCTCTCTATTTTCCTTTAAATAACTTATCTTCTAGCACCCGTACACTTTGGTACGTTTTATATTTTGCCAGGGGCTCCCAGGCGCCCCACAATACGGCAACAAAGTCCGGACACTTTTATAGTATAGTTCGGCACCCTGAATTTAGCATTATATGCATTGGCTCCAAATCATGTCTTTGGTCAATAGTTGGGTTGCCCGGCTCCTGTGCTTGCTACGTTCCGCTATATCAACTAAGGTAGCAAAGGGAGAACTATGCGATTGTGCCCTGGTTTATCCAACGGAGCACCTCGAGAGAAAGCCGAAACCCGATCATGATGCAGCAAGAGCCGGTCAGCTGTTCGGAGGTTACAAATCGTTGGAGATTTCTCCCGCATTACGGAAGGACCGGTACTTCCCGATCAGGCGCCCATAGCACACTGGATCGAAAACTAGGGGTTGCGCCTATGTTTTATTGTAAAACTCCTATTGCTAAGTGAGGGCGTTTAAGCCGCATAGTCTGATTGTTCGTTCGTTCACAGGCTAAACAACTCCTTCAAGGACCATACAATTGGATCAAGATAGTTTAGGTTCCATCTCGAACACCCCCTGCATTACCTACGTAAAGGTAAGACGACGATCGCCAACCCTCAGATTCCATAAAACACGGCCTCACAGGAGGAAAAAATTAAAACATAACAAAAAATATATTACAAACTGACTTTGTTTCATCATACAAGGCAAAGACCACACGAATGTATTCATTTGAAAATAATGTCATGCCCACACTGCGTTGCCACAATGCGAGACCCTTCTAGGACATCCGCAAAATAGCGCTCAGATGTGCGGTGCTCCTTGCCCTCTAGCGGCCCCCTGGCTAGCTCTACGGCGTTCATCTTGTTGGGGAACGTAGTAATTTCAAAAAAATTCCTACGCACACGCAAGATCATGGTGATGCATAGCAATGAGAGGAGAGTGTGTCCACGCACCTCAGAGACCGAAAAGCGAAGCGTTATGACAACGCGTTGTTGATGTAGTCGACGCGTCTTCACGATCCGAACGATCCAAGTACGAACGACGGCACCTCCATGTTCAAAGACACGCTCAGCTCGATGACGATCCCGGACTCAGATCCAGCAGGTGTCGGGGATGAGTTCCACAAGACGACGGCGTGTGACGATGATGATGCTCTATCGGTGAGGCTTCGCCCTAAACTCCGCGACGATATGACCGAGGTGGAATATGGTGGAGGGGGGGCACCGCACAGCTAAGGAACGATCCGTAGATCAACTTGTGTGTTCTAGGGTGCCCCCGCCTCAGATATATAAAGGAGCAAGGGGGGTGTGGCCGGCCCTAGGAGGAGGCGCGCCGGAGGAGTCCTACTCCCACCGGGAGTAGGACTCCCCCCCTTTTCCTAGTTGGAATAGGACTTGGGGGGAGGGAAAGAGGAAAGGGGGGCGCCCCCCCCCCTTCCTTGTCCTATTCGGACTAGGGGGAGGGGCGGCCTGCCTGGCCGGCCCTCCTCTTCTCCCTCATGGCCCACTAAGGCCCATTAGCCCCGGGAGGTTCAGTAACCAGGTGTTCCTAAAATCCGATTTCACCCGGAACTATTCAAGTCCAAACATAGGCTTCCAATATATCAATCTTTATGTCTCGACCATTTCGAGACTCCTCGTCATGTCCGTGATCACATCCGGGACTCGAACAAACTTTGGTACATCAAAACTCATAAAAGCTGCCATCGTAACGTTAAGCGTATGCGGACCCTCACGGGTTCGAGAACTATGTAGACATGACCTAGAACTATTTTCGGTCAATAACCAATAGTGGAACCTGGATGTTCATATTGGTTCCTACATTTTCTACGAAGATCTTTATCGGTCAAACCGCATAACAACAACATCGTTGTTCCCTTTGTCATCGGTATGTTACTTGCCCGAGATTCGATCGTCGGTATCCAATACCTAGTTCAATCTCGTTACCGGCAAGTCTCTTTACTCGGTCCGTAATACATCATTTCATAACTAACTCATTAGTTACAATGCTTGCAAGGCTTAGGTGATGAGTATTACCGAGAAGGCCAGAAGATACCTCTCCGACAATCGGAGTGACAAAACCTAATCTCTAATTATGCCAACTCAACATATACTTTTGGAGACACACAGCAGAGTACCTTTATAATCACCCGATTCTGTTGTGACGTTTGGCAGCACACAAAGTGTTCCTCCGTAAACGGAGTTGCGTAATCTCATAGTTGCGGGAACTTTTGTATAAGTCATGAAGAAAGCAATAGCAACATACTAAGCGATCAAGTGCTAAGCTAACGGAATGGGTCAAGTCAATCACATCATTCTCCTAATGATGTGATCCCATTAATCAAATGACAACTCATGTCTATGGTTAGGAAACATAACCATCTTCGATTAACGAGCTAGTCAAGTAGAGGCATACTAGTGACACTCTGTTTGTCTATGTATTCACACATGTATTATGTTTCCGGTTAATACAATTCTAGCATGAATAATAAACATTTATCACGATATAAGGAAATAAATAATAACTTTATTATTGCCTCTCGGGCATATTTCCTTCAGTCTCCCACTTGCACTAGAGTCAATAATCTAGATTACACAGTGATGATTCTAACACCCATGGAGTCTTGGTGCTGATCATGTTTTGCTTTCGTGAGAGAGGCTTAGTCAACAGATGCGCAACATTCAGATCTGTATGTATCTTGCAAATCTCTATGTCTCCCACTTGGACTTGGTCGAATGGAATTGAAGCGTCTCTTGATGTGCTTGGTCCTCTTGTGAAATCTGGATTCCTTTGATAAGGCAATTGCACCAGTATTGTCACAGAAGATCTTTATTGGTCCCGATGCACTAGGTATAACACCTAGATCGGAAATGAACTCCTTCATCCAGACTCCTTCATTTGTCGCTTCGAAGCAGCTATGTACTCCGCTTCATATGTAGATCCCGCCACGACGCTTTGTTTAGAACTGCACCAACTTACAGCTCCACCGTTTAATAAAAATACGATCCGGTTTGCGATTTAGAATCGTCTGGATCAGTGTCAAACTTGCATCGACGTAACCCTTACGACAAGCTCTTTGTCACCTCCATAAGCGAAACATCTCCTTAGTCCTTTTCAGGTATTTCAGGATATTCTTGACCGCTGTCCGATTGATCCACTCTGGATTACTTTGGTACCTCTGCTAAGTTAATAGCAAAGGCACACATCGTGTCCGGTACACAGACATTGCATACATGATAGAGCCTATGGCTGAAGCATAGGGAACTCCTTTCATTTTCTCTCTATCTTCTGCAGTGGTCGGGCATTGAGTCTTGACTCAATCTTACACCTTGTAATACAGGCAAGAACCCTTTCTCTGCCTAATCCATATTGAACTTTTTCAAGACTTTATCAAGGTATGTGCATTGTGAAAGTCCAATCAAGCGTCTTGATCTATATCTATAGATCTTGATGCCCAATATGTAAGCGACTTCACCGAGGTCCTTCATTGAAAAACTTTTATTCAAGTATCCTTTTATGCTATCCAGAAATTCTATATCATTTCCAATCAACAATATGTCGTCCACATATAATATTAGAAATGCTACAGAGCTCCCACTCACTTTCTTGTAAATACAGGCTTCTCCAAAAGTCTCAGTATAAAACCATATGCTTTGATCACACTATCAAAGCGTTTATTCCAACTCCGAGAGGCTTGCACCAGATCATAGATTGATCGTTGGAGCTTGCACACTTTGTTAGCTCCCTTAGGATCGACAAAACCTTCCGGTTGCATCATATACAACTCTTCTTCCAGAAATACATTCGTAAATGCAGTTTTGACATCCATCCGCCATATTTCATAATCATAAAATGCGTGATTGCTAACATGATTCGGACAGACTTAAGCATCGCTACTGGTGAGAAGGTCTCATCGTAGTCAACTCCTTGAACTTGTTGAAAACCTTTTTGCAACAAGTCGAGCTTTGTAAACATAACATTACCGTCGTGTCGGTCTTCTTCTTGAAAATCCATTTATTCTCTATTGCTTGCCGACCATCGGGCAAGTCAACCAAAATCCACACTTTGTTCTCATACATGGATCCCATCTCAGATTTCATGGCTTCAAGCCATTTTATGGAATCTGGGCTCACCATCGCTTCTTCATAGTTAGTATGTTCACCATGATCTAGTAGCATGACTTCCGAATAGGATTACCGTACCACTACGGTGTGGATTTTATTCTGGTTGATCTACGGGTTCAAGAACAACTTGATCTAAAGTTTCATGATCATCATCATTAACTTCCTCACTAATCGGTATAGATGTCACGAGAACCGATTTACGTGATAAACTACTTTCCAATAAGGGAGCTGGTACTGTTACCTCATCAAGTTCTACTTTCCTCCCACTCACTTCTTTCGAGAGAAACTCCTTCTCTAGAAAGGATCCATTCTTGGCAATGAATGTCTTGCCTTCGGATCTGTGATAGAAGGTATACACAATTGTCTCCTTTGGGTATCCTATGAAGACACATTTTTCCGATTTGGTTTCAAGCTTATCAGGTTGAAGCTTTTTCACATAAGCATCGCAAACCCAAACTTTCAGAAACGACAACTTTGGTTTCTTGCCAAACCATAGTTCATAAGGTGTCGTCTCAACGGATTTTGATGGTGCCCTATTTAACGTGAATGCAGCCGTCTCTAAAGCATAACCCCAAAAGCGATAGCGGTAAATCGGTAAGAGACATCATAGATCGCACCATATCTAGTAAAGTACGATTCTGACGTTCGGACACACCATTACGCTTGTGGTGTTCGGGTGGCGTGAGTTGCGTAAACTATTCCGCATTGTTTCAAATGTAGAACAAACTTGTAACTCAAATATTCTCCTCCACGATCAGATCGTAGAAACTTTATTTTCTTGTTACGATGATTTTCAACTTCACTCTGAAATTCTTTGAACTTTTCAAATGTTTCAGATTTATGCTTCATTAAGTAGATATACCGTATTCGCTTAAATCATCTATGAAGGTGAGAAAATAACGATATCCGCTTAATGCAGCTTCAACATTCATTGGACCACATACATCTGTATGTATGATTTCCAACAAATCTGTTGCGCTCTTCATACAACCGGAGAACGGTGTTTTAGTCATCTTGCCCATGAGGCACGGTTATAAGTACCAAGTGATTCATAATCGAGTGGTTCCAAAAGTCCATCTGTATGGAGTTTCTTCATGCGCTTTACACCGATATGACCTAAACGGCAGTGCCACAAATAAGTTGCACTATCATTATCAACTTTGCATCTTTTGGTTTCGACATTATGAATATGTGTATCACTCTTTGTCGAGATTCAATAAAAATAGACCACTCTTCAAGGGTGCATGACCATAAAAGATATTACTCATATAAATAGAACAACCATTATTCTCCGATTTAAATGAATAACCGTCTCGCATTAAACAAGATCCAGATATAATGTTCATGCTCAACGCTGGCACCAAATAACAATTATTTAGGTCTAAAACTAATCCGAAGGTAGATGTAGAGGTAGCGTGCCGATAGCGATCACATTGACTTTGGATCCGCTTTCCCACGCGCATCGTCACCTCGTCCTTTGCCCGATTGCTCGCTTATTCCGTAGTCCACATTTCGAGTTGCAAATATTAGCAACAGTAACCAGATTATCAAATACCCAAAAAGCTCTGCGAGCTCTAGTAAGGTACACATCAATAACATGTATATCACATATACCTTTGTTCACCTTGCCATCCTTCTTATCCGCCAAATACTTGGGGCAGTTCCGCTTCCGATGACCAGCTTGCTTGCGGTAGAAGCACTCGGTTTGTGCTTAGGTCCAGACTTGGATTTCTTTTCTTGAGCAGCAACTTGCTTGCTGTTCTTCTTAACGTTCCCCTTCTTCTTTCCTTTGCCCTTTTCTTGAAACTAGTGGTCTTGTTGACCATCAACACTTGATGCTCCTTCTTGATTTCTACCTCCGCAGCTTTTAGCATTGCGAAGAGCTCGGGAAGTGTCTTGTTCATCCCTTGCATATTATAGTTCATCACGAAGCTCTTGTAGATTGGTGGAAGTGATTGGAGAATTACATCAATGACACTATCATCAGGAAGATTAACTCCCGGTTGAATCAAGTGATTATTATACCCAGACATTTTGAGTATATGCTCAACGACGTAACTATTCTCCTCCATCTTGTAGCTATAGAACTTCTTGGAGACTTCATATCTCTCAATCCGGGCATTTTCTTGAAATATTAACTTCAACTCTGGAACATCTCATATGCTCCATGACGTTCAAAACGTCGTTGAAGACTCGGTTCTAAGCCGTAAAGCATGGCACAACGAACTATAGAGTAGTCATCGGCTTTGCTCGCAGACGTTCACAACTTCGGCGTTGCTCCTGCAACAGGCCTGGCACCAGCGGTGCTTCGGGGCGTAATTCTTACGTGCAGCAATGAGGATAATCCTCAAGTTCTGCACTCCGGTCCGTGTAATTGCTACCATCATCTTTCAACTTTGCTTTCTCAAGGAACGCATTAAAATTCAACGGAACAACAAAGACGAGCCATCTATCTACAACAAACATATATAAGCAAAATACTATCAGGTGCTAAGTTCATGATAATTTTAAGTTCAATTAATCATATTATTTAAGAACTCCCACTTAGACAGACATCTCTCTAGACATCTAAGTGAACACGTAATCCAAATCAACTAAACCATAACCGATCATCACGTGAGATGGAGTAGTTTTCAATGGTGAACATCACTATGTTGATCATATCTACTATATGATTCACGCTCGACCTTTCGGTCTCCGTGTTCGAGGCCATATCTGCATATGCTAGGCTCGTCATGTTTAACTGAGTATTCTGTGTGTGCAAAACTGGCTTGCACCCGTTGTAGATGGACGTGAGCTTATCACACCCGATCATCACGTGGTGTCTTGGCACCTCTGAACTTTGGCAACGGTGCATACTCGGAGAACACTTCTTGATAATTTTAGTGAGAGATCATCCTAAAATGCTACCGTCAATCAAAGCAAGATAAGATGCATAAAGGATAAACATCACATGCAATCAATATAAGTGATATGATATGGCCATCATCATCTTGTGCTTGTGATCTCCATCTCCGAAGCACCATCATGATCACCATCGTCACCGGTACGGCACCTTGATCTCCATCGTAGCATCGTTGTCGTCTCGCCAACAATTGCTTCTCGACTATCGCTACCGCTTAGTGATAAGGTAAAGCAATTACATGGCGTTGCATTTCATACAATAAGCGACAACCATATGGCTCTTGCCGATTGCGATAACTTCGGTTACAAAACATGATCATCTCATACAATAAAATATAGCATCACGTCTTGACCATATCACATCACAACATGCCCTGCAAAAACAAGTTAGACGTCCTCTACTTTGTTGTTGCAAGTTTTATGTGGCTGCTACGGGCTGAGAAAGAACCGTTCTTATCTACGCATCAAAACCACAACGATAGTTTGTCAAGTTAGTGCTGTTTTAACCTTCGCAAGGACCGGGCGTAGCCACACTCGGTTCAACTAAAGTGAGAGAGACAGACACCTGCCAGTCACCTTTAAGCAACGAGTGCTCGCAGCGGTGAAACCAGTCTCGCGTAAGCGTCTGGCGTAATGTTGGTCCGGCGCTTCATCTCACAATACCACCGAACCAAAGTATGACATGCTGGTAAGCAGTATGACTTGTATCGCCCACAACTCACTTTGTGTTCTACCGTGCATATAACATCAATGCATAAAACCTGGCTCGGATGCCTTTGTTGTGGAACGTAGTAATTTCAAAAATTCCTACGCTGCGCAAGATCATGGTGATGCATAGCAACGAGAGGGGAGAGTGTGTCCACGTACCCTCGTGGGACCGAAAGCGGAAGCGTTATGACAACGCTGTTGATGTAGTAAATGACGTCTTCACGATCCGACCGATCCAAGTACCGAGCGTCACGGCACCTCCGTGTTCAGCACACGCTCAGCTTCGATGGCGATCCCGGACTCCGATCCGGCGGTGTCGAGGATGAGTTCCGTCAAAGACGACAGCGGCATGGTGACGATGATGATGCTCTACCGTGAGCAGGCTTCGCCTAAACTCCGCGACGATATGACCCGAGGTGGAATATGGTGGAGGGGCACCGCACACAGCTAAGGAACGATCCGTAGATCAACTTGTGTGTTCTAGGGTGCCCCCTGCCCTGTATATAAAGGAGCAAGGGGGTGTGGCGGCCCTAGGGGAGGCGGCGCTGAGGAGTCCTACTCCCACCGAGTAGGACTCCCCCCCTTTCCTAGTTGGAATAGGACTTGGGGAGGAAAGAGGAAGGGGCGCCCCCCCCCTCCTTGTCCTATTCGGACTAGGGGAGGGCGCGCAGCCTGCCCCTGCCGGCCCTCCTCTTCTCCCTCATGGCCCACTAAGGCCCATTAGCCCCGGAGGTTAAGGTAACCCCTTGTTCCTAAGAAAATCCCGATTTCACACGAAACTATTCAAGTCCAAACATAGGCTTCCAATATATCAATCTTTATGTCTCGACCATTTCGAGACTCCTCGTCATGTCCGTGATCACATCAGGGACTCAACAAACTTTGGTACATCAAAACTCATAAAGCTGTCATCGTAGCGTTAAGCGTGCGGACCCTACGGGTTCGAGAACTATGTAGACATGACCTAGAACTATTCTCGGTCAATAACCAATAGTGGAACCTGGATGTTCATATTGGTTCCTACATTTTCTCTGAAGATCTTTATCGGTCAAACCGCATAACAACATCGTTGTTCCCTTTGTCATCGGTATGTTACTTGCTAGAGATTCGATCGCTTCGGTATCCAATACCTAGTTCAATCTCGATATCTTAGGCAAGTCTCTTTACTCGTTCCGTAATACATCATTTCATAACTAAATCATTAGTTACAATGCTTGCAAAGCTTAGGTGATGAGTATTACCGAGAAGGCCCAGAGATACCTCTCAGAGCAATCGGAGTGACAAAACCTAATCTCAATTATGCCAACTCAACATATACTTTTGGAGACACATGTAGAGTACCTTTATAATCACCCGATTCACGTTGTGGCGTTTGGCAGCACACAAAGTGTTCCTCCGATGGCAGGAGTTGCATAATCTCATAGTTGCAGGAACTTTGTATAAGTCATGAAGAAAGCAATAGCAACATACTAAACAATCAAGTGCTAAGCTAACGGAATGGGTCAAGTCAATCACATCATTCTCCTAATGATGTGATCCCGTTAATCAAATGACAACTCATGTCTATGGTTAGGAAACATAACCATCTTCGATTAACGAGCTAGTCAAGTAGAGGCATACTAGTGACACTCTGTTTGTCTATGTATTCACACATGTATTATGTTTCCGGTTAATACAATTCTAGCATGAATAATAAACATTTATCATGATATAAGGAAATAAATAATAACTTTATTATTGCCTCTAGGGCATATTTCCTTCACATCTTCGCCCACCACATCTTGCAACGAGCGAAGGCCATACGAGCACCTTCAATACAGGCCGATCGCTTGACGATATCCAGCCGAGGACAGGCATTCACCATCCACCTCACGAGTCCGAAGTAGCTGCCTGGCATAGCTTCGGCTGGCCATAGCCGGATTATCAAATCCTTCATGGCTAGTTCGCCACTCCTATGCAGCTTCACCAGCTGTTTCAACTGATCGGTGAAGGGCATGGGATGCTCTGGCACAAGATATTTCGACCAGAATAGCTTCTCCGTGGGACTCCCCTCTTCGGCTCGAAAGAACTCCGCGGCTTCGGACACACTTCGTGGCAGATCAGCAAAAGCCCCTGGAAAACTCCGAATCCAGGTTAGTAAAAGATACTTCCTCTTCGCATATCTGCTTTGTATCTTGAATGCCTTACCGCCGCCGCAATCTTCCTCGCCTCCTGGATCTCTTGGAGGCATACACAGGCCTAGATTAAGGGCCGTCTCCGTGTTTCTGCCGAGCCTTGAGAGTTCGACTTTGTGGCGCCCGATTCAATCGCATACACTAATCATGCACGCAAATGTGTACGATCAAGATCGAGGACTCACGGGAAGATATCACAACACAACTCTACAAATAAAATAAGTCATACAAGCATCATAATACAAGCGAGGGCCTCGAGGGCTCGAATACAAGTGCTCGATCATAGACGAAGTCGTGGAAGCAACAATATCTGAGTACGGACATAAGTTAAACAAGTTGCCATAAGATGGCTAGCACAAAGCGGGATACAGATCGAAGAGGAGCAGGCCTCCTGCACGGGATCCTCCTAGGTTACTCTGAGTCGTCCGACTGCTGCGTAGTAGTAGGCACCTCCAGGTAGTAGTCGTCATCGACGGTGGCGTGCAGCTCACAGGCTCCATAGTGCAGTTGCAGCAATCGAGTAGAGGTAGGGGGAAAAGGGGGAACAAGGCAACCGTGAGTACTCATCCAAAGTACTACTTAAAGCAAGGAGCTACACTACATATGCATGGATATATGTGTAAAGGGCCATATCGGTGGACTGAGCTGCAGAGTCTTAGGAATAAGAGGGGATAGCTAGTCTTAACGAAGACTACGCTCGGACACCTTGTCTTGCAACAGAAGAAGAGGACAAAGCTGAAGTCCTCCAAGTTACATCACATAGCAATAATCCGACCCGGCGATCCCCTGCTCATATCCCTTAGCGAGAGCGACCAGAGTTTTTATCTGGCACTTGGAAGGGTGTGTTTTATCAAGTATCCAGTTATAGT
This sequence comes from Aegilops bicornis, assembly GCA_021605145.1. Lineage (NCBI taxonomy): Eukaryota > Viridiplantae > Streptophyta > Magnoliopsida > Poales > Poaceae > Aegilops > Aegilops bicornis. The sequence continues at coordinate 1,476,429 of JAHIAL010000018.1, read as the reverse complement.
TGTCATAATCTCAAGGTACAACTCCAAGTCGATCACATTCACCGAAGATCACGGCTATCCGAATAGATTAACTTCCTGCAGGGGTGCACCATCTTACCAAAGACGCTTGATCCCATTTGGCGGACACACTTTCTGGGTCATGCCCGCCGCGGAAGATCAACACGTCGCAGCCCCACCTAGGCACAACAGAGAGGCCAACACGCCGGTCTAATCCTAAGCCGCCATAGGGTGCAGGCCCATCGCCTGAAAGCACACACTGACGCTATGTGACGCAGCCGAAGCAGACCTAGCCCATCAGCGTTCCAGTCCAATCCGCGCAGCCGCTCGTCATTGACGTCTGAAGTGCCAATTCGATACCACGACGCCGGATACCCATAACTACTCCGCGTAGATGGTTAGTGCGTATAAGCTCGTAGCCAACCCGGATCAAATACCAAGACCTCGTTAGAGGCGTGTTAAGTAAATCATGACGCCGATTGAGAGGCCAGGCCCACCTCTCTCCTAGGCGGTCTCAACCCGCCACATTGCCAGCCTCCGCCTCAAGATCCACTCATGGTGCTCCATCACCGACCCGACTTTAGTCTCCACATGTATCATGTATAAATATATAGTATATACCCGTGATCAACTCCCAGTGATCACGGCCCGATAGTATAGCAGCGGAGACGGACAAGAATGTAGGGCCACAGATGAAAGTACTAGCATCCTATACTAAGCATATAGGATTGCGTGTAAGGTAACAACTTGAAGTTACAAGGACAAAGCTATGCGCGGCAGTATAGGAGTATCTCAAAACAAGTAACATGCTATACTACTCTAATGCAAGCGATGTAGATAAGAGTAAGCGATATCTGGTGATCAAGGGGGGCTTGCCTGGTTGCTCGCAAGAGAGAGGTCGCCAACACTGTAGGTCGAACTGCCACCGCAGGCCGGGCCTCGTAGTCTCTGGGAGAGAAGAGGGAAGAAACAATGAATACCAAGTAAACAGATGCATATCGATGCATGACATGCCAAGAAGCGATGCTAGGCGTGCCCTAACGTGGTATGAGGGTCTTGGTTAGGGGAAGAACATCCGGAAAGTAATCCGGTGTTTTGGGTTTTCGAGAGGGAAGGCGGAGGGGAAAAGTTGCAGGTTCGATAGGTTAGGGGTGTGTGGCGAGACGAGCAAGCTGCGTATCCGGGATTCGCCTCGTCGCTCGAGCAACTTTCATGTTGAAAATATTTTAATCCGAGTTACGGATTAAAAGATATGATTTTAAAAGATTTTAATAATTTACGGAATTTAATTAATTATTTAATTAATTGAAAATGTATTTATGATGTCGACATGATGTCATCGACGTCGGCAATCGGCGAGGTTGACTAAGTCAACCACGACATGTGAGACCGTTAGTCATACTCGCTAACTAATTAACTTAATTAATTTTAATTAGCGATGAGTTAATTAGGTTAATTAGTCATTAGGTTTAATTAATCGAGGATTAATTAATTACTTAATTAATTAATTAATTAATTAGTTTTTATTCATTTTATTTAATTTTATGTAATTTTTCATTTTCCTTTTTATTTTTAAAAAGCGTCACGTAGGCGGGGCCCCATGTCGCTGTCGGTGGGGGTGGACGGCCACCTCTGCCGAGTCAACAGAGCGAGGGGGCCTCGGGCCCATCGATCGATGCCCAAAGGGGCCCCAGTGTATACGTGGGGGCTGTGGTTGGCAGGCTACCAAGTGAGGCGTCGAACATCACGGACTTGTTCTCGTGGCACAACGGGCGCGGGTAGCTGTTAGGGAAGGGGAGAGGACGGCGGTCTGGCTGGGGTAGATGGGGTCACGACCCGGCCGAACGGAAGGCCATGCGAAGCGGCGGAGGCGGCGAGGAGGTTCGGCCTCCGTCAAAAGCTAATGGCCGGGAGGGGGTCACACAAGGCCGAGCCACACTGCTCGGCTCAGGACTGCCTCGATCACCGGGGGCCGGCGACGGGATCCACGGCGGAGGGGGCTTCAGTGCAGGCGGAGGGCGCCGCTCGGGCGAGGAGGAGAGGAGGCGGGAACGGCAGGCTGCTGGCGGGCGTGGTCACATGATGGTCACAGGAGGAGGGCGGCCGGAGCCCGGCGACGGGGCCTCTGGCGGCTGCTCGGGAGGGGAGAGAGGATCGAGGGGGTGAGGGCGAAGCTCACAGGGGGCCGTGGGGTCTATGACGGCGGCTCGGTGGAGCTCGGAGGCGACCGGCGAGGAGGGAGTCGGGGAGGCGGCCGGCGTCAGAAGAGGACCGGTGTAGCGAGGGGTGGTCGGGACGACCATGGTGAGCAGTGGTCACAGTGGGGCGACGGGGAGAGGGGGGTCCGAGGCGAGGGGTGCAGGGGGCGGAGGCGCCGTGTCGGCGGGGGGGTCGCTGCGGCGAGCGAGGGATCGGCTGATCCAAGATCAAGTGTAGGGAGGAAAGGGATCGGGGAGGGGGGGAGTGAGCTAGGGTTCCACCACGGGGGCGGGGAGTGGATAAGGGGCGGCCGGTTGGGCTGCCCATGGCGTCTTGGCCGATCGGGCTGTGTGGGGGTGGCTGCCCAGTTGGGGTTTCCTCCCCACATCTCTTTCGCTTTTATTTTATTTTTTTTCTTTTCTTCTTTTCTGTTTTAGCTTATTTAAAATAACAAAACACTTTACAAAATTTTATGCACCCCACCATAATTAGGTTTGTTATTTTAGACAACCCCCGAACATTTTAGTTTTAGATTTTGAAAACTTTTATCGTTTGCTTTTGTTTTGAATTTGTTTTAGACCGGGTTCGAATCAACGTGAGTTTAGTCACAGTAACCGAGGTGATCACTGTTGCTTAATCATCCGGGTGTTACAAATCTCCTCCACTACAAGAAATCTCGTCCCGAGATTTAAGCGGTGGAGTAAGGGGGGGGGGGATTAGGTTGCGAAATTCTAACGGGTCTTGTTGGTCTTGGTTACTCTTCTCGAGGAGGTCGATCCATTAAGTTGATCTTCTCAAGGTCATCATGACGATGTCGGCATCCTTCCTTCGGGATCTTCAACGTATTTACGAATAGGTAACGGGGTAGATCGGAAACGACAGAATGCTATAAGGGTAATAACCTGAGATTAACCCATGAATGAGCATGTGAGTACCTCTCGAGTTGAACAAATAGAACACAGCGAGAGTAAAGTTGGAAGGTCCAACAAGAAGTTTCAAGCAACCAGTGCAATCGCTCAACGCCTAGCCATAAGGTGAAAGGGGTTTCAAGCAGCGGAATAATTATTGTTTCCGATACCAGAATAGATCAACAGGCAAGTGGCCCGTGAATTACATACAAAGTCAAGCACGAGGAATAACTTTGACATCAGGTTGTACAGGAGAGTCAGGTTACGGTCCTGTGGAACTGTGGGTTATGGGCCCACCATGTGGGTTAAAAGTAGAAAGGGGGTTGACATCTTGTACGATCACGATAGCAAGGCATGTCAGAGGGTAGCCTATCAGTTATGTCGGCAACAACATCGATACCAAGGGCGAGGGACGAAGAGAACCATTTTCACGCTTTCGTTGAACGAGGCGGGCCAATAGGCAAGGTTCTCGTCCATCGGTGGCTACCGGAATGTCATCAACAATAGTAACAGTGGTCTTATCGACAGAATTGTACAGAGGTGTTTACAAAATCGATGACTTATCAACGCTTAGATCATATAAACCTCAAGAAGGTTAAACAAAACAATGGAAAGGAAAAATGTGATATCGGATTAAATGAACAATGGAAATGAAAAATGTGTTTAAACACATAATTCAGGGGTATATCCTTCCCAAGGACAAGCAGCGCATGATATGCATGAAAGGATATAATGTAGAAAACCCTTTAGGTAAGGGAGAGAATAGTCATGACATTACCCATACAACGGTGTTTGGATAGTTGTGCAAGAAACATTTAGCACTGGGCTTCAAATGTTCTTGTTAAAATTTGGAGTACCACAAACATGCTTAGTGATAGCATTGGCATGGTCTTTAAGCAAAGATCAGACTTTGGATGCACAAAGGATCCATCGGGATAAACTTATTAAACAAGGCATTCAATTTCCTCATGGACAAATGGTTAACCTTGTTAAAAAGGAAACTATAACACTTGGTCCTCCGGTCGGTGTGCATGACATCACCATCTTGGGTCATATGAGGATCAATGTTATAACTCTTGGAAAATGTTCCAACCATCATATTTGGACCGAGAGATTCAGATCTGATTGGTGTCAGGGTGCCTCGAGACTTAGGATGCCTGAGAAGAGAAGGTGCAACGCAAATTGATGAGATGACATTGTAAGATTCTCGGGGAAATGAACTATGAAGTGATTTCCGTTAACAAGAGTCCATCATTAACCCAAGGAGAGGACAAGGAGGTGTCTGGTGAACTCAATGGCAATTCACCGAGATTCCCAAAAGATGGATTTCCACAATTAAGTGAACAAGGAGATAACATTTGTCAGATCAAATGATATAAGGAAGTATGCTCGAGGAAAACATACACAATTAAACATTGGTTGGAAGGTGCGCCCAATGGGTTGGGTTGCACGACCAATGTCAGAATGGTGATTCAATAATCGATAGCCTAAGAATGAACTTTCGACCATTAACTTCAAAGAATAGGGTTGCTAGAAGGAAAGAATCCAAACAGCACCGTTCACTTGTTGAAATTAACACGGGGACCAAGAAAGAATGGTGATGGTGAGAAGTATTTATATGTCAAGAATTCTCAAGAGGTGGAACAAATCTCGAGAACATTCTTGACATAAAGGATGGTAATACTCCAAGGTAAAGGAGAACAATTGGTCGGATAGCAAGGAACTCAAGGTATAACACCAAACATGAACAAGCTTGTGTTGGTGGGCAGGCAATAACATGGTTGATGATAATACAATTCATCGAGGGCAAGGATGGTATTTCTCATCATGAATTCAATTGATATCCTGGATGAGCTCAGAATGTTGATGATCACGACACCTTTGTCACGAGAGTTCATGAAGATGTAATCGATCGGCGGCCATTTACATCAAGTCAAAGTAATGATGAAGTGAAAGGTCATTGGAACCAAGGGTACGACACAAACTTCGAAACCAAGCTTGTTGTTCAAAGGCGTAAATGATATGACGATGAGGATCGGCGTAAGGTTAGTTCATCGTCGAAAATTGTGCTCCGAGAAGAAGGACCAGGTATACCGATTAAAATCGGACGACAAGGATATAGCCAAACAGGTTAGGAATGGCGGATCGGTTACAAACTTCGTACTTAAAGAAGATTATCAAGTAATCGTTGAGCCGTAGTGCAGACTTCGGTTCGATTATGTCGATGTCTTTGAGTGTTTAATAACTCAGAGCCCGCGAAAAATTGGAATCAGTGGGAAGGTAGCACTTGATGAAGAACTCATAAAAAGTTATGCAGTTCCATGATAATCTCGAGATACCCGGGGGTAATACTCGATGACATATCAAAGTAGAGGTTGGGCCGAAATTATTGCTCTCTGATGAGACAAGTGCTAAAATTTGCACGAGAAATGGTATTTAAAAGAGAACATGGTCGGAACCACGATTGCAAGAGGCGGATCCACGATATAAGATGAACTTATACCAAAGGAATAATTAATTTAAGAGAAGCTTTAATGATAAGATCTACATCGTGTCCATGGGCATGGACACAAGTTCAAGGTCGACTCCACTTCTCCAATGCATAACCTTTCATTCACTTCTCACGTTCGATGAAGTTGCAGTGTTGAAAATTTTATCTGGCGAAGCACCAGAAGAGTATGATTCGTGAAAACTTCGGGTTCACACGGTTTAGTGAAGGCATATGTTCAACCCATAGGGCTTCTTGGAATCATATACCGTAATCTTTAGAAATAATTAACTCAAGCTGGAAGGCGAGCATGGTTGAGAAGGCGAGAGGATACAATTTACCAAAGGCATTATGTATCGGAGGAAAGGCTCACAAGGTTTTTGAATATGAAGGGCGTTGTCGGATAAAATCCAACAAAGGATCCGATGGTCCACAAAGGGATCCGACGTGAGCATCGTTACTCAACTAGAGGTAGAAGAATGCAAGGAGATCAAACTATAGAAACAATGACTAACTCAATTGTCAAATGCAAAGGAATTATGATTCCCAAATCAAGGGATCGAAGCAATGCTACGATTAGGGATGGATAAGTTGAATAGCCTTAGGGTACAATCAACGATAATTGGATTGGTCGAGAACCAATTCCGAGATAAAAGAATGGCAGCTCAGCCCGGAAAAGGTAATTTATAAGGATCAATGATGATTGCGGGTATTCCAGAAACATATTGAGTCAACAGACTCAAAATGATAATGACAAGGAATGTCAATATGACTACGAGACTTATGGGATTAACCATAATGCAAGCAAGCAAGAATTTCAAGAGCCAAAGGCTCCAGAGGATTTTCGGAAGATAGAATAGTATTTTGAAGACTTACGTGAAACACATGAACAAGCGGGGTTGAGCGGATACTCGACAAGTGCGAGGATTTATTTGAAGGGGTATTCATGTGGCAAAGAACTGCTAGGCAAAAGAGGCACAAAGTATTCTCGGAACAATAGGGAAAACTTGAGGTATCTTGTAATAACAAGATCAATGGGGGATGATCGTATGAATGGCAAGTGTAAGTAGTTATCCATGCAGATTTATCGATTGATGGTCAGGAATAGCAAAAGTGATGGGCACAAAGTCTCGAGAGAACATTAGAGAGTATCTTGGAATCTTACGATTAGCGAGGCGATCATACGAAGTGAGGGGCTCTCCGGGAAAGTACTTGCGAGAACCTAAAGTTAGTTTTGTTTTAGCAAATTCATTTAACCCGAATAGAAGAGAGTTCAGAGTCCCAAGAGTAAAGGTCGAGGAGTAAAGATCCTAGTACCACCCGATGGCGGCGTGGGCCCGTGAAGGCACACAGCCAAGTTAGTAAAAGTTTTGCAATGTCTAGACTCGACTTGGCCAAGGAGTGTGGAAGGGGATTCCTACAAGCGATCGGCTCGATACCAACTTGTGACGCCCCGATTCAATCGTACACTAATCATGCACGCAAATGTGTACGATCAAGATCGAGACTCACGGAAGATATCACAACACAACTCTACAAATAAAATAAGTCATACAAGCATCATAATACAAGCCGGGGCCTCGAGGGCTCGAATACAAGTGCTCGATCATAGACGAAGTCGCCAGAAGCTAAACAATATCTGAGTACGCATATAAGTTAAACAAGTTGCCATAAGATGGCTAGCACAAAGCGGGATACTGAGATCGAAGAGGAGCAGGCCTCCTGCACAGGATCCTCCTAGGTTACTCCTGGTCGTCGTGAGGCTGCGTAGTAGTAGGCACCTCCAGTAATAGTGGTCATCGACGGTGGCGTCGCTCTGGGCTCCATAGTCTGGTTGCGACAATCGAGTAGAGGTAGGGGAAAAGGGGAACAAGGCAACCGTGAGTACTCATCCAAAGTACTACAAGCAAGGAGCTACACTACATATGCATGGATATATGTGTAAAAGGGCCATATCAGTGGGTGAATCGCAGAGTGCGGAATAAGAGGGGATAGCTAGTCTTAACGAAGACTAAACCACGGACACTGTCTTGCAACAGACAGAAGAGGACAAACGGAAGTCCTCCAAGTAACATCACATAGCAATAATCCTACCCGGCGATCCCCTGCTCATATCCCTGAGCGAGAGCGACCACCGGTTGTATCTGGCACTTGGAAGGGTGTGTTTTATCAAGTATCGGTTCTAGTTGTCATAAGCTCAAGGTACAACTCCAAGTCGCCCTGTTACCGAAGATCACGGCTATCAAGAATAGATTAACTTCCCTGCAGGGTGCACCATCTTACCCAAAGACGCTGATCCCATTTGGCCGGACACACTTTCCGGTCATGCCCGCCGCGGAAGATCAACACGTCGCAGCCCCACCTAGGCACAACAGAGAGGCCAACACGCCGGCCTAATCCTAAGCGCCAGCAGGGTTCGGGCCCATCGCCTGAGCACACAAGACGCATGCGTTAACGTCTGTGGCCGGAAGCGGACCTAGCCCATCAGCGTTCAGTCCAATCCGGCGCCATTCCGTCGTGACGCTCTGGCATTTCGGTGATACCACGGCGCCGGGATACCCATAACTACTCCAGCGTAGATGGTTAGTGCGTATAAGCTCATGTAGCCAACCCAGATCAAATACCAAGACCTCAAGAAGGCGTGTTAAGTAATCATGAACGCCGATCAGGCCAGGCAGCCCACCTCTCTCCTAGGCGGTCTCAACTCGGCTGTCGCTCGCCTCAAGATCCACTCGCGGGTGCTCCATCACCGATCCGACTTTAGTCTCCACATGTATCATGTATAAATATATAGTATATACCCGTGATCAACTCCAGAGTGATCGCGGCCCGATAATATAGCACGGCAGACGGACAAGAAATGTAGGGCCACGAGATGAAAGTACTAGCATCCTATACAAAGCATATAGGATTGCGGGTAAGGTAACAACGAAGTTACAAGGAGTGCTATGCGCTAAAGATAGGAGTATCCGAAAAGCAGTAACATGCTATACTACTCTAATGCAAGCAGTGTAGATAAGAGTAGGCGATATCTGGTGATCAAGGGGGCTTGCCTGGTTGCTCACGGCAAGAGAGAGGGTCGTCAACATCAGTAGTCGAATCGGCCACCGGCATTCTTGCGGCGTCGGCCTCGTAGTCTACCGGAGAGAAGAGGGGAAGAAACAATGAATACCAAGTAAACAGATGCATATCGATGCATGACATGCCAAGAAGCGATGCTAGGCGTGCCCCTAACGTTGTATGAGGGGGTCTTGGTTAGGGGAAGAACATCAGGAAAGTAATCCGGTGTTTTGGGGTTTCAGGCGGAAGGAGCGGAGGGGAAAAGTTGCAGGTTCGATAGGTTAGGGGTGTGTGGCGGACGAGCGAGCTGCGTATCCGGATTCGATCTCGTCGTTACGAGCAACTTTCATGTTGAAAATATTTTAATCCGAGTTACGGTTAAAAGATATGATTTTAAAAGATTTTAATAATTTACGGAATTTAATTAATTATTTAATTAATTCAAAAATGTATTTATGACGCCAAGATGATGTCATCTTTGACGTCGGCCGATCGTGAGGGTTGACTAAGTTAACCCTGACACGTGGGACCCGTTCGTCATACTCTGCTAACTAATTAACTTAATTAATTTTAATTAACAGTAGTTAATTAGGTTAATTAGTCATTAGGTTTAATTAATCAGGATTAATTAATTACTTAATTAATTAATTAATTAATTAGTTTTTATTCATTTTATTTAATTTTATTTAATTTTTCATTTTCCTTTTTATTTTTAAAAACGTCCTGTGGGGCGGGGCCCCCATGTCAGTGTCGGTGGGGGGTGGACGGTCAGATCTGTCACCACCGAGTCAATGAGCGAGGGAGCCTGGGCCCCATCACGTATGGTGGACCAAAGGGAAATTCAGTAATACGTCGGCAGGGGCCAGTGGTTGGCCCGGTATACCAAGGGCAAGTGAGGGGCTGCTTGAGCATCACGGGACTTGTTCTCCGGTGCAGACAACGGGCGCGGGCCGGGCGCCAAGTTAGGAAGGGAGAGGACGACGCGTCCGGTGGGGGCATGGGGTCGGCGGACCCACAGCCATGGCCAAAGCGGAGGCGGCGAGGAGGTCTGCCTCCGCTCGGAAGTGCTACGGGGTCGGGAGGGGTCACATGGCCACGAGCCACGGCTCGGGCCTCAGGACTGCTCAGTCACGGGGGCCACAGGATCCACGGCGGAGGGAGCTTTGGTGCGCAAGTGAGGGGAGAGGGCGCTGGCCGGGGCGAGGAGGAGGAGAGGAGGCGGGGAGCAGTGGCTGCGGGCGTGGCTGCTGTGGTCAAGGAGAGGCGTGGCCGGAGCCGGGCGACGGGGCCTGCCACAAGGCTGCTCGGGAGGGGAGAGAGGAGCGAGGGGTGAGGGCGAAGCTCACAGGGCCGTGGGGTCTATGACGGCGGCTCGGTGGAGCTCGGAGGCGACTGCGAGGAGGGAGTCGGGAGGCGGCCAAGGCGCTTGGGAGGACCCGGTGAGGCGGGGGGTCGGGGACGACCCAGCAGTGGTGGCCAGCGTGGGGCTGACAGTGGGAGAGGGGGTCCTGACGGCGAGGGGTGCAGTGGGGCTGAGGCGGCCGGTGTCGGGCGGCGGGGGGTCCGGGCGAGGGGCGAGGTAGGATCGGCCGATCCAGATCGAGGCGGGGAGGAAAGGGGATCGGGGAGGGGGGTGAGCTAGGGTTCCACCGGCCAAAGTGGGGGTGGATAAGGGGCGGTTGGGCAGCCATGGCGTGGCTTGGCTTGGGCCGAGGTGGGGGGCTGGCCCAGTTGGGCCAGTGGGGTTTCCTCCCCCCACATCTCTTTCGTTTTTTTTATTTTCTTTTTTTTTTCTTTTCTGTTTTAGCTTATTTAAAATAACAAAACACTTTACAAAATTTTGTGCACCCCACCATAATTAGGTTTGTTATTTTAGACAACCCCCGAACATTTTAGTTTTAGTTTTTGAAACTTTTTATCGTTTGCTTTTGTTTTGAATTTGTTTTAGACCGGGTTCGAATCAACGTGAGTTTAGTCACAGTAACCGAGGTGATCACTGTTGCTTAATCATCCGGGTGTTACAGGCTTCTTTAGCCGACACGTCACACTCCAAGGTCTCACACTTCTTCACCGCGTCGTGGAGCTCTTGTTGGACCTCGTTGACCCGGGCCTTGAGCTTCTTAAAGGCAGCCTGCTCCTTGATGACCTTCCCTAAGCTTCTCAGGGCCTTTTTCAGGGCCTCGACCTCGGTCATCGCTCCTATACATATCATGACACTTTGGTCAATATACATTTTACTCTTTTCGAATATTTCCCGGGTTATCACATACCGTGATTCTCCTGGAGCTGCCACTTCACCTGGCCGAGGTCCTCCTCAGCCCGCTCTAGCCTCCGCTTAAGTTCGGAGACTTCGGCAGCACGTGAGGCCGCGGCCAGCATCGACGCCTGCATATTTATTCCATACAAATTTAGTTAGTTTCCGACCATAAAAGGTTTGATCCTCTGTCCGGCTTTTCTTTCCGAACACCGGACAAAGGTGTCCTGAGGCTACGGTCTATATTGGGATTTTCTCCTTTTGCATCGCTTACCTCTCAAAACACATCGGTGAGGTTGCTCACGAGGCTTGATTAGTCCGCTCTTAGCGGACTGAACCCTTTCAATCACTTTGCTCATAAGAACACAGTGCTCATCCGCAATGGAAGCACCTCATAGCCGCTTCCAATGATCATCTGGTGCCCTGGTTGGGCCAGAGGGGGTCCTGGTGGAATAGGCATACCCCCTTCTTTCGAAGGAGGTTGCGTGTCGGATTCCGAAGCCGTATCAGTCTCCGGAATCAAGTCTGGTTGAGGGCCAAACTGAGTGCGGCCCTCCTCCCCAGTCTCCCGGGGGATTGGTCCCCCTGGTGTTCGGTGACAGGGGCTTTGCCTTTGGGCGCCTCTTGATCCTCTCCCCGGCCTAGGAAGGTCTGTTGGGAGAGCACCTTGTGGTCCCCTTTGGCCTTGGGAGAGTAGGCGGCTAGCGGTGTCTTGCTGGCCATCTCCTTTGAGTCCAACGAGCCTCTTGATGAGGATCATTGGGAGCTGTTGTGGGCCGAACTGCGATAGCAAAATTAACCATGTCAATACATTGAAATGGAGAGGCTGGACATATGGGTATGTGGGAGTCATAGCACTTACGAAGCATCTTGAGGCTTGGTATGGGGGTGTCGCTCCGGACTACTGTCGACGTCCCATGAGGATTTGTCCGCAAAAGAGCCCTTCCACTTTTTGGGCGTCCCCGCCTCCAGGTTCGTGGAGGCTGCCCTCTTCTTCCTTCCCTCGTCAGGGGGAGGGTTGTCCTCCTCCTCCTCATTGTCGTCATCCTCGGTGGCGGAGGAGCGGGTCTTGTCTTCGAACGTCGCGTCTGAAGCGCACCTGTGACGGGGGCCACTCCGGACCCCCTTGGCCTTCTTCTTGGCCTTCTTCTCCGGCACCTTATAGGGCGCCGACACTAGCATCTTCGCTAAACGCGAGATGACTGGTTCTTTCAGCAAATGGAGCGGACCTTAATCGGATCCGCTTTGCCCTCTTCATCCATTCCTGAAAAAGCAATGATGGTGAAAGTTCGGATATCTTCCTTAGAGTAGACAAGTAGAGGATGTGTTGGAAACTCACCTCGCTGGCGGGGTGGTTAATGTCGTGTCCACGGTCCGAATATGTGGCTGGCGGTATCTCGTTGCCCTTGAAGAGCAATTTCCAGGCATCTTCTTGAGTGGTCTCAAAGAGCCTCTTAAGGGTATGATGCTTCTTCGAATTGAACTTCCATAGCGGGAGGCTTCGACTTTGGCACGGGAGAATCCGGCGAACTAGCATCACCTGGATCACATCGACAAGTTTGACATTCTTGTCCACCATACTTTGAACGCGCGTCTGCAGCGCTTTCAGCTCGTGTGGCGAACACCAGTTTGGGCTCTTCTCGACCCAGGAGGTGAGTCGCGTGGGAGCGCCAGAGTTAAATTCGGCGGCCGCGGCCCAGTTTGTGACGCGGGGTTCTGTGATGTAGAACCATTGTTTCTGCCATTCCTTGATAGTCTCCACGAAAGTGCCTTTTGGTCAGGAGACATTGGCCAGCTTGCTCACCATGGCTCCCCCGCACTCCGCGTGCTGGCCGTCCACTACCTTCGGCTTCATGTTGAAGATTTTGAGACATAGCCCGAAGTGGGGTTGGATGCGGAGGAAGGCCTCACACACGACGATGAACGCCGAGATGTTGAGGAAGGAGTTAGATCATGAAAGTCTATCCCGTAATAGTGCATCAGCCCGCGGACGAAAGGGTGGAGTGGAAACCCTAGCCCGCGGAGGAAATGAGGGATGAATACCACCCTCTCTTTGGGCTTCGGCATGGGGACGACTTGCCCTGGTTTGGAAGGCGGTGGGTGATTTCAACCAGCCAAGTACCCGGCCTTGAAGCTCAAGAATGTCCTTGTCCTTGTGAAGGAGACCATCCATTTGCCTTGGCCTCGGATCCGGACATGGTCGGATGCCTTTCGAAGATGGAGAAAGATGGGGACTTGGCACTGGAGCTCAAGGATGGAAGGGGGAGAGAAAGGAGAGGGCGTGCGTAGACAAGGGCGAATTCATATCCCCTTATAAAGGCCGTGAATATTGAACGCCTTCCCACTCGCCTCAAAACTCGCCTATTCCCAAGGGCTGTGTAAACGGCACGGTTGGGTTACCCATACCTGTATTGATGAGAATCCCGCAATAAAGGGACACGATCTCTGCTTCGACAAGACGTGCCAATGACAACCGCGTCTCGAAACATGGAGCGGCAGACACAAAAAGGTTCCAAATTATGACCGGGTGGCCATGATGTCGTCTTGTAAAAAGTTATCAGCGGATTGAACTCGTGGAGTATTATATTCTCTCTGCAGTTGTGTATGGTGTGTGTGTTACAAGTCCGGATACAATCATCATATCCGGAGAATATCTTGGAGTTCGGAAAGAAGGGAACCCGCCTTGCAATCTAGAAGACAACTGCTGCGCCGGACTCCTCGTCATTGAAGCCAGTTCGGGGCTACCGAGGGAGTCTGGAGAAAGGGTCCTCGGGCGTCCGCCTATTAGCCATGGGCGGACTGATGGGCAAATGAAGATACGAAGATCAAAGGCCTGGACCCGTGTCAGGATGGGACTCTCTTTGGCATGGAAGGCAAGCAGCAACCAAATATGTAGATTCTTTTCCTTTTTGACCGACCTTGTGTAACCCTAGATCCTCCCGGTGCCTATATAAACCGGAGGACTTAGTCCGGAGAGGGAGGATACTCATTGCCATAGTCATACAGGCTAGACTTCTAGGGTTTAGCTATTACGATCTCGTGGTAGATCAACTCTTGTAATACTCATATTCATCAAGATCAATCAAGCAGGAAGTAGGGTATTACCTTCATAGAGAGGGCCAGAACACAGGTAAACATCGTGTCCCTGTCTCCTGTTACCATCGACCTTAGACGCACAGTTCGGGACCCCCTACCGAGATCCATGATTTTGACACCGACAGGTATGAATACCCACTTCTTCTTCATCCTTACCCTAAGTGTGCCCAAGCTTTTTCCCACTATTTCCAAACCTGAAAACGCTTGAGATCTCCTTCCCCAACTACCCAAACTCTCTCATACTTTGGGGATAGGAGGAGATTCACCCGATTTACACTTCCACCAAACCATTTTGCGTTCCCCGACTTGTACATCTACTTCAACTTATTACTCTTGGGTGTTTGGGCATCCTAGAAGGAAGAGGTCACCGCAGAGCCACATTCTATTATGGTGAAACCTCGCGGTGGTATTGGGGGCCTAATTGTGAAGAGAACCCCAAGCTTATTTGTAAAGGTCTCGATTGTCGCATTCAAGGGCATCGTTGGTGGATTCACCACACCGTGCATTGTGCGAGGGCATAAGGATAATAGGGTGAGTCCTTGGGACGCTCGGGTAGCATTGTGTCTCCACACCCGTCCAGTGGATACATACCTCCCTCAAAGGAGGAAACTTCAGAAAGACATGAATCCTCATCTTCATCGACTCCACTTGCGGTTATTTTGATCGTTTACTTTGTGCTAGTTAGTATCTTGTGTTTACTCTTGCTAGCACTTGTTACTTGTTAAGTTTGTCATATAGGTTGTTCGCCTAGTTGCATATCTAGACAATTTGTTTTTCTGTTGAGCCTAAAATTTGGAAAATAAGCTAAAATTTTGTTAGTAAGCCGCCTCTAGTTGACCATACCCGATCAGTCAACTACATTCATGGCAAACTTTGTGCCAAAGTAAACATAACTATTTATTTATTTTCTCTTGGGGATGCACCATAAATGTTCATTAAATTCCATTTAAAACCATCACTTTATTTTGTAGTAGAATTTTAAAGATGTCGTGTCGTTGCCACGCTATGCAACAACTCACCTACCGCTACCACATTTCTCTTTCCGTCACCACCAGCGATTTGGCCGTCGTCCTAGGCTATCCCTCTCTATGCCTGAGAGGCGGCGGTTCCTTAGGTCATAAGACAAAAAAAATTGTGGTTTATGTGTATTTTACACTATGTTATTACGTTTATAATTTTACATAACATAAAATATTTCTTACGACGATTATATATTTTCTTACATTCTTTTTTTACGTCGGAAATAAGACAAAACTTACAGAACGTAAAATTACGGTGCATTGATGATAAAATAGAGGGGGTGAAGAATAACTATTCCTCACCCAGGGTGACGAATAGTCAATCCCTATATATCCCTCACTCACTGGCATCGCTATCACAAAAAATAGTCAACTATTCTTTTGAAGGTGTGACACACTTTGTTGAACTCACATCACAATTAGTACATCGCAAACCAGTTTTAGGTAGAAGGAAATTTAGGGATCATCGTCCCAACTAATTACATAATTCGAATTATAAGAATTTTCTAACTAAAGTGTGTGCCGCTTTGTTTGCCTCCCTTGGGCAAATTTGAGAACATTACTCCATTGCAGGCCAAACATGTCACTCTAATCTTGACAATTTTACCCAATAATGTTGGAAAAGGGATCGCTTACATTTATATGGCAGCACGCGAATGACTGTGGGACCCACTTGGGCTGGCTGGGTTGAATAACATCGGATCGAGGCAGGAATCGTCGTCCCCTGCTCGCCATCCGCTTCGCCATTCCCTCGCCGCTTGCCTGCTTTAAATCTCCCGGCCTCTCCGCTTGGCGCCCATGCTCCTCCGGCTCCAAAGTGCTCCATCCTCACCCACCTCATCTCGTCTCCATCCGCCTCTCCGCCTCCCGGTTGCACCGCCTCTTCTCCGCCGCCCTGGCGCCTCCTGAACCCTAGCCCGGCGGTGGAGGACTACCTCGTCACCACTGCTTGGCCTCACTCCAACCCAGGCCCTCAAGGCCTCCACCAAGCTCTCCCACCTCAAGTCCCTTCCAAGCCCGGCCGCCGTCCCTGCGCCTTCCTCGCCGGCCTCGGCCTCTCCGGCCCTGACGTCGTCGCCCTCGTCGCCAAGGACCCCAAGTGTTGGGGCTGGACAGCAACAATGTGCTGCACAAATTCACCGACACGGAAAATATGCACACTACACAGCCCCCTTCACTTGTGATGAACTTTGAGGACAGCTTCAACCAACAAGTAAGCAGCAGAATGACACAAACAACATGCACATGTGACACAGGATTTATCATGGATTAACCTCCTCATCTTGAGGAGTAAAAAACCACGGCTGTGGACCGACCGGTCCACACAACTTCACTATGAGAATGATGAGTACAAAGTCTTCTCTAGAACCTATAGAGAGATTTACAACACACTCCCCACGTTGCCAACCGGCAACAGCCACAACAACCACAAGAAGTAAGATTTCAGCAAAGCAGAGTTTACACAGCTTCTGTATCCTCCAGCGTTTTGCAAACTGCTCTTAAACCGTTGAACCAAACAGCACCAAATTTGGCAGACAAGTAGACACACGAGTTCCTGAGATCCCCTCCAAATTTCAGCTCAATCGGACATCGTTTGCCTACCCAAACTGTTCGTCTCCCAAAACTACTCTGTTCTGAAATTGCAGCAGTCAGAGCTGACAAAACCACTCTCAAATCTGATGCTCCACTGACCAATTCCTCAAACCAGCTAACCAAATCGAAGTACTCAAAGTAAGGAACGAGCTCACCAAGTTTGGGGTCGATCCAAGCACATTTGAGCCTCCAATCACCAGCTTGAACACTGTCTAGTCAGATGCAGCAAATCTGGACAGAACCTCTGCTTCTTCTTCTTCTTCCTCTCTCTCAGGTTGTGTTTTCTCTTGTGTGCTCTCTCTCTCTCTCTCTCACTCTCACGAATGGCAGCAACCACCAGCAAGGGGTGGAGTGGCTAGGGTTTTCTTCTTGCTTCACTTCCCTTGGAAGCGCTCTCAACCGTTGGATGCAGCGAAGATCAACCGCTGACATGTGTTGGACTTATGGGCTGATGTTGGGCTCCCAACACACCTCCATGTGGAGGGTGTCGGTGTCAAAACCGGTGGATCTCGGGTAGGGGGTCCCGAACTGTGCGTCTAGGCGGATGGTAACAGGAGACAAGCGACACGATGTTTTCACCTGTGTTCGAGCCCTCTCGATGGAGGTAAAACCCTACTCACCTTTCGATTAATATTGATGATATGGGTAGTACAAGAGTAGATCTACCACGAGATCGAGAGAGGCTAAACCCTAGAAGCTAGCCTATGTTATGATTGTTGTTCGATCCTCTGGACTAAAACCCTCCGGTTTATATAGACACCGGAGAGGGCTAGGGTTACACAAAGTCGGTTATAATGGGAGGAGATCTACATATCCGTGACGCCAAGCTTGCCTTCCACGCCAAGGAAAGTCCCATCCGGACACGGGGACGAAGTCTTCAATCTTGTATCTTCATAGCCCAAGAGTCGGCCAAAGGTTATAGTCCGGCCATCCGGACACCCCTAATCCAGACTCCTCAAGAGCTCCCTCGAACCAGGCTTCAATGACGACGAGTCCAGCGCGCAGATTGTCTTCGTCATTGCAGGGCGGGTTCCTCCTCCAAATACTTCATAGAAGATTTTGAACACAAGGATAATGTCCGGCTCTGCAAAATAAGTTCCACATACCACCGTAGAGAGAATAATATTTACACAAATCCAATCTGCCGACGTATTCCGCAAGTAGTGACATCACACCACGGCCAAGCCTTTATTCAATCGCTTTTTATCATTCCCCACCTCAAAAGACTTAGCGAGGCGGTTTCCTTGGCACATTTTGTCGAAGCAGAGATCGTGTCCCCTTATTCCAGGATTCTCATCAATACGGGCGTGGGTAACCCAATCGTGCCCGTTGGTATATTTCCTCAATCGAAGGCAAGTCCCAAATGGTCATGGGGAGGGCTCTTGGTATTCAACCTCTTTATAAAGAGACCAAGGCTCTACTCCTTTCTTTCAATCTCAATCGAATCCGCCTCTTGCCTCGAATTCCAACACCCAAAGCTCCAGATTCAGGCGCTTCGGACCTTCGATGATGTCCGGCTCCGGCCTTCAAGGCCGGTGGATGCCTTCCTCCGTTACGGAAGAAGACGTGCTAAAGCTGAGAGATGCCAGGTATCTAACCGGCGAAATCTCGCATAGGTTGCCTGCTCAAGGGCGGGTTATTCCCACTCCCAAGCCTGGTGAGAGCGTGGTGTTCGCGTCTCACTTCCTTCGGGGGCTAGGCTTCCCGACAGACCCCTTCGTGAGGGGGCTCATGTTTTATTATGGGCTGGAATTTCACGACTTGGCTCTGAAGTCCATCCTCCACATCTCATCGTTCATCGTCGTGTGCGAAGCCTTCCTCCGCATTACTCCTCACATCGGATTGTGGCATAAGACCTTCAAAGTAGAGCCGAAGATGATTGAGGGGCAGCACGTGGAGTGCGGAGGCGCTGTTATAGGCAAGAATGCTGACACTCCATGGCCCGAGGGCTCTTTTCAAGAGGAGTTCAGCTTATGGCAACGAGAGTGGTTTTATATCACAACTCCCAGAGGCACCAAGTGGATGGCGCCACCTGCCTTTCGCTCGGGTCCCCCACCACAGCTAGCGTCATGGGTCAATAAAGGGTTTAACTGGGGGCCGTCCAAGGACGTGCCCTTGTTGCAGAGCCACATTCGAGATCTCCTAGAGAGAGACATCAATCTGGTCACGGTGACGCAGGTCATGTTGATTCGCTGCACCTTGCCCTGCAAACATCGCCCCCTCCTCCTGTGGGAGTTTAATCCGGAGGGACCACGAGCTCTACAACAATTTATGGTCGCGACGCCCATGGAGAAGTAAAAATTGTTCTTCGGATCACAAGCAATGTGTTCGGACTTCGACCGAGGACGCATAAGTCTGAGCTGCAATCGCCTCGGATACTCAAGTAAGTAGTCCTGTACCCGGACACGCCATCCGTATATTTATCATAAAATTGCCCTTAAAAGAGTTGTCCCTTAAACAGGAGTGGATAGCGAAAGCAAAGCTAATCAGGTGTCCGGCCCCCCT
The DNA here is from genome assembly GCA_021605145.1 of Aegilops bicornis. Lineage (NCBI taxonomy): Eukaryota > Viridiplantae > Streptophyta > Magnoliopsida > Poales > Poaceae > Aegilops > Aegilops bicornis. Next base: position 1,457,310 of record JAHIAL010000018.1, on the reverse strand, counting down.
CCCTGAGACCACGCCGGATCCCGTGGTTAACCAGGATCTTTGGAGGTTGCGCCTTTGGAAGAAGGCAAAGGGGGAACAAGGAAGCTACCGCCTCCCGAACGAGGCTGTCAGAAAGGAGGAATCGAGAATCCCCTCCATCCAAGGGAAGAAGAGGACCGCCTCGAAGACCCGGAGACCATGGTCTCAAAGCGGGGAAGATCTTCGTCGAGAGGGTCCTGCGCCGGGAGATGCCTCGGCCGCACTATGCCTCCAAGGGATCAGCCCTCCAATGAGCCGTAAATAGAGAGGGAGTTTTAAAATAAGAGACATCCCTGTTCTATTTCCGAGGAAGATAACCGAATTTTTACCTTGTAGTTCGGATCTCGGCCCTTCTCGTGAGCTCATCTTCAGGGATCTTCGTCCGGAGATGATGGAGAGCGGAATGCCTCCCCTGCCCGTACCGCCTTGCGGCGGGCGACCACGAGGTGTCATCACGGAGGGTTTCTCCGAATCCGGCAGGGCCGGAAAGCAGTCATATGGCTCCCCAAAGCCCTCCGTGTCCGGCCTTCGAAAAGGGCCATCGGAGTCCGGCACCGTCCGGTGCACGGTCGGAGGAGCTGAAGGATCTGCTCGGGCGAGCGTCTATCTCAGAAGAACACCGTGCATTGATGGGCACGGTGATTGAAAGGATTTCATCCGCGGAGAGCGGGTTGCACGAGGCCGTCAGGAGTTTACTGACAGGTTTTGAGGTACGCGAAATGATGTACCTTTTGACAGTTCCGCATATATAAGATGCGTCCTGTGTAGATAGTAGCCCCTGAGACTCGGTGCGTTGTCAAAAATGACGGCGCGCCGAGGATCATAATCCCAGGTATAACATGTCGCCGTTCCTATGTAGGCGGCGAAGTGTCCGTTGGCTAGCCGGACTGATGAATTTGCCGAGCTAAAGCGGCAACTTGACGTGGCAGATGCCGACATCGCGCTTGTTAACAAGCGGCTTGACGAGGCACAAAGTATGTAATTTATCCGAAGACACCCGGTAAGAGGAGCTGGATGCCCGTACCTTACAACATGTGTGCTTGATGCAGATGGTGCCGCTGCCACGGAGAACCTTCGGGCGGAAATTGCCCGAGCCAAGGAGCAGGCCAGGAGAAGCGATGCGGCTGCCTTAAAGGCGACTAAAGAGCTGAAAGCCGAACAGGCTGCTCACTGCCGAAGCAAGAAGGAAATGGCCGAGATGGCTGTGAAGTTGAAGAATGCTGCCTACCGCTGCGAGCTTCTTGAAAAATAAGATCGGGCGGAACAGAAGGACCTGAAGAAGGCCACTACCGAGGCCAAGGATGCTCGCTCTGCGATGAGAGCTATGAGGGAGGAGCTACGTCAGGCCGGAGATATCGCGGCTGGAAAGCCCTTTATGCTGCGGATGAAGTTCGGGGATCCTAAATATGCTCCATTGGACCGGTTGTGGAGTGTGGCGGACACTTACCGACTTGGCGGCGAGTGCATGAGCGGCGAACACTTCCGAGATCAAAAGGATCACGGTGGAAAAAGCTTTTTGGTCGCAGTTCCACAATCCAGAGCGCCCACTTCCATTAACCGGATCATTTGGCGCATGGACGGAGCTGAATAGGTTATCCGGACTCGCCATGAAGTATGTCGTGAGTCATCTCTGGCCGGAAAGGCCCGAGCCGAAGAGTTATTTTAGCTTGGTGCAGCAATTCCTTGGTGCGGTGCCGCATATCCATGCAATGAAGAGGTCAGCGTGCATAGAGGGTGCGCGGATGGCTCTTGCCCGTGTCGTGACATGCCGGGCGGAGATGAAGGCCACCGATGTTGCATCCCAAGATTCGGACGGGAGCCGAGTACCGCCGAGCACTATTTTCGGGAAGTTACGCAGGCGCCGTTTAATAGAAATGCAGTGCTCAAGGATATTATGTTCGAATAACATGTATTATTGTAAAACAATGTGTCGATGAAATATAAAAGCTTTTTATACTTGTGCCTTCAAGAATTAAAATACCTCATGTGCGGCGTTAATGTATATGTGTATATAACCCGAAAGATGGCAGTCTTCAGCTTCACTTCACGCATATAATGCGGGGTGTTCGCATGAAAGCGATTTTCACACTTGACCCAACATCTTGGTCCTATTAAGGAGGTGATAGCGCAGTTTAACTAGGCAACCGGACTATAATGCTTTATCACTTTCACTTAGCCATAGGAGTTTGACAAAGGGGCTACTATATAGCCCACAGGGGCACCGCGCTCACCCGACCAGGCGTGGTGTGCACGGCCGAAACGGCCCTTCGTTAACGCGGAGGAATCCTAAAGATTCCGGCGGGTCATCGAGTGGTTGACCAGTCTCACGCTATATCATAGCCAGCCGGTTTCGGCTTTTCTACTGAGGTGCTCGCCTGGCCGAACCGGGGCACAATCCCAGTAGTTCTCCTGGTGCCGCATTAGCCGATAGAGCAGAACGTAAGGCGGCAAAACACAGGAGCCGGGCAAACCCAACATTTGACCAAAGACATCATTCAGAGCTGATGCATATAAGGCCAAACTTCATGACGCGAACACTCCCTAAGGTATTCGGTCTTTATGAAAGCGGGCTGAAGAACACCCTTAGTAATAAGCCCTCGTGTCCAGTGTACGCAAAAAATTCTGACAGCGTGGCCACATGCCAAGACGCCAGCCTCCACCTCGGTTATAGCAAGAAACCGGGGATGTGTATTAACAAGAGACAGTAAAAATGGTTTCTGCAGGTCTTAATCTGAAAAGAATCCTTGGAATGGGTCCCTACTACACGTCTGCTTTGTGTCTCCGTTGTCTGTGCCGTATCTCGGACGGTGTAGCACGGTGTTCATCCGTAAAAGAGAGGAACTTAGTTGAAAAAGATCGTGCGAAAATGTACGTTATATTAAATAAACAAAGTACAATTTCAAAAATGAATAAAACTGAGCTTTATTGTCTCTTGTTGTACATGCGCGGAGCCCCTTGTACAGGGGTATGTGGCTAGTAAGCCCTTGTATGTTTACGCCGGACTCGTCTAGCCATGTCCGGGGTCTGAACGACCTGTTTAGGTGCTTTGATTAGTGAAGCCGGTTTATTGTGTGGTTGTCAAGGCAGCCGCTGATCTTCTGGGCCGAGGAACACTCGATATTTCCCTTTAATGAGATGATGCCTCGCGAACCGGGCATTTTAAGTATAAGAGATGCATAATGCGGTATTGCGTTAAAGCGGGCGAAAGCTTCGCGTCCCAGTAGTGCTTGATAGCTACTTGTAAATGGGGCGATGTGGAAAGTTAGCTTTCACGGCGGAAGTTGTCGGGTGAGCCGAACATAACTTCTAGCAGGAGAGAGCCCGTACAATGGGCATCTGGGCTCGGGCGTTACCCCTTGAAAGGAAGTGTTGCTATGGCGAATTGTTGTTGGGTCTATCCCCATTTTGCGGATTGTGTCCTGATATAGCAGGTTTAATCACTGCCGCCGTCCATTAGGACTTGTGTAAAGTGGAGTCCGTCAATTATCGGATCTAATACCAAGGCAGTCCATCCTGCGTTCCAGATACTTCTAGAGTAATCCTGTTGGTCGAAGGTGATTGGTTTTGACAACCAGTGGCGGGACTCCTCTGGGATAGGCCGTATGGCGCGTTTCTCTATAGGCGCCACTATGTTTTTCCCTTTTGTCACGTGAAGTGAGTTTACTGTTTTGACTTCTTGTGGGAAATTCTTTTGTTTTCCGGTGCTCTGCTTGTGGGGTTCGGCCATCGCCGTCCTCGCTTGGTGTGTCGAGCCCCTTGTGTTCGGGCGTTGAGTTTGCCGGATTGCTTGAAGACCCAACAATCTCTGTCGGTATGGTTTGCGTGCTTACCGGAGTCTTGTGGATTTGACATATCTTGTCCAAGATTTTGTTTAGGTTAGATAGCTCGTCCTCAAGTTATCTTTGGGGGGCAGCTTTTTCTGATTCTACCGAGAGCTTTTGAATCCAGCGTTGACTGCCGTGCTCTTCGGGTTGTTTCCCTTGGTCCGGCGCTGGTCCTTGCTGCATCGCGGTTTCCCATTTCCATCCCTAACTTCGGATGTACTTGGGTCGCTGGTACTGCATCTTGCCAACCAGCTATCCTCTCCTGCGCAAAAGCGGGTCATGAGGCTTGTTAATGCGGCCATTGTTCTTGGCTTTTCTTGGCCGAGGTGTCTGGCGAGCCGTTAGTCTTGAACGCTATGTTTGAAAGCTGCTAAGGCTTCGGCGTCCGGACAAATGACTATCCGGTTCTTTTAGTAAGAAATATGTTCCAGATTTTCCGGGTGACTCTCCGGTTGTTGAGTTATATGACTCAAATCGTCACGCATCCGGAGGTCGGACATAGGTCCCTTGAAAATTTGCCCAAAAAGCATCCTCGAGCTCTTCCCAACTTCCAATGGTGTTTTCGGGAAGGCTTTTAAGCCAATGCCGGGCTGGCCCTTTGAGCTTGAGGGGTAAGTATTTTATGGCGTGGAGATCATCTCCTCTAGCCATGTGTATGTGGAGGATGTAATCCTCAATCCAGACTCCAGGGTCTGTTGTTCCGTCATATGCCTCTATGTTTACGGGCTTGAATCCTGCCGGAAATTCATGATCCAAAGACCTCATCGGTGAAACATAGGGGGTGTGCGGCACCCCCATATTTGGGTGTACCGTGATGTTCGGATACTTGATGAGTTGCATTGCTTACTAGAGCTTGCTTTCTTGGCCCGTAGATAGATCTAGCTGGGCCATCTTTTAATGCGAATCCTTGCGGATCAAGCGTGTCGATTTCATGTGCGGGCGCCCTTTGCAGCTCTATGTTGGCTATGGGGTTGTTCACCCGACCGGGTGGCTTCCTTTATTTTTTTGATTGCGGGGCTCTAAGGCCTCCTCATCAAATTCCGGTAGTAATTTTCGCTCGGATAGTTTCTTTGTGCGCGATTGTCGCCAGATTTGTCTCCGTGTGTTGAGTACTTTTCTCCATCTAGTCCTGAGTGCATCTTCCGCTGTTTTGAGCTTCCGCTTCGCTTTCAGGCTACGCAAAGGGCCACGAGCCTTTTGTGGAGGTTCTTCTGCTCCGTTAGCTTGTCCGGCGTGAGGTCGTCCAGAGTGTTATCTTCGCCGGGACGGTTTGTTTATCCAAGTTGCCCTGTTCGGACGGTTGCTCGATGGCATGTTCGTCGTCCGCCGGTTCGCCCTGCTCTATGGCTAGGTTTGTATGGCTGCGGTCTCCGCCGAGAATTGGGGTTTGAGCGGCGCCACGCCCGCCGCTTTTGATCACCCGCGAGGAACGATCCTCGTTCGCCCCTTGTTCCTCGTCGTCGTTTCTTTTAGGTGTGTCCACCATGTATACACCATGATATGGGGTGGTTGTCCGATGCCCTATAGGCGCTGGTTCCTATTCGCCTCCTACATCATCGCCCACACCGCCGATGTCTTCGAGTCGGGTCGAGCATGTCGGGTTAAATCATCGGCGCTGGCTACGAAGTGGGTGGTGGGTGGGCTTTGAATTTCTTCGTCAGTCGCATCCCAACTTTGCTGACCATAGTCCGCCAGGGCTCTCCCGATAAAGAGAGAGACTTTAGTGAATTCAGAATGTCACCAAGGGCGAGTGTTGAAAGATGTCCGCGCGGCAAACTCCATAATCGGCGCCCAATCCGATTCGATCGGCAGGGGCGCGGCGGGCTCGGAGTCCGAGATGGAGTCCGGCGCCTTGGAGTCACGAGCTTCGCAGAGGACAAAGCTGGTGTTCGGCTCGATCACCGTAGAGATTGCAGCCCCCGAGGCGGTGTCCAGCCACCCGTCCTCGATTGGCGCAGTCGGCTCCAAGCTAAGGGTCGGAGCGGACACGGGTGCGAAGCCTGTGGCACTGCTCGCGGCGAGCTAGATCCCCGCCATCGAATAAAGGCGGGCGCGGCCGGGTTGTGGCTTCGAACCTGGCCGAAGATCAAGTCTCCGCGGATGTCAGCCGTATAGTTCAAACTTTCAAATCTGACCGATGGCCAGGGGCGAAGCTTTCGATCTGCTTCCAGATGGCTGCTTTAATTGGCCCGCAAAGGCAAAGCCGCCGAATACGAAGATCCATCGGGGAGAAAAGTATCACCACGGACCGCATCGTTGTTGATGATCGGAGGAGCCATCGGGCCTAAAGATGACGACTACAGCAGGAACTCTCAATGAAAGCACCAATGTCGGTGTCAAACCGGCGGATCTCGGTAGGGGGTCCCGAATCGTATGCGTCTAGGGCGGATGGTAACAGGAGACAAGGGACACGATGTTTTTACCCAGGTTCGGGCCCTCTCGATGGAGGTAAAACCCTACTCCTGCTTGATTAATATTGATGATATGGATAGTACAAGAGTAGATCTACCACGAGATCGTAGAGGCTAAACCCTAAAAGCTAGCCTATGGTATGATTGTTGTTCGTCCAACGGACTAAAACCCTCCGGTTTATATAGACACCGGAGAGGGCTAGGGTTACACAGAGTCGGGTACAATGGGAGGAGATCTACATATACATATAGCCAAGCATGCCGTCCACGCCAAGGAAAGTTCAATCCGGACACGGGACGAAGTCTTCAATCTTGTATCTTCATAGTCCAGGAGTCCGGCCAAAGGTTATAGTCCGGCCATCCGGACACCCCCTAATCCAGGACTCCCTCAGAGGGACTTAGCCCAACACCAAGGTCCTCTGTGCCAGCGTGGAGAAAACCCTGGGCCCCGTCATCGCTGGGCTCACCGGCCTCGGCCTTGGCCTCTCGCGTTCTCAGATCGCGCGCCTCGTCTTGCTCAGCCGCGGCCAGTTCCGCCGTATATCCATCGTCTCCAATCTGCACTACTGCATGCGCCTCTTCGGCTCCTTAGAGAACCTCCTCCTGCTCTCGTGCTCGGCTCATGCCTTCTCTCGGCCGACCTCGAGATCGCGTGGTCAAGCTTCCAATGTCGCGTTCCTGCGTTCCTGCCCGGGCTAGGTGGATCGTGACATTGCCAAGATCAACATCGCCGAGCCATGGCTTCTCGCCTCAAACGTAGAGCGTGTCCGGCAAATGGTGGCACATGCCAAAGATATTGGTGTGCCCCGTGGCTCTCGGATGTTCAGCATCGCCAGCGTTGCGGTCGCATTCTCAACAAGGAGAAGATCGCCGCCAAAGTGGAGCACTTGAAGAAGACGTTCAGTGGTGCGATGCCGAGGTGGGCATTGCTTTGTCCAAGCTTCCATCTCTGTACGACAAGGTCTAACCAGATGCATGAGAGGAAGTCAGAGTTCCTAATCTCTGAGGTGGGGTTTGAACCAGCATACATTGCTCATCATCCGGCATTGCTCACGTACAGCCTGGAGAGGCCGGATTATACCCCGGTACTATGTTGGATAGTACAAGAGTAGATCTACCACGAGATCAGAGAGGCTAAACCCTAGAAGCTAGCCTATGGTATGATTGTTGTTCGTCCTACGGACTAAAACCCTCCGGTTTATATAGACACGGAGAGGGCTAGGGTTACACAGAGTCGGTTACAATGGGAGGAGATCTACATATCCGCATCGCTAAGCTTGCCTTCCACGCCAAGGAAAGTCCCATCCGGACACGGGACGAAGTCTTCAATCTTGTATCTTCATAGTCCAGGAGTTCGGCCAAAGGTTATAGTCCGGCCATCCGGACACCCCCTAATCCAGGACTCCCTCAGAGGGACTTAGCCCAACACCAAGTTCCTCTGTGCCAGCGTGGAGAAAACCCTGGGCCCCGTCGTCGCTGGGCTCACCGACCTCGGCCTCGGCCTCTCGCGTTCTCAGATCGCGCGCCTCGTCTTTCTCAGCCGCGGCCAGTTCCGCCAGATATCCATCGCTCCAATCTGCACTACTGCATGCGCCTTCTTCGCTCCTTAGAGAACCTCCTCCTGCTCTCCTGCTCGGCTCATGCCTTCTCTCGGCCGACCTCGAGACTGTGGGTCAAGCTTCCAATGTCGCGTTCCTGCGCTCCTGCGGGCTAGGTGATCGTGATATTGCCAAGATCAGCATCGCTGAGCCATGGCTTCTCGCCTCAAACGTAGAGCGTGTCCGGCAAATGGTGGCACATGCCAAAGATATTGGTGTGCCCTGTGGCTCTCGGATGTTCAGGCACGCGTTGCAGGCTGTCGCATTCCTCAGCAAGGAGAAGATCGCCGCCAAAGTGGAGCACTTGAAGAAGACGTTCAGGTGGTCTGATGCCGAGGTGGGCATTGCTTTGTCCAAGCTTCCATCTGTGCTGACAAGGTCTAACCAGATGCATGAGAGGAAGTCAGAGTTCCTAATCTCTGAGGTGGGGTTTGAACCAGCATACATTGCTCATCATCCGGCATTGCTCACGTACAGCCTGGAGGGCCGGATTATACCCCGGTACTATGTTGTAAAGTTTCTTAAGGGAAATGGATTGCTAGATCACGACCGGAGCTACTATTCTGCAGTCAAGGTGATAGAGAAAGTATTCGTGGAGAAGTACATATGCCCTCACAAGGAAGTTGCACCATACCTTGCTGAAGACTATGATGCCGCTTGCAGAGGGGAAGTGCCGACTAGATTCATATTTACATGAAGAAGAGAGGAATTGGCTGATCTCTGAGGTGGGGCTGGAACCAGCCTACATTGCTCATCGTCTAGTAATGCTTGGTTACAGTGTAAAGTATCTCAAGGAAAATGGATTTCTAGATCATGACCGGGACTACTATAATACACTCTGTATCAGCGAGAAGGTATTCATGGAGAGTTTCATATGTCATCACAAGGAAGCTGCACCCGACCTCGCTGAAGACTATGCCAATGCTTGCAGAGGGGAAGTGCCTTCCAGTTTCAGATTAACATAAACCAAGAACGGGCTATGAGAATTGGTAACTGTGTATGGCACAACAGAGTTTACACTCTGTAATGAACTAGTAATTTCTATGTTGGTGTTCTTTGCATAATTGGATGTTGGTTTTCTGCTGTAGTATGTCTGGTACACATCAGTTTAGTGTTGCTAATCCCGTATGAAACTGATAATTTGATTGTGACTTCTTTGTATGTCCATTAAACCATTCCAGTAGAGAAGAAAGCATCGCACTGCGGTGAACATGTCCATCCTCATATCATATTGACACACATAATGAAACTATGAGTATGTGAGATCTGGGCATTTCTGCAAATGGTTTCAAATATCAGCGATAGAGCATGTCTGCATACTCTATCGTTATGTTCTAAAATCTAAATGACCATTGCAGTTTTCAGTGCAATCCTTAACTACCTTCCATGAAAAATGTTCTCATTTTGGTCGTTATTAATTAAAGTCTCAAAATTTCCCTTTGGATGGCGGAAACAATTGTGGAAATGTTGATGGCCACAATGTGTAGATCACTGCCGAGGATGCAGTTTTGAACTAGGTTGTTGGTTCCTTCCTCTTAGTTGTTATAAGCTGAAAGTCTTTGTTTTCCTACAGTTGCTCTGTTCATAAGATATTGATTGTACAAGAAAGCAGGTCATTGTTTATTATTCTCTCCAGTTCCTAAATATAAGTCTTTTTAGACATCTTAAATTGACTACAACATACGGATGTATGTAGACATATTTTAGAGTGTAGATTCACCCATTTTGCTCCGTATGTAGTCACTTGTTGGAATCTCTAGAAAGACTTATATTTAGGAACGGAGGGAGTAGTAGTTTGTATCAGCTTTTTTTTTCTCGCTCTATGTTTTTGGATGACCTGTTGGCTTATACTTTTTCTAAGGACATCTGGTCTCAAAATTGAATAATGTTGTTTGCGTTCTGAAAATACTTGGCAGTTTTACAGCTACTTCAAAAAATTTATCACCTTTTGAAAGCCTTATATTACTTAAGCTTTATCAAGCACACAAAGATAGGCCATGATGTTTCCTTAACAATATTAATTATAATGTTAAATGTATTATATATCTGGACGACTGCTAGGACTGAAGTTCAAGCCAATGGGTCCATTTTATGCCACACAAGTAAGACCCAATGTACCCACGCATACAGTGTAAACATCAACTATTGGAGTTATCAGGTTGTCGTTGCAGTTAACACTTTAGTTAGCCTTTTCTCTTTATTTGCTTCAAGGACCACTGGTGGTAGTGCACGTAGTTACTTCCTCGTCCTCTTGTTGGTGGAAGTGTTGCATCAAAGATTGTAAACAAACTAGGGGTTGGGGCGCCACCTGGTGGCGCCTCTTGAGAGGAAGCTGACCGGTACCACTATCCGTATGGTGATGCAAACAGGATAAATTTGCAGCCAAGTAGCACAAATCGTCATAACTCTTGTAGTACAAGAAAACAGAGTAAGTTCAGATTGTCACACACTGTTGGTGTGATTGCAAAATCATCATAAATCAAACACACTAAGAGCAACAAATAACAGCCACCGACTGGCCTAAGTATTTGATGCACATTAGATATGAGCACTTCCTTTGCAGTATACATCCAGACTTTGTGGTTTACTTGAGAATAAAATTTGCCATATGTCATAATATAAACAGGATAACTTTTAAGAAACATTCTGGTGCTTCTCATTAAAGAAATATATTAAAGCATATACTCAGCATAGACAGAAGTAGAATGGGTAATGGCTTCTTACAAACAAAGCCACCGAAATGAATTCAATATTAACTAAACTGTTGAAATGTTTATTTCCTTAAATAATCCACATTAGTTATCTAGAGTTAAGGGATCAAACAATAAACCAGTATGAAGATAGGAATGCTCCTGGTTGTTGTCTCACACACTGGAATCGATTACAGTATAACCAACATGACCAAGCAATTATTCATTTACAACATTTGTACTTCTGATCCCCCATGCTTTATCAAACTTGTAATTCTCTGTTATCTGGATCCAGATTATTTCATAGTGTCACTTAATTTATAGTACAGATTTCCTCTTAACATGGGATAAGAATAGACTAACCCTGAAACAAATTGATGGTTAAGTTAACTGAAGCTAGACCCTATTTTCTGATCCAAACATCAAGTAAACAGTAGCAGTCACTCATAAATCATTTGAATGAGATCTGTTCATGGTATCACCTAGTCCAAGGTTGTACCTGATGTTGATGGGGATCGAAGTTGGTTGCGTAGCTCCGCGTATTTCTTCCTCGCCGGCATCGATGTGGACAACGGGTGGCCATGGTAATAGTCTTGGCGTGCCTGCCCTGGGTGCCCATGGCAAAGAACTCATCGTTCATAACCAGCAATGATCGACAACTGACTGCTGCATATAGCCCAATCTAGAAGTTAGATTCCTTATATTGAGGAACATATTTAAACTTGAGCTAAGCAACATTTTTTCCACTGTGCCAAGCAAACAGATTCGTCCTGCATTGGAACAGAACAGTGAAGACTAAATATTGTTAATGATCATCCTGTAGAAAGTAACTTAAAATTGCCGTGCTTAATGGAGCATATGCCATCCATATCCTTGAATTTCTGCAGATGAGCCTCGACGTGACACGGCATGGCCAAAAATCAGAACACACATGATTGCAATTTGTTGTAACGTACTTCATGAATCAAAATCATTTGTACAAACCTTTACTAATCACGCAAGAGTGTATCCATAGGGAATCCAAAAAAAAATTCTGAACCCGCAGAAGTACTGATCTGTGCCAACCATAGCAGTTCGTTGTAGAAGGGATAGGGGAGAAGGGTGATGGAAGATGGAGGAAGAAATGAGGAGTAAGGGCCAAGGAGGGAGGCTACCTTGCTGCATTGTGCGGCGCAGCTCCGGACAACCGGCGTGGAGGGGCTGTTGGGCGGGCGAAGATGGGCGGAGCGGCTCCGGGAGACGCCCGACGCAGTTGACCTCACCCTGATGCGGTGCTGAGTGAACGATGGTCACGGACGGGGCCGGGGCGGCACGGCCCTCGGCGACAGTTGCCGCGGCCAGCCGCGGCGATAGCTGGAGCACGGCGTCGACGAGCATGAGGTAGTTGGGGGAGTCGTCAGAGGTGTGGGTGCCGAGGACGAGGCTGTGGGAGCGGGTCTCGGCGGGGGCGACGGCTCCTCTGACAGCCATGGAAGAGAAACTCTTCCTCCTCTATGAGGCGAGACGAGGCGGGCGGAGCCGGATTGGGGCGGCGACGGCGGCGGCAGCAGAAACAACCCTAGCTGTCACTCGGGGTGTGAAGAATGAGCCCCTCTCTCGATCGGCATCCACCGTTTTTCTCTTCTCTTTAATTTCCCTTGCACCCAACCGCTTCTTTCCGTTGCTAAAAAAATCGCTTCTTTCCTTTTCACCTCCGCACAGTAATAAGGGACATGTGGATTACCTCCTCGCTCGCCCCTTCTGCGTACGTTAATGCTTCCAACAACCTGGTGGCACCACCTGAGGCGGGCCTATGCGCACTTATCTTCTCTGGGGCACTTTCGGCTGTCATGTTTGGTCATCAGCATCACTTATGTACATCAATATGGGCGTATGTTGTATTATTTGAGTTCATTAGGATCTATTAGTAGCACATCAATGGAAGTACATATACTATTGTATTTGTGTTCAGAACCATCATAGTCAATGATACGTCTAACAAGGATATATAACAATTAATTCAAAAGGAAAGACAAAATAGAATTAAGTGCTTCAGTTTGGCCGAAGAAAGGAACCTCATGATGCCACCACGACTAAGGAACCAGATATAAAAGAGCACCTTTCAGAGTACTTCACAGGCATGGCATCATCCATTTCCACATCAGAATCATCGGAATTCTCCTGATCTTCATTTTGATGTACCCAACACAAATGCTACATGGATTTTAGTCAGCTGCACTCCCCACTACTTCTACACTTCCCCTTTCACACACCGAGGAGCAGAGACTGATGCAAGTTGATCGAACACAGAACAACATATAATTGCCTAGAGAGATGCGCTGGACTTGAAAGGCAACATACCTAGCATGCGCATGAAATGTGAGAGTAACAATAAAAAAACATACCATTTGACAATATGATTATTATTGCATGCCAAAATGGTACGTTTTGATTAGTATTGCATGCCAATATTCTTAATCACTCCGAGCAAATTTAACCTAAACTAAATATCTAAGAGTAAGCTCTGGTTTATGTCTTTTACAGAAAGATGAGTCGTGTGTTGATTGCAAAAAATTGTATTTCTAACCAAATGATCATGCTTCATGAATAGATGACAATATAGTAACAGGAAAGTGAAGTACGGTGAAATTTTGTAAGCTACTAAGGGCATAGGAAAAGCTCACACTCCAGCTTGCACTGCTTGAAGAAATCAACCAAAATCACCCAGAAAGATAAAGGGCATTGTGGCCAGGGGCGGACCTAGAGAGTATCTTGATGGGGGCAATCTATTTCAATGGGGCGTATTATGTAAAAGCTCATAGAATATAAGTATATTTTTAAAAAATCAGAAGCAAATCTTGCTGGGATTTCAAATTTTGAGTGGGGTCCTGGGCCCCAACTCACATCAACGTAGGCCCGCCCCTGATTGTGGCATCCGATGAATGTTGGTAACTATACCATCACACTAATTTAATCTACAAAATTCATGTCAACATCACTGATCATGATGTATCAGGTTAGGATAAAATCGTGGGTTTTCCCAAAATAAAATAAAACAAGCCCAGTTAGAAAGAAATCATAAGCCTATCAGACAATCAGGCAATTATGTTAGCATGTCAACAATCAGATGGAACAAAACCTATAGTCCTCAATTTTTTTCCTTCTAAAAAATGTGTAATGCTAGAAAAGAGAGTTAAATAAAATGTTACGCGAATCAGCATCCAGAAAATTCATAGAAGCACTGAAGAAAATATGAACACTATATATGTCAAAACACCTATACTTTCCCCGAGAGCAAAAATGTGTAATGTTAGCAAAGGGAGTTAAATAAAATGTTAGGAAAATCCGCATCCAGAAAATTCATAGAAGCAATGAAGCAAAGATGAGCGACAAATTTAATATACACACACACATTCAGGCAAACAAATTACTTCGACTGAATCCATTCCTTTGTATATATGGCATAAAGGCATCTAAGGAAAAAAACTTAATGATGTCAGTTTACCTTGCCAAGATCATGAAATCCATCTAACTGAATAAGAAGCTCCATCAGTGTCCGCTGGATCTCACGGTCGTCACTAGTTCCCTCACTAAATCTTCTCTCACCAATTGCATCGATTTCATCCATGAAGATAATGCATGGCTAGAAATAACAACTTGATGAAAATGAAACAAAATTTGCGAGCACCGTAAATAAACTAAATGGTGATATAAGCTAAAAGATCTCAGTGTTAGACAATATTACGTAGCTTCTATATATAGTATATAATCTTGTATTTGTATGCTTGACATATGTCTATATATATGAGATAGCCATACCCATATTGGGTGTTGAGCAGTTTCCCAAACCCTAACGTTTAATATGGTATCAGTTTAGGATTGATCGATCACTTCCGCCTGTCTCGATCGCTGTCCCGATCGCCCTCCGCCGTCCCCGATGGCATCTGCCCCGGCTGCCTCAACCTCCGTCGCTGCTCCAATCGCGCCGGCCTCCCCGTTCTCTGCGTCTCGGCCGCTGATCCCCCTGGTCGCCGCCTCCATGGCTGCTGCCGCCTCGGCCGGTGCCGTCCTGCCGTCCCCGTGTCTCAGCGACGTCACCGCCCAGCCGGCGTCCGGCTCCTACAACGCCACCGCGCCGCCACTGCCCTATGGCGCCGTCGCACCTCCTGGCCTTGCCCATCTCCCGCATGCATACGGAGGGCCAGCTACGTATTGTACGGCGCCTGCGGCAGCTACAGCCGCTCTTGTCCCATGGGGGCACATGCATCCGCCAACAACGCAGCATCAGATGCACCAGATGCATCAGGCGGCCGCGTCCTATGGCACTCAACACCAGCCGCTCTTGTCCCGTGATGGCCAGCCTCAGCAGCAACAGCCGGCGTCTGGCTTCTACGCCGTTCAGCAACAGCAGCAAAACCCGCAGGCGGCCGCGTCCTACGTCGCCCAGCACCAGCTGCCCTCGTCCCATGACGTCCAACAACAGCCGGCGACCGGCTTCTACGGCGCCGCCGCTGCCACTTCATGGCCGCCTTCATCTGTGCTACAGCCATCCTATGGTCCCTCTGCTCCGTTGACTTACGCCTACCCGACAGCATTAGTGACCGCGTCTTCTTCATACGGGGTGTCCTACGGTGGTCCGTCGACGGACCTGATGGCCTCCTCCATGCTACCGAGTGGTCCTTCACCTGCCTTTTATGCGTCGTCGCCGTCTTTGGATCATGGTGTACCTAATGCACCGTTCTACTTTGCGCATATCATCCCGATGAAGCTGACAACGGATAACTATCTGTCGTTGCGTGCTCAGGTGTTGCCCCTTCTTCGCGATCGCTACTTGAGGGCTTTGTTGATGGCATCTGCCGTGCCCCGCCATACCACCCGGGGCATCATGCGTGGGTGGCTCAGGATCAAGCCATCCTATCTGCCATCCAGTCCTCTCTTACGGAGGGGTCTCATCACTGCTCATCTTTTGCCGCTACGTCTCGGACGCGTGGACGGCCCTTCATACCAGCTTTGCTTCGCAGTCTCAGGCGCGGACTCATGCCATCCGCACTGCGCTTGGGGAGGTGAAACATCATGATCTCACCGTCACCGACTACCACTACACCACAACACTACATCCCCAACAACTAGGTTGGTTGGGAATACAGCTTCCGCCAATAAACAATCGGTCAGGAAAGAGTATTGCCGACCGATCATGTCTGTTGGGGAAAGTCCAGACGGGAAAACCCTTTCCCGACCGACATAGCTTTCCCGACCGATTGATTGATGGCAATAGTGTATCTTTCCCGACCAACAGTCTGTTGGGCCTGCCATGGGCCTTTCCCGACCAACAGTTTGTTGGGCCTGCCATGGGCCTTTCCCGACCAACTATTTGACGGGGTATTCTTTCCCAACCAACAATTTGTTGGGCATGGCGTTAGCCTTTCCCGACCGACTGTCCGAAGGGGTTGGTTTTGCCGACCGACAGTCAGACGGGGGTTTTCTTTTGCCGAGAAATAGTTCATTGACATTTTTTTGGACAACCACATATTTAATTAAGCTACGGTACTGATTGTCACATACTTATTTTCATGTGTTCTAAGCATAATCACCAAGACACCATACATGAGGCTCACATCCAGGAGCACCAAACATTTTTATTCCATGAACTAATTGTCACATACATACACTTCAGTCTGTTCTAACATAACCACCGAAATACCATACATCAGGTTCACAAAAGGATAGCTAAAAGATGCAAGTATGAGACATCAGTTGTACAAAATTAAAGCTAAAACATCTAGTTGACGTAGATAGCTGGCTTCATTGTTCCTTGTGATTGTAGTCCTTTTATTTGCTTCCTACAAAGTTAAACAATTCTCAATTATAATACATACTAGAAACTAGACTACAGTACCAAAATGCCAGCATAAAGGATCATCACATTCTCAAGGAAACTAGACTAAATAGAACATGATGTTACAGTATGATATTTCACAAGGAAACATTTACAAAGTGCTACATGTATTCCATAGGAAACTGGAGATGTGCTTACTGGACAAGCACATAGTCCTATATGCCAATAGAAAGTAAATCGTGAGGGCATCCAACATTGCTTGCTATCTCACATACATACTTACACAGGTTCTTGAGAGTAAATAGTAGCATCAAGTCGATGTAATGCAGGCATATGACTATGGACATCTTCCGGTGGCCTTTTCGCTCAACCATCCACCATACTTACAAAGATTAATTTGACCTGCAAAGAATAATTTTCAAATTCAATCTGTTAAAAAACTTAGAAAATAGAATGCAAACAACAATAATTTTCAAAATGGAGTCATTCTCGCTTTAGTATTACACTGAAGATTATTAATGTGAACTACCATGAGAATTCAGCCCCTGTATGTTAACCTGCTGTTATTTATTTATTATTACATATTTTCGTATGGTATTACTATTATTTTTCTTACAAATACACTTCATGCATTCTCAGCTGAGCCAATCCATCAACAACATCATGATTTATCTTCTTTCTACAGTATATATATGTATGGTATGGTAACATGACATCTACAAGATTGAACTTCTGGAGGGCATGTTTACTCCATGTAGTACATAAATACTTTTCTCTATTCTTATGGTTGTATATGTTCAGCAAAGGAGAAATTGTTGGTAGAAGTTCCAAAGAATTTTTTTGTACCTCATTTTGCTTTATCTTCGCAGAAATCTTCTACCTGCGGATTCTAAAGGTAGCCCTGGAAAAACCATTATCCAATTCAGTTGCTAACAATCGCACAATATAAATAGACAATAATAGTAATCGATGGCTAGGGTTTGAACTTTACTGCTTCAAAAGCTTCTTTATTTCCATGAATCAAAGCAGCACTGATTTTTTTAAAGAGAACAATCTGCAGAGAGATGGGCGTACCAACCACCAGAGCTATGGAAGGTTCATTGCTGGGAGTTAAAATCTGTAGCAAGAGAGGGGGGGGGCTTACGGATGTCGTTGCCGCCATGGATGGCTAAGAAGATGGGGGCACCAGCCGTCACGCTCCTAGTCGCCAGAAGATAAGGGAGCAGAGGCCACGCGCCCCGTTCCGAACCACCAGAACCGAAGGGGCCTTGTCCCGCTCAGATCTGCCACCATGAGAGGGGGGAGAGGGAGCTGGGTATGGGTTGGGGTGGTGGTGCCATGTGAGGGAGGGGAGAGGTGACCTCACCGGGCGCTTGGGCTTCGCCAGATGCGAGCGTCGCCACCGCCGCTCAGATCGGGAGAGAAAGAGATAAGGGAGAGAGAGAGAGCAGAGAGATAGCAAAGTGGTGTTTTTTTTTTCAGGTGGGCTGTGGGGGCGCGTGGCATGAAAATTCGGATGGGCTTCGCGCTAAGTTTTTGCAGGCGCGCGAGCTGATATTTTCGGTGGCCCAACTGCCGACCCACCGTCGGTCGGGAACATTTGCCGACCGACTGTGTGACAAGAGTGCAATTATTACCGACCAATGGTTCAATGCTATAGATTTCAGTATTACCGACCGACAGTTGGTCGTTACATGCGAGTAATACCGACCGACTGTCGATAACAGTTGTACCAAAGAAACCGTCGGTCGGGCGAAAAGTGACTTTTTCCAACACACGCCCCAGGGGAATGCGTGTCGTGGGTGTAGTGTACTTCAACAAGGTGACGGGTATGGCTGACATACTTGCCTCCATTGGAAAGGCTCTTGGTCCGGAGGAGTTCACCTCTTATGTGCTCAATGGACCGAGTGGCGATTATGATAATTTGGTGGAGAATATCAATGGTCGTGACACTCCTATCCAGCCGCGTGAGTTGTACGCGCGTCTCCTCGCTACGGAACAACGCATCCAGGCTCGCTGCTCTACGCCGAGTTTTCCTTCCGCCAATGCTGCTACGCGTGGCAAGGGTAAGCCCCACAAGCCGCCAACTGGCGGAAAACCTCCGCCGCCCGCACCCAACTCACGGAACTCCACGACATCCGTAGGCGGCCGTGTTCGTGCCTGTTGTCCCTCATGTGGTGCTCAGGTCCCTTGCCAGCTATGTGGTCTTGATGGTCACCTTGCTTCCCGTTGTCATCGTCGCTTCAAGCAGGATTTCTTGGGGATCGGGAACAATGGCAAGGGTAATGAGAAGCAGGCTGCCCTGACGAGTCATGAGCAGGGCCATACTCCTTCCTATCCAGTTGACGCATCTTGGTATATGGATACAGGAGCTACCAATCACCTAACGAGTGAGATGGGCAAGCTCTCTACACAGGAACCATACTGTGGACATGATCAGGTTCGCACCGCTAATGGGGAAGGTATGCACATCTCACATATTGGTCAGGCATCACTTCTTACACGTCGATCCACACAACTACGTCTTCTTAATGTCCTTCGTGTTCCCTCTGTTTCACGTAGTTTACTTTCAGTTCCTAAACTTACTCGTGATAACAATGTTCTTGCTGAATTTCATCCTTTTCATTTTTTTGTGAAGGACCGGGACACGAGGGACGTACTCCTTAGAGGTCGACTGCGCCATAATGGTCTCTATGCACTTGATGTTCCACCAGCTCCTAGTGCTTTCAGCGGTGTTTGCGTGTCTCCATCACATTGGCATGCGCGTCTTGGTCATCCTGCCACTCCCATCGTTCGCCATGTACTTCATCGTCATGAGCTTCCAGTCGTGTCTAATAAACATGTTGATGCAATTTGTGATGCCTGTCCGCAAGGCAAGAGTCATCAGCTTCCTTTTTCTGAGTCGAGTCGTGTAGTCAATAAACCGCTTGAACTTGTGTTTTCGGATGTATGGGCCATGCCCAAACCTCTCGTTAGTGGTCATAATTACTATGTGAGTTTCATTGATGCTTACAATGGCGGTTCACTTGGCTTTATCTTCTTAAACGCAAGTCCGATGTGTTTAATGTTTTCTTACAATTCCAAGCGCATGTTGAGCATCTGCTTTCACCATAAAATCATTCATGTGCAATCCGATTGGGGGGTGAGTATCACAACCTCAATGCATTCTTTAATAAGTTTGGAATTACACATCGTGTGTCTTGTCCTCATACACATCAAGAAAAGCGGTGTAGCAGGCGTAAGCATCGCCATATAGTTGAGACTGGTCTTGCTTTGCTTGCTCATGCATCCGTTCCTTTCCGGTTTTGGAGTGATGCATTTTCCACCGCATGCTTTCTCATTAACAGACTCCCTACATGACTCCGTCAGATGAAAGCACCACTTGAGCTCTTGCTTTGAATGAAGTTCCCGATTATCGCTTTCTCAAGGTCTTTGGGTGTGCATGTTGGCCACATCTTCGTCCATACAACCAACGCAAGTTGGAGTTTCGATCTAAGCAAAGGTGTGTTTCTTGGTTATAGTTCTTTTCATAAAGGGTACAAGTGTCTCCATGTCCCGCCTAACTGCGTCTACATCTCACGTGATGTGGTGTTTGATGAGAATGTTTTTCCTTTTTCCGCACTTCCAAATACCTCCACCACTCCCCATCGCACTCCGAGAAATTTGTGTTACCTTTG
Organism: Aegilops bicornis; assembly: GCA_021605145.1. Lineage (NCBI taxonomy): Eukaryota > Viridiplantae > Streptophyta > Magnoliopsida > Poales > Poaceae > Aegilops > Aegilops bicornis. The sequence continues at coordinate 1,437,277 of JAHIAL010000018.1, read as the reverse complement.
CTCGGTCAATTTGTTGATCTTGCATATATCCCTTGTTGCTACCTAACCATGGTGTGCAGTCGGGCGCTGGAGCACGCCTCGAGCTTCGGATGAGCAGCCGCCCGCGTCCCCTCAGACGTCCGGCCGAGCCCGCTCATGACGCCGGGCCTCACCTGGCTTGCCGACGGGGTTGGCCGAGCCGGGCCCTGCTACCTCGGTCCAGCTTGGGGCTGGCCACATACCGGCCGAGCCGGTCGAGTTGGCCGAGCCAGTTTCGCCCGAGCCGGCGTCCCCGCCCGCGTTGGCTGAGCCGACGTCCACGCCTTCCTCGCCAGGCCTGTCGCCTGGCGCGACTGGCTCTGCATCTGGGGAGCGGTCTGCGTCATCATTGCCATCTTCATCGACCTCGTCTCCGCCGTCACCTCCGCCGCCTCGCTATTAGCGCCCTAAATGCAGCGATCGAGCAAGATTGTTCGGCGAAGGAGCGACCGACGCACGCGGTTGCGTGGATTGCGACATGTATGGCACAGGCAGATGCTGACCCCACTGCTGAGCCTCGGCATTTTCAGGCGGCTCTTCGGATTCCTCATTGGCGCAGTGCCATGGAGCAGGAGTTTCAGGCGGTACAAATGAACGATACTTGGCGCTTGGTTCCCCCTGTGTCTCGTGTCAACATCATTGACTCCAAGTGGGTATTTAAGGTAAAGAAGCATGCTAATGGTTCTATTGAGCGTTACAAGGCACGGTTGGTGGCCAAAGGGTTTAAACAACGGTATGGTCTTGATTATGAGGATACCTTTAGTCCGGTTGTCAAACCTACCACCATTAAATGTCATTCGCCCTTAGCTGTTGCCAAAGGGTGGTCTCGCATCGCCTTGATGTTCGTAATGCTTTTCTCCATGGGGTCTTAGAGGAAGAGGTTTACATGCGGCAACCCGAGGTTTTGTTGATCCTGCCGTCCCACATCATTTGTGTCGTCTTGTTAAGGCGCTTTTATGGACTTAAGGTGCTCCTCGTGCATGGCATGCCCGACTTGGCTCGGTTCTTCGACGTCTTGGATTTGCACCATCCACTGCTGACACGTCTCTGTTCATGTTCCATCGTCCTGAGGTTACTATCTACCTACTGGTTTATGTTGATGACATTATTCTTATCAGCTCCTCAGTGCATGCCGTTGATCTTCTGTTGTCTGCTTTGAGTGGACATTTTGCTGTCAAGGATCTGGGTGCTCTCCATTACTTCCTTGGTCTGGAGGTTTCACGGTCCCTCGCTGGCCCAGCTCTCACTCAAAGCATAAGTATTCGTTGGACTTCTTTGCGACGTCTTTGGTATGTTGCAGTGCAAGCATGCTACCACTCCTATGTCTGCGACTGATCGGTTATCGGCCTTGGATGGTGCTTTGCTTCCTTCAGATGATGCTACTGAGTACCGCAGTATTGTTGGTGGCTTGCAGTACTTGACTATCACACGGCCGGACATCTCCTATGCGGTAAATCGCGTGTGCCAGTATCTTCATGCTCCTCGGACTTCACACTGGTCAGCTGTGAAGCGTATCCTGCGCTATATCTCTCATACTGTCTCGTATGGCTTGCATCTTCGGTCTACCTCTTCGAGTGCTCTCTCAGCATTCTCTGATGCAGATTGGGCTGGGAGTCCGGATGACCGGCGATCCACGGGGGGCTATGCTGTCTTCTTTAGTCGCAACTTGATCGCACGGAGTGCAGCAAGCAGCCACAAGATCTCGGAGTAGCACTGAAGCAGAGTATAAGGCGGTTGCCAATGCCACAGCTGAGCTCATTTGGGTACATTCTCTATTGAGAGAGTTGGGAGTCTCTCAAGAGCAGCCACCGGTTCTTTGGTGTGATAATATTGGTGCGACGTATCTTTCGTCTAATCCAGTTTTCCATGCTCGTACCAAGCACATCGAAGTTGACTATCAATTTGTGAGGGAACGTGTTGCACAGAAACTTCTTCATATCAAGTTTATCTCCTCCAAAGATCAACTTGCTGACATCTTCACGAAGCCACTTCCACAACCTCAGTTTGAAAGTTGTAGGCGCAATCTTAACTTGCTTTGTACTTCAGGCCACATTTAAGATTGAGGGAGGGTGTTAGACAATATTACGTAGCTTCTGTATATAGTATATAATCTATAGTATATAATCTTGTATTTGTACGCTTGACATATGTCTATATATATGAGATAGCCACATCCGTATTGGGTGTCGAGCAGTTTCCCAAACCCTAACGTTTAATACTCAGAAGTGCACTTTTACATATATGGAAATCAGTTTGATTTCTTCTTCTCGGGAAAAACTGATGCTGAAATCTAAAGCTTAAATTTTTATTAGTGTTGAACCAGAATACAATTAGATGACATGACATCTGAGTCAAGGGAACTATCAAAGTCACAGAATCTCAACACCAGTAGATGCATAACCATCTGCTAACATACGTTTCTAACAGATAATAAGGGAATTAGGTTTAAGAACAATTAGCTTTGCAAAAAAGAAAGGCGGAGCAAAACTTACTTGGTGATCGCGTGCATAGCCGAACATTTCTCTGATTGAAAGCGCACGTCCTCCGATATATTTGACAATTATAGCACTTGACACAATCTGGTTTTTAGACAACACATCAGTGTAATGTAATACTCACAGAATGAAAATACCAAGTCCCATCAATCAAGTGAAAACCACAGCTCCAAAAAGTCAGCACGAATGTTACTGAATATAGCCCTTGATAATAATGGCTTCCTCATAGAGTAGAACCCACTGGAAAATGTTAAACAAACATACACTGGCTCCCATATATTGATCTTGTATCTGACAAGTGGGCATCAACATTGTGGCTGCTGGTGTACCAATTCAGCTTGTAGCTGCCAGCTAATCCCCTGCTGAACGGTTATGCTGTTCTCACTCACGTGCTACGCCTATTCAAACTTGCTTAATTTAATTTGTTAGTACTGTGTTAATGTTGACATATTAACTGTCAGAACTCATGTACTGACAATAAATCCCAGCATACTTGCTTAATTTGCTACTATCCGAAGTTATTCTTTTCGCGAGAGGTCAAGTATCACTTGGAACAACTGAGTTTCTTTTTAATCTTTGTGGAAAACTACACTTGAACGCCACAACCACCTAATGGTAATGGATATGTCAGGCGGGACGGGCAGCAGCGCATCATCAATAAGTTTATTTAACAGAGTAAAATTCAGTCACAATCAGTCAATCTCAATCAAGTTCAGATTTGGACGCGACCTTGAAACGAAGCCCCAACTGGGAAGAACAAGGTTGCAACAACAAGCAGATTGACGATGGGTTCATGGAAGCTTACCAGGCAGGCAGTCCGCCCGGCGGCTTGAGCAAGTTGTTGCTGGTACCCTACGTACAGTCGCAGTCCGCACCGGCCGGGGCGCACGGGCACTGACGCGCGCGCCGCCCGCCGCTTCACCACGCCCACGCTGTAGTCGCCACCGATTCACGGCAGGGCAGAGGGGCGTCGACCTCGTCCTCCTCCACATCATCATCGGCGACGCCTTTCCCCTCCTGTCCCCAACACCATCAAGCTACGGCGACTCCGGAGTCTCCGAGACCTGGGACACCGACATGAGTGGCTCGTTGGCACTGGATCTCCACCACCAGAGGGCCTTGTGGCGGCTCAGGCGTAGCAGCAGGCCCCGTGCTCCTTCTTCAGAGGGGGGAGGGGACGGGAGGGAGGGACGGTGGAGGCTCGAGCTTGGGGAGGGGGGAGGGGAATGAAGGGGTGGGGCTCCAGGCAATCCTCACCTCCAAAGACAACTTGACCGGCGGCACGGGCGAGGTAGACCTCTTCTGTGGTGAGCCCAAAGTCGGCGAGGGGACGTGGTGGCGCGGGACCTTGGAGATATCTCCCCGGCGCGTGGAGCTCGTCCGGCGACGCCGCCAAAGTAAAACAAGCATTATGGGAATCTTCCATCTGATGAAAATTCTGAATGAATAATTATAGCAAAGGGGAACAGGCTTACAGGCACACAATAGAACGGTAATATAAGTACAACTATGACTGCAATTTAAAATGGTTCCTTTCAAGGATTAAGTAAAGGGGAACAGGCTTACAGGCTTAAAAGTTTTCAATTTACTGAATCTGAATGTGGATGCCGCTTCCTTTCTACCAGGCCAGGAGAAGATGATGTGAAACTGGATGCAGATGCATGGCGCCTGAAACGAGGCGGGGGAGGGGAGCTTCACTCCAGGGCACGTTGCAGGCGCATATTGCAGTCAGCCAGCCAGACTTCCAAAGTTTTCGATTTTGAATTTGATTTTGATTTGCTTGTGGATTATTGAGAGCTACGTGGGACGAGATTGTGGTTGTTTAGAAGAGAGCAGTTTGATTAACTAGCAAATGCTGAGCTGAGAAGATGGCACCCAACATATGTTTGGTCAATCTATTTTTGGTGGGGGTGTGTTGGCCGTTGGATAAACAAAATCTTGCCTTGTCTGTGACGGGCTCCACTTTTCTTTTCTGTTGCCCCCATGATACATACAGCAGCTTGCCGCTGCCTGGTGCTGTAAAATTCTCTTATTTCACTCACTTTAATTGAGTACAGTTCATCACAAAACAGAGATCGGCGGTACATGCTCACTTTTCTTTTCTAATCCTGAGCTCAAATGCTCATTGATGAACAGTAAAATCGAAAATAATAGTAAAAAGATCTACCACAAATCTTTTTAAATAAATTTTGACAAATGTTTTTGTATGCTTGACAAATTTCAGCATGAAATAACTTTTGTGGAAGTGATGGAAAATAAATAAATAAATAAAATCAACACTTCAAAATGTTTTCAAAACTAGCATTTTGGAGCAGTTCTTAATCGTACTCAGAATAATGTTAGTGATAGTTTAGCTAAGTTTGCTAGAGGTGAAAGCAGAACTCTGACTTGGTTAGGGTCTGGCCCTGAAGACTGAAGTTGCTTTGTCTTTAACTTTTGATGATTGTAAGGATCTTGTGATTGAGTAATACAAGTTTCCACCCGCAAAAAAAAAAGTGATGGAAATAAATAAATAAATAAAATCAACACTCCAAAATGTTTTCAAAACTAGCATTTTTGGAGCATCAAATATTCTTTTGCCATGACTTCCACAAATGTCAAGTGAGGGTTCAGGTGGCCGACGTAGCCCTCCTGCCCCTACACTTTCGACGACCCTAAGTTTATCGAGGTCAAGGAAGTGCCGAAGGAACCCTCGGAAACCGACTCAGAGTTGGAGTATCGCGAGGAGGAGCAGGACAAGGAGAACAGTGACGGCGACGACGACAACCAGCTGGCGGTTTGTGGAAAGCGTCCTCACCCAGATGATGGCCCAGAGGTGGCATTCAAGAAGAAGGACTAGACGCCCGGTAGTGTATAGCTAGTCTTAATTTAAGAGCCCATAAAATCCTGACTCTTGGTCAATGGTCTCACTTAACTTGCAAGAAATGCAGGTCTTTTTCTCCTGGTGAACGCCCGGAAGGATTAGAAGAGATTTTGTACTCCAACTGTAAACCATTTGTTTTGATCAATTTATCAATCATTTTTCTTTAACAAAAATATTTTTTTACGGGAAAAGAAGAAAAATGATGAAAGCAAAGAAACAAAAAAACTTCATTGCAATATGCCCCAAGATAAAAGAAAAGGACGTCGATACATGCCACACGTGTGGCAGGAAAGAAGACGCATCACACGTCTCTGATGTAAATAGATTGCCATGTCATCGTATGCATGCATGCGAGAATCTTTTCGGATTTTCAGTTTTTAAAATGTTTTATCTCTTAAATGAAAATTTCGATTGAAGATCCGTTTTCACCATTAAACCCCTCGCGACGAGATCTTCAAAACTAGATCTCATATCGATATATTTCGGCGAAATTTTTTTTGTTTAAAAATTGCCATGTCTATTGCACATGAATTGCCATGATATTTACACTAAAGTTGCCATGATATGTTTCAACTATTTTCTTTTACATTTAAAAGTAAATTTTAACATATTATAAAACAGAGAATTAAGAAACTAGACTTGTCGTGCACCATAAACTAAAATTGCCATGATACATGCAGTTAAATTGGCATGGTTCAATAAAAGAAATATTTTCATGGTCAAACTACTGGGATTGCCATCATCAAAAAACTAAAATTGTCATGATCTACGAACTAAAATTGCCACATGGCAACTGTAGTTTAAGCACTATGGCAATTACAGTGTAAACATCATGGCAACTTCTGGGCAAAAAAAAAATTCGTCAAAACATATCAACATGGGTCTAGTTTTGAAGATCTCGTCGAGACGGATTTAATGGTGAAAACAGATTTTTAATTCGCTTTTTTATTTAGAAGATAAAACATTTTTAAGCCGAAAACCGAAAAGATTTCTGCTGATGTCATCTATTCATACGTGGCAAAATGAGTGGTGATGGAGGCGTGTGGGCGATCTCGAAACGCCCACACGTGTGAGTGTTAGTTTTTCAGAAAGAAAAAGGTGTATACGAGTGACTCCATCCCAGCCCAGCCCAGGACAGCACAGCCCATTATCAGAGGAGCGATGACAAAGTCATCGCCATTGTCTCAAAAAAAAAAAGTCGTCGCCAAGGTCGAACCAGACCAGACCAGACCACGCTAATCCTCTCAAGAGCTCTCGCCGGGATCCCTCGCCGCCGGCGCCACAGCGCCGCGGCGCCGCCGCGGCGCCATGCTCCATCTGCGCAGCCGCGTCATCGCCCATCTCATCTCATGTCCAGCAACCTCTCCCGCATCCCCTCTCCGCCGCCTCATCTCCGCGGCCGCGCCCGCCGTCTCCCCGAGCCCTAGTAGCTTCGCCGTGGAGGAGTACCTCGTCGCCACCTGCGGCCTCACCCGAGCACAGGCCGCCAAGGCCTCCGCCAAGCTCTCCCACCTCAAGTCCCCCGCCAAGCCCGACGCCGTCCTCTCCTTCCTCGCCGGCCTCGGCCTCTCCGGCGCCGACGTCGCAGCTCTCGTTGCCAAGGACCCCAAGTTCCTCTGCGCCGGCGTGGAGATAACCCTGGCCCCCGTCGTCGTTGGGCTCACCGGCCTCGGCCTCTCGCGTCCTGAGATCGCACGCCTCGTCTCGCTCGCCGGTGCGTTCTTCCGCCGTAGATCTGTCACCTCAAGGCTATCGTTTCTCCTGCCCCTCTTCGGCTCTCACGACAACCTCCTCCGGCTACTTAAGAACAACCCAAGTCTCCTGGGATGCGACCTCGACAGGGTTGTCAAACCCAAGATCCTGTTTCTGCAGGAGTGCGGGCTAGGTGTTTGTGATATTGCCAAGCTGTGCATTCGTGTGCCACGGATGCTCGGCATCAACCGGAGCGCTTCCAGGCGATAGTGGCGTCTGCTGACCGGCTCGGTGTGCCCCGTGGATCAAGGATGTTCAACCACGCGCTGCATGCCGTTTCATGTTTCAGCACAGAGGAGATCGCAGCCAGAGTGGACTACTTGAAGAACACCTTCATGTGGACGGATGCTGAGGTGGCCATTGCTGTTTCTAAGGCTCCATTGATGCTGACGAGGTCCAAGGAATCGCTACAGCGCAGGTCTGAGTTCCTCATCTCCAAGGTTGGCTTGGAACCGGCTTACATTGCTCGTCGGGCGGCAATTCTCACTTACAGCCTGGAGGGCCGGCTCAGGCCCCGGTATTACGCTGTAAAGTTTCTCAAGGAAAATGGATTGATCAAGCATGACCGGGACTACTATTCTCCAGTTTTAGTCAGCAATAACGATTTCATGAAGAAGTACATATGCCCTCACAAGGAAGCTGCACCACACCTTGCTGAAGACTATGCAGCAGCTTGCAGAGGGGACGTGCCTGCGAGATTCATATTTGCATGAACAAAGAACAGGGTATTGTATTTCAAAAATGCGTACTGCACAACAAAGATTTTGCTCTGTGAAATTCATGTTTTACTGTTTGCTGTGTAACTATATGCTTATTTTCTGCTACTGCTGCATACTTCTTTTTGTAGTTGGTAGGTCCTGATAAAACTGATACTTTCATTCCTTGCTGGCACGGTTTTCAACTTGTTCATCCTCATGTCATGTTGACACCAGATGTTGGGACGGAGAAATTGTGAGATCAGGCAATTCTTGATGCATTAAAAATTATTATTTTCAGTTTAGTAGGTGGTTCTTTACAAGAATGTTAGTATTTTCACTGGCAGATCATTGAAGTTGTTATTTCTCAGCTGTCCCTGCAAATGACAAAAGTGGCTTAGCTTTCCTCATCAGTATCAGGAAATCAGTAGACAAATTTGTCATGTCTAGTTAACTGCCTGCTAACTTGGAATCATTTCTGTTTCTGCACGAACCGCTGTTATAGTTGAATAGATAATTAGAGGCAAGTTGGGATGGTTGCTCCTTGTCTGGTGTGCAGAAGGAAAAATGAATCACACCTGTGGTACATCACATATCAGTAGAATTCGAGAGGGATGATTCCTAGCTTTCTTCATACTCCCTCTGTCCCACAATATAAGAACGTTTTTCAAGCTAACATAGCTTGAAAAATGTTCTTATATTATGGGACGGAGGGAGTAATTACCAAGTTTTTTTAAAAAAAAAGAAAAAAAAATAACGAGTGCACTTGCAATCTTTTTTTTCTTTATATTAGAGCAAGCATGACATCAACTTGGCTACCATGATTCACGGGGCATAGCCGTTCCGTGTGGTAACTAGAGAAACTGGCACCTATATCTACAGATTGCCTGGTTACCCCTGTTTTTTTTATGGTGTTGAGCTTGTTTAGAGGACTGGCCTTTTTTCCTTGAAAGGCAGAAAAGCCAGACATGACAGGGCTGGCTATAGGCGCTGGAGATGTTTAGTGTTTTTCTAATCCATCGCGACGCAGTGCTTTCTTTTTCCAGGAGGAAAAGGTGGGCTGAAACTGGATGCAGACGCATGGTGTGCTTTCTTCTTCCTGGAGACGAAGCATGGTACGTACCGGCTTAGGTGATTCTGAAGGAGGATCAGCAGATTTTGAGCCGAGAAGATGGTCTAGTTTCTCATGGAAAGGATGATCTGGATGGTGGTTTTGTCACTGATTCAGTTAGTGCTTCACTGTTGCCGCGTCTTGCTTGACACCAGGTCAGAGCTCGCACTCATGTATCGTGTGTAAATAATAACCTGAAATACATTCTGGAAGCATGGCATATTACTTGCTGTATTAGACATCGGCACGCAAGCCTTTTGCGTGTCCGCAAAAAAAAAAAACTTGCTGTATTAGAGAGTTCACTTGCAAGACCCTGTCGACGATGGTTGGTGTCAAGACCTTGTCTGAAATTTGTGAACAGTTCTCAACTCAACAACTGGACACTTTTACTGTCGTGTACTTTGAGTAATAAGGCTATAAAAGCCAGAGATCTCCAGCCCTAGAGCTTCATCCTCTTTGTACCCTAGAGCCATACGTGTATCTTGAACAGCTAGAACCCCTTTCAGCCTGGAAAAAGCATCGACTTTTCAGTCCAAGATTGTTGATTCTGAAACTGAACCTTGACAGTTGAAGCCTGAACCTTCAAGTTTCAGCTTTAGAATGAAGATGAATGTTGCAGATCAATTAACACTCCAAATGTGCTTACGTGTTCATCTCGAAATATAGAGAATGGGATCGCCCTGCTGATCGAGATAAAAAACCAACTCAAATCGGTTGAGGGTTCTGCTCGTGGTGCCCAAATCAACTTCCTGCAAAGAAAAACGTAGGTGATCGACGGTCCATGACAATCAAAAAAACATCAACAATGGAGGTTTTCAAAATTTTATTACTCCCTCCAATCCAAATTAATTGACGCAGTCTCAATACAATTTGTACATAGGCTTGTATAGAGGTTGTGTCAATTAATTCGGATAAGAGGGAGTAGTCGAGTTTGGCGTTGCATTGATTTTGAAATGCACCTTCCATTTTCTTGTCTTTGATACTTCAACAAATCGATATGATATCTGTGAGAAGAAACATATTACTCCCTCTGACCAATAATAAAAATAAATAAATTAGACCACCGGGGAAGGAACCACGCGGCATTATATAATGTGAGACATAGATTTCGACCTGGAGAGGAGTTGAACTCTGGTCGGCAAGGCGAAACCACAACGCCCCCACCACTGGCAATGAACCCATTCCTCCATCTGATCCATATTACTTGTCACAGCTTCGGCTCGAATGGCTGTGTCTATTGAACAGGACCTCCCATACCCCGCGATATGCGGCGCTCGGCGAGCAAACACGCCCCCATGCGCGTGCTTTGGGCGCGTCCGTTTTTATTTTTATTTTTTTTAACTTCCAAAATGTCAAATATCCCAAATCCAAAAAGAAGTGGGGATTTGAATTTTCCCCATTTTTTTCTAAATATAATATGAAAAAAGATATCAAAAGTTTAAAAATATTCACAAATTTGCAAACGTTCGAGAATGTGAAGATCAAAAAATGTTCTCGGATTTCACAAATTGTTCAGAAATTTGAAGAATGTTCATGATTCCAAAAACAGTTCATGAGTTGAAAAAAGTATTCACGAATTTGAAGAAATTTTCCACAAATTAAAGAAAACTTGGATTAAAAAGATTCTCGTATTTCAAAAAATATTCTTGGAATTCCAAAAGTTGTTCGTGAATTTGCAAAATTTTAAAAACGTTCACACAATAAAATATATTCCTAGATTTCAAAAATTGATCGTGAATTTGAAATAAAAAGGAAAAGGAACAAAATAAAATAAAAAACGAACACAAAAAAATAAAACAAAAAACCCGGAAAAGGGGACCTAGTTGGGCCGGCCCAACTAACGGAGCAGCACCACACTTGCGCGATTTTGTTCCATGCTCAGCCTCTCTCCTGTCAATTTTTTTCTAAAGTTCTGCTCTCTGTTTGGGGTTGATGACATTCTCATAAAAAGGTTGAATATCCAGTGGCCTTCTCTTTGTAGGAATAAAAACCTTTGGCAGCTCAAGGCCTCCAGTCATTGGAATTTCATTATCACTATGTGGATCCACCAAACTTGTGGTTGGACGCACCTCCCGACTTTATTTCTGAACTTTTAGCGGACGATGTAAGCGTTGTTTAAATTAATAAAGCTAGCCATGAAGGCCTTTCCTTCAAAAAAAAAGATTGATCTCTCCATATCTTTATCATTCACATACAACTCAAAAGTTTTGATCTTGCTGACCACTGACATCATATGATTTGTGTCAGCATTTCACCCAAGCACTCGCAGACCATCAAACAATGATTTCCCTGGCAACAACCAATACACTTCCAACCTTGTGACATCTGCATAGCCACATTGCCTAACGAAATCTTCTATCCAAATCAGAGACCATATGACCACTTCATAACAATCATATGTGTCAATGTGCTCGTCTAAATATGTCTTGTTTGGGCCGTGACCACAAAAGAAGCCACTGTGATGAATCTCTACTGAAATGAGGTCGTCGTTCGGTTCTACATGCAAAGAGAGGAAATCGAGCATCATAAAGCCGCGCTCAAACAAAACCAAATTCAAATTAATCTAATTAACTGTTAATTAATTAATCCGTCAATGACATGCGGGACCCTCATGTCGGTTTGACCCAGTCAATGTCCTGGTGACTGCTGACGTCATGATGACGTCAGCAAACACTGTTCTGGATAATGTTGAATTAAATTAATTAAACAAATTTTTAAAATGATTTAAAACTTTAGAAAATCATATAAAATAAACCGTAGCTCAGATGGAAAAACTTTGTACATGAAAGTTGCTCAGAACGACAAGACGAATCCGAATACGCAGCCCGTTCGTCCGCCACACGTCCCTAGCATAGTGAACCTGCAACATCTCACCTCCAGTTCATCTGTCCGAAAATGCGAAACACCGGAAATACTTTCCCGGATGTTTCCCCCCTTCGCCGGTATCACCTCCTACTGCGTTGGGGCACACCTAGCACCGTTACTTGTTATGTCATGCATCGATATGCATCTGTTTGCATTGTATTTTTGTTTCTTCCCCCTCTTCTCTCCGGTAGACTACGGGACAGACGCTGCTACTGGTACCCCGATCGACTATGGTGTTGACGACCCTCCTTCTTGCAGGCAACCAGCAAGCCCCCTTGATCGCCAAATATCGCCTATTCTACTCTCTACTTCTTGCATTAGAGTAGTGTAGCATGTTACTGTTTTCCGTTAATCCTATCCTGATGCATAGCCTGTCCTTGCTACTATTGTTGTTACCTTTATCTGCAATCCTACCTTCTTAGAATAGGATGCTAGTATTCCATCAGTGGCCCTACATTCTTGTCCGTCTGCCATGCTATACTATCGGGCCGTGATCACTCGGGAGGTGGTCACGGGTATATACTATATACTTTATACATGATACATGTGGTGACTAAAGTCGGGTCATTTCGTGGAGCACCATGAGTGATTCACGGATTGGGCTGAAAGGACCTTTGTCCCAACGGCCTCTGTGTGGATCTTTGTGGCAGAGCGTCGAGGCAGGTTGAGACTACCCGGGTGAGAGGTGGGCCTGGCCACAGTCGGTGTCTGCGGTTACATCATTAACACGCTTTAACGAGATCTTGGTATTTGATCTCGAGTCGGCCATTTGGTCTATACGCACTAACCAACTACGTGGGAAAGATATGGGCACTCGGCGCCGTGGTATCAGCCGAAGCCTTCGTGGACGTCGGGCCGACGGCGGCGCTACCGGATTGGAACGTAAGCACTGCTCTTGTATTAAGGGGCTAGTTACGCCCGCCGTTATAGCAACGATAGGTGTGCTAAGGCGATGGGCCTGCAGACCCTGTGGCGCTTAGGTTTAGACCGCGTCTTGACCTCTCTGTTGGCCTAGGTGGGGCTGCGACGTGTTGATCTTCCGCGGCGGGCATGACCCGAAAAAGTGTGTCCGCCAAATGGGATCAAGCGTGTTGGGTTATCTGGTGCACCCTGCAGGAAGTTAATCTATTGAATAGCCGTGATCTTGGTAACAGTGACGACTTGGAGTTGTACCTTGACCTTATGACAACTAGAACCGGATACTTAATAAAACACACCCTTCCAAGTGGCAGATACAACTCGGTGGTCGCTTTCTAACAGCTACGAGGAGAGGATCGCCGGGTAGGAGTATGCTATCTGATGCTACTTGGAGGACTTCAGTCTACTCTCTTTTACATCTTTGCAAGACGGAGGCTGCGAGCGTAATCTTGACATGATTAGTTATCCCCTCTTATTACGGCATTCTCGCGATTCGGTCCACCGATATGGCCCTTTACACATATACCCATGCATATGTAGTGTAGCTCCTTGCTTGCAGTACTTTGGATGAGTACTCACGGTTGCTTTTCTCCCCATTTTTCCCTTTTCCCTTCTACACGGTTGCCGCAACTGAGATCTCGGAGTCCAGAGGCAGACGCCACCGTCGACAACGACTCCTACTACACTGGAGGTGCCTACTACTACGTGAAGCCCGGCGGCGATGACCGAGGAGTAGTTAGGAGGATCCTGCAGGAGGCCCCGCGCCTCTTTCGATCTGTATCCTTTGTGCTAGCCTTCTTAAGGCAAACTTGTTTAACTTATGTCTGTACTCAGATATTGTTGCTTCCACTGACTCGTCTATGATCGAGCACTTGTATTCGAGCCCTCGAGGCCACTGGCCTATATTATGATGCTTGTATGACTTATTTATGTTTTAGTGTTGTGTTGTGATATCTTCCCGTGAGTCCTTGATCTTGATCGTACACTTTTGCGTGCATGATTAGTGTACGATTGAATCGGGGGCGTCACAGTTCTACTATTCCCCTGGATATCACCTACCAGATACCGAACGCCATCTACATGTGCCCTCAGCACCGATGTCCATCTCGCGGTTTTCCACCTCTCTCCACACCGCCACCATTGCGTTGTGCGACCTACCAGACAATCTGGTACTAAACCTTCGACTCCCATTTCTAAAGAAACTTTCACTTGTGCGGATTTGTATATCGGAGGCCTCATTGCACAGCATCATCCACTCCAGTTGCCACCTTACAGAGTGCTTGGTGCTGTTGATGTCTACTACACAACCTTCTTCTTGTAGACGTTGTTGGGCCTCCAAGTGCGATGGTTTGTAGGACAAGAGCAAATTTCCCTCAAGTGGATGACCTAAGGTTTATCGATCCGTGGGAGGCGTGGGATGAAGATGGTCTCTCTCAAACAACCACCGCAACCAAATAACAAAGAGTCTATTGTGTCCCCAACACACCCAATACAATGGTAAATTGTATAGGTGCACTAGTTCGGCGAAGAGATGGTGATACAAGTGCAATATGGATGGTAGATATAGGTTTTTGTAATCTGAAAATATAAAAACAGCAAGGTAACTAATGATAAAAGTGAGCGTAAACGGTATTGCAATGATAGGAAACAAGGCCTAGGGTTCATACTTTCACTAGTGCAAGTTCTCTAAACAATAATAACATAATTGGATCATATAACTATCCCTCAACATGCAACAAAGAGTCACTCCAAAGCAACTAATAGCGGAGAACAAACGAAGAGATTATGGTAGGGTATAAAACCACCTCAAAGTTATCCTTTCTGATCGATCTATTCAAGAGTCCGTAGTAAAATAACACGAAGCTATTATTTTCGTTCAATCTATCATAGAGTTCATACTAGAATAACACCTTAAGACACAAATCAACCAAAACCCTAATGTCACCTAGATACTCCGATGTCACCTCAAGTATCCGTGGGTATGATTATATGATATGCATCACACAATCTCAGATTTATCTATTCAACCAACACAAAGTACTTCAAAGAGTGCCCCAAAGTTTCTACCGGAGAGTCAAGATGAAAACGTGTGCCAACCCCTATGCATAGGTTCATGGGCGGAACCCGCAAGTTGATCACCAAAACATACATCAAGTGGATCACGTGATATCCCATTGTCAACACAGATACGCACGACAAGACATACATCAAGTGTTCTCAAATCATTAAAGACTCGATCCGATAAGATAACTTCAAGGGGAAAACTCAATCCATTACAAGAGAGTAGAGGGGGAGAAACATCATAAGATCCAACTATAATAGCAAAGCTCGCGATACATCAAGATCGTATCACCTCAAGAACAAGAGAGAGAGAGAGAGAGAGAGAGAGAGAGAGAGAGATCAAACACATAGCTACTGGTACATACCCTCAGCCCCGAGGGTGAACTACTCCCTCCTCGTCATGGAGAGCGCCGGGATGATGAAGATGGCCACTAATGAGGGATCCCCCGGTCCCGATTGGTTTTTGGTGGCTACAGAGACTTGGCGGGCGAAGTGAACTCCCGATCTATTCTGCTTCCGATGGTTTTAGGGTATATGGAAATATATAGGCGAAAAGAAGTCGGTCAGGGGAGCCACGAGGGGCCCACGAGGGTGGAGGGCACGCCCAGGGGGGTGGGCGCGCTTCCCCTGCCTCGTGCCTTCCTCGTTGCTTCCCTTACGTACACTCCAAGTCTCCCGGATTGCTTCCGTTCCAAAAATAATTCTCCTGAAGGTTTCATTCCGTTTGGACTCCGTTTGATATTCCTTTACTGCGAAACACTAAAACAAGGGAAAAACAAACGCTTTGGGCTCAAGGGTTAATAGGTTAGTCCCAAAAATAATATATAAGTTTTAATAAAGCCCATAAACATCCAAAACAGATAATATAATAGCATGGAACAATAAAAAATTATAGATACGTTGGAAACGTATCAGCATCCCCAAGCTTAATTCCTGCTCATCCTCGAGTAGGTAAATGATAAAAACAGAATTTTTGATGTGGAATGCTACCTAACATATTTATCAATGTAATCTTCTTTATTGTGGCACGAATATTCAGATCCATGAGATTAAAAACAAAAGTTTAATATGTACATGAAAACAATAATACTTCAAGCATACTAACAAAGCAATCATGTTTTCTCAAAATAACATGACCAAAGAAAGCTATCCCTACAAAATAATATAGTTTGGCTATGCTCTATCTTCATCACACAAAATATTTAAATCATGCACAACCCCGATGAAAAGCCAAGCAATTGTTTCATACTTTTGATGTTCTCAAACTTTTTCAATCTTCACGCAATACATGAGCGTGAGCCATGGACATAGCACTATAGGTGGAATGGAATGGTGGTTGTGGAGAAGACAAAAAGGGAGAAGATAGTCTCACATCAACTAGGCGTATCAACGGGCTATGGAGATGCCCATCAATCGATATCAATGTGAGTGAGTAGGGATTGCCATGCAACGGATGCACTAGAGCTATAAGTGTATGAAAGCTCAACAAAAGAAACTAAGTGGGTGTGCACCCAACTCGCTTGCTCACGAAGACCTAGGGCATTTTGAGGAAGCCCATCATTGGAATATACAAGCCAAGTTCTATAATGAAAGATTCCCACTAGTATATGAAAGTGACAACATAGGAGACCGTCTGTCATGAAGATCATGGTGCTACTTTGAAGCACAAGTGTGGTAAAAGGATAGTAGCATTGCCCCTTCCCTCTTTTTCTCTCATTTTTTATTTTATTTTTTTATTTGGGCCTTCTCTCTTTTTATGGCCTCTTTTTCTCTTTTTTTTTATTTGGGCATCTTTGGCCTCTTTTATTTATTTATTTTTCGTCCAGAGTCTCATCCCGACTTGTGGGGGAATCATAGTCTCCATCATCCTTTCCTCACTGGGACAATGCTCTAATAATGATGATCATCACACTTTTACTTACTTACAACTCAAGAATTACAACTCGATACTTAGAACAAAAATATGACTCTATATGAATGCCTCCGGTGGTGTACCGGGATATGCAATGAATCAAGAGTGACATGTATGAAAGAATTATGAACGGTTGGTTTGCCACAAATACAATGTCAACAACATGATCATGCAAAGTAATATGACAATGATGGAGTGTGTCATAATAAACGGGATATATCTCGGAATGGCTATGGAAATGCCATAATAGGTAGGCATGGTGGCTGTTTTGAGGAAGGTATCTGGTGGGTGTATGATACCGGCGAAAGATGCGCGGTATTAGAGAGGCTAGCAATGGTGGAAGGGTGAGTGTGCGTATAATCCATGGACTCAACATTAGTCATAAAGAACTCACATACTTATTGCAAAAATCTATTAGTTATCGAAACAAAGTATTACGCGCATGCTCCTAGGGGGATAGATTGGTAGGAAAAGACCATCGCTCGTCCCCGACCGCCACTCATAAGGACGACAATCAATAAATAAATCATGCTCCGACTTCATCACATAATGGTTAACCATACGTGCATGCTACGGGAATAAAAAACTTTAACACAAGTATCTCTCAAATTCACAACTACTCAACTAGCATGACTCTAATATCACCATATTCATATCTCAAAACAATCATAAAGAATCAAACTTCTCATAGTATTCAATGCACTTTATATGATAGTTTTTATTATATCCCTCTTGGATGCCCATCATATTAGGACTAAATTCATAACCCAAGCAAATTACCATGCTGTTCTAAAGACTCTCAAAATAATATAAGTGAAGCATGAGAGTTCATCTATTTCTTCAAAATATAAACACCGCCGTGCTCTAAAAAGATATAAGTGAAGCACTAGAGCAAATGACAAACTACTCCGAAGGACATAAGTGAAGATCAATGAGTAGTCGAATAATTATGCAACTATGTAAAGACTCTCTAACATTTAAGAATTTCAGATCTTGGTACTTTATTCAAACAGCAAGCAAAACAAAAGAACATAGAATGACGCTCCAAGCAAAACACATATCATGTGGTGAATAAAAATATAGCTCCAAGTAAAGTTACCGATGAACGAAGACGAAAGAGGGGATGCCATCCGGGGCATCCCCAAGCTTAGGCTCTTGTTTATCCTTGAATATTACCTTGGGGTGCCTTGGGAATCCCCAAGCTTAGGCTCTTGCAACTCCTTATTCCATAGTCCATCGAATCTTTACCCAAAAATTGAAAACTTCACAACACAAAACTCAACAGAAAACTCGTAAGCTCCGTTAGTATAAGAAAATAAATCACCACTTAGGTACTATAATGAATGCATTCTTTATTTATATTGGTGTTAAACCCACTGTATTCCAACTTCTCTATGGTTTATAAACTATTTTACTAGCCATAGGTTCATCAAAATAAGCAAACAACACATAGAAAACAGAATCTGTCAAAAACAGAACAGTCTGTAGTAATCTGTATCAAACGTATACTTCTGGAACTCTAAAAATTCTAAACTAAATTGGTGGACCTAACGAATTTTTCTAGTAATCATCTTAAAAAAGAATAAACTAAATAGCATTCTCTAGTAAATTTTTTTAGCTAATCTCGTGAGCGCTAAAGTTTCTGTTTTTACAGCATGATCATAAAGACTTCACGCAAGTCTTCCCAAATGGTCTACTTGGCACAAACACTAACTAAAACACAAAACCACATATAAACAGAAGCTAGATGGATTATTTATTCCTAAACATAACCAAAAAGCAAGAAACTAAAATAAAATTGGGTTGCCTCCCAACAAGAGCTAACGTTTAACGCCCCTAGCTAGGCATGATGATTTCAATGATGCTCACATAAAAGATAAAAATTGAAACATAAAGAGAGCATCATGAAGCATATGACTAGCACATTTAAGTGTAACCCACTTCCTATGCATAGGGATTTTGTGAGCGAACAACTTATGGGAACAATAATCAACTAGCATAGGAAGGCAAAACAAGCATAACTTTAAAACTTTAAGCACATAGAGAGGAAACTTGATATTATTGCAATTCCTACAAGAATATATTCCTCCCTCATAATAATTTTCAGTAGCATCATGAATGAATTCAACAATATAACCAGCACCTAAAGCATTCTTTTCATGATCTACAAGTATAGACTATTTACTACTCTCCACATAAGCAAAATTCTTCTCATTCGGGATAGTGGGAGTATCATAAGAGACTTGAATACTATAAATTGTTTCCACATTAAAAGAGTAATGTTCAGAAAAAGGGTAATTATTATCATGACAAGTTTTATAAATATATTCATCACTACTTTTTATAGCATAAGTTTCATCACAATAATCATCATAAGTAGCAACTTTGTTTTCATCATAATCGGTTGAAACCTCTTCCAAGATAGTGTACGCATCACTAAGTAAAGTCATGACCTCTCCAAATCCACTTTCATAAATATTATATGATTCAACATCCTCCAAAATAATGGGATCATTACTTCCTAAAGTTGACACTCTTCCAAAGCGACTTTCATCAATATAATCATCATAGGTAGAAGGCATGCTATCATCATAACAACTTTGCATATCAAAACTTGGGAGGCTAAAAATATCATCTTCATTAAACGTAGCATCCCCAAGCTTGGGACAAACATTAATTTCAGCAAATATATTCTCAAATGTGTCATCCTCATCAAACATAGCATCCCCAAGCTTGGGCCTTTTCATATCATAATAGTATGGATAGCACCAATAGTATAGCAATTATCATCATCACAAGGATTAGTAGGAGCAACATCATTTGGGAGGGATACCTTTTTACCTTTGCCTCTCCGTTTTTTCTTTTTCTCCTTCACATCATGTGCGGGTTTATCCCTCCTTTTTGAGCTCCTTATTGATGAGATTGGTTGAATAGAAGGCTCCTCCTCGTTAATTGATTCATCATAAGAAATAATAGCGGGATATTGGGAAGTCTCTTCCCTTTCATAAGTATTCTCTTCATCTTCTATTTGCTTTCTTTTCTTTATGTAATTGGCAATATAAGGGTTTTCAATGCAATTCACCGCACAATACATATAAATTTCTTCTAGATCAATATCAAGGAATTTCTCGAGGTTATATTCTGGAATAATCTTAGTTTGACGTTTCATTTCTTCATAACCCAAAAGCAAACTAAGTTCATTATAATGTGCAAGGGAAATCAAGTCATCACAATTTTTGGACACGATTCGATCATGAAACAATTTGCATTTGATATTTAAATGACCATGTTCATTGCAAAGTTCACAAGTACGGCTAAGATATTTTGAACTTTCAGCACTAACATTTAGCCTTTCTTGCAACCATTTAGTTTCTAAGTACTTATGCCTCTTACAAAATCTATCTTCCCTTTTTGGTATGTATTTGCAAACTCTATGCACTCCACAAAAATCGACATGCTTATAAGAGATATTTTCATCATGACTAGTGCAATCATCATTAGTACCATGGATATTCAAGGAGTTCATACTAACAACATTGCAATCATGCTCATCATTCAAAGATTTAGTGCCGAACATTTTAATGCATTCTTCTTCTAACAGTTTAGCACAATTTTCCTTCCCATCATACTCACGAAAGATATTAAAAAGATGAAGCATATGAGGTAAACTCAATTCCATTTTTGTAGTTTTCTTTTATAAACTAAACTAGTGCTAAAACAAGAAACAAAAGATTTGATTGCAAGATCTAAAGATATACCTTCAAGCACTCACCTCCAAGACAGGCGCTTAAAAAAGCTTGATGTCTAGTACACAACCTTCTTCTTGTAGACGTTGTTGGGCCTCCAAGTGCAGAGGTTTGTAGGACAGTAGCAAATTTCCCTCAAGTGGATGACCTAAGGTTTATCAATCCGTGGGAGGCGTAGGATGAAGATGGTCTCTCTCAAGCAACCCTGCAACCAAATAACAAAGAGTCTCTTGTGTCCCCCACACACCCAATACAATGGTAAATTGTAAAGGTGCACTAGTTCAGCGAAGAGATGGTGATACAAGTGCAATATGGATGGTAGATATAGGTTTTTGTAATATGAAAATATAAAAACAGCAAGGTAACTAATGACAAAAGTGAGCGTAAACGGTATTGCAATGATATGAAACAAGGCCTAGGGTTCATACTTTCACTAGTGCAAGTTCTCTCAACAATAATAACATAATTGGATCATATAACTATCCCTCAACATGCAACAATGATTCACTCCAAAGCAACTAATAGCGGAGAACAAACAAAGAGATTATGGTAGGGTACGAAACCACCTCAAAGTTATCCTTTCTGATCGATCTATTCAAGAGTCCATAGTAAAATAACACGAAGCTATTCTTTTCGTTCGATCTATCATAGAGTTCGTACTAGAATAACACCTTAAGACACAAATCAACCAAAACCCTAATGTCACCTAGATACTCCAATGTCACCTCAAGTGTCTGTGGGTATGATTATATGATATGCATCACACAATCTCATATTCATCTATTCAACCAACACAAAGTACTTCAAAGAGTGCCCCAAAGTTTCTACCGGAGAGTCAAGACGAAAACGTGTGCCAACCCCTATGCATAGGTTCATGGGCGGAACCCGCAAGTTGATTACCAAAACATACATCAAGTGGATCACGTGATATCCCATTGTCACCACAGATACGCACGACAAAACATACATCAAGTGTTCTCAAATCATTAAAGACTCAATCCGATAAGATAACTTCAAGGGGAAAACTCAATCCATTACAAGAGAGTAGAGGTGGAGAAACATCACAAAATCCAACTATAATAGCAAAGCTCGCGATACATCAAGATCGTATCATCTCAAGAACACGAGAGAGAGAGAGAGAGAGAGAGAGAGAGAGATCAAACACATAGCTATCGGGTACATACCCTCAGCCCCGAGGGTGAACTACTCCCTCCTCGTCATGGAGAGCGCCGGGATGATGAAGATGGCCACCGGTGAGGGATCCCCCCTCCGGCAGGGTGCCGGAACAGGGTCTCGATTGGTTTTTGGTGGCTACAGAGGCTTGCGGCGGCGGAACTCCCGATCTATTCTGTTTCCCGATGGTTTTAGGGTATATGGAAATATATAGGCAAAAGAAGTCGGTCAGGGGAGCCACGAGGGGCCCACGAGGGTGGAGGGCACGCCCAGGGGGTGGACGCGCCCCCTACCTCGTGCCTTCCTCGTTGCTTCCCTTACGTACACTCCAAGTCTCCCGGATTGCTTCCGTTCCAAAAATAACTCTCCCGGAGGTTTCATTCTGTTTGGACTCCGTTTGATATTCCTTTTCTGCGAAACACTGAAACAAGGGAAAAAATAGAAACTGGCACTGGGCTCTGGGTTAATAGGCTAGTCGCAAAAATAATATAGAAGTGTTTAATAAAGCCCATAAACATCCAAAACAGATAATATAATAGTATGGAACAATAAAAAATTATAGATACGTTGGAGACGTATCACTTGTTTTCACAGTTAGAGTCGGTTGTCTCCAAATAAAGTCGCCTAACCTTGTAAGAGTTGGAATTTGTTTTGACGGATGGCAGCTCATCATCCAAGATGCCCCTTCACTTCAAACGTTGATCATTGATTCCAGTTATTCACCGTTACAAATAACCGTCCTCTCTGTGACTAAACTGGATACCTTGGGTGTAATACATGATCTCTATGCTCATTTAAATATGGTGTTTGGCTCCACAGTTCTTCAGGTACTTTACATTATCATCTACACTTGTAACCATAAGCTGCATTTTAAATTTCTGCGCATAAGTTATATGTCATCTTGGAGTACACATTTTGTACTAATATTATGTTCTATGCTCAATGAAGAGTTTCTCCATGGATGGCATATCAATGGTGCTGGATTCTGTCAAGATCTTATATATCCAAATGAATAGTTTTGATCTGAACAAGATTATTGGCTTGCTCTAATGCTTTCCATGTCTGGAGAAGTTGTATATAAAGGTGATAATTTCACACACATTGGAAGCCCGCATATATAGTGTACTAGAATTAACCGCTCAGTTGTTGCTCTTCGTCACTCCTTTTTTAGACCTTAAGCATTTTTCAATCTTCATGTCTATTTAGGCAACAGGACGGGGTAAGAAAGTTATAACCAATCGGTGGATTCGTAAGCATCGGGATTTTGTCACTTCTCATGAGATTCGATTGAAGACAATAACGCTAGAATGATATGTAGCCAACAGTGCAAACACTAGATTTGTCACATTCTTCCTGCTGAATGCGAGGCTACTATTGTCCATCAGGATTAAGTTTATCAGCAGCATGGTTTTGACGGATGGGTATGTGGAAGAGCAAAAAAAGGAGTTTCAGGTGGGCAAAAGAGCTTACGAACGTGTCGGGCTTCTATTTACAACATATTTTGGTCATAATCCAATAAATTTTACGACCCAGATGTTCATTCTATGGACTGACCGATCCATTTGATCGTGACTGCCAAAAACAGTGCTGGAGTTAGATGTTGTTGCCATTTACAACCTGGGTTTTTTTGTAAACCTGATGAACAATTAACCCTCGTGCTTTTGTACAGTTTGTAAGCTGGAGTTAGATGTTCTTGCCCTTTTCAACTCGGCTATGACTGTCATATTTTCTTTGAAGCAAGGCAAATGGCTTGCCAGTCATTTAATTTAGAGTGAAATATTGTAACAACTAACAAATCCCAACCAAGGGAAATAACATCACTCGCGGCTGCTTGAGCTCACTGTGCATTACGAAGCCAAGTGATTAGCCCCCACCAAAGACCCACAAACTTATTTCCAACTAGCACATCAAATGGGCTGTAAATTTTCATAGGAAGGGCTGCTGACCGTGATAGATTTGGATTCGACATTTGGGACCCGCGAGGAAATAGCCTATCCAAGGTGGTGTCGACTTACTAGCCACCAACAAGCGATTACGCCTTACCAGCCGTTGGATTGACATCCAACATCTGTCGTGGTATCTTCTATCTCTTGTCTTCTTCTTCCTCCGACCACCCAAACCAAACCACCCCGTCGCTCCGCCTTGCCCACGCCTCCCATGGTCGGGCTGCGCCTCCGCCGCCCTACCGCACGTACCCTCCAACGTTGGCCAGTCCCTCCCTCTATTCCCCCACACGTCATGTTATTCTCCGGCGATGTCAGCCCCAACACGCACCCGCACCCGAACCAGTCAACCCTTGTACTCCCATCCGCCTGCGACTGGACCGGCGCATCTTCCACGGCTCTTGTTCATTCCGTCCGAGGCCTCGCCGTCGTCCTCCGCCTTGCCGCCTTGGTTCGCTGCTGCGGCGCGATGCGCCGCCTCTTGCGTTCTCAACGCCACAACAACTGAGAGGAACAAGGAGATGATCAGACGTGGAGAGGATGACAGTAGGGACACACCAGCGTCATGGCAGTACGCAAGCAAGTGCCTCTATATTACAAGCCCAAAAACATGGTTCCTCCTAATGGTTGGACATATGGGACTCACGCCATTGTCAACGTAGTCAATAAACGAGAGAATTACACTACGAGCGGCTGACACCAGGGACCCAGCAGGTCGTAGCAGCTTTGTTTAGGAACAAGCAGTTGTTATTTATACTAGTTTTAGCGACAGATCAGGGTAACAACGGGGCTGTGCGGGGGCTGTGGCCCATCTAGCCAGGGTTTTATTTATGTTTACCACATCATGAGCCCAGTTGTGTTTTTTTCTTGCTGAAAATGGCTAGCCCAATTCTATTTTTTTAAAGAAATACCCAAACGAGGCCTACTTGCTTTATCAGCCCTGCTGGGCTACAAATCTCTCAAGACGAGGAGAGTTTCATTCAGTTTGCCCAGAAATGGGCTGTACATTTTTAAAACACATCAAACCAGGAACTAGTTTCAATTTTTTTCATTACAAGATTTTAAATTCCATTGATTTTTATGCGTGCACAATTATTTGGATTTTATATTTATATAAATTATTTTTCAAAATAGTTTGAATGTGAATCGATATTTG
Organism: Aegilops bicornis; assembly: GCA_021605145.1. Lineage (NCBI taxonomy): Eukaryota > Viridiplantae > Streptophyta > Magnoliopsida > Poales > Poaceae > Aegilops > Aegilops bicornis. The sequence continues at coordinate 1,412,569 of JAHIAL010000018.1, read as the reverse complement.
GGGATTAAAAATAGTTGACCACACCGAAATATGCAAAAAATTCGTATACTTTTTAACCATGGCCACAATATGGGGTGTAATGCTAACAAAAAGATGGGATCCAAAAAAATTCTTAAGAATTAGCAAATGGGATGTACATTATTAGAAATAATGCACACGAGAGTAGTGACTATTGGATGTCCATCCAACGGCTGTCGTGCTTCTTCAATCTCTGCTTTTCCTGCTCGGCCAAACAAGCGCCAGCTGGACTGCTCGCTCCTCCTCCTCAAGCTGCCAGCTATGCGCACAAGCAGTTCGCCTAGCTATCTTACGATCATGCAAAGCAATATGACAATAAATGCTCAAGTCATGTATATGATGATGATGGAAGTTGCATGGCAATATATCTCGGAATGGCTATGGAAATGCCATGATAGGTAGGTATGGTGGCTGTTTTGAGGAAGATATAAGGAGGTTTATGTGTGATAGAGCATATCGTATCACGGGGTTTGGATGCACCGGCGAATTTTGCACCAACTCTCGAGGTGAGAAAGGGCAATGCACGGTACCGAAGAGGCTAGCAATAATGGAAGGGTGAGAATGCGTATAATCCATGGACTCAACATTAGTCATAAAGAACTCACATACTTATTGCAAAAATCTACTAGTCATCGAAACAAAGTACTATGCGCATGCTCCTAGGGAGATAGATTGGTAGGAAAAGACCATCGCTCGTCCCCGACCGCCACTCATAAGGAAGACAATCAATAAACACCTCATGCCCCGACTTCGTTACATAACGGTTCACCATACGTGCATGCTACGTGACTTGCAAACCTCAACACAAGTATTTCTCAATTTCACAATTACTCGACTAGCATGACTCTAATATCACCACCTTTATATCGCAAAACTATTGCAAGGAATCAAACATATCATATTCAGTGATCTACAAGTTTTATGCAGGATTTTATGACTAACCATGTGAATGACCAGTTCCTGTCATCTCTCTAAATAAATATAAGTGAAGCACGAGAGTTTAATTCTGTCTACAAAAGATATGCCCATGCTCTAACAAATATAAGTGAAGCAAAAGAGCATTCTACAAATGGCGGTTGTCTATGTAGAGAGAAACAGGTAATCCAAACTTCAAATGATATAAGTGAAGCACATGAAGCATTCTACAAAGCCATACTCAAAAGATATAAGTGAAGTGCAATGAGCATTCTATAAATCAACCAAGGACTATCTCATACCAGCATGGTGCATAAAAGAAAAATGAAAACTAAATGCAAAAGACGCTCCAAGATTGCACATATCACATGAATGAAACGAATCCGAAAACATACCGATACTTGTTGAAGAAAGAGGGGATGCCTTCCGGGGCATCCCCAAGCTTAGACACTTGAGTTCCTTGAATATTTACTTGGGATGCCTCGGGCATCCCCAAGCTTGAGCTCTTGCCTCTCTTCCTTCTTCTCACATCAAAACCTTCTCGATCATCGAACACTTCATCCACACAAAACTTCAACAGAAAACTCGGTAAGATCCGTTAGTATAATAAAGCAAATCACCACTCTAAGTACTATTGCAAACCAATTCATATTTTATTTTTGCATTTTTTCTACTGTAATATAGCTTTTCCATGGCTTAATCCACCGATATAAATTGATAGTTTCATCAAAGCAAGCAAACTATGCATCAAAAACAGAATATGTCTAAAACAGAACATTCTGTAGCAATCTGAACATTCACCATACTTCTGATACTTGAAAAATTCTGCTAAAATTAGTAAAAATAAAAAAATTGTTCAGCAAGACAATGCAAAAAGAATCAGAACCATTTGACGTTCAGTAAAAAATTAAAATTCACGCACTACAGCCAAAGTTTCTGTCCTGCACCGTACAAACCAACAAGTATTGTAAACATCCTAAAGGCAAACCTTGGCACATTATTTTTATAATACAATGGAATTGTACAAGTGGATAATTATTTTTATTGAAAAGTTTCTGTAATTAAGATTCACCAAGTTCCCATGGGCATGAACAAAGTTCAAGGACGTCCCCCACTTTCACAATGCTCGTCTTTCTCACTTTCACTTTCCTTTTTGAAATTTTTGGGTTCCCCTCTTTATTTTTGTTGTTTTTAAACTATATGAAAGCACTCAACAGAAATAAATGGCTCTCTAAAACTTCCGGGTTGTCTCCCTGGCTGCGCTTTCTTTAAAGCCATAAGCTAGGCATATAGTGCTTAAGTAGTGAATCCACCCGGATCCCAAGGTATATCAAAGCCAATTTTAATTAGCAATGATTTTTAATTTAGTAGTGAGAACAAAGTAACATATATCCTGTAATGACGAAGTCTAACTCTCTTTCTATGCATCGGCATGTCATAAAAGAACAATTCATGCACACCCAGTAAAGGCCAATGCATAGTATAAACAGTTTCTTGCAATTTTATCATATTGGATACATAGAGAGGTGGAGCTATAGTTCCTCTCTCATAATAATTGCAAGTAGGAGCAGCAAGCACATGCATGTTATATCTATCAAAATCATCATGTGCAACGGTAAAAGGCAACCCATCAATATAATCCTTAATAAGGGCAAACCTCTCTGATATAGTATATTCGGGAGAATTCAAAAAGATAATAGGACTGTCATGCGTGGGTGCAATAGCAAAAATTTCATGTTTAACATAAGGAACTATAGCAAGTTCATCTCCATAAGCATAATTCATATTGGCATCTTGGCCACAAGCATAGCAAGCATCATCAAAAAGGGATATTTCAAAAGAATCAGAGGGATCATAACAGTCATCATAGCAATCATCCTTCGGTAAGCACGAAGGGGAATTAAACAATGTATGAGTTGGAGAGTTACTCTCATTAGAAGGTGGGCACGGGTAGCAAATCCGCTCTTCCTCCTTTTGTTCTTCGCTCTCCTCATCATCTTTTTCATCCAATGAGCTCACAGTTTCCTCAATTTCTTCTTCCATAGATTCCTGCAAAATATTAGTCTCTTCTTGGACAGCGGAGACTTTCTCAATAAGCGCATTAATATAGGAATTATATTCATAATTATCATAGCAATATTTTAGGATAGCTAAATTTTCAGGCCTATAAACATCATCATCAAAAGCTTCATACTTTTCAAACAAAGATTCAATTTCGTAAGCACCCTTAAAAGAAACAAATTCTTCTATTTGTTCCACATCATAGTGATCATATATACCTCTAGCATAAGAAGCCAAGGTTTCATTTGTTGGAAATATGCCCTAGAGGCAATAATAAAAGGATTATTATTATATTTCCTTGTTCGTGATAATTATCTTTTATTCATGCTATAATTGTATTATCCGGAAATCGTAATACACGTGTGAATAGATAGACCACAACATGTCCCTAGTGAGCCTCTAGTTGACTAGCTCGTTGATCAATAGATAGTCATGGTTTCACGACTATGGACATTGGATGTCATTGATAACGGGATCACATCATTAGGAGAATGATGTGATGGACAAGACCCAATCCTAAGCATAGCACAAGATCGTGTAGTTCGCTTTTGCTAGAGCTTTTCCAATGTCAAGTATCTCTTCCTTAGACCATGAGATCGTGTAACTCCCGGATACCGTAGGAGTGCTTTGGGTGTACCAAACGTCCTGGCAATGGCTGGGTGACTATAAAGGTGCACTACAGGTATCTCCGAAAGTGTACATTGGGTTGACACGGATCGAGATCGGATTTGTCACTCCGTATTACGGAGAGGTATCACCGGGCCCACTCGGTAGTGCATCATCATAATGAGCTCAAAGTGACCAAGTGTCCGGTCACGGGATCATGCATTACAGTGCGAGTAAAGTGACTTGCTTGTAACGAGATTGAACGAGGTATTGGGATACCGACGATCGAATCTCGGGCAAGTAACATACCGTCGACAAAGGGAATAGTATACGGGTTGCTTGAATCCTCGACATCGTGGTTCATCCGATGAGATCATCGAGGAGTATGTGGGAGCCAACATGGGTATCCAGATCCCGCTGTTGGTTATCGACCGGAGAGCCGTCTCGGTCATATGCGCATATCTCCCGAACCCATAGGGTCTACACACTTAAGGTTCGGTGACGCTAGGGTTATTAGGAAGACTTGTCTGTGATTACCGAATGTTGTTCGGAGTCCCGGATGAGATCCCGGACGTCACGAGGAGCTCCGGAATGGTCCGGAGGTGAAGATTTATATATGGGAAGCTGTCATACGGTCACCGGAAAGTTTCAGGGGCATATCGGTATTGTACCGGGGCCACCGGAGGGGTTCCGGGGGTCCACCGGGAGGGGCCACCTCTCTCGGAGGCCCTCATGGGCCGTAAGGGGCAGGGAACCAGCCCCTGGAGGGCTGGGCGCGCCCTCCATTGGGCCCATGCGCCTAGGGTTGGGGGGAAACCCTAGTGGGGGCGCCCCCCTTGCTTGGGGGGCAAGCCCACCTCCCTGGCCGCCGCCCCCCCTCTAGATCTCATCTAGAGGGGCCGACCCCTAACCCCTTCCCCTATACATCGAGGGGCGAGGGGAGGGCTGCAATACCCATCCACGGCGCAGCCCGTCCCCTCCCCAACACCTCTCCTCCTCCGTTAAGTGCTTGGCGAAGCCCTGCCGAGATCTTGCCTCTCCACCATCACCACGCCGTGCGTCGTCTGCTGCTGGAGCCTTCTTCCTCAACCTCTCCTTCCCCTTGCTGGATCAAGAAGGAGGAGACGCCATCCGCTTAGTACGTGTGTTGAACGCGGAGGTGTGTCCGTTCGGCACTTGGTCATCGGTGATTTGAATCACGGCGTAGTACGACTCCATCATCCCGTTCTCTTGAACGCTTCCGCACGCGTGATCTACAAGTGGTATGTAGATGCATCTCTCTCCTATTACTCGTTTCTTAGATGAACCCATAGATGGATCTTGGTGAAACCGTAGGAAATTTTTTATTTTCTGCAACGTTCCCCAACAGTGGTATCAGAGCTAGGTCTATGCGTAGTTCTCCTTTTGCATGAGTAGAACACAATTTTTTGTGGGCGTAGATGTTGTCAACTTTCTTGCCGCTACTAGTCTTATTTTGCTTCAGCGGTATTGTGGGATGAAGCGGCCCGGACCGACCTTACACGTACGCTTACGTGAGACAGGTTTCACCGGTCGACATGCACTAGTTGCATAAGGTGGCTAGCGGGTGTCTGTCTCTCCCACTTTTGTTGGAGCGGATTCATTAAAAGGGTCCTTATGAAGGGTAAATAGAAGTTGACAAATCACGTTGTGGTTATTCGTAGGTAAGAAAATGTTCTTGCTAGAACCCAATTGCATCCATCGTAAAAGATGCAACAACACTTAGAGGACGTCTAACTTGTTTTTGCAGCAATTGTCATGTGATGTGATATGGCCAGAAATTGTGATGAATGATGAATGATATATTGTGATGTATGAGATCATGTTCTTGTAATAGGAATCACGACTTGCATGTCGATGGGTATGACAACCGGCAGGAGCCATAGGAGTTGTCTTAATTATTGTATGACCTGCGTGTCATTGATTCAACGCCATGTAAATTACTTTACTTTATTGCTAAACGTGTTAGCCATAGTAGTAGAAGTAATAGGCGAGCAACTTCATGGAGACACAATGATGGAGATCATGATGATGGAGATCATGGTGTCATGCCGGTGACAAGATGATCATGGAGCCCCGAAGATGAAGATCAAAGGAGCTATATGATATTGGCCATATCATGTCACTACTTTATATAATTGCATGTGATGTTTATTATGTTTTATGCATCTTGTTTAGTAGTAAATAAGATGATCCCTTATAATAATTTCAAGAAAGTGTTCCCCCTAATTGTGCATCGTTGCTAAAGTTCGTCGTTTTGAAGCACCACGTGATGATCGGGTGTGATAGATCCTTACGTTCACATACAATGGGTGTAAGACAGTTTTACACATGCAAAACACTTAGGGTTAACTTGACGAGCCTAGCATGTACATACATGGCCTCGGAACACAAGAGACCGAAAGGTCAAACATGAGTCGTATGGAAGATACGATCAACATGGAGATGTTCACCGACGATGACTAGTCCGTCTTACGTGATGATCGGACACGGCCTAGTCGACTCGGATCATGTAACACTTAGATGACTAGAGGGATGTCAAATCTGAGTGGGAGTTCATTAAATAATTTGACTAGATGAACTTAATTATCATGAACATTAGTCTAAAATCTTTGCAAAATGTCTTGTAGATCAAATGGCCAACGCTCATGTCACCATGAACTTCAACGCGTTCCTAGAGAAAACCAAGCTGAAAGACGATGGCAGCAACTATTCGGATTGGGTCCGAACACGAGGATCATCCTCATAGCAGCCAAGAAACAATATGTCCTAGAAGCACCGCTTAGGTGAAGCACCCATCCTGCAGAACCAAGACATTATGAATGCTTGGCAGTCTCGTCTTGATGATTACTCCCTCGTTCGGTGCGGCATGCTTTACAGCTTAGAACCGGGCTCCAAAAGCGCTTTTGAGCAACACGGAGCATATGAGATGTTCGAGGAGCTGAAAATGGTTTTCCAAGCTCATGCCCGGTCGAGAGATATGAAGTCTCCGACAAGTTCTATAGTTGTAAGATGGAGGAAAATAGTTACGTCGGTGAGCACATACTCAAAATGTGCAGGTTGCACAACCGCTTTGTCCCACTGGACATTAACCTCCCGGACGAGGCGGTCATTAACAGAATCCTCGATCGCTCCCACCGAGCTACAAGAGCTTTGTGATGAACTACAATATGCAGGGGATGGTGAAAACTATTCCTGAAGTATTTTCAATGCTGAAGTCAGCAGAGGTTGAAATCAAGAAAGAACATCAAGTGTTGATGGTCAATAAAACTACTAAGTTCAAGAAGGGCAAGGGTAAGAAGAACTTCAAGAAGGACGGCAAGGATGTTGTCGCGCCTGGTAAGCCAGTTGCCAGGAAGAAGTCAAAGAATGGACCCAAGCCTGAGACTGAGTGCTTTTATTGCAAAGGGAAGGGTCACTGGAAGCGGAACTGCCCCAAATACTTAGCGGACAAGAAGGCCGGCAACACTAAAGGTATATTTGATATACATGTAATTGATGTGTACCTTACCAAAGACTCGTAGTAACTCCTGGGTATTTGATACCGGTGCCGTTGCTCATATTTGTAACTCACAGCAGGAGCTGCGGAATAAACGGAGGCTGGCGAAGGGCGAGGTGACGATCTTGGCGTCGGGAATGGTTCCAAGGTCGATGTGATCGCCGTCGGCACGCTACCTCTACATTTACCCAAGGGATTAGTTTTAAACCTCAATAATTGTTATTTAGTGCCAAGTTTGAGCATGAACATTGTATCGAGGATCTCGTTTAATGCGAGATGGCTACTCATTTAAATCCGAGAATAATGGTTGTTCTATTTATATGAGAGATATGTTTTATGGTCATGCTCCGATGGTCAATGGTTTATTCTTAATGAATCTCGAACGTAATATTACACATATTCATAGTATGAATACCAAAAGATGTAAAGTTGATAACGATAGTCCCACATACTCGCATCGCCGCCTTTGGTCACATTGGTGTCAAGCGCATGAAGAAGCTCCATTCGATGGACTTTAGAGTCTCTCGATTATGAATCATTTGACACATGCGAACCATGCCTCATGGGCAAAATGACCAAGACTTCGTTCTCCGGAACAATGGAGCGAGCAACAACCTTATTGGAAATCATACATACCGATGTGTGCGGTCCAATGAGCGTTGAGGCTCGTGGAGGATATCGTTATGTTCTCACTCTCACTGATGACTTGAGTAGATATGGGTATGTCTACTTGATGAAACACAAGTCTGAGACCTTTGAAAAGTTCAAGGAATTTCAGAATGAGGTAGAGAATCAACGTGACCGAAAAATAAAGTTCTTACGGTCAGATCGTGGAGGAGAATATTTAAGTCACGAATTTGGTACACACTTAAGGAAATGTGGAATCGTTTCACAACTCACGCCGCCTGGAACACCTCAGTGTAACGGTGTGTCCGAACGTCGTAATCACACTCTATTGGATATGGTGCGATCTATGATGTCTCTTACCGCTTTACCGCTATCATTTTGGGGATATGCTCTAGAGACAACTACATTCACTTTAAATAGGGCACCGTCTAAATCCGTTGAGACGACACCGTATGAATTATGGTTTGGGAAGAAACCCAAGCTGTCGTTTCTAAAAGTTTGGGGATGCGATGCTTATGTCAAGAAACTTCAACCTGAAAAGCTCGAACCCAAGTCGGAAAAATGCGTCTTCATAGGATACCCTAAGGAAACCATTGGGTATACCTTCTACCTTAGATCCGAAGGCAAGATCTTTGTTGCCAGAACGGATCCTTTCTTGAAAAAGAGTTTCTCTCGAAAGGAGTAAGTGGGAGGAAAGTAGAACTTGATGAAGTACTACCTCTTGAACCGAAAGTAGTACAGCTCAGGAAAATGTTCTGTGGTGCCTACACCGGCCCGAAGAGGAAATTAATGATGATGATCAAGGTACTTGAATCAAGTTGCTCTTGAACTTCAGAGGGTCCACGAGGACACGCTCCACACCAGAGTGGTATGGCAACCCTGTCACGGAAATCATGTTGTTAGACAACGGTGAACCTTGAACTATGAAGAAGCGATGGCGGGCCCGGATTCCAACAAATGGCTTGAAGCCATGCAATCCGAGATAGGATCCATGTATTAAAACAAAGTATGGACTTTGACAGACTTGCCCGATGATCGGCGGCGATAGAAAACAAATGGATCTTTAAGAAGAAGGCGGACGCGATGGTAATGTTACCATCTATAAAGCTCGACTTGTCGCTAAAGGTTATCGGCAAGTTCAAGGGATTGGCTACGATGAGACTTTCTCTCCGTGGCGAAGCTCAAGTCCGTCTGAATCATGTTAGCAATTGCCGCATACTATGATTATGAGATATGGCAAATGGACGTCAAAACGGCATTCCCTAACGGCTATCTTAAGGAAGAAGCGTATATGATGCAGCCGGAAGGTTTTGTCGACCCTAAGTATGCTAACAAGGTATGCAAGCTCCATTGATCCATTTATGGGCTGGTGCAAGCATCTCGGAGTTGGAACATTCGCTTTGATGAGATGATCAAAGCGTTTAGTTTATGCGCACTTATGGAGAAGCCTGCGTTTACAAGAAAGTGAGTGGGAGCTCTGTAGCATTTCTCATATTATATGTAGATGACATACTTTTGATGGGAAATGATATAGAACTTTTGGACAGCATTAAGGCCTACTTGAATAAGAGTTTTTCAATGAAGGACCTTGGAGAAGCTGCTTATATATTAGGCATCAAGATCTATAGAAATAGATCGAGACGCCTCATAGGTCTTTCACAAAGCACATACATTGATAAGATATTGAAGAAGTTCAAAATGGATCAGTCCAAGAAAGGGTTCTTGCCTGTATTACAAGGTGTGAAATTGAGCTCTGCTCAATGCCCGACCACGGCAGAAGATATAGAAGAGATGAGTGTCATCCCCTATGCTTCAGCCATAGGTTCTATTACGTATGCCATGTTGTGTACCAGACCTGATGTAAACCTTGCCGTAAGTTTGGTAGGAAGGTACCAAAGTAATCCCGGCAAGGAACACTGGACAGCGGTCAAGAATATCCTGAAGTACCTGAAAAGGACTAAGGACATGTTTCTCGTTTATGAGGTGACAAGAGCTCGTCATAAAGGGTTACGTCGACGCTTAGCTTCGACACAGATCCGGATGACTCTAAGTCACAAACCCGGATACGTGTATATGTTGAATGGTGGAAGCGATAGCTGGTGCGGTACAAGCAGAAGCGTCGTGGAGGGATCTACATGTGAAGCGGAGTACATGGCAGCCTCGGAGGCAGCGCATGAAGCAATTTGGGTGAAGGAGTTCATCACCGACCTAGGAGTCATACCCAATGCGTCGGGGCCAATCAAACTCTTACCGTGACAACACCGAGCTATTGCACTTGCCAAGGAGCCCAGGTTTCACAAGAAGACCGTGCACATCAAGCGTCGCTTCAACTCCATTCGTGAAAATGTTCAAGATGGAGACATAGAAATTTGCAAAGTGCATACGGATCTGAATGTCGCATGAGATCCGTTGACTAAACTTTCTCTTCCATGAAAGCAAAACATGATCAACACCAGAACTCTATGGGTGTTCGATTCATCACAATGTAACTAGATTATTGACTCTAGTGCAAGTGGGAGACTGTTGGAAATATGCCCCAGAGGCAATAATAAAAAGATTATTATTATATTTCCTTGTTCGTGATAAGTGTCTTTTATTCATGCTATAATTGTATTATCCGGAAATCGTAATACACGTGTGAATAGATAGACCACAACATGTCCCTAGTGAGCCTCTATTTGACTAGCTCGTTGATCAATAGATAGTCATGGTTTCCTGACTATGGACATTGGATGTCATTGATAACGGGATCACATCATTAGGAGAATGATGTGATGGATAAGACCCAATCCTAAGCATAGCACAAGATCGTGTAGTTCGTTTTGCTAGAGCTTTTCCAATGTCAAGTATCTCTTCCTTAGACCATGAGATCGTGTAACTCCGGATACCGTAGGAGTGCTTTGGGTGTACCAAACGTCACAACGTAATCGGGTGACCATAAAGGTGCACTACAGGTATCTCCAGAAGTGTCTGTTGGGTTGACACGGATCGAGACTGGGATTTGTCACTCCGTATTACGGAGAGGTATCACTGGGCCCACTCGGTAGTGCATCATCATAATGAGCTCAAATTGACCAAGTGTCTGGTCACGGGATCATGCATTATGGTACGAGTAAAGTGACTTGCCGGTAACGAGATTGAACAAGGTATTGGGATACCGACGATCGAATCTCGGGCAAGTAACATACCGTCTGACAAAGGGAAGAGTATACGGGGTTGCTTGAATCCTCGACATCATGGTTCATCCGATCAGATCATCGAGGAGTATGTGGGAGCCAACATGGGTATCCAGATCCCGCTGTTGGTTATTGACCGGAGAGCCATCTCGGTCATGTCTGCATATCTCCCGAACCCGTAGGGTCTACACACTTTAGGTTCGGTGACGCTTGGTTTATTAGGAAGACTTGTATGTGATTACCGAATGTTGTTCGGAGTCCCGGATGAGATCCCGGACGTCACGAGGAGCTCCGGAATGGTCCGGAGGTGAAGATTTATATATGGGAAGCTGTCATACGGTCACCGGAAAGTTTCGGGGGCATATCGGTATTGTACCGGGGCCACCGGAGGGGTTCCGGGGGTCCACCGGGAGGGGCCACCTCTCTCGGAGGGCCTCATGGGCCGTAAGGGGCAGGGAACCAGCCCGTGGAGGGCTGGGAGCGCCCCTTTGGGCCCATGCGCCTAGGGTTGGGGGAAACCCTAGTGGGGCGCCCCCCTTGGGGGGCAAGCCCCTCCTTGGCCGCCGCCCTCTAGATCTCATCTAGAGGGGCCGCCCCTGCCCTCCCCTATAAATAGAGGCGGGGGAGGCTGCAACACACATCCAAGGCACAGCCCCTCCCTCCCTAACACCTCTCCTCCTCCGTTAAGTGCTTGGCGGCCTGCCGAGTATCGCCTCTCCACCATCACCACGCTGCCGTCAGCCTGAGCCTTCTTCCTCAACCTCTCGTTCCCCCTTACTGGATCAAGAAGGAGGAGACGTCATCCGCTCCGTACGTGTGTTGAACACGGAGGTGCTGTCCATTCGGCACTTGGTCATCGGTGATCTGAATCACGGCGAGTACGACTCCATCAACCCCGTTCCATTGAACGCTTCCGCACGCGATCTACAAGTGGTATGTAGATGAAATCACTCTCCTATTACTCGTTTCTTAGATGAACTCATAGATGGATCTTGGTGAAACCGTAGGAAATTTTTTATTTTCTGCAACGCTCCCCAACATCATTATCATTAAATTTGCATGAAAAGGGAAGGTGTGGAGCCTTCATCCTAGAGCAACAAGTATAATCATAATTCAAGCATAGTTGCCTAGCATACCACTTCAATATATGAATTTGATCCCATAATAGTTTCCCTTTTTGTGTCAAGCGATAATCCCTAAAGTATTCACGTTGATCCAACGTTACTCCCATCCCATTCGCTTTACCTAGAACAAGTATAAAACTAGAAGTTCTTTGTAGGTGTTTTTGGATAGGCTTGCAAGAAAATAAAGAGAGCAAGAATAAAAACTAGGGTCTGTTGTAAGTAAAGAAGCAATAAATTAAATATAGCAAGTGTGGAAAAGTGATGGTAGGAGTTGCGAAATTGTCCATTAAGCAATTGACTACTTTACTAGACCGATAGCAAGTATTATGTGGGAGAGGCCACTGCTAGCATGTCATCCCTTACTTGTAATTCTATGCACTTATGATTGGAACTATTAGCAAGCATCCGCAACTACTAACGTTCATTAAGGTAAAACCCAACCATAGCATTAAGATATATTGGTCCCCCTTCAATCCCGTATGCATCAATTTCTATGCTAGGTTGAAGCTTCATCACTCTTGCCCTCCAATACATAGTCCTATCAACATACAACTAACCCTATGGTGTGATCCACGCTGGCAGCTCATATGATGGGCACCAAAGGACAACAACATAACCACAAGCAAATTAAATCAATCATAGCAATTCATCAACCACCGATAGGACAACGAAAATCTACTCGAGACATCATTGGATGGAAACACATCATTGGATAATAATATGAAGCATAAAGCACCATGTTCAAGTAGATGGTACAACGGGTTGCGGGAGAGTGGACCGCTGTAGAGGGGGGAAGGTGATGGAGATGTTGGTGAAGATGGCGGAGGTGTTGGTGAAGATCATGGGGATGATGATGATGGCCACGACAGTCGTCCCCGCACACCGGAAGAGAAGGGAGAGGGGCCCTTCGTCTTCTTCTTCCTTGACCTCCTTCCTAGATGGGAGAAGGTTTTCCCCTCTAGTCCTTGGCCTCAATTGCATGGGAGGGGCAAGAGCCCCTCCGAGATTGGATCTATTTCTCTGTCTCTCTCTGTTTCTGCGTTCTGTTCTACTGCCCTTTCACCGTTTCTTTTATATCCGGAGATCCGTAACTCTGATTGGACTGAAACCTTCGCCGTGATTTTTTTTACCAAAAATTAGCTTTCTTGCGGCCGAAGGAGGGCATCAACCGCCTTACGGGTGGCCCACGAGGGTCAGGGGCGCGCCCTGGGGGGTTAGGGCGTGCCCACCTACCTCGTGCCCACCTCGGACACCGTTTTGCGTTGATCTTTCTTCCAGATTTTCCAAATATTCCAAAAAAAGTCTCTGTCCATTTTTATCCCATTTGGACTCCGTTTTATATGGATATTCTGCGAAACCAAAAACATGCAATGCATGTGAACTGCATCGGATCAATATGTTAGTCCCAAAAATAGTATAAAAAGTTGCCAAAAAGTATATGAAAGTTGTAGAATATTGGCATGGAACAATAAAAAATTATAGATACGACGGAGACGTATCAATGACATATTGTTGATTGGAAATGATATAGAATTTCTGGATAGCATAAAAGGTTACTTGAATAAGAGTTTTATGAAAGACCTCGGTGAAGCTGCTTATATATTGGGCATCAAAATCTATAGAGATAGATCAAGATGCTTAATTGGACTTTCACAAAGCACATACCTTGATAAAGTTCTGAAGAAGTTCAAAATGGATCAAGCAAAGAAAGGGTTCTTGCCTGTGTTACAAGCTGTGAAGTTGAGTCAGACTCAATGCCCGACCACTGCAGAAGATAGAGAGAAAATGAAAGTGATTCCCTATGCTTCAGCCATAGGTTCTATCATGTATGCAATGTTGTGTACCATACCTGATGTGTGCCTTGCTATTAGTTTAGCGAGGAGGTACCAAAGTAATCCAGAGTGGATCATCGACAGCGGTCAAGAACATCCTGAAATACCTGAACAGGACTAAGGATTTGTTTCTCGTTTATGGAGGTGACAAAGAGCTCATCGTAAATGGTTATGTTGATGCAAGCTTCGACACTGATCTGGATGACTTTAAGTCGCAAACCAGATACTGTTTATATTGAACGGTTGATGAGGACATCCCTACTATTATTCCATTTCCACCTCATGATGTTGATCAACCAATTGCTGCAAAGAAGAAGTCCAATGATGAAATCGGAATTGGACCTATTACAAGAGCCCGTGCAAAGCTAATAGAACAACAGGTGAATTTGCTCCTAATAGATTCTGATTATTTCATTAATGAGAATTGTTTACTGCCTAAGTCTTTGTGTGTTTGCATACTCAGGTTCATTGGAGAAGAAGGCATAGCACGAGGGAACGAGGAGTTGAAGAAGCTAGAGCAAGACGTGGTGATCATGCACATGGACGCGAGGGAGGAGAGGGAGGACGGCGACCAGCATGAGGAGGAGGACACCACGCCGGAGGCCACATATGGCGCACCACCAAGTGCTTGTGCGCCATACACATATGGCCTGCGCGCCTAGTTGGCTGCACCCAACCATTGCGTCGGTTGTATGCCAGTTTGAGTCGAACTAAGTCGGTTTGGGCTGAACCCAAGTTGGGTTCGGTTTTTGGTTTGAGTGGTGGACGCCCCACCTCTATAAGTACTCTTGGGGCGCCCACAATTAGGGTTAGACCACGTTAAAATTAAACCCTAGTTTCGTTGAACTTGCTATCAAGCATTCATCTGAAATTGCATCTCCAATTCGTATCGATCTGGAGATTTGAACTACAAGTTGAGTGTAATCTGTTGTTCCATTGGGAATTAGTGAATTGTAACTATATCGTTTCGTGGTTGACGGCTACGTTGCGCAACTGTGTGAAGTCGTGAATATCTGAAGGGTAGGGAGCTGTTGCATTGGCATCAGGGATCTAGCGAGGAGAGATCATCGGCGACACCCAGTTATCTATCATCATCATCATACCACCACCAGCTTACTGAGAAGATCGGGTCACCCCATATCATCTTGGTATCAGATTTCCAGTGTTACCTCGGTAAGCATCCACCAAATTCACCCATAGTTTAGTTGTTTTTCTTCCTATCTGAAAAAAGCCAAAAATATTAGGGTTCTTAGTTTTTGCTGTAGCATCGAAGTCAAGTTTTAGTTGCTGGTCGTTTGTTCTTTTTGCGTTGCTTTCCTTCTTCTGGTTCAAGTCATCTAGTAGGCGTCTAGGTTCCTTTTTCAAAGTCGTTAGGGTTTTAGGTTTTGTCGTCGGAGTCCTGGTTATAGTCGTGATCTTGATCTAGTCCGAGTTGGCTACACGGTCCTTTTTTTTCTAGCCGGCTTTGATTTCTTTCCGAGACAAGCTCCCCGCCATCAAGCGTTACGCCTAATATCGACACCCAACATCGACCGCCTCGCTTGCAGTGTGAGCTGGTTCTGTCTAGTTTCAGTTAGGGTTTTTGAGTCAGTTTCCTTTCATGTTTCTTTTTTTTGTCCGAATCAAGTTTAGGTCGGTTAGAATTTTTTCAAATCCGAGCCAGGTAGAATTTTATAGCGACCAAACCTCAAACAGTCCAATCTTCCGTGCTCGTGTGTCATCCCCGGATCAAGAATGTCGACACCACACAGATTTGGAAGGATTTATGACAGAGTAGCAATCACACACTTATTACATCGAATGTCTCCAGAGAGAACTTATTACAATAGAAATGGCTTAAGGCCATCTAAAAACGATAACAGCGGAAGGCTTGGAAGATAAGCGAGTCCATCAACTCCAACGGCATCACTGACTATAGAACCATGACCTAAAGGCACCTTACTCGTCGTTGCGAAAAAGTCTGCAACATGAAACGTTGCAGCCCGAAAACGGGTCAGCACATGGAATATGCTGGCAGTGTAACACATAGAGAGTAATGAAAGAATAAGCTATACTACATGCATATATGGCTGGTGGAAAGCTCTATGGTTACAGTTTTGCGTAAAGCCAATCTTTCCCTATTGCAAAGGAATAAATTTTTATTTAACTATCATGGTGGTTGTTAAACATTGAGAATGGTTGACAGCATCCTCAATCCCAATTAAGCATCATCATTAAAACCCAACAAAATTAATTAAGTAACATGATCAGATTCACATGATAATCCAAGTACTAGATACTCAAAACGTCCATAACCGAGGACACGGCTAACCATGATTAGTTTATACACACTGCAGAGGTTTGCGCACTTTTCCCCGCAAGACTCGATCTCCTCCGTTGGATTTCTCGCACTACATGGTGTTTGAGAACCGGATGACCGAGACACAGTCTTTCAGAAGCGCTAGCACCTTAAGATCGGGTAGACCGTACCAACCTACATCCCCTACATCAGCTAGTCTACCACCGTAAGAGTTCTGACGACTTAGTCAACTATGCTAGAGCCCATAGTAGCTTGTGGCTGCACACGGAAGTTTCTAGTATGAATAGTCTCATGATCCCTTTGAGCACAGGTGGCGGTCCAAAAGAAACAGGCAATCCTGGAATACCCAGGTACCTCAATCCACCCAGATGTGTGTTTAAGGTTCCACCTTAGATAAACCATTTATTAACCATCTCACATCTGTCATGGATATCACTCACCCAATCCACGTCTACTAGCATAGCATGGCATAAGAAGCAAACGAGAAGTAACTCCCAAAGGTTTAATAGTAAAAGCGGGTAATAGGTACTACCTCATCTACTTCCCATCCCACAATTTAATTAGATCCTAATCATGCAATGTTTGAGGATTGATCTAATGCAATAAAAACTGGGCAATAGAAAGATATGATCAAAGTGTTACTTCCTTGTCGATGATCCATGAAACCTAAAGATTCAAGTAACATGGCGCACTCCGGGTACTCTATCGCAAACAAAACAAAAACAAGCATACAATAAGTACTCATCTAATGCACAGGTAAAACTCAAATAAGAGATCTAACCAGAAAGTTCAACTTAAGAACTTCGGTTTGCAAAAATAATCAAATCAAACGAAGCAACGAAAGTCAAACGGCGAAAGAAAACAACTTCGTTTTACTAATCTGGACTTAAGTAAAATTTTACAGAAGCAAAAACTTGTTTAAGTTGGTTAAACGGAAAGAGGGTTTCAAGACGAAACTCAGCGCTGAATCGCCTCGATTAGATAAACGAGCTTAAAAGTTAAACTAAACGAAAATCGGATCGTAAATCGCGATCGTAAATAATCACGGAAAATCGAGAAAAAGAAAACGATGAACAGATTAACGAACTAACGTTCGTTATCTGGATCTAATGATTTAACGTTCGTTAAAACGAAACGAACGCTCACTAAATAAATAAACCGGAAAAACCGATCTATAAAAAACGAAACTAAAGATCGCAGTTAAATAAAAAACCGGCGGTTTTTCGAGGAAAACCGCCGGCGACGGGCGGCTACCTCGGGCTGGTCCGGCTGAGGCGGCCCATGAAGAGCGGCGGGCGCGGCGGGCGAGGCGGCGGCGACGCGGGCGGCGGCGGCTAGGGTTTGGGGGCGGGCGGCTGCGGGCTGGTGGGCTGGCTCGGGTCCCGGGCGGCTTATAAAGCCCGCCAAAGTGAGTCTGGCGATTACGCCCAAGGTCGGTTCGGACTTTTAAAAAAAAATGTAATTCCGCGTAGAAAACTAATGAAAGAAATACTAAACGGACTCCAAAAAATCCCGAAATAAATTTTCCCCGGCTTCTAAAATCAAGCCGGACAAAGTGAACATTTATTTTGGCCTAAATGCAATTTTGAAAAACGCATATTTTTTCGTAAATTCAAATAAAATAGCGAAAAACTCCGAAATAAAATCTTATTTTATTTTATTATTAAATCCTTTATATTTCTTTATTTTGGGAAAGTCATTTTATTCCCTCTCTCATATTTTTTGCAATAGAAATAATTGAAGATAAAATAATTAAAATCAAATGATCCTATTCTCAAAATTTGAGAAAACTCAAATATGAAGATAACGAAATCCCCAACTCTCTCCGTGGGTCCTGGAGTTGCGTAGAATTTCTAGGATCAAAACCAAAAGCAAACAAAATATGATATGCAATGATGATCTAGTGTATAACATTCCAAATTGAAAATTTGGGATGTTAGAAACTCTACCCTTAAGATGAATCTCGCCCTCGAGATTCGGGTTGGCTAGAAAATAGGTGAGGGTGGTCTTTCAGCAAATCTTCCTCTCGCTCCCAGGTGGCTTCATCCTCTGTGTGGTGGCTCCACTGAACTTTGCAAAACTTGATAACCTTGCTGCGGGTGACTCGGCTGGCAAACTCAAGAATCTTAACTGGTTTCTCCTCATAGGTCAAATCGTTATCCAACTGAATTGCCTCCAACGGCACGGTATCCCTCAGCGGTATATCAGCCATCTCCGCGTGGCACTTCTTCAGCTGAGAAACGTGGAACACATCATGAACTCCTGACAATCCTCTGGGCAATTCCAACTTGTAGGCCACTTCTCACATCGTTCCACAACTCGGTATGGTCCTACAAAGCGTGGCGCTTAACTTTCCCTTAACACCAAAACGCTTAATTCCCCGAAGTGGAGATACTCGAAGATAAACTCGGTCTCCGACTTCATAAACTGTCTCCTTGTGTTTAGAATCTGCGTAGCTCTTCTGCCTGGACTGGGCTACCTTGAGCCTATCGCGAATCAATTTCACCTTCCGTTCAGACTCCTTAATCAAATCCGATCCAAACAATGGCGGTCTCCAACTTCGTCCCACGACAGCGGTGTCCTGCACCTCCTTAGTACAAGGCTTGAAAGGGGCCATCTTCAAAGCTGGATTGATAGCTATTGTTGTAAGAGAACTCTGCATATGGCAAGTTGTCATCCCAAATTGATCCATAATCTAGTGCACAGGCTCTTAGCATATCCTCCAAAATCTGATTGACTCTCTCTGTCTGTCCATCTGTCTGTGGATGAAAAGTTGTGCTGAACTCTAGCCTGGTACCCAAAGTTTCGTGCAACTGATTCCAGAACTTTGAGGTAAGGTTCCTCTATCTGATATGATGCTCCTCGGAACTCCATGCAAGCATACGATTCTGGTCATGTATATCTTCGCCAACTTAGCACTGGTGTAAGTGGTCTTTACCGGGATGAAATGAGCTACCTTTGTCAATCGATCAACTACAACCCAAATTGAGTCATAGCCTGAACGAGTCCTGGGTAATCCCGTGATAAAATCCATGCCTAACTTATCCCACTTCCATTCGGGTATCAGCAATGGTTGTAACAATCCTGCTGGCTTCTGATGCTCTACCTTTACTCTCTGGCATACATCACAAACTGCTACATACTCCGCAATATCTTTCTTCATTCCGATCCACCAGAAAGTATCCTTCAAATCCAAATACATCTTGGTATTTCCTGGGTGAATCGAATATGGTGAATCATGGGCCTCTTGCAGAATTAACTTCCTGATCTCTGGGTCATTTGGCACATAAACTCGGTCCTCAAACCATAGTGTATCGTGCTCATCCTCACGAAATCCCTTAGCCTTTCCTTTGCTCAGTTTCTCCTTTATAGAGGCAATCTCCTTGTCGGTCTTACGAGCTTCTCGATTTTATCCATCAAAGTTGTTGAATCTCCAATGCTGCTACATAGCCTCTCGGAACTATCTCCAAACATAGCTCACGAAGATCCTCGGCTAACTCCTTTGGTAACTCTCCGTCATTAGTGTATTGACATGGCTCTTACGGCTCAATGCGTCGGCTACTACATTAGCCTTTACGGGATGATAATGCAATCTCATATCATAATCCTTGATGAGTTCCAACCATCTCCTTTGTCTGAGGTTTAACTCCTTCTGAGTGAAAATGTACTTCAAACTCTTGTGATCCGTGTACACCTCACAATGGTTTCCGATGAGGAAATGTCTCCATGTTTTCAATGCATGCACTACGGCTGCTAACTCCAAATCATGCATGGCATAATTCAATTCGTGAGGTTTCAGTTGTCGTGAAGCATACGAAACAACTCTTCCCTCTTGCATAAGCACGGCTCCTAGTCCTCAACGTGAAGCGTCGCAATACACCTCATAATCCTTGTTCTGATCTGGCAGAATCAACACTGGTGAGGTAACCAAACGTTTCTTCAACTCCTGGAAACTAGCCTCACACTCCTCAGTCCATATGAACTTGGTATCCTTCTTCAACAACTCCGTCATAGGCTTTGCAATCCTTGAGAAGTTCTCAATAAATCTCCGGTAGTATCCTGCGAGTCCAAGGAAACTCCGGATCTCTCCAACTGTTGTTGGTGCTACCCAATTTGTTACAGTGATAACCTTTGTGGGATCAACTGCTATTCCTTCTCCGGATATAACATGTCCGAGGAATCCCACTTCCTTCAACCAAAACTCACATTTGCTGAACTTGGCATACAACTGATGTTCTCTGAGCTTCTCAAGTACCAATCGCAAATGTTCTTTATGCTCCTCTTCATTCTTCGAGTAAACCAGAATATCATCAATGAACACTACGTATTTAACTTATCCAAAAACTCCATAAACACTTTGTTCATCATGTTCATAAAATAGGCAGGTGCGTTAGTCAGACCAAATGACATAACCGTATACTCATACAGCCCATACCTGGTGGTAAAAGCCATCTTAGGTATGTCCTGCTCTCGAATCTTCAATTGATGGTACCGATCGCCGTCGATCTTGGAAAACACTTTAGCCCCTTGCAATCGATCAAACAGATCATTGATCATCGGTAGTGGGTACTTGTTCTTGATTGTTACTCGTTCAACCCACGATAATCAACAACCATCCTTAATGTTCCATCCTTCTTCTCCACTAGAAGTCTTTGGCGATCCCCAAGGCGAAGAACTTGGGCGAATATACCCTTTATCCAATAACTCCTTAATCTGCTTCTTAATCTCCTCCAAATCTTTTGCGGGCATCCTGTATGGTCTCTTAGATATTGGTCCTGTGCCTGGCAAAAGCTCAATCAAAAACTCGATGTCTCTATCCGGTGGCATGCCTGGCAACTCTTCTGGAAATACATCCGGAAAATCCTTTACTATGGTACTTCCTCCTGCACAACTCGATAAAGGAATTTACTTGAGTCCTTTTCGGCACATGCCGGAATACATACTTGATCCTTCTTCCTTCTGGCGTTGTAAGCAAAATTGACCTACTAGCGCATTCAATGTTCCCTTCATACTTTGATAACCAATCCATGCCTAATATCACATCCAATCCTTGAGATTCCAATACTATTAGGTCCGAGGGAAACACATAGTTACCAATCCTTAATGGTAATCGATCACACCATCGTCTAGCCATATACTCTGCTCCAGGCGAGGTTACTAACATGGGTGACCTAAGGGCTTGGGTTGGTAGGTTATACTTATCCACAAATCCCCTTGAGATGTATGAATGCGATGCACCAGTATCAAAAAGAACGAGTGCAGTAAATGACTTAACCAAAAACTTACCTATTACTGCATCAGGTTGAGCTTCAACCTCCTCCATGTTAACGTGGTTCACCTGTCCCCTGTTGAAAGGGTTCGGCTTCTTCCCAGAGCTTCCATTGCCATTCTGGCCTTCAGGACATTCATTGGCATAATGTTCGGTCTTCTGACACTTAAAACAGATGACTTGGCTTAGGTCTCTCTTGGCTGGGGTTGATGGGGTGGTATGGTTCTGGCCGTTGCTTCCTCCATTCCCATTACCATTCTTGGGGCCATTATGGTTGTGCGAGCTACCTCCTCCATGGGTATGCTGAAAATGAACTCCCGGTTTAGGGGTAAGACAGGGTTTCTTTGAGCTCGAATTGTACTTCCCCTGTCCATACTTCCTCTTGCGGTTTTCAATTTGCTGTTGCTTCCCTTCAATCATAAGAGCACGACCTACCAACTCCTGGTAGTTGTTGAAGCTTGCTACCATCAACTGCATGCTCAGCTCGTCATCCAGTCCTTCCAGAAACTTCTCCTGCTTAGCTGCATCCGTAGCAACGTCATCTGGGGCATAACGTGCTAACTTACTAAAGTCATCCACATCTCGCCAACTGTCGTCCTCCTTCGCGCAAGTTGCGAAACTCACGCTTCTTCATGGCCATAGCTCCTGCTGAAACATGGGCAGTACGGAAAGCTTGCTGAAACTGATCCCATGTGACAGTATCCACAGGGTAAGTGGCTGTGAAATTCTCCCACCATGTGGCTGCGGGTCCTTCAAGCTGATGAGCGGCAAATTTCACCTTTTCCCCATCTATACATCCTGCAGTGGTCAACTCCCTCCCTGTCTTACGGAGCCAATCATCTGCCACTATCGGCTCGGTGCTACTGGAGAACACCGGCGGATTCAGCCTAAGAAAACGGGTTAAGTGATCAACAGGTGGTGGCGGTGGTGGGTTGTTGTTGTTGTTGTTCCCCTGGTTCTGGTTCTGGACTAGCAACTGCATCAAAGCATTCTGCTGCTGGATCAATTGAGTGAGCTCCGGTGGGAAAGCAAATCCATTGTCACG
Source organism: Aegilops bicornis (assembly GCA_021605145.1). NCBI lineage: Eukaryota > Viridiplantae > Streptophyta > Magnoliopsida > Poales > Poaceae > Aegilops > Aegilops bicornis. The sequence goes on along the minus strand of JAHIAL010000018.1, from coordinate 1,390,080 downwards.
TCTCGGAGGCATCTGAGGGTTTAGAAAAGATGAGAATTAAGAATAGAATGAGGTCTAAAGAGAAAACACTACCCAAATGCACATGAGGCAAATGCACACAAAATCACTTCATTCAATCAAACAAGGCATACAATCGGTCTAGAACTATCATAAAAGTGCTTGGACTATGCTATGTACATGGTGGAACACTACTCTTGTTATGGTGGTCTACTAGAAAAACTGCTCCGATGAAGACTCCATGATATCTGCTCGGCCCGTCTTCGTAGTCATCATCACTAGGATCGGAACCGGTGTCGTCGATGATGATGTAGTTGTCTGGACAAGTGCAATCGTCATCTTCTCCTCCGGGTGCTGAATTCCCCATTCTTCAATCTTCTCCTTAAGGTTGCCGTTTTGTCTCGCTAAAGCGACGGTCTCCTCCATGTAATCCTTGCGAGTGGCCTTCAGTTCTCCTTCTAGCTCGATAATTCTAGCCTTCGCTTTCTTCAACTCCATCATGTCTGCGCACATCTAGTTCTCTTGGCGTCGAATGTGCTGGTTTAACTCCTGGATGAAGGCTGCAATGGATCTATTGTTGGGGAATGTTGCAGAAAATAAAATAATTTCCTACGGTTTCACCAAGATCCATCTATGAGTTCATCTAAGCAACGAGTGATAGGATAGAGATGCATCTACATACCACTTGTAGATCGGCGTGCGAAGGCGTTCAAGGGAGCAGGGGATGATGGAGTCGTACTACCGTGATCCAAATCACCGATGACCAAGTGCTTTGAAACGGACAACACCTCCGCGTTCAACACACGCATTATGGAGCGGATGACGTCTCCTCCTTCTTGATCCAGCAAGGGGGAAGGAGAGGTTGAGGAAGAAGGCTCCAACAGACGACGGCAGGCGTGGTGGTGATGGAGTGGCAGTTCTCGGCAGGCTTCGCCAAGCACACGCGGAGGAGGAGAGGTGTTGGGGAGGGGAGGGGCCGCACCTTGGATTGTGTGTGCAGCCCTCCCCTCGCCCCTCTATTAATAGGGGAAGGGGGAAGGGGGCCGGCCCCCTCTAGCTGAGATCTAGAGGGGGGGCGGCGGCCAGGGAGGGGGGCTTGCCCCCCAAGCAAGGGGGGTGCCCCCACTAGGGTTTCCCCCCAACCCTAGGCGCATGGGCCCAAGGGGGGGGGCGCCCAGCCCACCAGGGACTGGTTCCCTGCCCCCTACGGCCCATGAGGCCCTCCGAGAGAGGTGGCCCTCCGGTGGACCCCGGAACCCTTCCGGTGGCCCCAGTACAATACCGATATGCCCTCAAACTTTCCGGTGACCGTATGACAGCTTCCCATATATAAATCTTCACCTCCGGACCATTCCGGAACTCCTCGTGATGTCCGGGATCTCATCCGGACTCAACAACATTCGGTAATCACATACAAGTCTTCCTAATAACCCTAGCGTCACCGAACCTTAAGTGTGTAGACCCTACGGGTTCAGAGATATGCTTGAACATGACCGAGACGGCTCTCCGGTCAATAACCAACAACGGGATCTGGATACCCATGTTGGCTCCTACATACTCCTCGATGATTTCATCGGATGAACCACGATGTCGAGGATTCAAGCAACCAGTATACTATTCCCTTTGTCGACGGTATGTTACTTGCCCGAGATTCGATCGTCGGTATCCCAATACCTCGCTCAATCTCGTTGCGGCAAGTCACTTTACTCGTACCATAATGCATGATCCCGTGACGAGACACTTGGTCACATTGAGCTCATTATGATGATGCACTACCGAGTGGGCCCGGTGATACCTCTCCGTGTCTGGAGTGACAAATCGATCCTCGATCCGCGGTTTCGACCCAATGACACTTTTGGAGATACCTGTAGTGCACCTTTATAGTCACCCGATTACGTTGTGACGCTTTGGTACACCAAAGCACTCCTACGGTATCCGGGAGTTACACGATCTCATGGTCTAAGGAAGAGATACTTGACATTGGAAAAGCTCTAGGAAAACAAACTACACGATCTTGTGTTATGCTTAGGATTGGGTCTTGTCCATCACATCATTCTCCTAATGATGTGATCCTGTTATCAATGACATCCAATGTCCATAGTCAGGAAACCATGACTATCTATTGATCAACGAGCTAGTCAACTAGAGGCTCACTAGGGACATATTTTGGTCTATCTATTCACACGTGTATTACGATTTCCGGATAATACAATTATAGCATGAATAAAAGACAATTATCACGTAACAAGGAAATATAATAATAATCCTTTTATTATTGCCTCTAGGGCATATTTCCAACAGTCTCCCACTTGCACTAGAGTCAATAATCTAGTTACATTGTGATGAATCGAACACCCATAGAGTTACGGTGTTGATCATGTTTTGCCATGAAGAGGTTTAGTCAACGGATCTGCGACATTCAGATCCGTATGCACTTTGCAAATTTCTATGTCTCCATCTTGAACATTTTCATGAATGGAGTTGAAGCGACGCTTGATGTGCCTGGTCTTCTTGTGAAACCTGGGCTCCTTGGCAAGTGCAATAGCTCCAGTGTTGTCATAGAAGAGTTTGATTGGCCCCGACGCATTGGGTATGACTCCTAGGTCGGTGATGAACTCCTTCACCCAAATTGCTTCATGCGCTGCCTTCGAGGCTGCCATGTACTCCGCTTCACACGTAGATCCCGCCACGACGCCTGCTTGCGGCTGCACCAGCTTCGCTTCCACCATTCAACATGTACACGTATCCGGTTTGTGACTTAGAGTCATCCAGATCTGTGTCGAAGCTGGCGTCGACGTAACCCTTTACGACGAGCTCTTCGTCACCTCCATAAACGAGAAACATGTCCTTAGTCCTTTTCAGGTACTTCAGGATATTCTTGACCACTTTCCAGTGTTCCTTGCCGGGATTACTTTGGTACCTTCCTACCAAACTTACGGCAAGATTTACATCAGGTCTGGTACACAGCATGGCATACATAATAGAACCTATGGCTGATGCATAGGGGATGACACTCATCTCTTCTATATCTTCTGCTGTGGTCGGACATTGAGCCGAGCTCAATTTCACACCTTGTAATACGTGCAAGAACCCTTTCTTGGACTGATCCATTTTGAACTTCTTCAATATCTTATCAAGGTATGTGCTTTGTGAAAGACCTATGAGGCGTCTCGATCTATCTCTATAGATCTTGATGCCTAATATATAAGCAGCTTCTCCAAGGTCCTTCATTGAAAAACTCTTATTCAAGTAGGCCTTAATGTTGTCCAAGAGTTCTATATCATTTCCCATCAAAACTATGTCATCCACATATAATATGAGAAATGCTACAGAGCTCCCACTCACTTTCTTGTAAATGCAGGCTTCTTCACAAGTCTGCATAAACCCAAACGCTTTGATCATCTCATCAAAGCGAATGTTCCAACTCGAGATGCTTGCACCAGCCCATAAATGGATCGCTTTGAGCTTGCATACCTTGTTAGCATTCTTAGGGTCGACAAAACCTTCCGGCTGCATCATATACTGTTCTTCCTTAAGATAGCCGTTAAGGAATGCCGTTTTGACGTCCATTTGCCATATCTCATAATCATAGTATGCGGCAATTGCTAACATGATTCGGACGAACTTCAGCTTTGCTATGGGAGAGAAAGTCTCATCGTAGTCAATCCCTTGAACTTGCCGATAACCTTTAGCGACAAGTCAAGCTTTATAGATGGTAACATTACCATCCGCGTCCGTCTTCTTCTTAAAGATCCATTTGTTTTCTATCGTCGCCGATCATCGGGCAAGTCTGTCAAAGTCCATACTTTGTTTTCATACATGGATCCTATCTCGGATTGCATGGCTTCAAGCCATTTGTTGGAATCCGGGCCCGCCATCGCTTCTTCATAGTTGAAGGTTCACCATTGTCTAACAACATGATTTCCGTGACAGGTTGCCATACCACTGGGTGTGGAACGTGTCCTTGTGGACCTCTGAAGTTCAAGAGTAACTTGATCCGAAGTACCTTGATCGTCATCATTAATTTCCTCTCCGGTCGGTGCGGGCACCACAAGAACATTTTCTGAGCTGCACTACTTTCCGGTTGAAGAGGTAGTACTTCATCGAGTTCTACTTTCCACCCACTTACTCCTTTCGAGAGAAACTCTTTTTCAAGAAAGGATCCGTTCTTGGCAACAAAGATCTTGCCTTCGGATCTAAGGTAGAAGGTATACCCAATGGTTTTCCTAGGGTATCCTATGAAGACGCATTTTTCCGACTTGGGTTCGAGCTTTTGGGTTGAAGTTTCTTGACATAAGCATCGCATCCCCAAACTTTTAGAAACGACAGCTTAGGTTTCTTCCCAAACCATAATTCATACGGTGTCGTCTCAACGGATTTAGACGGTGCCCTATTTAAAGTGAATGTAGCTGTCTCTAGAGCGTATCCCCAAAATGATAGCGGTCAATCGGTAAGAGACATCATAGATCGCACCATATCCAATAGAGTGCGATTACGACGTTCGGACACACCGTTACGCTTGAGGTGTTCGGTAGGCGTGAGTTGTGAAACGATTCCACATTTCCTTAAGTGTGTACCAAATTCGTGACTTAAATATTCTCCTCCACAATCTGATCGTAAGAACTTTATTTTTCGGTCACGTTGATTCTCCACCTCATTCTAAAATTCCTTGAACTTTTCAAAGGTCTCAGACTTGTGTTTCATCAAGTAGACATACCCATATCTACTCAATTCATCAGCGAGAGTGAGAACATAACGAAATCCTCCATGAGCCTCAACGCTCATTGGACCGCTTTACATCGGTATGTATGATTTCCAACAAGTTGGTTGCTCGCTCCATTGTTCCGAGAAGCGGAGTCTTGGTCATTTTGCCCATAAGGCATGGTTCGCATGTGTCAAATGATTCATAATTGAGAGACTCTAAAAGTCCATCGAATGGAGCTTCTTCATGCACTTGACACCAATGTGACCAAGGCGGCAGTGCCACAAGTATGTGGGACTATCTTTATCAACTTTACATCTTTTGGTATTCACACTATGAATATGTGTGATATTACGTTCGAGATTCATTAAGAATAAACCATTGACCATCGGAGCATGACCATAAAACATATCTCTCATATAAATAGAACAACCATTATTCTCGATTTAAATGAGTAGCCATCTCGCATTAAACGAGATCACGATACAATGTTCATGCTCAAACTTGGCACTAAATAACAATTATTGAGGTTTAAAACTAATCCCATAGGTAAATGTAGAGGTAGCGTGCGACGGCGATCACATCGACCTTGGAACCATTCCCGACGCGCATCGTCACCTCGTCCTTCGCCAAGATCCGCTTATTCCGCAGCTCCTGCCGTGAGTTACATATATGAGCAACGGCACGGTATCAAATACCCAGGAGTTACTACGAGTCTTGGTAAGGTACACATCAATTACATGTATATCAAATATACCTTTAGTGTTGCCGACCTTCTTTTCTGCTAAGTATTTGGGGCGGTTCCGCTTCCAGTGACCCTTCCTTTGCAATAAAAACACTCAGTCTCAGGCTTGGGTCCATTCTTTGACTTCTTCCCGGCAACTGGCTTACCGGGTGCGGCAACATCCTTGCCGTCCTTCTTGAAGTTCTTCTTACCCTTGCCCTTCTTGAATTTAGTAGTTTTATTGACCATCAACACTTGATGTTCTTTCTTGATTTCAACCACTGCTGACTTCAAAGATAGAAAATACTTCAGAATAGTTTTCACCATCCCTGCATATTGTAGTTCATCACAAAGCTCTTGTAGCTCGGTGGGAAGCGATTGAAGGATTCATCAATGACCGCCTCGTCCAGGAGGTTAATGTCCAAATGGGGGCGGTTGTGCAACCTGGACATTTTGAGTATGTGCTCAGCGATAGAACTATTTTCCTCCATCTTACAACTATAGAACTTGCTCGGAGACTTCATATCTCTCGACCGGGCATGAGCTTGGAAAACCATTTTCAGCTCCTCGAACATCTCATATGCTCCGTGTTGCTCAAAACGCTTTTGGAGCCCGGTTCTAAGTCGTAAAGCATGCCGCATCAACGAGGGAGTAATCATCGACGAGACTGCCAAGCATTCATAATGTCTTGGTTCTGCAGGATGGTGCTTCACCTAGCGGTGCTTCTAGGACATATTGTTTCTTGGCTGCTATGAGGATGATCCTCGGGTTCGGACCCGATCCGAATAGTTGCTGCCATCGTCTTTCGACTTGGTTTTCTCTAGGAGCGCGTTGAAGTTCATGGTGACATGAGCGTTGGCCATTTGATCTACAAGACATTTTGCAAAGATTTTAGACTAATGTTCATGATAATTAAGTTCATCTAGTCAAATTATTTAATGAACTCCCACTCAGATTTGACATCCTCTAGTCATCTAAGTGTTACATGATCCGAGTCGACTAGGCCATGTCCGATCATCACGTGAGACGGACTAGTCATCGTCGGTGAACATCTCCATGTTGATCGTATCTTCCATACGACTCATGTTCGACCTTTCGGTCTCTTGTGTTCCAAGGCCATGTATGTACATGCTAGGCTCGTCAAGTTAACCCTAAGTGTTTTGCATGTGTAAAACTGTCTTACACCCGTTGTATGTGAGCGTAAGGATCTATCACACCCGATCATCACGTGGTGCTTGAAGCGACGAACTTTAGCAGCAGTTACTTGCAGTTAGGGGAATACTTTCTTGAAATTATTATAAGGGATCATCTTATTTACTACCGCCGTTCTAAGTAAACAAGATGCCTAAAACATAATAAACATCACATGCAATTATATAAAGTAGTGACATGATATGGCCAATATCATATAGCTCCTTTGATCTTCATCTTCGGGGCTCCATGATCATCTTGTCACCGGCATGACACCATGATCTCCATCATCGTGTCTCCATGAAGTTGCTTCGCCAACTATTACTTCTACTACTATGGCTAACACGTTTAGCAATAAAGTAAAGTAATTTACATGGCGTTGAATCAATGACACGCATGGTCATACAATAATTAAGACAACTCCTATGGCTCCTGCGGTTGTCATACTCATCGACATGCAAGTCGTGATTCCTATTACAAGAACATGATCTCATACATCACAATATATCATTCATCACTCATCACAACTTCTGGCCATATCACATCACATGACAACTGTTGCAAAAACATGTTAGACGTCCTCTAATTGTTGTTGCATCTTTTACGTGGCTGCAATTGGGTTCTAGCAAGAACGTTTTCTTACCTATGAATGACCACAATGTGATTTTGTCAACTTCTATTCACCCTTCATAAGGACCCTTTTCATCTAATACGCTCCAACTAAAGTAGGAGAGACAGACACCCGCTAGCCACCTTATGCAACTAGTGCATGTCACCGGTGGAACACATCTCACGTAAGCGTCACGTGTAAGGTCGGTCCGGGCCGCTTCATCCCACAATACCAATTGAAGCAAGAAAAAGACTAGTAGCGGCAAGCAAGTTGACAAGATCTACGCCCACAACAAAATTGTGTTCTACTCGTGCAATAGAGAACTACGCATAGACCTAGCTCATGATGCCACTGTTGGGGAACGTTGCAGAAAATAAAAAAAATTCCTAGGGTTTCACCAAGATCCATCTATGAGTTCATCTAAGCAACGAGTGATAGGAGAGAGATGCATCTACATACCACTTGTAGATCGCGTGCGGAAGCGTTCAAGGGAACGGGGATGATGGAGTCGTGCTCGCCGTGATCCAAATCACCGATGACCAAGTGCCGAGCAGACAGCACCTCCGCGTTCAACACACGTATGGAGGCGGATGGCGTCTCCTCCTTCTTGATCCAGCAAGGGGAAGGAGAGGTTGAGGAAGAAGGCTCCAGAAGACGACGCGGCATGGTGGTGATGGAGTGGCGCTTCTCCAGCGAGGGCTTCGCCAAGCACACGCTGGAGGAGGAGAGGTGTTGGGGAGGGAGGGCTGCGCCTTGGATTGTGTGTGCAGCCTCCCTCGCCCTCTATTTATTGGGGAAGGGGAAGGGGCGGCCCCTCTAGATGATATCTAGAGGGGCGGGCGAGAGGGGGCTTGCTCCCTGCCAAGCAAGCGCCCCACTAGGGTTTCCCCCAACCCCTAGGCGCATGGGCCCAAGGGGGCGCCCAGCCCTCGAGGACTGGTTCCCTGCCCCTCACGGCCCATGAGGCCCTCCGAGAGAGGTGGCCCCTCCCGGGGACCCTCGAACCCTTCCAGTGGCCCTGGTACAATACCGATATGCCCCGAAACTTTCCGTGACCGTATGACAGCTTCCCATATATAAATCTTCACCTCCGGACCATTCAGGAACTCCTCGTGACGTCCGGGATCTCATCCGGGACTCAACAACATTCGGTAATCACATACAAGTCTTCCTAATAACCCTAGCGCCACCGAACCTTAAGTGTGTAGACCCTACGGGTTCGGGAGATATGCGGAACATGACCGAGGCGGCTCTCGGTCCAATAACCAACAGCGGGATCCGGATACCCATGTTGGCTCCCACATACTCCTCGATGATTTCATCGATGATGAACCACGATGTCGAGGATTCAAGCAACCCGCAGATACTATTCCCTTTGTCGACGGTATGTTACTTGCCGAGATTCGATCACAAGATCCCAATACCTCGTTCAATCTCGTTACGGCAAGTCACTTTACTCGTGCCGTAATGCATGATCCGTGACCAGGCACTTGGTCACATTGTGCTCATTATGATGATGCACTACCGAGTGGGCCTAAGTGATACCTCTCCGTGTCACGGAGTGAAAAATCGATCTCGATCCGTGTCAACCCAATGCAGACACTTTTCGGAGATACCTGTAGTGCACCTTTATAGTCACCCGATTCGTTGTGGACGTTTGGTACACCCAAAGCACTCCTACGGTATCCGGAGTTACACGATCTCATGGTCTAAGGAAGAGATACTTGACATTGGAAAAGCTCTAGCAAAGCGAACTACACGATCTTGTGCTATGCTTAGGATTGGGTCTTGTCCATCACATCATTCTCCTAATGATGTGATCCCGTTATCAATGACATCCAATGTCCATAGTCAGGAAACCATGACTATCTATTGATCAACGAGCTAGTCAACTAGAGGCTCACTAGGGACATATTGTGGTCTATGTATTCACACGTGTATTATGATTTCCTGAAAGTGCGTTATATCGACTAGAGGGGGGGTGAATAGGCGATTTTTATGAATTCTTCACTGAGGAATTTGCCGGTGAGGAAATTCCTTAGCGAAGAACTACTTGCAGCGGAATAAGTACTCAGAAGTAAGCATAATAGAATGCGGGCATGGTCATCATGATGAAATGAAGACAACCAAAGAGTATAGAAAGTGTAAACACAAGATAGCACCAGATGAAGACAAATAGACTGAAGAAATTGAACTGAGGAAATTGAGAAAGTCTTCAGTCAAAGTCTTCAAACACAGATATGAATGAACACTCAACACAGCAATGAGGAAATGAAAGGGTTGAGGAAATAGAACCAGTAAGGTTGGTGAAGACAATGATTTGGTAGACCAGTTCCAATTGCTTTGTCTCAGCTCGGTTATGCGTCTGGTTGAGCGGGCTGAGTATTTAGACTCGAGGACACACTGATCCCGGACACCCGATCGGCGAAACGCAGCTCAGGACACCAAGTCCTCACCGTATTATCCTTGAACTAAGGTCACACAGACGCGTCCAATCACTCGTGGTAAGTCTTGAGCGACTTACAAACCTTCACAGACTTGGTCACTCGGCGATCCACAATTCCTCTTGGATGCTCTGGACCATGACGCTTCTAACCGTCTGGAAGAAGCCACAGTCTTCAAAGGTAACAAGCGTCGGATCCACGCAGGATCAATCTCTTCGATGATGCTCAATCACTTTGGGTTTTATGGGGGTTTGGTTTTGGGTTTTTCCTCACTCGATGATTTTCACTCAAAGTCCTCGGAGGATGGGTTGCTCTCAAATGACAAGTGTCAAGTTTCTCTCGGAGCAGCCAACCAGCTAGTGGTTGTGAGAGGCGGCTATTTATAGCCTAGGGAGCAGCCCGACATGATAAGACATAAATGCCCTTCAATGATATGACCGTTAGGTGGATAAGATATTTTGGGACAGGCGGCGCAAGACAAAGTGAACGGTCGGAAATTTGAATCTCAAATTCCTCGGGGCTATCATGTTCCTCATCGTGTAGGCGATCCGCCTGGCGAATTCCTAACTCCTCGGTCGAACAAATTTCTAAGTGACGGGAAGAACTTTGTCTCACATCCTAAGAAATTGATCGAATCAGTATCAGATTTCCAAAGGCTTCACACGAAGGGAATGTAAGGTGTAGTAATTTCAGTTGAGCATCACATGGAAATTTTTACTTAGTATTTCCTCGACCCCCTTTAACAGTACGGTGTTTCCTATGACTCAAGAAAGAGAAAATGAAACTACGAAAACAAAAGTCTTCACGCTTCATGTTCCTCAAATGAATACCAAGTCTTCAAGGTCATACCAATTTCTTCACTTTCAAAGTCTTCAGAAAGTCTTCAGAATATCAAAGTCTTCAGTCGAAGAACTTCATTTTTAGGGGTCGACTTTCACTGTAAATATCAAACTCCTTATAGACTTATAGACATGTGTACGCTCACAAACACATTAGTCCCTTAACCTATAAGTCTTCAATACACCAAAATCACTAAGGGGCACTAGATGCACTTACAATCTCCCCCTTTTTGGTGATTGATGACAATAGGTTAAGTTTTCAACGGGGATAAACATATGAAGTGTAAATACTGATATTGAGGAATTTGATTGCAAGATATGAAGAACTCCCCCTGAAGATGTGTGTAGTGAGGAATTTGCTTTTGAGGCAATGCACATTTGAAGAGTTGAATCATGGAGATCTCCCCCTATATCTTGTAATTCATACACGCATTTGACATATAATATGAAGAATTTGAAATGCATGATGAAATATGGTGCTTGATGAAATTCAGCATGCGTGCAATAATATTAATGAGGAACATGCATGCAAAATAACGCATCAAGAGTATGAGAGCTCAAGAGAATCAGAGCTCAGTGCATCAAAAGTATCAAAGCACCATCGGGTTTAAGACTACAACTCAATCCAATAAAAGTTTCAGAAGAACGAGAGTTGTAACTTAACAAAAATTATTGCCCATATAATAGACCCGCTTGAAGACTAACTCAAATTTCTCCCCCTTTGTCATCGAATGACCAAAAGGATCGAAACTGAGGACTAACGCCCCTGAAGGATGTCAAGTTGAGGAAGGAGCGCCAGCGTTGTTGGGGTCGATTGTTGAAGTGGGGCCTGCCGCGGTGTCGTCCAAGTCTTCATTTTCATCAGTGTCTCGTGATGAAGAATAGGAGCTAGCCACCAAGGAAGGAACTTTGACCTTATTGTATTTCTTCGGAGGAGGTGCAGACCAGTCAAATTCTTCCTTGAGACCCATTCTTGTCGATTCTTCCGTCTGTAGAAATTTGAAAGAACAGCCAGTGTGCGTTTGAAGGTTTCATGGAGGTAGTAGTGGTTTTCTTCACCGCATTGTGTGTAGAGGTCATGTTGTGAAGAATAGAACCAAACCGACGCTTGACCCATTTATGATTGCGATCAACCTTCCGATGAAGACCGAGGAGTAACTCATGATCGGTCATCACCACAGGTCCGTGTGGCTTGAGGACTTTGCTTGACTGAGGTATTTCTTGGCAGAGTCATGTGTGGCGTAGTCATCATTGGTGGAGTAGGATGCAGCTTTGTAAACTGTCCATCCAATGGGCGAATGCCTTCATCGATCACAGCAAAGGGCCTTGCCCTTGTCATCACCGAGGTAAATGTCCGCTTGAGGACTTCAATCAAGTGACAAGTAGTTGCGATGGTTGAGTATCAGCCTTGTAATTGAGTGAAGACCTTGTCTGATGAATCTCATTATCCAAAGGCGCATAAGGCTTCAGCTCAAATGGTGACATAGCAATGTTTGCGGAGTCCTCATGAAGAAATCATGGAAGTTTACGGAACGCCATGAATGATGTTGAAAAGCATATTCTTCATGATGCCAACGACTTCTTCATCATTTGAGTCGTGGCCTTTGATAGGACTCATTGTCTTCGTCGAATCCGATAGACAGTCCGAGGCACATACAATAATTCCTTGACGAGGAATTTGGTTCTTGGGGCCTGCCACAGCTTCAAAGGCTTCATCAAGACACTGCATATAGTGATTTGAAAGCTCAGGTTCGTTGTAGATACAACGAGCACCATCAAGTGGTGGATCGAGTGGTAGAGCACGAAGCAATTCATTCTTTGGTGCCTTGTAGTGAGTGTTTTCGGACATCGATCTAACACCCATGAGTTCACGTCTTGGCGTCTCCGGTGATGTGCAGCGTTGCATAGAATTGAAGAATGAGTTCTTCATTCCAATCACAGATGTCAGTGCAGAAATTTAGAAGTCCTGCATCGTGAAGAACACTGAGGACTGGTTCAAAGCTTGGCAGAGACTCCATGTCCACATGAGGAATATGTGCATGGTCGAAGACTTTGTCTTTGTTGAAGAGCACAGAGGAATAGAAATTGGCTTGACTGGCAGTCCGTAAAATGCCTCTCTTCCTTATGCGCAGCGTAATCATATGGATTGTAATCAGTGAAGAATACATGCTCACTGAAGAAATCTTCAGCCTTGAATGTTTGCTTTGTTGAGAAGGGATTCTTTGGCTTTGGCAGTGGAGTGTCAGTGAGTTGCATCACGACCTCTGGAATCGCAATCTCAGGTTCTTCAGGCTGAGGAATTTCTTGTTCCTCTACAAAGTGCACCGAGGATCGTGAGCAAGAGGTTCATCAGCGCTAGTGGCTGGAATTTCTTCATGGACAGATGAAGTGGCTGAGTTTCGTCAGAGCCCATTTGAAATGTTGGAGCAGGGGACTGAGGTATCTGTTGGATTGGGGTGAAGAGTGGAGAATTTGGATGCTGACTTTCCCAGAAGTCATCGTTCATCACTGGCGTTGTGCTTCCAATGTCCACATCTTCTTCAATTTCCTCAACACCGACCTCTTCAGCTGTGAACTGAGGCATAGGCGAGGAAATGATTGGGGTTGAAGGGATTGCTTCCACTTCAATTTCTTCATCAATCTGCTCCGACGAAGCAGCAGAATGATTTTCTTCATCAGATCCGCTTGGGATCACATAATCTTCATCAAAAGGAACAAGGTCCTTTGATGGAATTGAGGAAATTGGAACAGCATCAATACGATTTTCAAAGGAGCTGGTCATTGGCTTCATTTTCTTCACTGGTAGAAGAATTTGACGCGGTGATGCTTTCCGTTTCTTCACTGCAGCTAGATTCTGCAGCCTTGGTCTTCTTCACATCAGAGGCAGATGGAAGAATTGGAGTTGGTGTTGGCGCAGGAGGAGATGAGGAATCTGGTTTATTTTCCTCAAAGAATCGATGATGCTGATTACTGCCTTGTTCGGGCTTCTTCAGCGCACCACTAGTGGATGCCACGGCAATTTCTTCTGCGCTGGAATGGGATCATCAGCCACTGAACTAGCATTTTCTTCAGCAGCGTGAACTTCATCAGCGGTGGTGGCATGTTCTTCTCGGTTTATTGAGCTGAGGCTCCGGCTGAGGAATTTCATGTTGCGTTGGGGCAGCAACATTGGTGAATTTCTTCGTCAGGTTGACGAATCTGACTTTGGCTCCTTGCCAATCAGCATAATAAGCATCAAAGTCTTTGCTGAGGGCTTGGATTTCAGTCTGGACCTTGAGAAGTTCCTCAGGTGTCATTCTGACAACGTTTTTCTTCAGGAACTTCTCCTTTCTGTATTGAGCTTTCTTGATCTCTCTTGCCTTTTCAAACTTCCATTTCTCTTGATGATGAAATGGGTCAACATGTGACTTTGTCCAGGTCGGATGAAAATCAAGCATAGGGGTGTTTGGATCCTTGTGCGAGATCAATGTAATCGAGGATTTTCCTCGGATCCAACAGCGATGTACAGATGTGCCTTTGGCTCTAGCGGCCCTTTCTTGGCGGTCTCTGATGATTTTCGCAAGTTCATCATCAGCAGCCTCATCATCTTCAGGTGGCTCTTGGAAGGCGACCTGTTTCTTCTTGGGACTTGGCCGAGGACCTCGTCCAGCTATGGCCTTAGTCTTCAGCAGAGTCGGGCCAGATGAAGACTTTGGTGCAAATGAGGAACTTGTCAAACACCAGATGCAATGGAGAAGCTCAGAGTCCTTTGGCACGTGGCGGATGCACAGTCTTGAGGACTTTGTCGGAATCACGAGGACTTGGGAGGAGCTGCTAAGGACTTTGAAGGAGCCGAGGATTTTGGAGGAGCAGGAGCGGCATGAGGAATTGGCCGTGAGGGCACGGTGAGAACTTGGCCGTGAGGGCACCTTGGAGAAGCACTTAGCTTGTGTGCGGGCTTCTTTGCCATAGATTTTCTTGGCTTGACAGAGGCCTCAGTGGCAGCTGCAGTAGCAGAGTCCTCATTGAATTTCCTCGCTGCCTCGTTGGCTTGTCTTGCCAATTTGGCTTAGCGCTTGACCCATTCTTCAGGAAAGTCCTCACCACGCTTGATGCTGGTGGGGTCAGCTTCTTGACCAGGTGCCAATGGAGCTCTTGGGCATGGAGGATTGAGTCGAATTTCTTCATGTACTTTGGAGTTACATATCTGTACTCCCTCCATTCCCTTGCCCATCTCCGTTCATTCCTTTGAATGCGCACCTTGCGCTGATTTTGTTTTCCTTGCGAACTCGGCTTCATCGTAAATGCAATAATCAGCATATATTTCCTCGAGGATTTCAAACGCGGTCATGACCTCGGCCTCTTTCCTCCTTTCTGTGGCTTGTTTCCTTCTGCCATATTCTTCTGCTGAGGAATTTGAACAAACGAATTCTCTGAAGAAGTATGCAAATTTTCTTCGAGGAACGCTGCAAATGAGTTAAGTTGATGAGAACCTAGTGATTCAGTAGCGGACATGAGTAGTGTGAACAGAGTATAGTTGCGAGGAATTTGGAGAGGTCATATGCGTTCTCAGAAGGTTTTTCAAAAAGAACTAGTTTGAGGAATTTGACCAGATGAGCCTTGAAGAATTTCACTAAGCGATCTTTGTCTTAGGTTCCAGAGTTGTATAGATCGAGGATCCACACAATTGAGGAATCTTGAAGAAAATCATTGCTTAGAGAAACGAATCAAGAGCATATTTTGTTGGAGGTGTTCATATGTGTGAAGATTTGAAGAATAAACACCTTTGAAGATTTTCAGGAAGGTTTGAGAATCAAAGCGAGTAATAAAAGTAACTTTTAATTACCCGAAGTGAAGAACACGACGAACTAAGAAGAATAGTTGGGAAGTTCGTCAGTTCAGATCTTCCACACCCTAACTTGGCGGAGGAAAACAGCTACGGCGGTGGCGGAGTGAAGATTTCCGCGGTCGGCGTGAGTACGTCGGCGACGAGGTCGAGGCAGTGAAGCTCTTCCTCACCGGCGACAATGGAGTAGCGGCGGCACTAGGGTCTGAGAAGCTCGAGCGGGAGAGAGATATCGAGCGGAGTAAAAGAAGTGAGGGTGGGGAGAGGGGTATTTATACAAGCAGTGAAAAACTGTTCGCCCGAAGATTTTGGACGAACGTGCCCCTGTCCATTCTCCTTCTCACGACATGTGTCACCCACGTACTGTGTAGTGGAGATCGTGTATGATCGTGGGTGAATAAAATAATGCATCGTGGGATGCGGAACAGTTTGAGCGGCAAAACCGAAAGTTTGGATAAGATCAGTTTTAAAGTTTAGATTCGCAATTTCTTCAGGTGACAAGGACTCGGTGAAGATTTTTAATGAGTTTCAAATAGAACGCACATGAAGAATTTGTGAATAGATTGGGTTGAGTATAGCATAGAGGGGGAAGGGTCCGATCACATTCACTTAGCAGAAAAAGCGACTTGAAGAATTAGCCATAAGTGAATGATGTAGAGGACATAAACCCATATATATATATAGATATATATATAGCCAATGAAGAAAAACGATGAAATAAAGTGAAGATTTTGAAAAGTTGAAGAATTTGAAAAAGCGATGAATTTCAAAAAGCGAGGAAAACTCAAATTGAAGATTTTCAACTTTGGTGGTGGCGTGACCCAATCGTATAAGAATGATGATTTCAGACACCGCGTACAATTGTCGTAGGGTTCTGAGAATCAAATTCTTCATTAATTTCTTCACACTTAGAGAGTTATTCTTCATTGATTGAAGAAAAACGTTTCTTCATGTGTTGCATATCTAAGTCATCAATTTTGCATAAGTGTCAGGATGTTTGTCCTTTTCAAAGAACGTTTGAAGATTCTAAGATATTTAGCTCACACCGCAACTTGCTAAATCTCTTCTCATCCAAGGGCTTAGTGAAGATATCGGCTAGCTGTTCTTGGTCTTCACATGCTCGATGGAGATGTCGCCCTTCAACATATGATCACGAAGAAAATGATGACGAATTTGAATGTGCTTTGTCTTCGAGTGCTGAACTGGGTTGTGAGCAATCTTGATGGCACTCTCATTGTCATGATGAGAGGCACATTCTTCACGTTGATGCCGTAGTCCTTGAGAGTTTGCTTCATCCACGGCAATTGAGCACAACAAGAGCCAGCAGCAATGTATTCAGCTTCCTGCAGATGAAGCGGTAATACGCAGATTCTGTTTCTTCGAGGACCAACGGACCAAAAGATCGTGCGAGGAAATGACAAGTACCAGGATGTTGACTTGCGGTCCACACGATCACCGGCATAGTCGAGTCAGAATATCCAATGAGATCAAAAGTAGAGCCCTTGGGGTACCATAATCCTAGTGTTGGTGTGTGAGCTAGATATCGAAGAATATGCTTCATGACCTTATGGTGTGATTCCTTGGTGTAGCTTGAAATCGGGCACACATGCAAACACTAAGCATTATATCTGGCCTAGATGCACATAAGTACAATAGAGAACCAATCATGGAGCGGTATACCTTGTGATCGAAGTCAATATCATTTTCATCAGTGCATAGATGGCCATGTGTGGGCATAGGACTTTTGAGCGCCTTTGCAATCTTGCATGCCGAATTTCTTCAGGACATCTTTTGAGGTATTTCTCACGAGATATGAATATGCCATTGTGTTGTTGTGAATTTGAAGACCTTAGAAGAATTTCATCTCTGCCATCATAGACATTTGATATTCTTCACTCATCATATATGCAAATTCATCACTATAACGTTGGTCATTACAGCCATAGATGATATCATCATCATATATTTGGCACACAAACAGTTCACCATCATATGATTTATTAAAGAGAGTAGGGTCGAGTGAATCGGTGTGAAGCCATTCTTCACGAAGAATTCCTTCAATGTATCATACCACGCCTGTGGGGCCTGCTTTGAGGCCATAGAGGGCCTTGTTGACTCTGAAGACTTTGTCGGGATTCTTTGGATCTTCAAAACCTGGGGGTTGATCAACATATACTTCTTCCTCAAGCTTACCATTGAGGAATGCACTTTTCACATCCATTTGATATAAAGTGATATTGTGATGGTTAGCATAGGCGAGTAATATTCGAATAGACTCAAGTCTAGCAACAGGTGCAAAAGTTTCATCGAAATCAATTCCTTCAACCTGTGTGTAGCCTTGAGCTACAAGTCGTGCCTTATTCCTTACCACAAGGCCATTTTCATCTTGCTTGTTTCGGTAGATCCACTTTGTGCCAATGATATTATGATTGCGAGGATCTGGACGTTTGACCAGTTCAGACATTGTTGAGCTCGAATCGATGTAATTCTTCTTGCATGGCCTGGATCCACTCAGCTCCGTAAATGCTTCATCTACCTTAGTGGGCTCTGTGATAGAGACAAAAGCATAGTGCCCACAAAAGTTAGATAAATGTGAAGCTTTTGAGCGTGTGAGAGGACTGGCGCTTCAATGTCATCGATGATCTTGTCAACTTGCACTTCTTTTGCAACGCGAGGATGAGCTGGTTGTCGTCGAGGAATTTGACCATTTTCCTCGGCACCATTGTCTTCAACATTATCTTGAGTGCATCAGCTCGACGTTCTTGGCGTCAGACAGAATGAATTCTTCAGAAGATTCTTCAGTAGGAATGACATCCTCAGTTGCCTTGAACTTGATAGATTCCCCAGGAGCTGGTTCATCTAACACAGAAGGTAGGTGCTGTCTTTGCGAGCCATTAGTTTCATTGAACCGCACATCTACAGTATCAACAATCTTGTGAAGAACGATGTTGAAGACTCTGTAGGTGTGCGAGTCCTTTCCGTAACCAAGCATAAAACCTTCATGTGCTTTCGGTGCAAATTTAGAATTGTGATGAGGATCTCTAATCCAGCATTTAGCACCGAAGACTTTGAAATAACTCACATTGGGTTTCTTGTCAGTAAGGAGTTCATAGGCAGTCTTCTTGAAGAATTTGTGAAGATATACTGTTGATGATGTGGCACGCATTATCAATTGCATCAATCCAAAAAGCGACTAGGCGTTTTGTATTCATCAAGCATAGTGCGAGCCATCTCAACAAGAGTTCTCGTTCTTGCGCCCACGCAGCCCATTTTGCCGAGGAGTATAGGGAGCGGATAACTCATGAGTAATACCAAGTTCATCAAGATAGGCATCAAGACCGGAATTCTTGAACTCAATTCCATTGTCACTCCCGATGTGTCCGATCTTCACACCAAAGTTAGTTGAAGCCCTCGAGGAAAATCGTTTGAAGACTTCACACTTCATTTTGTAAGTAACAATGTGTACCCATGTGTAACGAGAGTAATCATCAACAATAACAAAGCCATATAGAGATGCATCATTAGTGACTGCTGAGTAATGATTAGGACCAAAGAGGTCCATGTGAAGCAATTCGAAGGGACGAGTAGTGGTCATGATAGTCTTTGTTGGATGCTTGGCCTTGGTCATTTTTCCAGCTTCACAAGCTCCACACAAGTGATCCTTGAGGAATTTGACATTCTCAATGCCAATGACATGCTTCTTCTATGCAAGCGTGTGCAAATTCCTCATGCCTGCGTGACCAAGTCGCCGATGCCATAGCCAGCCTTCTGAAGCTTTTGCAAGTAGACACACGGCTGGTTGTGGTCCTGTAGAGAAATCAACAATATACAAGTCTCCTCTCCTAAAGCCTTCAAGACTTTGGAATTGTCAACTTCCATAATCACAACACAACGATACTTTGGCAAAGATAACAACCATATCAAGATCACAAAGCATTGAGATCGACATGAGGTTGTATCCTAAGGACTCAACAAGCATGACTTTGTCCATGTGTATGTCCTTAGAGATCGCAACCTTACCAAGACCCAATACCTGACTTTTGCCTTTGTCGGCAAAAGATGATATGCTTCAGATGTGACGGTGATAAGGGAGCATCCATCAATAGATTCTTGTCACCAAATCATGTGATTTGTACATCCACTATCGAGAACCCACTCAGTGGCTTTGGGTTGATCATCCTTGGCACCCTTTGCCATGAAGCAATAGGTGGGAGCGTAGTCATCACTATCTTCATCAGCTTTGTTGGTGAGGTCATTTTCTTCAGAGTTGAAGATGGACTTGCTGACGTAAAAGCAAAGATGGCGAGAGCTAGACTCGCCACACCAGACTCAGATTCTTCTGATGCCTCCTCTTCCTCATGTTCCTCAGATTCAGCTTCAGAGTCCATTTCCTTGCCAATGAATGCCCGAGCCATTTTGGAGCTGCTCTTCTTGTGAGAAGAAGGCTTTGAGGATTTTGATGATGAAGATTTCGACGATTTCTTCTTCTTCTTAGCGTCATCAGAACTATAATCCTTGTGTTTCTTCTTCTTTAATTCCTTTTCCACCGAGGACAGTCTTGAATGTAGTGACCAGGTTTCTTGCATTTGTGGCAAAGTCTTCTCTTATAGTCCTCGGATGAGGAATCACTCCTCCTTGAGGATTTTCCAAAGCGACCACGTCTTGAGAACTTGGAATTTCTTCACGAGCGGTGCTAGCTCCTGGCCTAATTCTTCGGGATCTCCAAGGCTACTACCGTAGTCTTCACACTCGATTCAGACACAGCCTTGGCCTTCGTGTCACGTGTTTTTCCATAGCTAGAACCATAGAGATCTCTCTTTTCAAAGAAGTGGAACTCATGAGTATTCAGCCTCTCGAGGATATCACCGGATCAAGTGACTTGTAGTCAAGACGCTCTTGTATCATCAGTGCGGAGTATCAAATGAGGAATCAAGCGATCTCAACAATTTCTTCACCACCTCATGGTCGGTGATGTCAAGGGCACCAAGCGCTTGAAGCTCATTTGAGATGTCGATGAGGCAATCAAGGTTTGTTGAACATTTTGTTGTCGAGTGTTTTGAAGCGGTTGAAGAGATTGCGAAGAACATCAACTCGAGAGTCACGCTGAGTTGAGACTCCTTCATTTACTTTGGACAGCCTGTCCTAGATGAGCTTGGCAGTTTCCAAAGCACTCACTCTTCCATATTGTCCTTTGCTCAGATGGCCACATATGATATTCTTCGCTTGAGAATCGAGTTGCTTGAATCTCTTCACATCGGCAGCATTCAGAGAAGGTGTGACTGAGGGAACACAATTTTCCACAACATACCAGAGATCGTTGTCTATTGCCTCAAGATGCATTCGCATCTTGTTCTTCCAGTACGGGTAGTCCGTCCCATCAAAGGTAGGACACCCAGCTGAGACCTTGATCATACCTGCGGTCGACATAACTAAAAGTCCGTGGTTAAACCAAAATCACACGTAACAAGGGAGTACCTTGCTCGATACCAATTGAAAGTGTGTTATATCGACTAGAGGGGGGGGGGTTGAAAAGGCGATTTTATGAATTCTTCATCGAGGAATTTGCGGTGAGGAAATTCCTTAGCGAAGAACTACTTGCAGCGAATAAGTACTCAAGTAAGCATAACAGAATGCGGGCATGGTCATCATGATGAAATGAAGACAACCAAAGAGTACGTAAAGCGTAAACACAAGATAGCACAAGATGAAGACAAACGATCAAGAAATTGAACTGAGGAAATTGAGAAAGTCTTCTACCAAAGTCTTCAAACACAGATATGAATGAACACTCAACACAAGAATGAGGAAATGAAAGGGTTGAGGAAATAGAACCGTAAGGTTGGTGAAGACAATGATTTGGTAGACCAGGTTCAATTCATCGTCTGGGTTGTACGTGCACGGTTGGAGCGGCCGAGTATTTAAACTCGAGGACACAGCCCCGGACACCCAAATGGCTGGAAAGCACGCAGCCTGTGACACCAAGTCCTCACCGTATTCTCCTTGAACTAAGGTCACACAGACCTGGCCCAATCACTCGTGGTAAGTCTTGAGGCGACTTCCAAAACCTTCACAGAGACTTGGTCACTCGGCGATCCACAATTCCTCTTGGATGCTCTAGACCATGACGCCAAACCGTCTGGAAGAAGCACAGTCTTCAAAGGTAACAAGCGTCGGATCCACGCAGATCAATCTCTTCAGTGATGCTCAATCACTTTGGGTTTGTAGGGTTTGGTTTTGGGTTTTCCTCACTCGATGATTTCGCTCAAAGTCCTCGAAGGATGGGTTGCTCTCAAATGACAAGTGTCAAGTTTCTCTCGGAGCAGCCAACCAGCTAGTGGTTGTAGGGGGCGGCTATTTATAGCCTAGGGAGCAGCCCGACATGATAAGACATAAATGCCCTTCAATGGTATGACCGTTAGGTGGATAAGATATTTTGGGACGGTGGCGCAAGAAGACAAAGAACGGTCGGAAATTTGAATCTCAAATTCCTCGGGGGCTATCATGTTCCTCATCTGTAGGCAATCCAGATGGCGAATTCCTAACTCCTCAGTCAGAACAAATTTCTCGTGACCGGAAGAACTTTGTCTCACATTTGAAAAATTGATGAATCATGTATGAGATTTCCAAAGGCTTCACTCGAAGGGATTGGTAGGTGTAGGATTTTGAGTTGAGCATCACACGGAAATTTTTCCTTAGTATTTCCTCGACCCCCTTTAATAGTACGGTGTTTCCTATGACTCAAGAAAGAGAAAATGAAACTATGGAAAAAAAAGTCTTCACGCTTCATGTTCCTCAAATGAATACCAAGTCTTCAAGGTCATACCAATTTCTTCACTTTCAAAGTCTTCAGAAAGTCTTCAAAATATCAAAGTCTTCATCGAAGAACTTCATTTTAGGGGTCGACTTTCATCAGAATATCAAAATCCTCATAGACTTATAGACCTGTGTACACTCACAAACACATTAGTCCCTTAACCTATAAGTCTTCAATACACCAAAATCACTAAGGGGCACTAGATGCACTTACATTTCCGGATAATACAATTATAGCATGAATAAAAGACAATTATCACGAACAAGGAAATATAATAATTATCCTTTTATTATTGCCTCTAGGGCATATTTCCAACATCTATCCTTCTTGGTGCTAACTATCTCCCATTGTTCATCTCGGCGCCCACAAATCTGGTAGATAGTATCCTTGAGGTCATGTTGGTAGACTTCTCCAATGCGTCCCATGGTGATGTGAGCTGCCATGCTCTTTCCCAGACTCCAGGTTGGTGCATTAAAAGTAAATTCTATGGGCTCCGTGACTGGCACGAACGTTCTTCCTAGAACTTGAGCTTGAATCTTCCAATGCTCCTCTTCGGGTAAAGTGGCGTTGTAGGTCCCAGTGAAGCTTGGTATTCCGATGTTCAGGTACTTAGTGACTTCCTTCAGGTGTCGTCCAAAGGGTGTATCTTCATCCGGCTGCGTGAACTTGATCCTCGCTTCCGTCATCCTAAAAGAGTAGGAAAGATGAGGAGTCAGAAATGAGAAGAGAGTAGTGTTCTAGGGCTTTAGCTTAGTGGTCGTGTCCTACAGTCACCAACCTGGCTCTGATACCATCTTGTAGTGACCAGACCTCAAACAGTCTGATCTCTGTGCTCAGGTGTCATCCCTGGATCAGTAATGCTGACACCACACAGTACTTGAAGGACTTATAACAGAGTAGCAATCACACACTTATTACATCGAATGTCTCCAGAGAGAACTTATTACAATATAAATGGCTTAAGGCCATCTAAAAACGATAACAATGGAAGGCTTGGAAGATAAACGAGTCCATCAACTCCAACGGCATCACCGGTATAGAACCACGACCTAAAGGCAAGTTACTCGTCGTTCGAAAAGTCTGCAACATGAAACGCTGCAGCCCGAAACGGGTCAAAGACATGGAATATGCCGGCAATGTAACACATAGAGAGTAATGAAAGAATAAGCTATACTACACCGCATATATGGCTGGTGGAAAGCTCTATGGTTACAGCTTATGCGTAAAGCCAAATTTCCCTACCGCAGCGAATAAATTTTTATTTAACTATCATGGTGGTTGTTAAACATTGAGAATGGTTGACAGCATCCTCAATCCCAATTAAGCATCATCATTAAAACCCAACAAAATTAATTAAAGTAACATGATGAGATTCACATGATAATCCAAGTACTAGATACTCAAAACGTCCATAACCGGGGACACGGCTAACCATGATTAGTTTGTACACTCTGCAGAGGTTTGCGCACTTTTCCCCACAAGACTCGATCTCCTCCGTTGGATTTCTCGCACTACATGGTGTTTGAGAAACGGATGACCGAGACATAGTCCTTTAGAAGCGCTAGCACCTTACGATCGGGTAGACCATACCAACCTACATCCCCTACATTAGCTAGTCTACCACTGTAAGAGTTCGCACGACTTAGTCAACTATGCTAGAGCCCATAGTAGCTTGTGGCTGCACACGGAAGTTTCTAGTATGAATAGTCTCATGATCCCTTTGAGCCTGGGCGGCGGTCCAAAAGAAACAGGCAGTCCTGGAATACCCAGGTACCTCAATCCACCTAGATGTGTGTTTAAGTTGACACCTTAGATAAACCATTTATTAACCATCTCACATCTGTCATGGATATCACTCACCCAATCCACGTCTACTAGCATAGCATGGCATAAGAAGCAAACGTAGAAGTAACTCCCAAAGGTTTAATAGTAAAACGGGTAATAGGTACTACCTCATCTACTTCCCATCCCACAATTTAATTAGATCCTAATCATGCAATGTTTGAGGATTGATCTAATGCAATAAAAACTGGGCAATAGAAAGATATGATCAAAGTGTTACTTGCCTTGCTGATGATCCGTGAAACCTACAGATTCGAAGTAACAGGCGGCGCACTCCGGG
This sequence comes from Aegilops bicornis, assembly GCA_021605145.1. NCBI lineage: Eukaryota > Viridiplantae > Streptophyta > Magnoliopsida > Poales > Poaceae > Aegilops > Aegilops bicornis. The sequence continues at coordinate 1,365,812 of JAHIAL010000018.1, read as the reverse complement.
CACTCTATCGCAAACAAACAAACAAGCATACAATAAATACTCATCTAATGCATAGGTAAAACTCAAATAAGAGATCTAACCAGAAAGTTCAACTTAAGAACTCCGGTTTGCAAAAAGAATCAAATCAAACGAAGCAACGAAAGTCAAACGGCGAAAGAAAACAACTTTGTTTTACTAATCTGGACTTAAATCAAATTTTACAGAAGCAAAAACTTGTTTCAGTTGGTTAAACGGAAAGAGGGTTTTGAGACGAAACTCCAAGCGCTTGAATCGCCTGATTCCGATAAACGAGCGAAAAGTTATACTAAAACGAAAATCGGATCAGAAATCGCGATCAGAAATAATCGCGGAAAATCCGAGAAAAAGAAAAACGATGAACAGATTAACGAACGAACGTTCGTTATCTGGATCTAAACGATGAACGCGTTCGTTAAAACGAACGAACGAGCGAACGCTCACTAAATAAATAAACCGAAAAAAACCGATCTATGAAAAACGAAACTTAAAAATCGCGGTTAAATAAAAAACCGGGCGGTTTTTCGAGGCGGCGGGCGGCTCGACGAGCGGGCGGAGCGGGCGGCGAGGCGGCGAGGCGGCGGGCAGATGGCGCCGGGCGGGCGACGCTGGCGGGCGGCGGCGCGTGGAACGAGGCGGCGGCGGCGCGCTAGGGTTTGGGGAACGGGTGGCTGCGGGCTGGTGGGCTGGCTCGGGTTCCTGGGCGGTGGCTTATAAAGCCCCGGCCAGGCGGAGTCCTGGCCGGTTACGGCCCAAGGTCGGTTCGGACTTTTTATTATTATTATTATTTTGAAAAAAATTAATTCCGCACAGAAAACTAACGAAAAAAATACTAAACGGACTCCAAAAAAATCCCGAAATAAATTTTCCCCGACTTCTAAAATCAAGCCGGACAAAGTGAAAATTTATTTGGGCCTAAATGCAATTTTGAAAAACGCATATTTTTCCTAAATTCAAATAAAATAGCGGAAAACTCCGAAATAAAATCTTATTTGATTTTATTATTAAATCCTCAATATTTCTTTATTTTGGGAAAGTCATTTTATTCCATCTCTCATATTTTTTTGTAATATAAATAATTGAAGATAAAATAATTAAAATCAAATGATCCTATTCTCAAATTTTGTGAAAACTCAAATATGAAAATAACGAAATCCCCAACTCTCTCCGTGGGTCCTTGAGTTGCGTAGAATTTCTAGGATCAAAACCAAAAGCAAACAAAATATGATATGCAATGATGATCTAGTGTATAACATTCCAAATTGAAAATTTGGGATGTTACAAATTTCCTTTTGATAACCTTAGCCAAGCATTTCTCCTTTTGCATAGGAATTTTGGTTTTACTGTAGCAACCATACAAATAACAAGAGAGTGAATCAAAAAAAAGAGCGAAAAAAAGAGAGCAAAAAAAGAGGGAAAAAAGCATGAATAAAAAAAAGAGCAAGAAAGAAAAGAGAGAGACATTGGCTAGAAGTTGCTGCTATCTATTGCAGTGTTGGAATTAGATTATTTTGGTATTTGCACTAGTAGTGAGCAATCTTGTGCCCGTATACCCTCGAGCTTTTTGCTAGCTGCCTCTCCTTGTGCATTACAACACGAGCATTACTCCGACACATACATCAAATTTACACTCATTTTCAGAGATGCACTTTCCCATTTATCTCCACTGCTGCGTGAGTTTCTTTGGGTGTGTATCACACGATCAGCACTAGGACTTGTCTTCAGTGTAGATAGGGTACCATACCTACAGCTCCACCAAATATAATCCTGCTCTGTCGTGTGGTAGCTCTTATACCCTGGTATTCACTTCATCACATCCGTACACTAGTCTTCTATCCGACCTGGTAAGTGTGCATTTCTATTCACTTTGGAACGGTAAGATTTCCTTTTCTTGTCAGTTTTCAGTGAGTTGTGAGTGTTCCACCAAAACTATTTTTGATTTAGTACACTAACCTACTAATCATGTCCGAGAATGGTGTTGATGTGATGTAGAAAAAGGATGGTGACGAGTGTGTTACATGGAAGGAATATGAAGCTCTTCGTGATCATTTGACGGGGCTTATCAATAGATCCACTGACAATATAGATGCTGATCTTCAAGCTGTACAAATGAAAGTGGATGCAACTAAAACTAAAGTCAATGCTATGCAAACACAAGTCAATGATCTCCAAACAAGCATACAACAATTGACAACTTCAGTCAATGGGCTACGTGTAGCTATTGAGCAACGCCAACCTGAGGGCCATGGCGATGATGATAGTGTCCATGGAGACAATGAAAACATGATGGGCTATAACGGTCGTGGGCGTGGCTTTCAAGGGCATGTTCACCCACCACCACTTGGTGCTCGACGTGTACCAGTTCAGGAGGATGATGGTTTGGGCAAGCCTAAGTTCACAATTCCCATATTTGAAGGCTCCACTGATGTAGAAGAGTACCTCACATGGGAGCTCAAGATGGAGAAACTATGGCGTTTGCATGATTACACTGAAGATAGGAAGATCAAGCTTGCTTCCTCAGAATTTGATGGCTAGGCTTTGCGTTGGTGGGATAGCATTGTGCGCGAACGACGGGAAGACAATGAGTTACGTATTCTTACTTGGCGCAATATGAAGGAGATCATGCGAGATCATTTTGTTCCCACTAATTACTTGCGAACAGTTTATGATAAATTGACACAATTGAAGCAAGGTTCCATGACGGTTGATGCATATTACATGGAGATGAAGATGTTGTTGCAATAAGGCACGAGTTAGAGAATCTGTTGAGATGTCTATGCAACGTCTTCTCCATGGGCTGAAATATAAAATCAAGGGTATTGTTCGGCATAACCAATACAATACAATGAATGAGCTGCTACATCATGCAAGATAAGTTGAGTCCCAATTGGGCAAAGAAGCTCAAATTAAAGCCCGTTATGCTACAGCTGGGCGGTTCTCCAATAGAACACGGCCGCCCCCTTACACGTCGGGTGAGGGCGCTGCTAGCCACCCCTCTTCTTCTCGCAACAAAACCAGCCTCCACTGCTTCACAATCAAAGAAACCTGCTGCTAGCTCAGGTTCCAACATGTCTATAGCCCGTAATCGCGATATACTATGTCAAACATGTGGAAGCAAGGGACGCTTCAAGAGAGAGTGCCCAAACAGAAAAGTGATGATTGTGAACGATGACAATGAATATGAGACTGGAGATGACGCTGACCCATATGCTTCCAATGATGATGGTTCACAAGTTGATCATATGCATAGATGCCTTTGCTTCTCCAGCACCTACTATTGTTGTCTCGCAGCGTGCTCTTAGTGTGCAACCACATGCTGATTCACAGCGCTGCAATCTGTTCCAAACAAAAGCACTAGTTGGCCCCAACAAAGCTTGTAAGGTGATCATTGATGGAGGTAGCTGCCGCAATCTTGCAAGCAAGGAGTTATGTGCCAAGCTAAATCTGAAATATTTACCTAACCCAAATCCATATTACATACAATGGTTGAGTGACAATAGTGAGATGAAGGTGAATCATATGGTGCGCGTAAATTTTGAGATAGGACCATACAAGGATTCCATTGAATTTGATGTGGTGCCTATGAAAGTTTGCCATCTTTTATTGGGTCGGCCATGGCTCTATGACCGCAATGTGCAGCACAATGGTCGTGCCAATACCTTTCACTCGGAGTTCAAGGGCAAGAAAATCAACTTACAGCCTATGTTACCACAGCAAATTGTGAATGAGTCTCGTCAGAAAACAGAAGTGAATATCGAACAGCCACCTGCACGAGAGAACAATGTAATAGCCGTGGGTGACACTGTAATGAAAAGTGCGAGAGAGTCTAGTTTGCTTATATTAGCCACCAAAGAAGACATGAGAGAATTTCGAGAGGATCCTACAGCCATGCCTCTTGTGCTTATGTACAAAGGCGAGGTTTTAGTTTCTAATGATATGCAACCTGTTTCTCCTGGTGTGTCTCATGCTTTGCAGGAATATGGCGATGTGTTTCCAGAGGAGGTACCAGCAGGGCTGCCACCATTGCGTGGAATTGAGCACCAAATTGATCTCATACCAGGCACTACCCTCCCCAACCGAGCGCCATACAGGACCAACCCCGAAGAGATGAAGGAAATATGTACAAGTGCAAGCACTACTAGACAAAGGGTATATTCGTGTTTCTCCTAGTCCTTGTGTTGTTCCTATTATTTTGGTGCCTAAGAAAGATGGTACATGGCGCATGTGCGTAGGTTGTAGAGCTATTAAGAACATCACTATTCGATATCGTCATCCTATTCCACGCTTGGAGGATATGCTAGATGAATTGAGTGGAATGATGTTTTCTCTAAAATTGATTTGCGTAGTGGTTATCATCAAATTTGGATGAAAGAAGGGGATGAATGGAAAACTGCTTTCAAAACTAAATTTGGTTTATATGAGTGGCTAGTTATGCCATTTGGTCTTACTAATGCACCTAGTACATTCATGATATTAATGAATCATGCTTTGTGAGAGTTTATTGGCCGTTTCGTGGTTGTATATTTTGATGACATACTTATTTACAGTCGCAATGAATCTGAACATTGTGATCATATTAGACAAGTTTTGCAAGTGTTGCGTGATGCTAAATTGTATGCTAATCTTGAGAAGTGCACATTTGCAAAAGATAAGGTCATATTTCGATATGTTGTACCTAAGCATGGGGTAGAAGTAGATTCATCCAAAATTGAAGCAATTCAAAATTGGCCTACTCCCATCAATGTTAGTCAAGTACAAAGTTTTCATGGTCTTGCTGGTTTCTATGGGCGTTTTGTGAAAGACTTTAGTACTATTGCTGCACCATTGAATGAATTAACTAAGAAAGGAGTGCCTTTTGTTTGGGGCGATGCACAAGATCACGCATTTGATGAGCTGAAATGTTTGCTAACTTCGCACCATTACTATGCGCTACCTGAATTTTTGAAGCAATTTGAAGTTGAATGTGATGCTAGTGGTATAGGAATTGGTGGTGTGTTGATGCAAGAAGGTAGACCTATTGCTTATTTCAGCGAGAAACTTTCTGGTGCTAGACTGAATTATCCTGTTTATGACAAAGAATTGTATGCGCTTGTTAGAGTTCTTGAGGTTTGGCAACATTATTTGTGGCCAAAAGAATTCGTCATACATTCTTATCATGAAGCTTTAAAATATTTGAAAGCTCAATCTAACTTGCATAGGCGCCTAGCTAAGTGGGTTGAGTTCATTGAGTCGTTTCCCTACATAATTAAGCATAAGAAAGGGAAAGATAATGTTGTTGCTGATGCTCTATCTAGGAAGAACATGTTATTGACACATCTCGATGTTAAAATTCCTGGTTTAGAGAGTTTGTGTGATTTGTATGCAACTTATTATGATTTTGCTGAACCATATCATTTGTGTATGCTTCGAAACGCATGGGACAAGTACCACATACATGATAGATTTTTGTTTCGTGCTAACAAACTATGTGTTCCAGAATCGCTCGGTGCTTTGCTATTGTTGCGTGAATCACACGCAGGAGGATTGATGGGTCACTTTGGGCGTGAGGAAGACATTGCTCATGCTAGATGATCACTTTTATTGACCCAAGATGAGGCGCGACGTGGACAGGTTTGTTAGGCGCTGCATTACATGTAACAAGTCCAAGTCAAAACTGAAGCCTCACGGTTTGTATACACCATTACCTACACCTACCACACCATGGGAAGATATAAGTATGGATTTTGTGTTAGGTTCGCCATGCACTAAACGAGGTCATGATTCTATATTTGTGGTAGTGGATAGATTTTCTAAGATGGCACATTTTATTGCATGCCACAAAGCGACGATTTACGCGCTGTATATTGCTAACCTGTTTTCCAGGGACATCATACACTTCCATGGAGTGCCAAAGACTATTGTTTCTGACAGGGATGTGAAGTTTATGAGCTACTTCTGGAAGACCCTATGGGGAAAGCTAGGAATGAAGCTGTTGTTCAGTACTACTTGTCATCCCCAAACGGATGGTCAAACAGAGGTGGTGAATCAAACATTGTCACAATTGCTGCGATCTATGATCAAGAAACATCTACGTGAGTGGGAGGAGTGTTTGCCACATGTTGAGTTTGCATATAACAGAGCGGTGCACACTACTACCCAGCTTTGTCCTTTTGAGGTGGTGTATGGCTTCAAACCTATCACACCACTAGATTTGCTGCCTCTTCCATTGCATGAGAGAGTAAATATGGAGGCTAAGCAAATAGAACAATAGGTGAATTTGCTCCTAATAGATTCTGATTATTTCATTAAGTAGAATTGTTTACTGCCTAAGTCTTTGTGTGTTTGCATACTCAGGTTCATGGGAGAAGAAGGCATAGCACGAGGGAACGAGGAGTTGAAGAAGCTAGAGCAAGATGTGGTGATCATGCACATGGAAACGAGGGAGGAGAGGGAGGACGGCGACCAGCATGAGGAGGAGGACACCATGCAGGATGCCACATATGGCGCACCACCAAGTGCTTGTGCGCCATACACATATGGCCTGCGCGCCTAGTTGGCTACACCCAACCATTGGGTCAGTTTGTATCAGTTTGAGTCGAACTGAGTCGGTTTGGACTGAACCCAAGTTGGGTTCTGGTTTGGTTTGAGTGGTGGATGCCCCCACCTCTATAAGTACTCTTGGGGCGCCCACAATTAGGGTTAGACCACGTTAAAATTAAACCCTATTTTCGTTGAACTTGCTATCAAGCATTCATCTGAAATTGCATCTCCAATTCAGACGATTTGGAGATTTGAACTACAAGTTGAGTGTAATCTGTTGTTCCATTGGGAATTAGTGAATTGCAATTATACCGCTTCATGGTTGACGGCTACGTTGCACAAGTGTGTGAAGTCGTGAATATCCGAAGGGCAGAGAGCTATTGCATTGGCATCAGGGATCTAGCGAGGAGAGATCATCGGCGACACCCAGTTATCTATCATCATCATCATACCACCACCACCATCGAGAAGATCGGGCTACTCTATCATCTGATCCGCTCAACGGGTGGATCCAGCACGGCATACAGCTGCCGAATGTTGTCGGATCAATTGCGCATCGCGTATCGAGTATGCCCTAGCACAATAGTTGTTATTTATATTTCATAGCATGATAATGTTTATTATTCATGCTATATTAACCGGAATTAGAAAATACAGAAAGTATGCCTCTACTTGACTAGCTTGTTAATCAAATATGGTTAAGTTTCCTAGCCATACAGACATGAGTTATCATTTGATTTCCACGGATCACGCCATTAGATAATGATGTGATTGACAAGACCCATCTGCTATTAGCTTTAGACGATGATCGCTTAGTTTGCTTTGCTTTTATGACTTCATACATGCATGACTATGATCATGCAACTCCATAATGCAATCTGTCGTTTCAGTGTGTCTCGAGGTTTGCTGAGTTGAGATTAGATTTCACTGTGCCCTTCTCATAATGACCGCCGATGCTGGACGTCTTAGGTCTTGACCTTGTCCTCGGTTCGCGAGATATCCATTAGTAATTATGATTTTATGTGTAGCTTGATGTACCGAAGGTTTTTCGAGTCTTGATGTGATCACGACATGATTTTACGAGTCTCGAAATGCCGAGACATAAAGATTGATATATTGATGATATTATTCGACACCGGATGAGTTCCCTGCACTGGTTTTCTCTCCGAAATCACCTTAATAATTCCGTGTCCGAATATAGTCAGCCCAATATATCAATCTTTATGTCTCGACCATTTCGAGACTCCTCGTTATGTCCGTGGATCACATCCGACTCCTAACAACCTTCGTACATCAAAACTTATAAACTCATAATAAAACTGCCATCGTAACGTTGTTTATGGACCCTACGGGTTCGAGAACTATCTAGACATGACCTAGAACTGCTTCCTATTAATAACCAATACCAGCGGAACCTGTATGCTCATATTGGTCTCCTACATATTCTACGTAAGATCTTTATCGGTCAAACCGCATAACAACATAATGTTGTTCCCTTTGTCATCGATATAGTTACTTGCCCGAGATTCGATCGCTTGCATCCAATACCTAGTTCAATCTCGCATGTGCAAGTCTCTTTACTCGCCACGTAATGCATCATTCCGCAACTAACTCATTAGCTACATTGCTTAAAAGGCTTGTAGTGATGTGCATTACCGAGAGGGCTCAGAGATACCTCTCCGACAATCGGAGTGAGAAAACCTAATCTCAAATACGCCAACTCAACATGTACCTTGGAGACACCAGAGCCTTTATAATCACCCGCCATTGCCAGACGCTTGGTAGCACACAAAGTGTTCCTCCTGTAAACGGGAGTTGCATAATCTCATAGTTGTAGGAACTTTGTATAAGTCATGAAGCAAGCAATAGCAGCATACTAAACGATCAAGTTCTAGGCTAACGGAATGGGTCAAGTCAATCACATTATTCTCCTAATAATGTGATCCCATTAATCAAATGACAACACATGTCTATGGTTAGGAAACATAACCATCTTTGATTAATGAGCTAGTCAAGTAGAGGCATACTAGTGACATTATGTTTGTCTATTCATTCACACATGTATCATGTTTCCGGGTAATACAATTCTAGCATGAATAATATACATTTATCATGATATGAGGAAATAAATAATAACTTTATTATTGCCTCTAGGTCATATTTCCTTCAGTCCTCGTGACTTGCACTAGAGTCAATAATCTAGATTACACAAGAATGATTCTAACACCCATGGAGTCTTGGTGCTGATCATGTTTTGCTCGTGGAAGAGGTTTAGTTAATCTGGATCTGCAACATTCAGATCCGTATGTATCTTGCAAATCTCTATGTCTCCCACCGGACTTGGTCCCGGATGGAATTGAAGCTGCCTCTTGATGTGCTTTGGTCCTCTTGTGAAATCTGGATTCCTTTGCTAAGGCAATTGCACCAAGATTGTCACAGAAGATCTTCATTGGTCCCGGCGCACTAGGCACTACACCCAGATCGTAAATGAACTCCTTCATCCAGACTCCTTCATTTGCTGCTTCCGGCAGTTATGTATTCCGCTTCGCATGTAGATCCCGCCACGACGCTTTGTTTAGAGCTGCACCAACTTACAGCCCACCGCTTAATAAAAACACGATCCGGGTTTGCGATTTAGAATTGTCCGGATCGCTGTCAAAGCTTGCATCGACGTAACCATTTACGACTAGCTCTTTGTCACCTCCATATACGATAAACATATCCTTAGTCCTTTTCAGGTATTTCAGGATGTTCTTGACCGCTGTCCGATGATCCACTCTGGATTACTTCGCACCTACACCAAGCTTCTTGCTAAGCATACGTCAGTGTCTGGTACATGACATTGCATACATGATAGAGCCTATGGCTGAAGCATAGGGAACATCTTTCATTTTCTCTCTATCTTCCTCGATGTGGTCGCATTGAGTCCGACTTAACTTCACACCTTGTAATACTGTGCAAGAACCCTTTCTTTGCTTCGATCCATTTTGAACTTTTTCAAAACTTTATCAAGGTAAGTGCTTTGTGAAAGTCCAATTAAGCCGCCTTGATCTATCTCTATAGATCTTGATGCCCAATATGTAAGCAGCTTCACCGAGGTCTTTCATTGAAAACTTTTATTCAAGTATCCTTTTATGCTATCCAGAAATTCTATATCATTTCCAATTAACAATATGTCATCTACATATAATATCGTAAATGCTACAGAGTCTGACTCACTTTCTTGTAAATACAAAGCTTCTCCAAAAGTCCTGTATAAAACCATATGTTTTGATCACACTATCAAAGCGTTTATTCCAACTCGAGATGCTTGCACCAGTCCATAAATGGATCGCTAGAGCTTGCACACTTTGTTTGTACATTTTGGATCGACAAAACCTTCCGGTTGCATCATATACAATTCTTCTTCCAGAAATCCATTCAGGAATGCAGTTTTGACATCCATTTGCCAAATTTAATAATCATAAAATGCGGCAATTGCTAACATGATTCGGACAGACTTAAGCATCGCTACGGGTGAGAAAGTCTCATCATAGTCAACCCCTTGAACTTGTCGAAAACCTTTTGCAACAAGTCGAGCTTTGTAGACAGTTACATTACCATCAGCGTCGGTCTTCTTCTTGAAGATCCATTTATTTTCTATGGCTTGCCAATCATCGGGCAAGTCAACCAAAGTCCATACTTTGTTTTCATACATGGATCCCATCTCAGATTTCATGGCCTCAAGCCATTTTGTGGAATCTGGGCTCATCATCGCTTCCTCATAGTTCGCGGGTTCGCCATGGTCAAGCAACATGACTTCCAGAATAGGATTACCGTACCACTCTGGTGCGGATCTTACTCTGGTAGACCCTCTGGGTTCGGTAGTAACTTGATCTGAAGTTTCATGATTAGTATCATTAGCTTCCTCACCGATTGGTGTAGTTGTCACAGAACCGGTTCTTGTGATGAACTACTTTCCAATAAGGGAGCAGTACATTACCTCATCAAGTTCTACTTTCCTTCCACTCACTTCTTTCGAGAGAAACTCCTTCTCTAGAAAGGATCCGAATTTAGCAACAAAAATCTTGCCCTCAGATCTGTGATGGAAGGTGTACCCAATACTCTCTTTTGGGTATCCTATGAAGACACATTTCTCCGATTTGGGTTCGAGCTTATCTGGTTGAAATTTCTTCACATAAGCATCGCAGCCCCAAACTTTAAAAAACGACAACTTTGGTTTCTTGCCAAACCATAGTTCATAAGGCGTCGTCTCAACGGATTTTGATGGTGCCCTATTTAACGTGAATGCGGCCGTCTCTAAAGCATAACCCCAAGACGATAGCGGTAAATCAGTAAGAGACATCATAGATCGCACCATATCTAGTAAAGCACGACATGACGCTCGGACACACCATTTCGTTGTGGTGTTCCGGTGGCGTTAGTTAAGTAAACTATTCCGCATTGTTTAAAATGTAAACCAAACTCGTGAACTCAAATATTCTCCTCCACGATCAGATCGTAGAAATTTTATTTTCTTGTTACGATGATTTTCCACTTCACTCTGGAATTCTTTGAACTTTTCAAATGTTTGGACTTGTGTTTCATCAAGTAGATATACCCATATCTGCTTAAATCATCGATGAAGGTGAGAAAATAACGATATCCGCCACGCAGCCTCAACATTCATCGGACCACATACATCTCAGATGTATGATTTCCAACAAATCTGTTGCTCTCTCCATAGTTCCGGAGAACGGCGTTTAGTCATCTTGCTCATGAGGCACGGTTCGCAAGTACCAAGTGATTCATAATCAAGTGATTCCAAAAGTCCATCAAGATGGAGTTTCTTCATGCGTTTACACCGATATGACCTAAACGGCAAGGTGCCACAAATAAGTTGCACTATCATTATCAACTCTGCATCTTTTGGCTTCAACATTATGAATATGTGTATTATTACTATCGAGATTCAATAAAAATAGACCACTCTTCAAGGGTGCATGACCATAAAAGATATTACTCATATAAATAGAACAACCATTATTCTCTGATTTAAATGAATAACCGTCTCGCATCAAACAAGACCCAGATATAATGTTCATGCTCAACGCTGGCACCAAATAACAATTATTTAGGTCTAAAACTAATCCCGATGGTAGATGTAGAGGTAGCGTGCCAACCGCGATCACATCGACTTTGGAACCATTTCCCATGCGCATCGTCACCTCGTCCTTAGCCAATCTTCGCTAATCCGTAGTCCCCTGCTTCGAGTTGCAAATATTAGCAATGTAACCAAAGATCAAATACCAGTGCTACTACGAGCATTAGTAAGGTACACATCAATAACATGTATATCACATATACCTTTGTTCACTTTGCCATCCTTCTTATCCGCCAAATACTTGGGGCAGTTCCGCTTCCAAAGGTCCGCTGCTTGCAGAGAAGCACTCCGCCTCGTGCTTAGGTCCAGACTTGGGTTTCTTCTCTTGAGCAGCAACTTGCTTGTTGTTCTTTTTGAAGTTCCCCTTCTTCTTTCCTTTGCCCCTTTTCTTGAAACTGGTGGTCTTGTTAACCATCAACACTTTATGCTCCTTCTTGATTTCTACTTCCAAAGCTTTTAGCATTGCGAAGAGCTCGGGAATAGTCTTGTCCATCCCTTGCATATTATAGTTCATCACGAAGCTCTTGTAGCTTGGTGGCAGTGATTGAAGAATTACATCAATGACACTATCATCGTGAAGATTAACTCCCGGTTGAATCAAGTGATTATTATACCCAGACATTTTGAGTATATGTTCACCGACGTAACTATTCTCCTCCATCTTACAGCTATAGAACTTATTGGAGACTTCATATCTCTCAATCCGGCATTTGCTTGAAATATTAACTTCAATTCTGGGACATCTCATATGCTCCATGACGCTCAAAACGTCGTTGAAGGCCAGTTCCAAACCGTAAAGCATGGCACATCGAACTATCGAGTAGTCATCAGCTTTGCTCGCCAGATGTTCTTAACGCCGCCGATTGCATCAGCAGCAGGTTCGGCACCCAGGCCGGTGCTTCCAGACGTAATTCTTCAGGCAGCAATGAGGATAATCCTCAAAGTTACGGATCCCAGTCCGTGTAATTGCTACCATCATCTTTCAACTTAGCTTTCTCAAGGAACGCATTAAAATTCAACGGAACAACAAAGACGAGCCATCTATCTACAACAAACATAGACAATCAAAATACTATCGTGTACTAAGTTCACGATAAATTTAAGTTCAATTTAATCATATTACTTAAGAACTCCCACTTAGACGTACATCTCTCTAGTCATCTAAGTGATCACGTGATCCAAATCAACTAAACCATGTCTGATCATCACGTGAGATGGAGTAGTTTCAATGGTGAACATCACTATGTTGATCATATCTACTATATGATTCACGCCGACCTTCGGTCTCCGTGTTCCGAGGCCATATCTCAGATATGCTAGGCTCGACAAGTTTAACTCGAGTATTCGCGTGTGCAACCTGCTTTTGCACCCGTTGTATTTGAACGTAGAGCCTATCACACCCGATCATCACGTGGTGTCTCAAAGACGAAGAACTTTCGCGAACGGTGCATACTGTGGAGAACACTTCTTGATAATTAGTGAGAGATCATCTTAAAATGCTACCGTCAATCAAAGCAAGATAAGATGCATAAAGGATAAACATCACATGCAATCAATATAAGTGATATGATATGGCCATCATCATCTTGTGCTTGTGATCTCCATCTCCGAAGCACCATCGTGATCACCATGGTGACCGGCGCGACACCTTGATCTCCATCGTAGCACCGTTGTCGTCTCGCCAATCTTATGCTTCTACGACTATCGCTACCGCTTAGTGATAAAGTAAAGCATTACAGGGCGTTTGCATTTCATACAATAAAACGACAACCATATGGCTCCTGCCAGTTGCCGATAACTTCGGTTACAAAACATGATCATCTCATACAATAAAATATAGCATCACGTCTTGACCATATCACATCACAACATGCCCTGCAAAAACAAGTTAGACGCCTCTACTTTGTTGTTGCAAGTTTTACGTGGCTGCTACGGGCTGAGCAAGAACCGTTCTTACCTACGCATCAAAACCACAACGATAGTTCATCAAGTTAGTGTTGTTTTAACCTTCGCAAGGACCGGGCGTAGCCACTTCGGTTCAACTAAAGTTGGAGAAACAGACACCGCCAGCCCACTGGTGCAAAGCACGCCGGTAGAACCAGTCTCGCGTAAGTGTACGCGTAATGTCGGTCCGGGCCGCTTCATCCAACAATACCGCCAACCAAAATATGACATGTCGGGTAAGCAAGATGACTTGTATCGCCCACAACTCACTTGTGTTCTACTCGTGCATATAACATCTACGCATAAAACCTGGCTCGATGCCCTTTGTTGGGGAACGTAGTAATTTCAAAAAATTCCTACGCATTACGCAAGATCATGGTGATGCATAGCAACGAGAGGGAGAGTGTTGTCCATGTACCCTCGTAGACCATAAGTTTAAAAAGCGTTATGAAAACGTGGTTGATGTAGTCGTACGTCTTCACGATCCGACCGATCCAAGTACCGAACGTACGGCACCTCCGAGTTCAGCACACGTTCAGCTCGATGACGATCCCCGGACTACGATCCAGCAGAGTGTCGGGGACGAGTTCCATCAGCACGACGGCGTGATGACGATGATGATGTTCTACCAACGCAGGGCTTCGCCTAAGCACCGCAACGATATGATCGAGGTGGAATATGGTGGAGGGGGGCACCCCACACGGCTAATGAACGATCACGAAGATCAACTTGTGGGTCTTGGGGTGCCCCCGCCTCGTGATATAAAGGAGCAAGGGGAGGCCGGCGGGCCCTAGGGGGCGCGCCATGGAGGGGGGAGTCCTCCTCCTAGTGGGAGTAGGACTCCCCTTTCCTAGTCCCACTAGGAAGGAGGAAGGGGGAAGGAAAGAGAGGGAGAGGGAGAGGGAAAGAGGGGCCGCGCCCCCCTCCCTAGTCCAATTCGGACTCCCTATGGGGGGGCGCCACCTCCTAGGCTGCTGCCCTCTCTCTCCCCTCAGGCCCACTAAGGCCCAATACTTCCCCGGGGGGTTCCGGTAACCCCTCCGGCACTCTGGTTTTCTCCGAAATCACCCGAAACAATTCGGGTGTCCGAATATAGTCGTCCAATATATCAATCTTTATGTATTGACCATTTCGAGGTTCCTCGTTATGTCCGTGATCACATCCGGGACTCCGAACAACCTTCGGTACATCAAAAATTATAAACTCATAATAAAACTGTCATCGTAACGTTAAGCGTGCGGACCCTACGGGTTCGAGAACTATGTAGACATGACCTAGAACTGTTTCCGGTCAATAATCAATAGCGGAACCTGGATGCTCATATTGGCTCCTACATATTCTACGAAGATCTTTATCGGTCAAACCGCATAACAACATACGTTGTTCCCTTTGTCATCGGTATGTTACTTGCCCGAGATTTGATCGTCGGTATCCAACACCTAGTTCAATCTCGTTACCGGCAAGTCTCTTTACTCATTACGTAATGCATCATTCCGTAACTAACTCATTAGCTACATTGCTTGCAAGGCTTGTAGTGATGTGCATTACCGAGAGGGCCCAGAGATACCTCTCCGACCATCGGAGTGACAAAACCTAATCTCGAACACGCCAACTCTACATGTACCTTTGGAGACACCTGTAGAGCTCCTTTATAATCACCCAGTTACGTTGTGACGTTTGGTAGCACACAAAGTGTTCCTCCGGTAAACGGGAGTTACATAATCTCATAGTTGCAGGAACTTTGTATAAGTTATGAAGAAAGCAATAGCAACATACTAAACGATCAAGTGCTAAGCTAATGTATGGGTCAAGTCAATCACATTATTCTCCTGATAATGTGATCCCGTTAATCAAATGACAACACATGTCTATGGTTAGGAAACATAACCATCTTTGATTTAATGAGCTAGTCAAGTAGAGGCATACTAGTGACATTATGTTTGTCTATGTATTCACACATGTATCATGTTTCCGGTAATACAATTCTAGCATGAATAATAAACATTTATCATGATATGAGGAAATAAATAATAACTTTATTATTGCCTCTAGGGCATATTTCCTTCAAATCAAGCCCCCCAAAACCCCACCTTCCAAACTCCACCATGTTCGAATGCGAACCGTGCAGCATCCATATGAGCCGCGATTGGAGAAATCTCCCCGGTGACGTCCTCGACCTCTGTTGTTCGTGTATGGATATATTCAGCGTCCTGCGGCTCGTTGCATGCTCGAGGGGCATGCACATGGCCATCGTCGAAGCAAGGCCTAAGCTTTTCAAGACACCCTGCTTGCTTCTATCTGGTCTTGCGAGATTTGCCGACCATGATACGGAGGCATACATGATGCCCCTCGACTTCAATCCGACCTCCATTAGCCGAAACTTCTTTGCAGGTATGTAGTGAGTCGCCGTACATCATTTCCCTCGACTTCGATCCGATCACTATCGCCCGAAACTTCTTGCAGGTATGTACTGGGTCGGCATGAACTCCCACCGGATGGCTGCCGTCAGAGAAGCCGGAAAAAGTTGGTGCTCATGAACTTACAGACCTCCCATGAGATTATCCTTCCTCTGTTGGATGATATAGAGTTTTACCATCACGGTACAAGTCATCTAGATTACGTCGTTAGTTGGACGCACCTTGTTTTGGAGAAGATTGTAATCTGCCAAGTGCCCACACGACATGCGGATTACACAGACTTCAAGCTAATTGCCTTGTTCGACGAGGGACTCACCTATATTTCCGCCGGTGCCCTCTTTAGCTGGAGATAGTTCGCTCGCAAAGGTATCGTCACATCAAAGCCGATACACACTTTTGTGATGCTATTGAACACAATGCATCATCTACATGATCGATAAAGCAGATGGCACCACGTATTCTTTGGGACGGTAGCGAGTAAGTTGTTTCCGTTCGATGTTAATGATGATGCCATGACACTTTGTTTGAAATTTTTTGTGATGATTGACATATCCTCGCTTGAGCAGAATTTGAGTAGAACTATGGCAATGTATTAGAGACGCCAGAAATCAGCTTATATTTGGAATGAGTTAATTCATGCGATTGTGACCATGTCATTGCAGCCAATTTGTACCCCTGAATAATCAAACGGTTAGGAAGATATTGATATTCTCCTTATTTTATAGTAATCTATATACTACTAAATATGAGTGTGTGTCAATGGCCATGTTAGTTTCCTCATTTTCATGATGTAGAAACATGCATCACACTGTTGGTTTCATCTAACCATACATTAGGGAAGTAAATGTGCATATGGAGAACTCTATATTTGGGAGTAGTGAAATCCTGTAATGCTTACCATGTGTACATACATATGTTCGCCTCTTCAAAGAATCAATGGCTAGAATAATATGCTCACAGAAATTTTGCCCACGTAACATGTGTATATAACAATGCATGGTCTGTTAGTTTCCTTGAAGAATTTGTTTGTGAGGACAGTAACATGATTACATAACATGCATGACATGGTAGTTTCCTGTGAAGAATCGATTGTGAGATAACATGAGTATAACCATGCATGGCACTTCTATATTTTTGAACCCAGTATACATTTCCCTGTATTTTCCTCCCATTTTCAACAGGGACATATCAATGATGTTTCTTGCATTATCCTACTCATAATCTGAACAATGTTGATCTTACATTAACAATGCCTGTCCTTTTTGATATGATGCAGTGTCCCTACAGTTACTTCCCTTTGTAATCACACCACCTTTGGCAAAAACAGGGAAGCACAACTGGTTCCTCGCTCGATCGCATAAATCTAAAAATATCGATGATCATTCGGACACATGAGCCGGAAAAGTTATATTGCAAAAACCCCTTTGTATGCAAGCACCGTGAAATACGTGAGTATCCGCATGATGGATGTTACGCCTATGAGCAGGATACCAGCTTGTTGGGGCCTTGTGATTTTTGAGTTGGAGGCGGTAAACAGCCTTGGTTCACACTCGCTTCTCGGACTCAATTATCTGATTAACTAGGAGATCACCGCTGGCAAGGACCTTGATGGCGTAGAGGCTCATTTGCTATGGAAAACTGTGTCTATCTGAGGAGCCATAGGAGTTTGGGAGCAAACTCACGATTGTCAATGATATGACTGCAGCCAAAAGAAGGTGAGAATGACAAAGGCATCCGGATTAACTTTGATCCTTGGATGTGTCAAGTCCGGCTGCAGTGATGTGGTTCAAGCCTTCGTTGATAGGTAATTGGGCTGTTGCATCGAAAGGGTGGAGTACTGGTGTCTCCGGATCACTGGTGGCTGAACCGGGGCTGCAAATTATGATGGTGTTGGATCATCCCTCTTCGAATGACTTGTTGTCTTTGCTGCTTGTTCTGGATGGGTAGTTCTCTCTTTTGTTATGCATATTCCTTGTCGTTTGGTCATCCTCGTCTATGTCACTCTTACTATGTAATGGTTGCCTCTATTTAGAATGTCATTCTCGTCTGGATCACGAGAGTCTGATTGCTGGATATGGGTGTGTTTTGGTGGTGTAGCAAGACTTCTTATGAACTATCATGTCTTGCTGTTTATGTTAGTAGTAGTCACTAGTCAGTGTTTGAATGTTGTATATATCATTGTTTCGAACTGTTTATTGTCTCGAACTGCTGGTGGGCTAAATGAGGGCATCACCATTCTCCAGTGTTTAGAGTATATCTCCTTTTTTCAAGTTATAATTTGAGCTCAGTGTCTTTTCGATGATGTACACTTGTTTGGGCCAGTGAGGTGTCGTTGAATATGGGCCGAGTAGTAACGCAATGCCAAATAGTTCAATTATGACTCTCAGACCGGGATCTCAAAAGATCCTCAAAAAAAAAGGCCGGTCTCTAAAAAGAGAATAGGGACTCTTAGGCCGACACGTGGGCACCACCGGTGTTTTAGTGCGCTTGCGTGCCGAGAGCATATTGGAGCATGTTTGAAATTCATGCTACCTTTTCATCCCCAATCTCCCACCCCTGCCCCACCTCTGGAATCTCGATTCCTACTCCAGTTCCCCCAAATGCCCCTCCTGTACTCCATGTACTCAAGCGCACTATCATGTCGCCGGTCAATGCGAATCTCCGAGCCGGAGATCCCGAGGTCCGTCCTGCCTTCGGGCGCTGCGTGCTGTCGCTCAATAGTGGCATGGCGGTGCTTGACGACCGCTTTGTTTAAGCATAGTGCTGATGGTAACCATCAACAGCGATCGGCCTCCCGTCTCGCCGGACGACCTTGTCAAAGCTCTTGGCATTGCGCACGGCATCCAAATAAGTGACTTGCTCGTCAAAGTCTGTCCGCCACCGTTGATTTCTTTTGTCGTTCCGGATAACTTTCAACCGCAATCGTGTGTTGAATCTTCCGGTGTTTGTTCTGCGATGGCACGCCGGTGAGCTTTGATCGGTGGCACCTGTGATGGGGCTCGGTGCCCTTTGAGATTGAGTTTTTAACAAAGCTTACCTTCCACGGCATGCCTCAACGTGCATGGAACAGCGAGTCCATGAATGAGCTTATCAACGACCTTGGAGGTGAGCTTGTAAGTATGTTTGTTCCTCCGCATAAGCTGGGCTCACGGCGGTTATGGCATGGATGAAGAAGTCTTCCACCATACCTAAGGTGATTGGTGTTGAGACACCGTGCAGAACCAGGTTGTACTATTCGTCGCCACTCAAGACCATGAGCGGACCACGTTAGGGATGTACCAGACGAGTGTTCGTGCATGTCGAAGAAGTGGTCAATCCATCAATCGAAGTCTGCCGCCGCTGGCCGGTGCCCGGGTCCGTCGACGACGCCCATTACCGGAGTCAACGCCGACTTTCCCGTGTTGCTCAGAACGATGGATGGCACAGGGCCTACACCATCGCGGGGCAGAGGCCACTACTTCTTGGGGAGAAGTGTCGGGGCTGGCTGTCTGGATGAGCTTTAATTTGAGTTAACAACTGAATCTTGTCGACATCGTTAATCCGAAGCTATGGGTGTGAAGCAATCGATGTGCCCGTACATTTGATTGTGACCTGTTCTATTTTTTCACCGAACTTTTTTAGAAAGGGTTGTACATCAACTTAATGTTCTAGCGTAACTTATATATTGTGTTGTCCGTCTGTTTTCTTTGCACAACATTCAAGATATTTCCCCGTCATTAATAAAGATGATGAACCGTTATGTACGAGTTCGTTGGTTTCAACATAGCCCTACCCGTAGCGACCCACTGCTTCCACCCTGATTGTGTCGCCTGCGTGAAATTTTTGTATGCAAGTTCAGTGTGCTATGATGTTCTATATGATTGTGTCAACTATATAAGTTTTTACTGAGCATCATCAATGCATATGGCTGAAAGATGTATTTACGAGCATCGACCGATGGGTCTCTCTCTCTCTCTCTCTCTCTCTCTCTCTCTCTCTCTCTCACACACACACACACACACACACAAGTGGGACCCGTTGAATTATTTCATCGCTCGTGACAGCTTTTAATTAGGTTCCACTGTACTCTAACTTTTTTTCTTAAGTTATTAATTGAGCTTAGTGACTTCAAAAAATTGTACAGAAGCCTTGTTTGGGCGCTTCCGACATTGCTGAATGTGGGCTGAGTAGCCATGTAAGGTTGTACTATACACAATCCGGGTCAACTTTTATTCTCCGCCCCACTGGGCTACAAATCTTTCCTAGGAGGGATGCATTAGGCTTAACAAGAAAATGGGCTTTAAGAAATAATAAATGGGATGTAATTATAAAAACTGGACAGTAACTATAAAAAAATGCATCAAACACGTAATTAGTTTATTAAATATTGCTTTTGGATTTTGAAAATTTTAATTTCATTAATTGTTGCGTGCGCAATGTTTCGTTGGATTTTTACGTAATACAAATTTATATTGAAATTGTATTTAATCTGACTAGAAATTTTGGGACAAAAATATTTTGTATCCCATCAAAATGTGGGAAATTTTATTGAATTCTATTTTGAACGGTTGGTTGAAATTATTAATTGTTGTCCTAGCTAGAAAATGGGCTGTACTTTTAACAAACTGTAAATGGGTTGTAGTAAATTCCATTAGAATTCAAAAATGGGTTGTACATTCTTACAAATCGCAAATGGGCTATAAGCTCTCTGCCACACACTTGTGGGCCTACTAAATTGACATGTATGCAAGGCTTTATCAACTTATAGTCAACATATACGCTTCTAAAGCAGCGTTCGTTGGATGTCCATCCAACGGATGTTGTGCTTCTTCTTCAATCTCGGATATTCTACCTTCAGCCGCCCAAAAAATGATTCCCCCCTGACATCTGGGGCGCACCACTTCGGAGGCTGACCTGTGGGCCTACTAAGTTGACACGTACCAAGGGCTTTGTCAACTTAGTCAATATAAACGATTCTACCTGTAGTGACTGTATGATGTCCATCCAACGGCCGTCGTGATTCTTCAACCTCTGGTCTTCTTGCTCCAGTCGCCCAAAGCAGCGCCGGTCGTGCCACCTGCTTCCTCGCCTCCCGTGGCGGTGTCTTTGCCAGCGGAGGCCTCACCGCCCCCTAGCACTTCCACCGTTAGCCAGGCCCTGCGGCGACGGCATCCACACACCGTAACCGAACCAGTGAACCCTCGTACTCTTCTCCATGTGGGCATCCACTGTCGCGTCTTCCCCGGCTCCGCATCGTCTTCCTAGGCCTCGCCATCGTACACCTCCTTGGTGCTCTCGGCGCGGCGTGGTCAATGTGGTCAATGACCGACTTCCATCGGAAGAGTAATTGTAGGTGGAGAGGTCGACAGCTTGGGTCCATGGCCGCAAAGCAACGGCGCCTCCTTATTATGCGTAAAATAATGATTCCTCCACCGACGGCGAGGGACCCACCATACGGACCACCAGATTTCGTGAAAAGAATGTTTCACCTCGATGCGGGGACCCACCACTATATCTTCGCAGCAAGGAAGTGCGTCCATATTACGGGAAAAAATGATTACCTCGACCGCTGGGACCCACCAGCTACATCTTTGCACGGAAGGAAGTGCGTGATACGGGACCCACCTAGTCAAAGCGCACGAAGCGTTGTCATTCTCGTCGTGAACGTATGCATATCTGACCGATGCATTTGCGAGGCTACAGCGATGAACCGTGGCCGTGTAAGGGAGGGCACGTGTTGTAGTAGAGGTGCGCACGTGTCGTAGTAGAGGCGCGCATGTAGCATGTACACGTACGTACAGCGGCCAGGGTGCAAGAAAGTAAATACGGCCACGTACGTATATACGGGCGGGGTCTCGAACGCCTACTCGCGCATACGTACGGCCAGGGCTCGTGTACATGGCTGGGTCGGAACGGAGAAACTACGTCATCGTCGTGTTCATGGGGAGGCAACGGAATGCGTCGTGTTCATCGGGAGGCAACGGAACGCGTGTTGTTCATCAGGAGCCAACCGGCTTGGACGGAACAGCCAATGGAAACGAGGCCTGGCGTACCGCAGAACGGAGGAAACGGCCTTGTGTTCGACTGCCCACGGTCGAAACGGGATCCTGTTCATCGGGAGGGGTCTGGCGTAGCGCAAAACGAAGGAAACGGACCTCCTACGGTCGAAACGGTGTCCTGTTGATCGGGAGGGGTGGCGATCGCAAAACGGAGGAAACGGACTTGTGTTGGAGCGCCACGGCCGAAACGGGCTCCTGTTCATCGGGAGGGTGTGGCGTACCGCAAAACGGGCTCCACGGGATACTGCTCATCTCCACCGCCGACCGCCTCCACGGGCTATCGCTCATCCACCGTCGACCTCCTCCGGCCTCCACCGCAATCGCTCATCCACGGGCTCCTGTTCATCCAGCCTCCACACCGCACGCCTTCACCG
This sequence comes from Aegilops bicornis, assembly GCA_021605145.1. Taxonomy (NCBI): domain Eukaryota; kingdom Viridiplantae; phylum Streptophyta; class Magnoliopsida; order Poales; family Poaceae; genus Aegilops; species Aegilops bicornis. The sequence continues at coordinate 1,343,362 of JAHIAL010000018.1, read as the reverse complement.
GCTACTATTCAAGCAGCCCTCTCCACGGGGTCCTGTTCAACCATCCCTCCACGGGCTACTTTTCATCTAGCCCTCCACCGCCATCGCTCAACCAGCCTCCACGGGTCCCTGTTCATCCACCGCTCGATCGATAGGGGTACTGCTCATCCAAATGCAACGACCTCTACTACCACGGGGTCTGTTCATCTAACCCCCACCGAACTGTTCATCCAACCCCCCAACAACGCCACCGCTCATCCAGAGGTAGCATCGATCGCCTTCGCTTAGCGTGATGAGAGAAGGAATCACTGGTTCGATTAACGAAGGGGTCGATCGATCACTCGGGTTCACTAACGCCAGAGCTACAAAGGTAATCGCCAGTTCGGGTTAGAGCGTTAACGCCGCACACACGCCACAGCACGTGGGAGAGAACGCCGCATCGCCGGCCCCCACCACCCACCGTAATCGGAACTCCCCGATATTTTCCTCGCCTCGCTTCTACCACGGGTTTTTCCGTCATGGACGGCCCAAAGAATGTTATGCATTGCGTCTCTGGCCCGCCTGTGATGAAAAACCCATTTTCATCATGATTTTTGTCATAGAAGTAGGACCCCACCACATCTATGATGATACCGGGTTTTATCACAATTATCACATAGAAGTGTCATAAGTATGATGTAAATTTTTTTCGCTCGCCCAAAATGTCACGGATGTGTCTTTTTTTTGTAGTGTTGCATATTAAAAAAGTGCAAAGTTGTATGCAAACTTTAAAGTTTTTTTTTAATTTCATAATAAAGGGTAATACCAATACTACCAATTCATTTACCTCTTCAGTTTTTTTTTCTTTCTTATTTGAAGGTAACATCAATGTCCCTAATTCATTCCAAATTAACCGATTTTCTACAACAAAGGAGTTCATCAGAGAAAGATAAAGTTTCTTAGGAAACTTCCTTTTTGAAATTCCACTATTATATAATTATTCTTGCATAATATAAAAACACAATATTTGTGTAAATTGTGTGACATTTTTTAGTATTTTCTTATTATTATTTTTCATTTTCTTTCTTCTTAAAGGGTAAAACAATGGCACTAATTCATTCTTTCTTAGAAAATTTAATTATTTTTCTTTCTTTTAGTTTTTGTTTCATTATAATTCTTCTTAAAGGGTAACACCAATGTCACTAATTCATTCTTCCTTAGAAACTTCAATATTTTCATTTTCTTCTTCTTAAAGGATAACACCAATGTCATTAATTCATTCTTCTTAGAAAACTTCATTATATTGTTTTAGTTTTAGCTTCATTTTCTTTCCTTTTTAAGGGGTATAATACCAATGACACTAATTCATTCCTTAGGAAACTTATTTTTTCAGAAACTCCACTATTATATGCTTATTCTTGCATATTATAAAGAGCGTGATTTATGTGTAAGTTGTGTGCAAATTTTATAATTTTGTTTTCAGTTTTTTAAAGGTAATATCAATGCCACTAATTCATCCATTCGTGAAAATTTCATTATTTTGATTTTGATTTAGTTTTTATTTCATTTCGTAAGGGTAACGCCAATGCCACTAATTCAGTACTCCCTCTGTCCGGAAATATTTGTCGAATAAATGCATAAAAATGGACGTATCTAGAACTAAAATACGTCTAGATACATTCATTCCTCCGACAAGTATTTCCGGACGGAGGGAGTACTTCTTAGGAACCTGGTTTTACCAAAATTCCACAAGCAAATGATTTTCTTGCATATTATAAAAAAGAATTTCTCTTTAACTGTGTGCAATTTAACTATTATATTCTTGTTCTTACATAATATATAAAAAGCAATTTTTGTAAAAATTGTGAGCAAATTTTGTCATTATTTTTTAATTATTATTTCATTTTTTTCTTTTAGGGTAATACCAATGTCTATAATTCTTTCCTTCTTAGAAAAATCATTTAATAGAAATTGAACAAATAAGTTTTTTTTTCTGATTTATTTTTAGGGTAATACCAATGCCACTAATTTGTTTGTCCTTAGAAAACTGCATTATTTTCTTTTTATCTTGGTTTTTATGTCATTTTCTTTCTTCTTTAAGGGTAATATCAATGCCACTAATTCATTCCTTCTTAGGAAACCTTTATTTTCCGAAATCCCACTATTATATGCTTATTCGTGCATATTATAGAAAAGCACAATTTCTTTGTAATTATGTGCAAATCTTGTGATTTTTCATTCTATAACTTCTTAAAGGGTAATATCAACACGACTAATTCATCCTTTCTTGAAAAAATGATTATTTTGATTTTATATTATTTTATCTTATTTTTATTTTTAAGGGTAATAGTAATGCCGCCATTTCATTACTTCTTAGGAAACTTCTTTTAGAGAAATTCCACTAGTATATGATTATTTTTGCATATTATAAAAGCAAAATTTCTCTTTGATGTGTGCAATTTCACTATTATATGTATAATCTTGCATATTATAAAAAGCACCATTTCTATATAAATTAAAGTAAGTTTTGTCCTTATTTTAAAAATATTTTTCTTTAAGGGTAATACAAATGCCACTAATTCTTTCTTTCTTGGAAACTTCATTTTTTTTTGTTTAGTGTACTAGTGTAGGGGAATGAGAAAGCTAGAGAAAGTAAAAGTTTTTATGTTATGTGCACACAGTTGCATGATATTATTTTTATTTTTATTTTAGTTTTAAAATTTTAGGGTTAATTCATTCCCATGATTCATTTTTCCTTACAAAGTAATTTGTTATTTGCTTTTTCCTCTGTTTTAAATTGTCATGTCCTAGCTCCAATGATATGAAGAGACATTAGTCAAATATTTGCCTAAAATATTAGCTCCACTGCCATGTACAAGTAAATTAGTACGTAGAATTTAAGTAAAATATTAGCTCTCCCTCTAACGTTTTGTATCAATCACCCTGTACGTCTAGTATTATTGAGGAAAAAGTGTGACTGAAACATATTATTTTCAGACAATTTACAAGGGTGTGGGGCTTCTTCGGGCGATTTTTTTCATTAAAATGAAGCCAACATAAATCACATTACAGGTTCCTTCCAGCAACATGAAGCTACCTATGACAGACCACAAGACCAGCCGCATTTCGGTAGCCGGTAAAAACGAAAAACCCATACACGGGAATTTTTATCTCATGACTGATCTGGAAATTTGGACTTCCATCCAGTGCCTGACTGCTGATCCACGGGGTCTTGGCAAGCGCTGGCGCAATTTGGAGGCTACTGTTCAACTATTGTATCAGCTCGAGCATCTTGGCCTGGAAACTTGCCCTTTGGGGTTTTGGTGGCGGCGACGAGGTACACGATCATATCGCGGCGGCACATCGGGCATGTCGACCGCCGGTGGAACCACGGCAGGAGGCACCGGACGTGGAAGGCGTGCGAGCACGGCAGCATCAGGGCGTCGGGACCGTCGACGTCGTGCGCCGCCAGATCCTCCATGCACACGCAGCACTCGTGCCGCAATGAACCGGCAGTACCCGCATTGACTCCTGGGGCCGCCATGGACCGGCAGTGCGCCGCCGTGACCTGCTTGCACGCGAGCAGCAGCGCCCTGGGCTCGCTGTACACGGCCTTCACGCGGACGGTCACGAGCACGTCGATGCTGCCGTGGGGCGGGGCGACGCCCATGTTTCGATCCTTCGCGTCTCGGTACCCGCCCACTATAAAGGTGGCCAGACGGTGTGGCAGGAATTCGTCCCAGTTGTCGACGGCGAGGTCGAACTCGCCGACGACCGGCGCCTGGGCGAGCATCTGGTGGATGATCTCGATGCAGGTCCGGTAGCTCCGGAAGAAGGCGTCGGGGTGGTAGAGGTAGAACACCTTGTCGAACGGCCGGGGCGGGTCCTTGTGCACGAGCTTTGGTACAGTGCTGGAGCTGCCCACCGCGCGCACCAGGTATTCGACGACCAGGCTGCCGTGCAGGCGCACGCAGGGGTGGTGGCCGGAGCCGGTGGCCTCTTTCCTGGCGGCTCGGGTTTCTAGGCTTTGGAGCCGGCACTCGGTCGCCGCGGCGGCCAGCGGCGGCATGGTCCTCAACGGCGGATGCATCGGTCGTCGTCCGGTCCGGTGGGCGGTGGCTGAGTCGACAGCCGGCCTGTCCGTGCCTGTGGATGCATATGTAGACGACGAGGGGGCAGGACAGGTGCGCGCGCACTGGCCGAGCAGGGCTCGGATTGCGTAGGAAGGACGCGCGTGTACGGGACCGAACCCGACGTCAAAAGGACGCACGGTGCACGCCAAAGTCCGTCGTGATTGAACCGACCCCGCAGGTGTGCATGTACATGGAAGGTGACGTGTCCTGGCAGCGTCGTCACGACGTGATCGTGCCCAGTGCATGCAGTGCGACGTGATCGTGTCGACGTGTCCTACGGCTACGAGTGGTGGCAAAATCGGAGCAGAGACACAAGGTGGCCCATCAATTCCAGCCCAGCACGAAGAGGAGCATGGAACCCCCAAATTGCCAACGGGAGGCCGAGCTCCACGGAGCTCGTTATTTTGAAAAAAAAATCAGAAATCATATTTCAAAGTTTCAAAAAAAATGAAAAAAATTCCACCAAAACTTATATGATTTCCGCACGCACATGTGGAAAAATCATTAGAAATTTTTGTGATTTATAGGCTGTACAAAAAAGGCAAATTTCCGGCCTAGCAAAAAATATCAGCCCATTTTAGAAATACGATTTTGTCTTTTTTCTATACGCCACGTGTGAAAGTATATGGTTATGCATTTTTGCACATATGCAATACACATGTGTGAAAGTGCATACAAAAAATGTTACGAAGTGGAAATTCGTATTTTGAAAAAGAGCTCCATGGAGCTCGGCCTCCAAAAGCCCCCACTCGCATCTCCTGGCATTTCTTTTGCCGCATCATCCTTGTGTGGCCATGCTCATCTTCACCGTATTGTTTTGATTTCTAGCGAAACGGTTTCTACCAGAGTCCTTCCAACCAATGCAAGTGTGCCATGTGTTCATGTACACATATCACATACGAAGTACTCTACTGAATTCTACGAAAATATCCACTTTGTAGTAGCAGGAATTTATTACACTCAACCTATTTTATTCTTTCACCACATAGTCCATCCACCCATACTTTTAGTTTGATTCCAAAATTTATAGCACTTTTTACTTTTGAACTGATGATCCGATTTACAATGCGTTTGCAGATTCATGTTCATGACATTTAAATCTTTGAAACAAGACCAATCTTAGACACGTTTTGAACAAGTTTAAATTTAAATTTTGATGCCATAATGGAACTTATATGAAACATGACATGATACGATAATGAAACCGGAGTGAACTAATAATGAAAACATGCAAAAGGGAATGTAATAAACAATAATGAAACTTATATCAATTATGAGATGAAAACGTTGACGAACTGTGGAATGAGACAACAACAGAAACATGCAAAAGGGAATGTACGAAAAAATTTAATGAAAACATATAAAACTACGATGACCTATAAATGATATCATATACAAAATATGTGAAATGAACACATTTAGAGCCCAACCCAACCATGAAAGATAATCTAACAGAATGATACGAAAACTCTGGAAACAAATGAAACCTGAATGAAATAATACTGAAATTCCGAATGAAAAACAATGAAAACCTGTAATGGAAAATGTAATATTTTTAAAAATACGATGAAACACAGATGGAATAGTTTCAATAAATTTCAATATGGTTTCAAATTTGAATTTGAAAATTTTCAAACATGTTAAAAATTGATCTTGTTTTGAAGATTTAAATAAAGTGAATACTAATATTCAAACGGTTTGTCAATTGAATATTTGGTTCAAAAGATATAATTGGTACTCCCTCCGTAAACTAATATAAGAGCGTTTAGATTACTGTTTTAGTGATCTAAACGCTCTTATATTAGTTTTCAGAGGGAGTACAAACTATATAATCAAACTGAAAAGCATGGGTGGTGGGATGTAACTCTGTTGTGGATTGGCCATCCTACCTTTTGACTATGTACAATGGGGGCAGCACCTAGGTGCTGCCGGTGCATCCACGTGGATGAAAATAAACGAAGCCATACATACTAGTTTTTATCACCCAGCGCTCTAATCTGAAACCACCGCTTTTATCGGGGCCCCATCTTATTTTTTCACAGTTTTGCATCTTCTTCCTCGAGTTCGTCCATGGATCCTCTCTCATCTTTTCTTCAGAGCAGATTCGCTTCTCACAGCCATGGAACAAGAGCCTCCGACCTCTATGTAAATCTCATGGAAACCAACACGCAGATCTTCTCCCCCGCGTGCTTAGCTTAGGTCGTTTTCCCCATGGCCTCAAATATCTTCTCAATCTCATGGTTGTCCATCTCCATGAAAAGAAATTGCTTTAGATTTAAGGTAGTGGCTCAGCCTGTTGTGGATCCACGAGGTAGGAGCCAAGACGCGTCCGAGCTCATCCCGTTCTTCATGTCCCTTCCCACATCCGGCCGCCGTCTTCACCTCGCCAAGCCTGGCTGTCGTGCTTTCTGTCCGGCACCATGCGAACACCGGTGTTGTCCACGGCGGTCCTAGACTATGATGCAGAGATCGCTCTCTTCTTTTTCGCTCCCTCTTGCTTTTTCTTCGCTATTTCGCCCGAGGAAGCGACCTCCTCTGCAAGAGTCACCTGGTGTCTGCAAGCGATAGCTTTTTAGCCACGATGGCATCCTAGCCTAGCTGGCCTGCGGGGCAGCAGGGCTGGGGCTACCCATTGGCCATGCCCTTAGATGTCCCATTCCCACCACTTCGAAATTGAAGCAATTGAAGGTATGTATCTGTGTGAGATAATGCATGATGTAGCAATTGAAGCTTCATATGTGATATGTGTACGTGAACTAAGGTTTTGGCTACCGTACAAAATTTCAAGTTACTAAGTACTATTTCGGTACTTCCCCCACGCGCGCGGGGCAAATGGGCATATCAGTAAAAGAAATCATTTTTTTGAATTTAAACGAGCAATATATGATCAAGTACCATGGGAGCTCAGTTTGAACACAAGGGTAATCAATGGAGTAGTGGTGCTAGTAAAAAAAAAAAAGGCAGGACTCGATCTCAAAACCACCAACGAACCAAAGACAGTTGAAGCGGTGGAACAACCACTAGCCATTAGCATGTTTGTTGTTAGAGTTGTGTCGAATATAGTGTACAAGATAGGTTACAGTTGGACTTGTAGTTGTATTGTGTTTACATAGGATGTGAGTCGTGTTCAAGTAGGACACTTGTATCCTAGGCCTCTCATATATAGCGGGGTAGACACACGATGTAACCTATGCCAACATAATAGCACCGGAACGCAGGGGAAGCCGGCGGCATGTGCCGGTGTCCAGATCGATCGGGTGCGGTATTGTAGCGGTGTCATGGGGAGGAGCGCTCATAGTCAGGCCCCGGGGATGTAGCCATATCGGTGAACCTTGTAAACAAATCTCGGTGTCGTGGTCGTGTGATTGCTTAGTCCTCGGATGATCAACGAATGCCTCGGTTTTATTCTAACAAGTGATATCATGAGCAAGGTTGACAAGGTCCGGGCGCTGTTGAGTTGATCTAGAGGTGAAAATATCGCAGAAGAATTATCATCGGCGAGATCGGAAAAATCGGTGTGGGTCATGATCGTGTGGATGCCGAGTTGAGTACTCGGAGTCGGCGAGATTGGTACGTGGCCCGTGGCAAGGGGGACAAGCCCAAGCGGCGGAAGAACGTGCGCAGGGGCAGCTGAGCGTGGACTCGATCGGTCACGGGACGTGCAGATTCTAGCGAGACGTGTGGTGCAATTGGAAACAGCCGTCCGTACGAGATTTGTTTTGGATAAAAAGAAAAGGACCGAGTCCTTGACTGATGCGAACAGAGGCACACAACGGATCAATTTGAGCGGAGGAAAATCCATCAAGAAATACACATCCATTGGAATAGCATGGCATTTAAACCTATAACGTTTCTGGCCGACCCGCTCCCAGGAAGCTCCCCCGATTTTCTGCCTCGTCGGCCGTTGGATTGGTGGTCAAAATCGGTTCGGTGTGATCTGAGACGTTGGATCGTCACGCCTGGTTTTGACTTCGCGGTAGTTTCCAGAGCGGCAATGACCTGTGGGCTCGGCCTCGTCCATGATTGGCAGGGTAAGCCGTTTTGGGGTGCGCGAACGCCCTCTCCTCACGCGCCGCGTGCACGCGCGATTCTCTCGCGTGGACGTTGACGTTGCCTTTTCTATTCCTTCCCAGCCTGCTGCCTGCGTCTGCCGCTGCAGGTGGGCTTTGTTTCAGGCTGGTCCCATTTGTCTGTTAGCTACTTGATTTTTTTGTGTGTGGTGTTGGAGAGAGAGGCAGGGCTGACCGATGCATGTGCGCGTGGGGCCCTGGCTGACCGATGCATCGTGCGCAGGTCGTGCATGCCTCACCTCCGTCTGCGGTTGGAGAGAGGAGATGGAATGGCAAAATGTCTCGCGAGCCCTGGAAGCCTCCAGTTTCTCTTTCTCTCTCTGGCTCTCTCCAATCTCCCTTGCCTACTACTGCTGCCGCCGCCTCCTCTCGGTTTCTGATGCCGCTCCGGCGAAGATAACCGCGCCGCTGGTGCTTAGATACCGGGGGACGTCTCATGTTCTTCGTTGATGGGAGGAGGGCAACAGCAGCCGCGCTGGGCGGCATGCCTCGCCGTGCCGCACGGTGGCCGAGACGCGGCTGCCCCATGCTCTGCCGGCGCCGCTTCATCGTCTTCATCTACACGAGGCATCTCTGCCAGACCACGCGGCCATGCCTCCCCCATCTACCACGCTGGATGGCCGCCTCCTGGATAAGGTATCGCGCTGCATCAACCGTCCTCTGCTGCCGCCGCCGCCGCTGCCCAGGTCACTCCTCTCTACTCCTGCCGAGGTCGCATGTTCGTCAAGGCATCAAGACACCTTGGTTTTCTTTTTCCCTATTTATGTTCTTGCATTTGTTTCTTCTTCCTGCACCTATCTGTCAGCTGAAATTGCAGGCTGAGGTGAGCACCATGAAGATGAGGAGGTCAGTGGCTGATATAGAGAGCTCCTCGAACAGGGAAGTAGCAGTTCTGGAGGAAATGGAAGATGTCATTTTTCAGGTATGTTCACCGGAAGAGGGGTTACTATTTTGGCATGTCCGGTTGGTTCATGCAACCTTTGCATCTTCCTCTGGCTGGCACGTCCAGATTGTACATTTAGATGAAAAGAAAGTCCCTTTTTCTTTCTATATGGTTGACCCGTGAATAGTTATATTCACAAATGTAATACGAGTAGTTTTCTGAATTTATCTTCTCATTTGCAGTTTTGATGGGAATCGCTACAAATAGTTATGTTCATGAATGTAAGCATGCGTGTGTGTTTCTATCCTCTGATGTCCCAGCAATTAAAGTCTTCTAAAACATTTGCTGGGTATGTTCAGACTCGCTCTGATTTAGCTATGGCTCAAAAAGCATAACCCATATAATTCTTTAATGTTGCGAAAGATGCACAAATGTATCATTTCGTTTTCTGTTGGATAGAACAAAAGAGATCGAGAAGTTTAAAGTTAAAGTTAGTTGTGGAGCTGCATAGGCATATGAATAAGTTACTGCACGGGTAATTTGGTTTCTTCTGTGAACTTGAATACCATAAGTTTTGGAAAAGTAAATATTAATCATCTTTGAATTTGCAAGCCTCAAAATTAGGGGAAAAGATCCTAGATCGATCTGACCTCCTTGGTGAGGAGGGGAAGATGGAGAAGGCTCTCGTTCTCGGCACTCGGATCTCGATAGGATCGGCATCAGCTCCAATCATCTGCAAAACACAAAATAAAGATCAAGCCTTGGCAACAAAACCATGGGAAACCTGAAATTCTGTACTGAACAAGAAGAGATAAGTTGGGGAGAAATTTAGGTCGCCCGATTGATGAGCTCCTGCATATGCATACTGAATGTTGAGCTTTATTTCACCGACATTTGGTTCTGAACATGTGTGCTTTTAAGAAAGTTTGTATTCTTCTCTATTCTGAACAGCCCACAAAGAGACTAAAAAATGGTGATATGTTCCTTTCCGTGGTTTAAGAACTCTGGGACTAGGCCCAACTAACAAATAGCTTCCTCGTCTTAAAATACATCTGTGTTCAGCTGTTTTCAGGAGAAATGTTTGATCATTTTCAGATGATCAGCATATGGTCAGCGAGATTCAAGGGAACACGCGACCCGATTATGCCTTCTATAAGCAAAGCTGAGTTGTTGAGGTAATTGTTCTTTAGGTGCCTTCTATAAACACGCGACACATCTGTATGTTCTTTTCATATGGTGCCTTATATAAGTACATTTCAGTAATATTTGTCTTGTTTTACTTTTGTCCTTGGTGACTGTGGCAGTATTCTTGGCTTTGGTTATTATGTTTGAGTGTAAAATTGGTTGTTGAAATGATGAATGTGCTAATTCATCACTGGTCTCATTCCTTCTTGCAAATAGTTTTTACTCTACCTTTTTTCAGTTACAAGTGTCCTTTGGTTAATGGATGATTTTCTTTCGCTCGCGGCAGCTTGCTCGAGGCAGACCTATAAGCCCGATGGAAAACTCACCGCGTACACCGTGTCGTGGCTTCGAGTTTCAGCGTCGACATCACCTTTCTCTAACTGGCTTGCTTAGCCATGGACAGTGAGACCACCCTTCATTGATTTCTTGATCTATATCTTTATTCTAGGCATTATGTCTTTGTTGGCTGTACAATTGTTCAAACTCTAGCCTAGCTATAGGTTTGTTTGAGGGGGATTGAGTAGGAGTGTCTCTTTTCTATATCTAAAATGGATTGAACATCCAACTTTATTCAAGAACAAACCATCAGTAAGGAAGTGCAACCTGGGAGAGGTGTGCAGAAATCCTTGAGAAAAGAGATAATCACTATGAATGCTACTTTCCAGTGATTTCTGGCTTCTGGTGATCCGTTAATTTTTATGAGTGAACTCGGAAGTTTTATGCATATTAGAAAGTTGCATTTCTGATCCACATGCTTGCTAAATGCGTATTTTTTCTTCCATTTTTTGCTGGAAAGTAGGGAGCCTAGCACGATTTACATATATTTTACATGAACTTCATGCAACCACCTGCTATGAATATGAGATGTCACAACATAGTTACTTTAGTGAGAAGTTACTGAACATACTTTCTATATCTCTGGATTTGGTTGAAGTGTTTCTTCCGTTATCCGCTCTCTCACTGGGCTTGTTTCTCTCTGCTTCCATTTTAGTACTTGAGAAACACATGAGACTGAATATTGTACCATGTTAACTCTTGGATCCACTCACAACCGGAAGGTGCAGAAATCTAGAGCAGAATAAACTCAGTTAAATCAGCTTATCTAACAAAGCCCTGTAACAGAACAAATTATGCAGAGTCTTGAAAGGAAACATTCATGATGATTTCTCAGTGTGGCGATGCACTTGGTGGCGAACCGAATTTACGGGGAGGAGCAGGCGGCGGGGCCAGAGAGATACTTACCTGGACCCGGACCATCGTGCGGGAGAGGGTGGAGAGGCTCATGGCGGCGACAGCGAGGGCACCAGGAGGAGGGAGGGGCCCCGGCGTCGCCGGCGAGCATGCGAGTCGAGCACCTCCTCAAGCACTTCGGCGACCAGATTCGAAGAAGGAGCGGAAAGAGGAGGGGCGTGCGAGTCCCGCGCCTCACGTCCGCCTCCGATGACGCCTAGAGCTGGCGCGAGCATGCCGAGCTTGAGGGCCTCCCCGGCCACATCCGCGGCCGGATTCGACAAGAAGGGAGGAAGATATGTGCCTGCGAAGCTCGCGCAGGCTGTGGTGACAAAGGGGAGGGGCGGCCTCACCTGGGACAGCCGGCTATGGAGGGAGCTAGCGATGGGGGAATGGGGAACAGGGGAGATGTGAGGAGGATGACTGACTTTTCTTAGTGTCCGATTCTTTTTTCCTTCAAAGTTTGTTTAGGCAGTGGGAATGGATTCCTACCTGGAAAAAAGCGAGTGACACGCAGTTTGGACTGGAGCCCGGGTGGTGCGATGGAGCGTGAAACTGCGTCATCTGGTCGGTGATGATCGATGGTACTCTGCTGATGGGGATTGAGTGGTGCGGTTTTGCGACCCTTGAGACTCGGCCGGACAGCGGAGGCTCGACGCGGTAATAGCGGCGGCGAGGCGTGTGGTATGCACTGCAGTGCATGGAGACGGACCAGGGCTTTGGTGGTCATACATGTGGTGAGACAAGCTGCGAATTTGACTCGGGGTGACTACAAGCAATGGTGAAATTCTTTCAGTTTCGCATAAAGCGGTCAAGAAAGGAGCGGTGATGTTGAGTTCAGGTAACTCTTATGTGTGACACCCAATATGTGAGTTGTTCACTTTCACACGGGTCAGTGATCGGTGTGTGATGATGTTGATGGATACTCTGGAAGTTGGGAGCACAAACTAGAGTAACAAGGATCTTAATTTTGCTCGAGTGTTGACTGTGGTCAAGAAAAGGAGGGACTACAAGTTGCAGGTGGAGTTATATGTAGTCTTTGGAGTAGGAGCGATGCTCATGGGATAAGCTCAAGTCCAATGTTCATGGAAGTTTGACGCATTGACGAATTCAATGTGGTGGAGAATATTCGCCAAGGCGGAGTTTGTTAGAGTTGTGTCGAATATAGTGTACAAGATAGGTTACACTTGAACTTGTAGTTGTATTATGTTTACATAGGATGTGAGTCGTGTTCAAGTAGGACACTTGTATCCTAGGCCTCTCATATATAGCGGGGTAGACACAATGTAACCTATGCCAACATAATAGCACCGAACGCAGGGAAGCCGGCGGCATGTCTTTCAGTGTCGAAGCGGCCAAGGTCTGCGGTATTTTAGCGGTGTCATAGGGAGGAACGCCCATAGTCAGGCCCCGGGGATGTAGCCATATCAGTGAACCTCGTAAACAAATCTCGGTGTCGTGCTCGTGTGATTGCTTAGTCCTCGGATGATCAACGGATGCCTCGGTTTATTCTAATACTAGATCGGGACCGCGCCTTGGCGCAAGGGTGCCGGTCCCAACGTTTTGGTCAAGCAGGTAATGGTAAGTTAGTAGCAATTTAGGTTTAGCATATGCATTAATACATGATAACACATGAATAAGAAGTAGATTAGAGAACCAAGACTGGAACTACAGCATAATTCATTCATAATTTACAATAACCATGGAGTAGTAAATTCATCCGAAAAACTGTCTCATAGCGGCAATCACACATAATTTACAATAAGGATAGGTCGTCTGCTACCACAATGATTCAGAATGCCCCTGTAGAGGCATCATGTCTATATACAATAATATCACTCGATAAACCGAAAGAACTTCATCTTCTTATGCAGTCAAAATATCGGTGGCTCAACCTCAGATGAGCAGTAACCACTATTTTTGTCCTCATGGTCAGATGAATAGTAGCCAGGAAACTCATCATATTCAGTGCAGTCAGGCTCGTCATAACAAAGACCATTGCTTGGCTCAACGTATTGTTCAAGCGCTTAAGCAAAGTATTCAAGGTTGCCAAATGGGAATTAGAACGATTGCTTGCGATGGATCATCCAGTTATTTTCAATTATTCATGAGTGGAACCATAATGGTAGCAATACCGAAATAGTATTCATCCTGATCATCATCCCATTTTGTTAGAAATTAACCTAATCATAGCAAAGAGTGGAGGAATCTAAAACGCAATCTAAACAGAACTACTATGCAAGTTAATACCAATCGAAGAATCAGGGTGCAGCTAAGGAGAAGAACAAATAGGTGGTCGACAGGTTGCAAAGGTGGCGGTGGGTGTCATGCGAGCGCAATGTCTCCTCCCAAAGTGAATGCAATGACCGGATGTAATCAACATGACATAAAAAGCCAAAAAGGGTGATACTAAACATTGTTGTCGCCTTTGCCATACCCACGCAATCAGTGCTAAATCGTAATTGTAATCATACCACATCCTATCTATTTCGAAGTTCTAATGCAAACAGAGGTTGTAGAAAACAAAACCTATACGAGTAAAAAGGAATGATACAGGATCGGGATTACAGCAAGTTGTTCATATAGAAAGCAACACATCCCACAAGTCTAAATATAATTGGTAATAATTAGGGCAAGTCATTTACAAAGAAAGGGACCGAAAACCAAGTAGCACACTACAAAAGGTAGCTGGACAATATAGTACCGAAAGCAAGACATACAAAAGACTACAAAAGGGAAGTGACAAAATCAGATAGCAGCCTTGATAAGTACACAAAATGAGAATCAATGGTGTAGCTCATCATGGCAAGTGATACTGCTGGAAGCATAGTTCCAATCATCGATAAGCAATGTTTTTCCAATGTAAATAAACAAAGGAAACAACAAACGTTTGTTTACGAAGATGGCTAACAGAAATACTCAAATGTGTGCATCTTTCTTCGGTAGAAAAGCATAGTGACAGTCATTGTGTTATGCGGGTACATCCTCCTCCGATAAATAGCTCTAGGAATTCCAAGATATTATCAAGAATCATTCCGCCAAAAATTCTCACGACAGTATGGCAAACATGAGTGTTTGGAAATGTGTGACGCCCCCGATTCAATCGTACACTAATCATGCACGCAAACGTGTACGATCAAGATCAGGGACTCACGGGAAGATATCACAACACAACTCTAAAGCATAAATAAGTCATACAAGCATCATAATACAAGCCAGGGGCCTCGAGGGCTCGAATACAAGTGCTTTCGATCATAGACGAAGCCAATGGAAGCAACAATATCTGAGTCACGCATATAAGTTAAACAAGTTTGCCTTAAGAAGGCTAGCACAAACCGGGATACAGATCGAAAGAGGCGCAGGCCTCACCCGCAGGATCCTCCTAACTACTCTCGGTCGTCGTCCGCTGGCTGCACGTAGTAGTAGGCGCCTCGGTGAAGTAGTCGTCATCGATGGTGGCGCTCGCTCCTGGCTCCATCGTCTGGTCGCAGCAACCGGTAAAGAAAGGGAAAGGGGAAACAAGGCAACCGTGAGTACTCATCCAAAGTACTCGCAAGCAAGGAGCTACACTACATATGCATGGATATATGTGTAAAGGGACATATCAGTGGACTGAATTGCAGAATGCCAGAATCACTACTAGGAAAAGGCCTACTAATGACGCACCTAATTTGGCCATTAATGGCGCATTAGTGATGCGCCATTAGTGCCACGCCATTAGTATATTTTACTAATGGCGCACCACTGGTGCGCCATTAATATCTGGTATACTAATGGCGGACCTCAGATGCGCCATTAGTATATATAACGGCGCCATTAGTATGCCTCGAGGGGCCATGTATACCAGTGCTTTGGGATACTAATGGCGCACAACGGCAAGATGCGCCATTAGTAACTTCGGCATACTAATGGCGCATTCTTTAATGATGCGCCATTAGTATCCTTTGGCATACTAATGGCGCACAGTGATGTGATGCGCCATTAGTATGAATATTAGGTTTTTTTTTATTTTTTTATTTTCTGTTTTTTGCACAGGTTACAAAATGTATAATTGGACAAAATATAGACAGCACACATGAACAAAAGATTCAACGAAAACAATAGAAGATTAGTCTCACGAATACAATTCATCATATTAGTCTCCGAATACAATTCATCATATTAGTCTCCGAATGGAAAAGACCGAACAAAGTTAGAACATTACATTACAAGTCTCGAGACCGCGAGTAGCGAGTTTGTCTTCACATTACAAGTCGATATCGATCATCTAAACTACCATCACATAGAAGAGAGCTGCGGTCATCACGATGAGCATCATCACGATGAAACTTCGTCTTCATCCGGTTCCTCCAACGCTTCCTCCCTCTCCCGCTAGATAGCGGGCGTATCTAGATTAGATCCTCGGCCCTAGTGGTGTACCCTTTGTAATCATACCGCTGAATCGGTGAACCTTGTCTCCGACACTCCTCCTGGTCGTCGTAGACTTCGGAACCTTACCCTTGTATACCATATACGACATCACGGCAAGATCGCTATGCACTAGCCAAACGTAAACGTTAGTACCAATTCACAGACAATACATAAGCAATATATAAGTATGCAAATGTAACGATCGGAAGAGAAAAGCAAGACATTAATAGCATCGATTACATCTAAGTTGAACGACTCTCAAACCAAAGAGACATACTACAAGTTCATTAAAGTTTAATTACAACATGAGCCAATCGATGTTTCAGAACTAGACACAAAGCATCACCGCTTTCGACTCGACTCAAGGGACCGGAGCGTGGATGAAGCCGCCGCTCACCGTGGGAGTCATGAAATAACGGGCGTTGTCACCTGTATTTGTAACATTGTGTCGATGTCACTTTGTTGGACGGTTGATTTCGAGGTAGAACTGCCCGAGTGCGAAGCGCGACATCTTGATGGATGATTTCCGCAAACTCCGATCGGATGCGAAAGAATTCTTGTCCGATGTCCGCCCCGGATTGCCGACACGCCGCGGCCCAATCTTTGAGTTTACTCGGTAGCGAAGTTGATGATGGTCCCGCACGATCGCCCGCATGTGATGGATGGGCGTAGTAGGCACCCTTCGACCGCCAGCGGCTGCTTGACGCAGAAGAACGTCGTATTGTGGGAGAACACGTGCTTGCCGTGCTTTACGAATAGGCCCGGTGAAGGTGCCTCCAGATTTGGCGTAGCCGGGGAGAACATCATCAAGAACCTTCTTGACATTTGTGTAGTCTACGTTCGACTGACGGTCCGGGTCGAAATACATGGCCATGGAATATTTGGGGCTTAGTGTTGGGGAACGTTGCAGAAAATTAAAATGTTCCTACGGTTTCACCAAGATCTATCTATGAGTTCATCTAAGCAACGAGTCAAGGGAGTGAGTTTGCATCTACATACCACTTGTAGATCGAGTACATAAGCGTTCGAGGGAGTGGTGATGATGGAGTCGTTCCCAACGTGATTCGATCACCGATGACCAAGCGCTGAAAGGACATGACACCTCCGCGTTCAACACACGCATGGACGATGGCGTCTCCTCCGTCTTGATCCAAAGCAAGGATGAAGGAGAGGTTGAGGAAGACAACTCCAATGGCAAAGACGGCGTGGTGCAATTGGTACAGCCGATTCTCCGGCTGTGGCCGCCAAGCTCGTGCGGAGAAAGAGAGGTGTTGGGAGGGAGGGGCTGCGCCTTCAATTGTGTGTTGCAGCCCTCCCTCACCCCTCTATATATAGGAGGAGAGGGCAGGGGGCGGCCATCTAGGGGAAACCCTAGATGGGGCGTGACCAAAGGGGAGAGGGAAAGGGTGGCTTGCCCCCCAAGCTAGGGGGCGCCCTTTCCCCTTTAGGTTTCCCCTCCCAAGCCCTAGCCGCATGGGCCTAGGTGGGAGGCGCCCAGCCCACTAGGGGCTGGCTCCCTCTCCCACACAGCCCATGTGCCCCCCGAGGGGTAGCCCTCCCGGTGGCCCCAGACATTACCGCAGTATACCCTCAAACTTTCAGTCCGTTTAACCACTTTCCATATATAAATCTTTACCTCGGACCATTAAGAACTCCTCGTGACGTCCGTGATCTCATCCGGACTCAACAACATTCGTAATCACATACTTGTCTTCCTAATAACCCTAGCGCCACCGAACCTTAAGTGTGTAGACCCTACGGGTTCGGGAGACATGCTTGAACATGACCGAGATGACCTCGGTCAATAACCAACAGCGGGATCTGGATACCCATGTTGGCTCCCACATGCTCCTCGATGTTGTCATCGGATGAACCACGATGTCAAGGGTTCAAGCAACCCGTATTCTATTCCCTTTGTCGACGGTATGTTACTTGCCCGAGACTTCGATCGTCGGTATCCCAATACCTCGTTCGGCCTCGTTCACGGCAAGTCACTTTACTCGCATCGTAATGCATGATCCCGTGACCAGACACTTGGTCACTTTGAGCTCATTATGATGATGCACTACCGAGTGGCCCGGTGATACCTCTCCGTGTCACGGTGTGACAAATCCCGTCTCGATCCGTGTCAACCCAATGATACTTTCGGAGGTACCTTAATGCACCTTTATAGTCACCCGATACGTTGTGACGTTTGGTACACCCAAAGCACTCCCTACGGAATCCGGAGTTACACGATCTCATGGTCTAAGGAAGAGATACTTGACATTGGAAAAGCTCTAGCAAAAGCGAACTACACGATCTTGTGCCATGCTT
Organism: Aegilops bicornis; assembly: GCA_021605145.1. Taxonomy (NCBI): domain Eukaryota; kingdom Viridiplantae; phylum Streptophyta; class Magnoliopsida; order Poales; family Poaceae; genus Aegilops; species Aegilops bicornis. The sequence goes on along the minus strand of JAHIAL010000018.1, from coordinate 1,325,177 downwards.
AGGATTGGGTCTTGTCCATCACGTCATTCTCCTAATGACGTGATCCCGCTGCCAATGACATCGATGTCCATAGTCGTGAAACCATGACTATCTATTGACCAACGAGCTAGTCAACTAGAGGCTTACTAGGGACGATTGTAGTCTATGTATTCACACGTGTATTACGATTTCGGATAACACAATTATAGCATGAATAAAAGACAATTATCATGAACGAGGAAATATAATAATAACCATTTTATTATTGCCTCTAGGGCATATTTCCAACAGTCTCCCACTTGCACTAGAGTCAATAATCTAGTTACATTGTGATGAATCGAACACCCATAGAGTTCTCGTGTTGATCATGTTTTGCTCATGGAAGAGGTTTAGTCAATGGATCTGCGACATTCAGATCCGTATGCACTTTACAAATTTCTATGTCTCCATCTTGAACATTTTCACGGATGGAGTTGAAGCGGCAACTTGATGTGCCCGGTCTTCTTGTGAAACCTGGCTCCTTGGCAAGGGCAATAGCTCCGATGTTATCACAGGAGAGTTTGATCGGCCCCGACGCATTGGGTATGACTCCTAGGTCGGTGATGAACTCCTTCACCCAAATTGCTTCATGCGCTGCCTCCGAGGCTGCCATGTACTCCGCTTCACATGTAGATCCCGCCACGACGCTTCCGCTTGTAAACCGCACTACCATCGCTTCCACCATTCAACATATACACGTATCCGGTTTGTGACTTAGAGTCATCCGGATCAGGTCGAAGCTAGCGTCGACGTAACCCTTCTGACGAGCTCTTCGTCACCTCCATAAACGAAACATGTCCTTTGTCCTTTTCGTGTACTTCAGGATATTCTTGACCGCTGTCCGGTGTTCCTTGCCGGGATTACTTTGGTACCTTCCTACCAAACTTACGGCAAGGTTTACATCAGTCCGGTACATAGCATGGCATACATAATAGATCCTATGGCTGAGGCATAGGGGATGACGCTCATCTCTTCTTTATCTTTTGCCGTGGTCGGGCATTGAAATGAGCTCAATCTCACACCTTGCAATACATGCAAGAATCCTTTCTTGGACTGATCCATTTTGAACTTCTTCAAAATCTTATCAAGGTATGTGCTTTGTGAAAGACCTATGAGGCGTCTCGATCTATCTCTATAGATCTTGATGCCTAATATATAAGCAGCTTCTCCAAGGTCCTTCATTGAAAAACTTTTATTCAAGTAGGCCTTAATGTTGTCCAAGAGTTCTATATCATTTCCCATCAAAAGTATGTCATCTACATATAATATGAGAAATGCTCTGAGCTCCCACTCACATTCTTGTAAACGCAGGCTTCTCCATAAGTCGCATAAACCCAAACGCTTTGATCATCTCATCAAAGCGAATGTTCCAACTCAAGATGCTTGCACCAGCCCATAAATGGATCATTGGAGCTTGCATACTTTGTTAGCATTCTTAGGATCGACAAAACCTTCCGGCTGCATCATATACTGACTCTTCCTTAAGATAACCAGATTAAGGAGCATTTGTTTTGGCGATCCATCCGCCATATCTCATAATCATAGTATGCGGCAATTGCTAACATGATTCGGACGGACTTAAGCTTCGCTACGGGAGAGAAAGTCTCATCGTAGTCAATCCCTTGAACTTGCCGATAACCCTTAGCGACAAGTCGAGCTTTATAGACGGTAACATTACCATCCGCGTCTGTCTTCTTCTTAAAGATCCACTTGTTTTCTATCGCTCGCCGATCATCGGGCAAGTCCGTCAAAGTCCATACTTTGTTTTCATACATGGATCCTATCTCGGATTTCATGGCTTGAGCCATTTGTTGGAATCCGGGCCCGCCATCGCTTCTTCATAGTTCAAGGTTCACCGTTGTCTAACAACATGATTTCCGGGACAGGGTTGCCGTACCACTGCAGTGCGGGCGTGTCCTTGTGGACCTCTGAAGTTCAGTAGCAACTTGATCCGAAGTACCTTGATCATCATCATTAATTTCCTCCTCGGTTGGTGTAGGCATCACAGGAACATTTTCACGAGCTGCACTACTATCCCGTTCAAGAGGTAGTACTTCATCGAAGTTCTACTTTCCTCCCACTTACTCCTTTCGAGAGAAACTCTTTTCCGTAAAGGTTCCGTTCTTGGCAACAAAGATCTTGCCTTGGATCTAAGGTAGAAGGTATACCCAAGGGTTTCCTTAGGGTATCCTATGAAGACGCATTTTTCCGACTTGGGTTCGAGCTTTTCAGGTTGAAGTTTCTTGACATAAGCATCGCATCCCCAAACTTTTAGAAACGATGACAGGTTTCTTCCCAAACCATAATTCATACGGTGTCGTCTCAACGGATTTAGACGGTGCCCTATTTAAAGTGAATGTAGCTGTCTCTAGAGCGTATCCCCAAAAAGATAGCGGTAAATCGGTAAGAGACATCATAGATCGCACCATATCCAATAGAGTGCGACACGACGTTCGGACACACCGTTCTGTTGAGGTGTTCCAGCGGCGTGAGTTGTGAAAGCGATTCCACATTTTCTTAATTGTGTGCCAAATTCGTGACTTAAATATTCTCCTCCACGATCTGATCGTAAGAATTTCATCTTTCGGTCACGTTGATTCTCTACCTCATTCTGAAATTCCTTGAACTTTTCAAAGGTCTCAGACTTGTGTTTCATCAAGTAGACATACCCATATCTACTCAAGTCATCTGTGAGAGTGAGAACATAACGATATCCTCCGTGAGCCTCAACACTCATTGGACCGCACACATCGGTATGTATGATTTCCAATAAGTTGGTTGCTCGCTCCATTGTTCCGGAGAACGGAGTCTTGGTCATCTTGCCCATGAGGCATGGTTCGCATGTGTCAAATGATTCATAATTCAGAGACTCCGTAAGTCCATCGGCATGGAGCTTCTTCATGCGCTTGACACCAATGTGACCATGGCGGCAAAGTACACAAGTATGTGGGACTATCGTTATCAACTTTACATCTTTTGGTATTCACACTATGAACATGTGTAACATTACGTTCGAGATTCGTTAAGAATAAACCATTGACTATCGGAGCACGACCATAAAACATTTCTCTCATATAAATAGAACAACCATTATTCTCGGATTTAAATGAGTAGCCATCTCGTATTAAACGAGATCCAGATACAATGTTCATGCTCAAACTTGGCACCAAATAGCAATTATTAAGGTTTATAACTAATCCCGTAGGTAAATGTAGAGGTAGCGTCGACGTGGCGATCACATCGACCTTGGAACCATTCCCGAGGCGCATCGTCACCTCGCCCTTCGCCGATCTCCGTTTATTCCGCAGCTCATTGTAGAGTTACAAATATGAGCAACGGCACCGGTATCAAATACCGGGGAGTTACTACGAGTAATCGGTAAGATACACATCAATTACATGCATATCAAATATACCTTTAGTGTTGCCGGCCTTCTTATCCGCTAAGTATTTGGGGCAGTTCCGCTTCCAAAGTGACCCTTCCCTTGCAATAAAAGCACTCACCTCGTGCTTGGGTCCATTCTTTGACTTCTTCTTCCCGGCAACTTGCTTACGGGCGGCAACCTCTTTGCCGTCCCTTCTTGAAGTTCTTCTTGCCCTTGCCCTTCTTGAACTTAGTGGTCTTATTGACCATCAACACTTGATGTTCTTTCTTGATTTCAACCTCTCACGACTTTCAAGATTGAGAATACTTCGGGAATGGTCTTCACCATCCCACGCATATTGTAGTTCATCACAAAGCTCTTGTAGCTTGGTGGGAGCTGATCCGAAGGATTCTGTCAATGACCGCCTCGTCCGGAGGTTTATGTCCAATTTGGGACAAAGGCGGTGATGCAACCGGACATTTTGAGTATGTGCTCACCGATGTAACTGTTTTCCTCCATTTTACAACTATAGAACTTGTCGGAGACTTCATATCTCTCGACCGGGCATGAGCTTGAAAAACCAGTTTCAGCTCCTCGAACATCTCATATGCTCCGTGTTGCTCAAAACGCTTTTGGAGCCCCGGTTCTAGGTCTGTAAAGCATGCCGACCGAACGAGGGAGTAATCATCAAGACGAGACCGCCAAGCGCTCATAACGCCTTGGTTCTCTGCGATGGGTGCTTCACCTAGCGGTGCTTCTAGGACATATTGTTTCTTGGCAGCAATGAGGATGATCCTCGTGTTCGGACGCGATCCGCATAGTTGCCGCCATCATCTTTCACTTGGTTTTCTCTAGGAACGCGTTGAAGTTCATGGTGACATGAGCGTTGGCCATTTGATCTACAAGACATATTATGCAAAAGTTTTAGACTAAGTTCATGATAATTAAGTTCATCTAATCAAATTAAAATGAACTCCCACTCAGATTAGACATCCCTCTAGTCATCTAAGTGTTACACGATCCGAGTCGACTAGGCCGTGTCCGATCATCACGTGAGACGGACTAGTCATCGTCGGTGAACATTCTCATGTTGTTCGTATCTTCCATACGACTCGTGTTCGACCTTTCGGTCTCCGTGTTCCGAGGCCATGTCTGTACATGCTAGGCTCGTCAAGTTAACCCTAAGTGTTTCTGCGTGTGTAAATCTGTCTTATACCCGTTGTATGTGAACGTAAGAATCCATCACACCCGATCATCACGTGGTGCTTAGAAGCGACGAACTTTAGCAACGGTGCACGCTTAGGGAGAACACTTCTTGAAATTGTTGTAAGGGATCATCTTATTTACTACCGTCGTTCTAAGTAAACAAGATGCATAAACATAATAAACATCACATGCAATTATAAAGTAGTGACATGATATGGCCAATATCATATAGCTCCTTTGATCTTCATCTTGGGGCTCCATTATCATCCTCGTCACCGCATGACACCATGATCTCCATCATCATGATCTCCATCATCGTGTCTTCATGAAGTTGTCACGCCAAAGACTACTTCTACTTCTATGGCTAACGCCAGATAGCAATAAAGTAAAGTAATTTACATGGCGTTCTTCAATGACACGCAGGTCATACAAAAATAAAGACAACTCCTATGGCTCCTGCCGGTTGTCATACTCATCGACATGCAAGTCGTGATTCCTATTACAAGAACATGATCTCATACATCACAATATGTCATTCATCATTCATCACAACTTGGCCATATCACATCACATGACAATTGCTGCAAAAACAAGTTAGACGTCCTCTAATTGTTGTTGCATCTTTACGTGGCTGCAATTGGGTTCTAGCAAGAACGCTTTTCTTACCTACGAATAACCACAACGTGATCTTGTCAACTTCTATTTACCCTTAATTATGACCCTTTTCATAGAATACTCTACAACTAAAGTAGGAGAGACATACACCCGCCAGACCACCTTATGCAACTAGTGCATGTCGACCGGTGGAACCGGTCTCACGTAAGCGCACGTGTAAGGTTGGTCCGGGCCGCTTCATCCCACAATACCGCTGAAGCAAGATACGACTAGTAACGGCAAGCAAGTTGACAAGATCTACGCCCACAACAAAATTGTGTTCTACTCGTGCAAAGAGAACTACGCATAGACCTAGCTCATGATGCCCTTTGTTGGGGAACGTTGCAGAAAATTAAAAATTTCCTCACGGTATCACCAAGATCTATCTATGAGTTCATCTAAGCAACGAGTCAAGGGAGTGAGTTTGCATCTACATACCACTTGTAGATCGATGCGGAAGCGCTCGAGGGAGTGGTGATGATGGAGTCGTTCCCAACGTGATTCCGATCACCGATGACTAAGCGCTGAAAGGACAGCACCTCCGCGTTCAACACACGTACGGGACGATGGCGTCTCCTCCGTCTTGATCCAGCAAGGATGAAGGAGAGGTTGAGGAAGACAACTCCAATGGCAGCACGACGGCGTGGTGCAATTGGTGCAGCGATTCTCCGGCTGTGGCTTCGCCAAGCTCAGACGGGAGAAAGAGAGGTGTTGGGAGGGAGGTGCTGCGCCTTCATTTGTTTGTTGCAGCCGTCCCCTCACCCCTCTATATATAGGAGGAGAGGGAAGGGGGCCGGCCATCTAGGGGAAACCCTAGATGGGGCGCGGCCAAAGGGGAGAGGGAAGGGTGGCTTGCCCCCAAGCTGGGGCGCCCCTTTGCCCCTTTAGGGTTTCCCTCCCCAAGCTCCTGGCCAAGATGGGCCTAGGTGGGGAGGCGCGCCCAGCCCACTAGGGGCTGGCTCCCTCTCCCACACAGCCCATGTGGCCCCCGAGGGGTAGCCTCCGGTGGCCCCGTACATTACGCAGTATACCCCGAAACTTTCCGAGTCCGCTTAACCACTTTCCATATATAAATCTTTACCTCCGGACCATTCCGGAACTCCTCGTGACGCCCGTGATCTCATCCGGGACTCGAACAACATTCGGTAATCACATACTTGTCTTCCTAATAACCCTAGCGCCACCGAACCTTAAGTGTGTAGACCCTACGGGTTCGGGAGACATGCAGACATGACCGAGACGACCTCGGTCAATAACCAACAGCGGGATCTTGATACACATGTTGGCTCCCACATGCTCCTCGATGTTGTCATCGGAATAACCACGATGTCAAGGGTTCAAGCAACCACGTATTCTATTCCCTGTGTCTGACGGTATGTTAATTGCCCGAGACTTCGATCGTCGGTATCCCAATACCTCGTTCAGTCTCGTTACCGGCAAGTCACTTTACTCGCACTGCCGTAATGCATGATCCCGTGACCGGACACTTGGTCACTTTGAGCTCATTATGATGATGCACTACCGAGTGGGCCCAGTGATACCTCTCCGTAATACGGAGTGACAAATCCAGTCTCGATCCGTGGTCAACCCAACAGATACTTTCGGAGGTACCGTAATGCAACTTTATAGTCACCCGATTACGTTGTGACATTTGGTACACCCAAAGCACTCCTACGGTATCCGGGAGTTACACGATCTCATGGTCTAAGGAAGAGATACTTGACATTGGAAAAGCTCTAGCAAAACGAACTACACGATCTTGTGCCATGCTTAGGATTGGGTCTTGTCCATCACGTCATTCTCCTAATGACGTGATCCCGCTGCCAATGACATCGATGTCCATAGTCAGAAACCATGACTATCTATTGACCAACGAGCTAGTCAACTAGAGGCTTACTAGGACGTATTGTAGTCTATGTATTCACACGTGTATTACGATTTCCGGATAATACAGTTATAGCATGAATAAAAGACAATTATCATGAACAAGGAAATATAATAATAATGCTTTTATTATTGCCTCTAGGGCATATTTCCAACACTTAGGAGGATGAGCGTGCAATGTGTGTCACTGCAGAAAACACGGAATGTTAAAAGAAAAACGATCGAAATCTAAGAATTCATATGTTACGGGCCGGTTGAGGGGAGGACTTACTCGGGAAAGTAAGGCACGAGGAAGTTATCCTTATCTTGGTTTGCCGGAATGACGCCTTGAGGTAAGAACTCATGAGTTGCGGTCCCAGTATTGCCCAAGATCTTGGCACGCATGTAGAAGGGGTCGACTATCACGATGTCCGGGGTCTTCTCGCGAATGATCCGCATCTCCATACTCAGCGAAAATAGCCAAACGAAGGTGTAGTGCAGCGGATGAAGGTTCAACAAAGCGTGGATGTCATCAAACTGCAGGACGATCGTACGCCCGATGGAGTTATCCACAAAGCCCTTGCCCTCTGGCACCTTGGCCACGAAAACCGGGTATGCCACATCCTTCTCTACGAGACGCCGCTTCTCCAAAGAAAGAACAACATCATGCAGACTCCGATAGCACCGGTTGCAGCATTGAGCATATTTAGCCGGTAGCATCGCCCTACCCGCCACATGCACCCTCCTCGAGATATCCTCGGTGAAGGTGGCCCGTCCCCGAGCACGGATCGCATTTTCGGTGCCGGTGGCCCGCACTTTGTTAGTCTTTCTTTATGCGTGCCTTCTTCTTCTCCTGTAATGGGCCCGAGTTACGCTCACAGACCGCCTTCTTGAGTGTGTTGGGGCTGATAATATTCGCACCTCGCCTATCTCGAGGCTCGGTGAAGTCGGCAGTGGAGGCGTCTCTCGAGAGCTGAACGGGCGGCGCTGTTACAACTTGGCTTCTCCGCGGTACCAGCTAGATCGCGCATGTCTTTTGTTGGGTTGGGTTCTTGAGAAGGAGGCCCCATGAAGTCGCCACCGTACCCATGATCGGCAAAGTCTTGATCGGCGTTGCCAAATGTATCATCGTCGTAAATGCGTTACGATCACGTGCCATATGCATGTTTGGATTGATGGCATAGGGATGTCCGGCACCGTTGCGGCGATCTTGCCATGGGGCCGACTTGGCGCCGCACGACCGGGCGGTGTTGTCTTTGGGGTGGTGTCCCCGCCACCAAACGAATCTGGCTCTTCGCCAAAGCAGGGGGCCAGCTCAGGCGGCCGAGGGTCATCACGTCATCATCGCCGGCCCGACGGGTTGAATCGGAGGTAACAACTCGTCGCAGCTGGCGGCACCGAACCGGTTGAACCCTAAACAAGTTGGGTGGCATCCGGGTACCGTGGAACAAGGAGTTGCCCGGTTGAACGATTTTGCCCTTGGCGACATCGACCAACTCGTTGTTCACGAAGTGCGAGGAGAGTGCACTAACGCCGGGCGGCGCCCTGCGAAAACATGTAGGGCGTCGAGGATGCCCGGTCAAAGGCAAGGAGATGAAGTCCTCGGCCAAGAGAGGCTTAATTAGTTACCATGATGATGGCGTCGAGCTCGGCTAATGTCGAGGCACCGCCAACGGCGGGCGGGTTAATTGACGGAGGGGCCGCTTGCTGCAGAGGTGGCGGCCGGCGTACACCCGGGTGCATTAAGCTCCCGTGCCGGCGTCGGAGACACCAATGCCGCCTCCGCCGGAGACACCAATGGCGCACCACACCTCGGTGCGCCATAAGTACATCCATACTAATGGCGCAACTCGCCCTGGTGCGCCATTAGTATTTTTTTTGATTTCTGCTCGAGCCAACAGGTTATCTTCCACCGACTTGATCCACATCAAGTTCCCTCTACTAGCTTGACTGGTCAAGACGGCAGTTCTCACACCAGAGGTCTCTGGGTTCGATTCCTGTGCTACACATATTTTTTATGCATTTAAAATGCTGTTTGATACTTATTTGTGTTTAAATATGTTCAAACTTGTTTAAATCATAACAGTAATATTTTTTTTATAAGACAGTAATAATTTTTTTTAAAATATCATCAAACAGTAATGCCGGTGGAGCGGGGGAGGGTGCGGGGGGTGCGGGGGGTCGGCGGCGGCGGTTGAGTAGGGGAGGGGTGCGGGGGGTCGGCGGCGGCGGTTGAGTAGGGGAATCGAGGGTGCGGGGGGTCGGCGGCGGCCGGTGGACCGGGGGGTGCTTTCGGCGCGAGGGGACCGGATCTGGCGAGGTGGGATAACGATCGAGATGGAGGGGGATCGAGATCGAGTGTCCATGAAATTTAAAAATATTCATGATAGTTCAAAAAGTGCCCATGAAATACAATTGAGAAAAGAAGGCTATGATTTAAATACAATCGATCTTAGCTAGCTATCTGTTCACAATCTTCTTGCCCTTCTTTTTCGCAAATGGAGTTCTTCTGTGGAACGGACGTCCTTTAGGTAGGGTGGTCCTGCTTCTTCTTGTGGTGTATGCTGCTACTTCATCATCGTCGTCATGTTCGATCCTCGGTCGCCAGACTTGTCGAAGTCTTGCTCATTGGCTACTCCATCCATTCCGATGATCTTCCTTTTGCCTCTCCTCATGACAACACGATCGGGCTTTGACGGTCGGTAATGAAGAAGCATTGCTCAACTTGGGAAGCCAGTACCCATGGCTCATTTTTCGGATAACGCTTATGCGCCCGGATCTTGGATTAACCCGGGTATAACCATGGTGGTGAAATACCAGTCTTCTTCTTTTAGGACGCTCTTCGCCCATATGACACGGAACATCGGGACCTTCTCTCGGCGTAGCTCAGCTCCCAGATCTCCTCGATCCTTCTGTAGTATCTGTCCTTGTCATTACCAGTGTAGGATTCCATCGTTACCCCGGAGTTCTGATAACCATCGCTCTTCATGTCCTTGGCCTCGGTGTAGAATGTGTAGCCGTTGATATCGTACGCCTCATAGGTCATCAGGTTGTGCTCGGCACCCTGTGACAAGGCGAATATGAGTTGTTCTTCCGGAAGAATCCTCATGTAAAGGGCAATGAAGCTTCGCTTGAACCAACGCTGCGAAACATGAGTTGTGCTCTTTGATTATATCTCCTTCCGCCTCTGTTGGCCTCGGTCATTGTACGTCTTCTTAATAAAGGTTTTGTGCTCTACCACCCAAGGATCGACCACGCCTATGTGTTGTAGCGCCGACTAGGTTTGCTCTTTCAAAGTCGGTAGTCGACCCTCTAAGTCGACATGCATTTCGCGGCGGCGACCCTCACGGTGACCCCATCCGGCGAGCCTGCCGAGGTGCTCGCTGACGCGCAGACCAACGGGTTCTCGATGCCTAGATAATTAGATGCAGAGGGAGATGCACTCTTGGTCGAAAAGCACTGGCTATACTTCCCTCTCGACGTGACATGTTGCGAACGTATCCTTTGATGACACCATTCATCCTTTCGAACGGCATCATGCTTTGTGCAGGAACGTCGGCGCGAGTTGGATGATATCCTCCACTATATGGACCAGCAGATGCACCTTAACGTCGATGAATGCGGGCGGGAAGTACATCTCAAGCTCGCATAGTATCACCAAGATCTATTCCTGTATCCTTCTGAGTTGCCTCACGCCAATCGACTTCCTCGAGATGACGTTGAAAAAGTTGCATAGTCCAAATAGCGTTTCACGGACGTGCGCGTCCATGATCCCAATGGATTGCAACCGGAAGTATCTGCGTCATCAAGACGTGATGCTTGTGAGACTTCATCCCATTTGAACTTCGCCCGGCTGGGTCTAGGTATCTGCTTATCTTCCCGGTAACCAGAAGGAAGTTTTACTCCTAGGAGGCAGGTGAAAACTGCTCGATCTCCTCGACTTAGAGTGAAGCAGCGGGAGGGTAGTCATTCCGGTCTTCTTGGCCTTTTTGCCTTTGCGACGACTTTCATCGTGTCCTGCTTCGCCTCATCATCATCATCATCATCATCATCATTAGCGTGAAGCTCCTGCACGATGCCCATTGATTTCAAGTCTGCCCTTGCTTTCGGCCCATCTTTGGTCCTCTCGGCATGTTGAGCAGGGTACCAAGCTGACTCTCGCTTTACGTTCTTCGTGATATGCATGACATCAAGGCTGTGAGGCACACGGTGGATCTTCCAAGACGGCAAGTCCCGTAAAGCAGACCTCGCTTTTCCATACCTTCAAAGACTCTGGCGCCTTCGCTTCTTTCCGGCTCTGGCGCCTTTTGCTTCTTTCTCGGCGGTGGGCAGTCTTTCCAATTTTTCAACAGCTTGTCTATTTCCTCGCCGCTCCTCGTGACAGGCGTTTTGGGTTCGGTTTCACCATCGAACAGATCCTTGCGTTTCCTCCACGGGTCATCGTCAGCGAAGCCACCTTCGATGTCCCATGAACACGGTTTTCAAGACCGGGATCTCTATCTAGCTGGCGTCGTTGTGTCATCCATGCACCTTACGCATCCAGAAAATCCGTGGACTACCCGCCTTGAGATATCCGTAATCGAGATAGTCGTGCACCGTCGTGAGCGGGCGGCACTCATAGGGAAATATTCTTTCTCTGCGGCGTCCCACGTATTGGCTGGCGTTTTCCACAGCGTGTCAAGCTCCTCTTTCAGCAGCCCAGATATGATTGATGTCGTTCGCTGGTTGTTTCGGCCCTTCAATTAGCTTACTCATGTGAATGTACTTCCTCTTCATGCACAACCAGGGGGGGAAGGTTGTACATTCACACAAACACAGGCCAGGTGCTATGTGTGCTTCTCTGGCCGCCAAACGGATTGACTCCAACGGTGCTCGCGCCCAGCCACGATGTTCCTTGTATCCTTCCCAAATTCGGGTCTTCGAAGTTCAACGCTTGCCACTGGCTCCCATCCTTAGGGTGACTCAGCATCTTCTCTTTTTTATTTATCTCCGGATCATTTGCGTCATCTTCTCGCTTCTTCTCCTCCCTATCCGCGTGCCAGCGCAGGAGCTTTGCTACCTTAGGGTCCGCGAAATACCGCTGCAGAAGAGGAGTGATCGGAAAGTACCACACCACTTTTCGAGGAGCTTTCTTCCTCTTCTTGTATCGAGTGACGCCAAGACACCGGACATATGGTCGACTCCGGCGTGCTCGTCGATAAATGATGCAATTGTTCATGCACACATGGTATTTCACGTGTGGTAAATCCAGAGGACACACGATTTTCTTAGCCTCCTCCAAACTGGTCGGGCACTTGTTCCCCTTGGGAAGACGTTCGTGCTGTAATGACATGTTCTCGTCGAAGCATCGTCGGTCATTTTGTGTTTTACCTTCATCTCCGTGAGCCATGAGCGTTACTCTCAAGCGGGTATCCTCGGGCCTGCATCCTTCATACAATGGAGTAACGCGTCTAACTCAAGTTGATCCATCTTGGCTTTCTCTCGGGCGGCAGCTCTTGCGTTATCCGTGCAGCTTGAGAAGCAGCTCTTGAATATGAGGGTCCTGCACCCAACCCATCGATGGTCCAGCATCGATGCTCCGCCGGCATCATCATCTTCATGATCATGCCCGCCGTCTGCCTCCGCATCTTCCTCATCATCATGTCCTGCATCTTCTACATGATGATCGTACAACATCACCGTCGTGATCATCTCACGGGATTCTTCGTCTTCTCGCTTGCACCGAAACGCGGTGGTTGTCTTGCTGCCCTTCCTCATTTCTTGCCCAGCCCCCATGGACGACTTCGTAGTCATCTTCATCACCTTGCCACTGATAGCCATCCATGAAACCACGCAAGAGCAGGTGATCCCGCACCTGCCTGGAATCCGGGTCCGCAATAAGGCTCTTCAGCTTGCATCTTCGACACGGACATCTTATCTTCGTCTCGTTCTTTTGAAGCATCTCGGCCTTCGCGGACCTCAAAAACCTATTCACGATGCCTTCGGTCATCGTATGCGGACCATGGTCGTCTGCGGTAGAGCAAAAGCGATATTTTAGAACCAAGAAAAAATTTGGCATGACTTTCCCTAAAAATAGGACCAAAAGAATGCTTAATGCCAAAATTCTACTTGAAACGGAAATGAATCAACATTCCGGCAAAATATTGGCAACTATCGATTTCAAATACGGTACACCTCCAAACACAAACACATATGCAACACCACAAACATATGCAACACCACGAACATACATAGATCTAGCTAGGCCATAAAAAGTGCATGTGCACATTGTTGTAGGGAGAACAACATAAATATAGCTTCCCCCTTACTTACCTATCAAAACAAGGTAATTTAAGCACTTAATTTGAATGAATCTATGGTGGAAATGAGGTGAAAAGAGGAGGCACCGAGACAAGGAGGAGGTGGAGAGAATGAAGTGGGGAGAAAGTGAGTGTGGGTAGGAGAGGCTGTCCAAAATATCTTGTTGTTGCCCACTTACTAATGGCGCACCAACTCTACATGCGCCATTAGTAATCCAGGTTACTAATGGCGCACCTTCGGTGGTGCGCCATTAGTAGTTTTGCAAAAAACATACTAATGGCGCCTTTGTTCCACAAAGGCGCCATTACTAGTTTAAACTAGTAATGGCGCACGGTGGAGCAAAGGCGCCATTAGTAGTTTTGCAAAAAAGGAATAAAAATATAATAAAAAAACAACATTAGTGGCGCACTTTCACGGGTGCGCCATTACTAGTTACAACTAGTAATGGCAAGATCGAGTCCGGATGCGCCATTAGTATGTTTGGGCAAAGCACTAGTTCAAAAAATTTGATACTAATGGCGCACCTTGGGCAGTGCGCCATTAGTAGTTTCAACTCTAATGGCGTATCAGAAGGTGGTGCGCCATTGTCTGGTGCGCCATTAGTGTCAATCCCATCTATAGCCCTTTTTCTAGTAGTGAATAAGAGGGGGATAACTAATCCTGTCGAAGACTACGCTTCTGGCAGCCTCCGTCTTGCAGCATGTAGAAGAGAGTAGACTGAAGTCCTCCAAGTAGCATCGCATAGCATAATCCCACCCGGCGATCCCCTCCTCGTAACCCTAAGAGAGAGCGACCACCGGGTTGTATCTAGCACTTGGAAGGGTGTGTTTTATTAAGTATCCAGTTCTAGTTGTCATAAGGTCAAGGTACAACTCCAAGTCGTCCTGTTACCGAAGATCACGGCTATTCGAATAGATTAACTTACCTGCATGGGTGCACCACATAACCCAACACGCTTGATCCCATTTGGCCGGACACACTTTTACGGGTCATGCCGGCCGCTGGAGATCAACACGCCGCAGCCCCACCTAGGCATAACAGAGAGGTCAAGACGCCGGTCTAAACCTAAGCGCCGCGAAGTGCGGGCCCATCGCCCTTAGCACACACACGTTGCGACGTGGCGGAAGCAGACCCTAGCCTAGTGGCGTTCCGATCCAATCCGTAGCCGCGCTCGATCGCCGACGTCACGAAATGATTCGGCTGATACCACGACGTCGAGTGCCCATAACTGTTCCCGCATAGTTGGTTAGTGCGTATAGGCCAGTAGCCAGACTCAGATCAAATACCAAGATCTCGTTAAGCGTGTCAAGTATCCATGACGCGAACAGGGCCAGTGCCCACCTCTCTCCTAGGCGGTCTCAACCTGCCCTGTCGCCCGCCACAAAAGTAACGGTCGGGGCCGTCGGGAACCCAGGCCCACCTCTACCGGGATGGAGCCACCGTCCTTTCGGCCCCCATCTCCGAACAGTATCACAGGTAATGTAATAGTGTAAAGTTATAGTATATGCCCGTGATCACCTCCCGAAGTGATCGCAGCCCAGTAGTATAGCATGGCAGACGGACAAGAGTGTAGGGCCACTGAGGGAACACTAGCATCCTATACTAAGCATTAGGATAGTAGGTAAAGGTAACAACAGTAGTAGCAAGGACAGGCTATGCAGCAGTATAGGATTAACTAAAAGCGAACGTGCTACACTACTCTAATGCAAGCAGTATAGAGAAGAGTAGGCGATATCTGGTGATCAAGGGGGGGGCTTGCCTGGTTGCTCTGGCAAGAAAGAGGGGTCGTCAACTCCGTAGTCGTACTGGGTAGCAGCGGCGTCGGTCTTGGTGTCTAGCGAGAGAAGGGGGGAAGAAACAATAAATACTTAAGCAAATAGATGCATAGCGACGCATGACATGACAAGTATCGATGCTAGGGGTGCCCTAACGCGGTATGAAGTGATCCCGGTGAAGGGGGAAACATCCGGGAAAGTATCCCCAGTGTTCCATGTTTTCGGACAGAGGAACCAGAGGTGAAATGTTGCAGGTTCACTATGCTAGAGACGCGTGGCGGACGAACGGGCTGCGTATCCGGATTCGTCTCGTCGTTCTGAGCAACTTTCATGTAGAATGTTTTTCCATCTGAGCTACGGTTTATTTTATATTAATTTTTAAAGTTTTAAATCATTTTTAGGATTAATTTAAATATTTTAATTCAACATTATCCAGAACAGTGTCTGCTGACGTCATCATGACGTCAGCATGACGTCAGCAGTCAACAGAGGTGTTGGTGGTCAACTAACGATGTGGGTCCCAAATTGTCATATTCGCATTTTATGCTAATTAGAGTTTAACTAATATAATTACTGTTTAATTAAACTAATTGGTTAATTATATCAACTAAATAGAGTTAATTAACTTAATTAATTCACTAATTAATTAATTGTTCACTTTATTATTTTCATTTTTTTTGCTCTAAGGGCGGGCCCCATCTGTCATTGTCATAAGGGGGGTCTTAGCGGGCGGTGGACGCTTAGTGGTATGGCGCATGGGGGTTCACGGGCGCCCAACCCGAAGTGAACCGCGCTGGCATGGTCGCCGAGGGAGGCGGCGGGCATGGCAGCTGGTCACGCAGAGGAACAGGGGCGGCGGTGGCGTCGGTGAGGCAATGACAGGGGCGAGGCGAGCGGCGTGTGTGACGCGGGAGGAGGAGAGGTAGGCCGTGGCCTCACCGTCTGGCAGTCGGGGCAATGGGCTTGACGGAGGTCGGGACGACGGCGACGTTGGGGAGGAAGTCCGGCGAGGCAGATCGCCGACGGAGGCGAGCTAAGCGGCGACGGGTCGAGGCGGAGGCGCCCGGGCGCGGCGCGGCGAGGCGTGGTGAAGACCCAGGGAGTGGGTCTGGAGGACGTCTGGGCGCTGGGTGAAGCGAGGCGGGGGAGACGGGCGATCCGACAAGCAGCGCCGGGCGAGGTGACGGCGCGGAGGATGGAGGCGCGGCAGAAGTGGCGGCAAGGCGGGGTGGGGGGTGTCGGTTGCCCTCGAACCAGATCCACTCGGGGCGGGGTGGAAGACGAGGTGGATCGGGGGGAGGAGTGGGGGCGCACGGAGGGAGGAGATGCGTGCGAGGGGGTGTCGGGCACGAGGCGATTCGGCCTGGGTGTCTTGACAGCGTGAGGGATGGCGAGGGGAGTGAGGGGGTCGAGTGGGAGGAGTGGGGAGGTCGCTAGGGTTAGGTCTCAGGGGTGTGGGGGCCATATAGGCCAAGGCTGGGTCGGCGCGTGTATTGGCTTCTTGGGCCAAACGTCTTGGGGAGAGGGGGCTTTTTCTATTTTTTTTCTCATTCCTTTTCTAATTTTCTACTTCTGTTTTAATTCTAGTTTCTTTTATGTTTAGTATTATAAACTATAAAAATAGTCTCTAAGTTAGCATTACTAAATATAATCCTGCCACTACAATTTGGGTACCCCAACAGAAAAATAGTTTAACACTTTATAAATTATAAGAGGCTTTTAATAATTTTCTTGCTACTGTTTTATTTATTTTAAAGCATTTAAGCATGTTATAACAATGTGGTTTTCTTCACCGGATTTACTTATGAATTATTTGGCTCGCACCGAACATTTTAGTTTTAACATTCGAAAACTTTTATTGTTTGTTTGATTTAGAATTTGAATCAACCGGTCTCGAACTAACGCGAGATTAGCAATGTAAATCGGGTGACATGGCATCATTAGCGAGAGGTTCACTGTAGCCTAATTACCCAAGGCCACAATTCTCCTCTGACTACAAGAAATCTCGTCCCGAGATTTAGGAGGGAGTAAGGGAAAGGGATTGGGTTCTGAAAAATCTAACGGATCTTCTCGCTTTGGTTGCTCTTCTCGAAGAAGTTGATCCATTACATTGATGTCTTCAGTTCTCTGCTTAAGGTCATCATGATGAAGTTGTCGTCCTTCCTTCAGGATCTTCACCGTACTTACGAAAGGGTGAGAAGGGAAAACCCTATAAGGACGGATTCTAACAAGATCGAGCATCAGACGGTTAACTCAGGGGAAGAAGCATAAGTATCTCTCGAATTGAAACTTAAGAAGATGTCGAGAGCAAAGTAAGAAGGTACCAGGAGAAGTTTCAAACCGATAGGCAAGCGTTCGATGCCTGTCTGAAGGTGAAGGGGTTGAGCAACGAGAATAAGTATTGCGCCCGACATCGAATAGATCACTGGCAGGTGGCCCGTGAGTTACATAAGAAGTGAAGCGCTAGGAATAACTTTGGAAACCGGGGGTGTACAGGAGTGTCAGGTTTCGATCCTGGGACCTGTGGGTTATGGGCCCACCATGTGGTTAATAGTAGGAAAAGCGTTGATACCTTGCACGGTCGTGATAGCAAGACATGTCGAGGGTAACCTATCGATTATGTTGGCAACAATGTCGATACCAAGGGCGAGGGACGAAGAGAACCATTTTCCGCTTGTTGAACGAGGCGGACCATTAGGCAAAGTTCTCGCCCATCGGTGGCTACCAAATGTCATCAATTATAGTAATAGGGTCTTATCGACAGAGTTGTACCACGAGGTGCTTACCTAAGCAGGAATTACCAACGCTTTCGGTTAAGTAGATTATAAGAAAGTTTGAACAAAACAACGGAAAGGAAAATGTGTTTAAATACATATATCAGGGGTATATCCTTCCCAAAGTCAACCAGAGGATGATATCCAAGACAAGATATAAAGTAGAAAACCCTTTAGATAAGAGGAGAGAAATTTCATGTCATTACCCATACAACGGTGTTTGGGTAATTTCAACAAGA
Organism: Aegilops bicornis; assembly: GCA_021605145.1. Lineage (NCBI taxonomy): Eukaryota > Viridiplantae > Streptophyta > Magnoliopsida > Poales > Poaceae > Aegilops > Aegilops bicornis. The sequence goes on along the minus strand of JAHIAL010000018.1, from coordinate 1,306,984 downwards.
AACATTTAGCATGGTGCTTCAATTGTTCTTATTGAAAATCGGAGTACCAAAGACATGCTTCGAGATAGCACTGACATGTTCTTCAAGCAAAGGTCAAACTTTGGATGCACGAAGGATCCATCAGGAACAACTTGTAGAATAAGTTTTTCAATTTCCTCACGGAAGAATGGATATCCTTGCTAAAAAGGAAGCTATAACAACAGGACCTCCGGCCAGGTGTGTTAGGCACGACATCACCTTACCGGGTCACATAAAGACCAATGTTATAACTCCTGGAAATATGTTCCAACCATCATATCCGACCGAGATTCAGATCTGATTGGTGTCAGGATAACTCAATCTTAAGATGCCTGAGAAGAAAGGTGCAACACAAATTGTCGAGATGGCATTGTAAGATTCTCGGAAATGAACTATGGGAGCGAGTTTCAACACATTAGTTCATCATTTAAACCAAAGAGAGGATGACGGGGTAGCTGATGGAGTCAGTGACAATCCTCGAGATTTCCAAAAGGTGGATTTCCATAATTATGTGAACAAGGAGATAGCATTTGTCAGATCAAATGGTATAATGATGTATGCTCGAGGAAAACATACACAATTAAACATTGGTTGAAAGGTGCACCAGAAATATGGGCTGGGTTGCACGACCAACATTGGAATGGTGATTCAATAATCAATAGTCTAAAATGAACGGCCGACCATTAACTTCAAAGCAATAGGGTTGCTAGGAGGGCGGAATCCAAACAACACCGCTCACTTGTTTGGTACCTGGTTGGAATCAACACGAGGACCCAAGAAAGAATGGTGATGGTGAGAAGTATCACCATACCAAGAATTCTTAAGAGGTGGTGAAATTCCCGACATTCTTGACATAAAAGATGGTAATACTCCAAGGTAAAGAAGAACAAATGCTGGACAGCAAGGGACTCGAGGTATAACACAGAATCGAACAAGTTTGTGTTGGAGGGAAGGCAATAAAGTGGTCAATGACAACACAAATCATCGAGGGCAAGGATGGTATTTCTCATCATGAACTCAATTGATATCCTGGAAGAGCTCGGAATGTTCATGATGATCACAACACATTTGTCGAGAGATTTCATGAAGATGTAATCGATCGACGATGACATCAAGTCAAGGAATGATGAAGCGAAAGGTTATTGGATCCACGGGTACAACACAAACTCGAAATCAAGCTTGTTGTTCAAGACGAACGGATATGATGAGGAAGATCGATGTAAGCTTAGCTCATTATCGGAAATCGTGCTCGGAAAAGAAGGACCAGGTAGCACAGTTAAAATTTAGCACGATAGGGATATAGCCGATCAGGCTAGGAATGACTGGAAGGATTATTAAACTCGTAAGCAACGAAAATTTACTTAGAGTTATCGAATCGGAGTGTGGAATCGATTCACTTAACGGTGTTCTCGAGTGACCAACCACCGTAACCGGGATATTGGAATTGGTGATCATTAGTAGTTCGATGAAGGACTCATAAGAAGTTATGTAGTTCCTGCAATATTCCCGAGAAACCAAGGGGTAATACTCGAGGGTAATTCAGAATAGAGGTTGGGCAGGCATATTGGTTTGCAGAAGACAAGTGCTTTAGCTTGTCCGCGAAATGGGATCAAAGAAGAACAATCCTGGTCGGGACCATGATTGCAAAGAATCAAAGCAAAATACCAGATGGATTATAACAAGAGTTTATTATTCTTATTTTTACGAGCAGCTTCCATGATAAGTTCTACATCGGGTCCATGGGCATGAACACAAAGGTTCAAGGTCGACTCCCACTTCTTCAATGCGTAACATTTCAGTCACTTCTCGCTTTCGATGGAGTTGTAGTGTTGGAATTTATCTGGTGAAACACCAGAGGAGTATGTCTCATGAAAACTCTTGGGTTCACACGGATTAGGGAAGGCATAGGTTCAACCCATAGGGGCATCTTAGGAACCTATTCCACAAACTTCAGAAGTAAACAACACAAGCTCGAAAGCAGAGCATGGTTGACAATAGGAGAGGATACAACTACCAAAGGCATTATGTATCTGGGAAAAAACTTCGCGAGGTTCTTTGAATATGAAGGACATTGTCGGATAAAATCCAACAAAGGAACTGGGTGAGTATCAGTACTCAACCAGAGGAAGAAGAATGCAAGGAGATCTGATTATAGAAACATCTGACTAATTCAAAGTTCAAATGCAAAAGAATTATGATTTCCAAATCAGGGGATCAGAAGCAATGCTCTGATCAAGGATGGATAAGTTGAGCAGGCTTAGGGGTACAATCGATGGCAATTTGATTGGTCAAGATCCAGCTCATGTTTAAAATGACGTCTGAGCCGAAAGGATGAACTCTAGGATCTGATTAAGGATCGCAATATTCGTAACATATTGAATCAAGGGACCCAAGATGATAAAGGCAAAGGACATCCATGAATATTGCTAGTCATTTGGAATTAACCAAAATGCAGGAACAAGCATTTCAAGAGCCATAGGCTAATGAGGATTCTTGAAAGATCGGATAGTATTTTGAGGAATTTTGTGAAACACATGAACAACTAGGGATGAGCGGGTACTCGGTAAGAGCGAGGAATTATCCATAGGGGTATTCATGTGGCAAAGAACTGCAAGCGATGAGGGCACAAAGTATTCTTGAAACAATAGGAGAATTTCGGTGTATCTTGTAATAACAAGATCAACTAGGAAGCATTGTATGAATGGCAAGTATACGTGGTTATCCATAGGGGTTTATCGATGGAGGGGAATTGCAAAAGCGACACCATAAAGTCTCAAGAGAACATTGAGAGTATCTTCGGATTCTTCCAGTGCGATGAAGCGGTCATCGTAATAAGGGGCTCTCCGGGAGAAAGTATTATCGAGAACCTAGAGTCAGAGTTAGTAAAATCGTTTAACCCGAATAGAAGAGATGTCAGAGTCCCAGAGTATAGGTCGAGGAATAAAAGATCCTACTAGCACCCAATGGCGACGTGTGCCCGTAAGACACACAGCCATGTTAGTAAAAGTTTTGCAATGTCTAGACTCGACTTCGGCCAAGGAGTTGGAAGGGGGAGTCCTACAGGCAGTCGGCTCTAATACCAACTTGTGACTCCCCCGATTCAATCATACACTAATCATGCACACAAACATGTATGATCAAGATCAGGGACTCACGGGAAGATATCACAACACAACTCTAAAGCATAAATAAGTCATACAAGCATCATAATACAAGCCAGGGGCCTCGAGGGCTCGAATACAAGTGCTCGATCATAGACGAGTCAGCGGAAGCAACAATATCTGAGTACAGACATAAGTTAAACAAGTTTGCCTTAAGAAGGCTAGCACAAAGCGATGCTGAGATCGAAAGAGGCGCAGGCCTCCCGCCTGGGATCCTCCTAACTACTCACAGTCGTCGTCTGCTGGCTGCACGTAGTAGTAGGCGCCTCGATGAAGTAGTCGTCATCGACGGTGGCGTCGCTCTGGGCTCCATCGTGCGTCGCATGACAACCGGGTAAAGAAAGGGGAAAAGGGGAAACAAGGCAACCGTGAGTACTCATCCAAAGTACTCGCATAAGCAAGGAGCTACACTACATATGCATGGATATATGTGTAAAGGGCCATATCGATGGAATTTGAGCTGCAGAATGCCGTAATAAGAGGGGATAGCTAATCCTGCCGAAGACTACGCTCGGCAGCCTCCGTCTTGCAACATGTAGAAGAGAGTAGATCAAGTCCTCCAAGTAGCATCGCGATGACATAATCCCACCCGGCGATCCCCTCCTCGTAACCCTGATAGAGAGCGACCACCGGGTTGTATCTGGCACTTGGAAGGGTGTGTTTTATTAAGTATCCGGTTCTAGTTGTCATAAGGTCAAGGTACAACTCCAAGTCATCCTGTTACCAAAGATCACGGCTATTCGAATAGATTAACTTCCCTGCAGGGGTGCACCACATAACCCAACACGCTTGATCCCATTTGGCCGGACACACTTTTCTGGGTCATGCCCGGCCGCGGGAGATCAACACGTCGCAGCCCCACCTAGGCATAACAGAGAGGTCAGCACGCCGGTCTAAACCTAAGCGCACAGGGGTCTGGGCCCATCGCCCTTAGCACACCTGCACGTTGCGTACGCGGCCGAAAGCAGACCTAGCCTAGTGGCGTTCCAGTCCAATCCGGCGCGCGCCGCTCAGTCGCTGACGTCACGAAATGCTTCGGCTGATACCACGACGTCGAGTGCCCATAACTGTTCCCGCGTAGTTGGTTAGTGCGTATAGGCCAGTAGCCAGATTCAGATCAAATACCAAGATCTCGTTAAGCGTGTTAAGTATCCGCGAACGCCGAACAGGGCCAGGCCCACCTCTCACCTAGGCGGTCTCAACCTGCCTGCCGCCTCCGCCACAAAGTATGATGGGGGCCGTCGGGAACCCAAGCGCACCTCTACCGAGATGGAGCCACACATCCTTTCAGCCCCCCATCTCTGAACAATATCACAGGTAATGTAACAGTGTAAAGTATATAGTATATGCCCGTGATCACCTCCCGAAGTGATCACAGCCCAGTAGTATAGCACGGCAGACGGACAAGAGTGTAGGGCCACTGATCTAACACTAGCATCCTATACTAAGCATTAGGATAGCAGGTAAAGGTAACAACAGTAGTAGCAAGGACAGGCTATGCATCAGAATAGGATTAACGGAAAGCAGTAACATGCTACACTACTCTAATGCAAGCAGTATAGAGAAGAGTAGGCGATATCTGGTGATCAAGGGGGGGCTTGCCTAGTTGCTCTGGCAAGAAAGAGGGGTCGTCAACTCCGTAGTCGTACTAGGTAGCAGCGGCGTCGGTCTCGGTGTCTAGCGAGAGAAGAGGGGGAAGAAACAATAAATACTTAAGCAAATAGATGCATAGCGATGCAAGACATGACAAGTATCGGTGCTAGGGGTGCCCTAACGAGGTATGAGGTGATCCCGGTGAAGGGGGAAACATCCGGGAAAGTATCCCCGGTGTTCCGTGTTTTCGGACAGAGGAACCCGAGGTGAAATGTTGCAGGTTCACTATGCTAGGGACGCGTGCATGACGAACGGCTGCGTATCGGATTCGTCTCGTCGTTCCGAGCAACTTTCATGTAGAAAGTTTTCCATCTGAGCTACAGATTTATTTTATATTATTTTTAAAGTTTTAAATCATTTTAGGATTAATTTAAATATTTTAATTCAACATTATCGAGCAAGGTGTCCGCCGACGTCATCATGACGTCAAGATGACGTCGGCGATCAACAGAGGTGTTGACTGGTCAACTAACGTGTGGGTCCCAGCTGTCATATTCTGTTTATGCTATATAGAGTTTAACTAATATAATTACTGTTTAATTAAACTAATTGGTTAATTATATCAACTAAATAGAGTTAATTAACTTAATTAATTCACTAATTAATTAATTGTTCACTTTATTATTTTCATTTTTTTGTTCTAAGGGCGGGCCCCATCTGTCATTGTCATAAGGGGGGTCTTAGCGGGCGGTGACGCTAGTGGTAATGGGCTAGGGAGTTCACGAGCGCCCAACCCGGGCGGGAACCAGCGGGCATGGCTGGCGCCGGTAGCCGAGGCGCAGGCATGGCCGCCAAGGTCAGCAGAGGAACAGGTGGCGGCATCGGTGAGGCAATGACAGGGGCGAGGCGAAAGCGGGCGTGTGTGACGCGGGAGGAGGAGAGGTAGGCCGTGGCCTCACCGTGCAGCAGGGGTCGGGGCAATGGGCTTGACGAGGTCGGGGACGACGGCGACATTGGGGAGGAAGTCCGGCGAGGCAGATCGTCGACGGAGGCGAAGCTAGCGGCGACGGGTCGAGGCGGAGGCGCCCGGCGGCGGCGGCGAGGCGTGGTGAAGACCTGGGAGTGGAGTCTGGGAGGACGCCCGGGCTGGGTGAAGCGGTAGGCGGGGAGACGGGCGATCCGACGGCGGGCAGCGCTGGCAGGTGACGCCATGAGGATGGAGGCGGCAGGCGGGCGACGGGCGGGTCGGGCGTCGGTTGCCCGAACCAGATCCACTCGGGCGAGGTGGAAGACGAGGTGGATCGGGGAGGAGTGGGGGCGAACGGAGGAGGAGAGGCGTCTGAGGGAGGCCTGGGCACGAGGCGATTCGCCTCTGGGCAAGGCGGATGGCGCGAGAGGATGGCGAGGGAGTGAGGGGTCGAGTGGGAGGAGTGGGAGGTCGCTAGGGTTAGGTCTCGAGGGTGTGGGGGCATATAGGCCAAGGCTGGGCAGTGGCACAGATATTGGCTATTTGGGCCAAACGGCCCGCGAGAGAGGGGGCTTTTTCTATTTTTTTCATTCCTTTTCTAATTTTCTACTGCTGTTTTTAATTCTAGTTTCTTTTTATGTTTAGTATTATAAACTATAAAATAGTCTCTAAGTTAGCATTACTAAATATAATCCTGCCACTACAATTTGGGTACCCCAACAGAAAAATAGTTTAACACTATAAATTATAAGAGGCTTTTAATAATTGTCTTGCTGCTGTTTTATTTATTTTAAAGCATTTAAGCATTTTATAACAATGTGGTTTTCTTCACCGGATTTACTTATGAATTATTTGGCTCAAGACCAACATTTTAGTTTTAACATTCGAAAACTTTTATTGTTTGTTTGATTTAGAATTTGAATCCGAACCGGTCTCGAACTAACGCGAGATTAGCAACAGAAATCGGGGTGACATGGCATCATTAGCAGAGGTTCACTGTAGCCTAATTACCCGGGCGTCACAAAATGGTATAGAGAAAACATAAATATGTGATTGATAAATGAGCAGCAAAGGAACATACAGGCACACAGGCCAACATAAAGATGCAAAAATAACATTATTGGAAACAATAAAAATGAGAAGCAATCGACGGTCAGTTTTAAGGTATGAGGTACAATTTTTTATTTCGAACAAAACCGGTCAATGAACACACATTTTTTTTGTTGTATGGCCAGTGTAAGAGTACATAGACTAAATTGGTGAGTCTATGGTTACTCAACCAACCATGTGCCGAGTCTCACCTGCTGATAAGATTAACTATGTGAATAAGGTAGACCTGACATTTCACTATCCATGTATATATGATGTGTCGAGGCACCACACAGAGCCATAGCGTTATTTTGGTTTACGAAACCACACACTGAGAAAATGATAAAATAAAATAAAAAGACATAAACCAAGGAACTAAGTATTTTGTTTCTTTTTCCTATCTTTAATAAAATCGACAGAACTCCTGCCATGCTCGTCAATAAAAAATAAATAAAAGGCACAGATTCACATATTTATATATTGTTTTATTTCATTTTCCCATACATAACATCCAGACTATGTGTACACAAGTCATATATATGTAGCTAGCAAGTAATCCGTTAGATTAGCTTGCATGAACAAGGAGTTAACTGAAACGTATCACTTATCACAAGAGCTAGCCAGTAGTTTGCATGCTACTAACCTCACACTTGACCAGCCTGCACTGTATGGACTCCTTCACGCTTCTGCATCCAATGGGTTCTCTCCCCGGCACTCCTCTGTTGGCTGAACAACAAACATACAATAAGAAACTAACATACAAAGTAAATGGTGTAACAAAAATTATCTTATAAACTTTAACCTAATAGGGGAACTGATCACATTGAGAATACAGATAGAGAAACATAATTTTTAGATCTGGGACTTGAAGCTTGGATTAGCAAGTTATTGGACCTACTATCAAATAAAAGTATAATATTTACAAAAATATTACAGCTACTACGCTCATGGCACGAAAAGGAATCTAACCACAAATCATGGACTCATGTGAACCCACAAATTTGTCACCTACAAAAATACTATATTATTTACACAATTTACCTATGGAGAGAATGAAACTATATAAATCCATCAAGTAAGAAAGATCATAGCTTCAAAGTGTCTTGTTCTCCGCAATGATATTAATCAAAGTACAAAATGAACCCTTAAGCGGAACCAAGACATACCAAGGTTCAGTAGCACAACGATGGAATTTTTTCTCCAAAGCACTCGTGTACAGTATGATCTCGTGGTACACCTCATAAGGGAAGCTGCTTACATTGTTGTAGAAAGGTGATCTTGAGCAGAGTTGGTCAGCTCTGCTCCTCCTCTCCTGCCAATCCTATGGAATCTCACTGGAGATCTTAAAATCTGAACCCTGCAAACAAACAAATACATGTTTGTATCATGAAAAAATCCATATACGACTGTTATCTTTTAAACAACATTACACCTAAGGAGCTAGCAATATATTTGTATCAAATCAGCTATTTCCATTATCAACACAACTATTTGTATTATCATCTAACCTATTCACAATGGGAAGATTAAAGAGAGGGGCATAGTAGAATGAAATATGTATTACATAAATGGAGCTCACCTTGTTGCTACAGGTTGGCATTGCTTGGGGAGGCAGTAGCTGCAGGCTTTGAGAAGGATGTTGGGTATAGGATTCTCCGGTTGCAGTAGCTTGTGGGAGACGCAATGTGCTGACCGAGATCTCCTCGCCCTCTCCCTCTCTGCTTCCTCCTCCTCCTGCCTTCTCTGTTTGCCAAAGAAAAAGAATACACCTTACCAAATTCAGAAAATGACACCGAGAAAAAGCAGTGTCCAGATAATATCATACACAAAAAGTTCATGCATCAACAATTTATTTCATAAGCTCACATCGCGTATAGCTGACCAGGAACAAATAGAACAAAAAGGGACCAGCTGAGGCATAAATCTTGACTATTCAACACAGGCTTCAAACCTTCTGAGGAAGATGCCGAGCTCATAGGCAGATCATCATCATCCCTGTTTATTAGGTCTATAACATCCGAAGGAGTTGCATCAGTTTCTACAGTATCCCCATTCTGCTGAATTACGTCACCATGTTTATCTGATTTCTCATCATGAACTGAAATAGCTTTCCAAGATCCATCAGGGAATATAAGAACATTCATGATATCATTACCAGTCCTTGCAAAATCTGGAAGAAAAAGCAGATCTATCACATAAAGAAACATAATCAGATGACAACATGTACGGAACTACGGATACATTATACAACTTGCCTTGGCCATCTGTTGATCAATTCGAATGTCAATGAAATTTGAAGGACACTAGTAGAAAAGGGGGCAATGGCCCAGGCCAGTTCAGCCCATTAGTCCCGGTTCAATCCAGAACCGGGACCAATGGAGCTATTTGCCCGGTTAAGTGAGCCCAGGGGGCCGGGCCACGTGGGCCATTGGTCCCGGTTCGTCCGGACCTTTTGGTCCCGGTTGGTGGGACGAACCGGGACCAATGGGCCTGGCCTCGCCCATCACTATTGGTCCCGGGTTGGTGGCATGAACCGGGACCAATGGCTTCCCTTTTGTCCGGTTTCATGCCACCAACCGGGGCTAATGGTGCTTCCTATATATAGCCCCTCGCGCAAGAAGCAGAGCACACTGCTTTGCTCTGTTCTTTCCGCCGAGGGGAGAGGGCTGGTGGTGCTCTAGCTCACCTCCTATGCACACAAGGTGTTCGATGGAATGCCCGAGCCACACTAATTAAGGTTTCTCCTCTCCAAGCTCGACCGCCAAGCTCCATTTTCCTCAATATTTATCTAGGTTTAGCGGTCCGTCATGCCCTGGCCCCCGTCTTCATCGCCGATCACCAGCGCCGATCTCATCGCGGCACCACCGTCTTGAGCCTCTTGTTGTTATCTTCTTTCCGAAAGGAAAAATATACTTACTTTTATGTTTAGATAGATACTTGTATTATTTTCTTACTTTTATTATTGCATCTTATATAGTGCGATGGTTTTGGTATCCGCCCGTCGGCCCTCGTCACATCTATGATTCGGATGTGGTATATATTATCTTTTCATAACTATTGGTTCATTTATTGTTTATGAAAATTATGCCGACCAACGTGACATAGATTTTATTTATCTAGGAGGTTGTTGAACCGGAAATTCCAACCGACCCTATTGTCGTGAGGTTAAATTTAGTTGAAGAAGAAAACAATTTCTTGAAGGAAAAAATAAAAAAACTTGAGGAGGAGAAGATGATATTGGAGTTGCATGTTGCGGATGTCGTCGATGATCACAAGATCAAGATGGATGCAATGCGCTTGAAGATTAGAAAGATTAGAAAATATGCCATTCATACCGAGGCTTGGTATCATTATGTTGTTGGATCAGTTATTATCTTGGTTGCGATTATGATCGCATTTGTTTCCGCATTGAAATGTTTTACATAGTTTCAATGTATGGTTTAATTAATTTAGATGCTCTGCAGAGCTTTATGTTGTTAGATGAGAACTATGTATGTACTTTGGTTTTATGTGATGATGAACTTCTATTAATTTGGTCACTTAATTATCTATTCATGATGTTCTATAATGATTTTTGACACACTTAATTATATATAATGCACGCAGATGAACCGGCAATGGATGTACGGTGACAGACACACCTCCGAGTACACTAAGTGCGTGCATGATTTTCTCAAGTGGCTGAGGCAAACAAGGTAATGGTTTTATGTGTTGTCCATGCCTATATGTGGGAATACTGAAGTCTTACTCGACCGGAAAATCCTTCACACCCACCTACTTTACAAGGGTTTCATGCCACACTATAATGTTTGGACGAGGCACGGAGAAATAGGGGTTTGATGGAAGACGGCGAAGAAGAAGAGTACGATGACAACTATGTGCCCCACGAATACGGTGATTCTACCGAACATCAAGAGGAAGCAGGCGATGTGCGGTGGTGCTGCAACGGGCGAAGCTGAAGATCAAGAGGAACCAGGCGATGTGCCCGATGATGATGATCTCCGCCGGGTCATTGTCGATGCAAGGACGCAATGCGAAAGTCAAAAGGAGAAGCTGAAGTTCGGTCGCATGTTAGAGGATCACAAAAAGGGTTGTACCCCAATTGCGAAGATGGCAACACAAAGCTCGGTACCGCATCGGAATTGCTGCGGTGGAAGGCAGAGAATGTTGTGCTGATAAAGGATTTGAGAAGCTACCGAAAATAATGAAGAAGAAGCTTCCAAAGGATAACGAATTGCCCGACAGTACATACGCAGCAAAGAAGGTCGTATGCCCTCTAGGATTGGAGGTGGAGAAGATACATGCATGCCCTAATGACTGCATCCTCTACCAAGGTGCATACAAGGATCTGAACGCATACCCGGTATGCAGTGCATTGCGGTATAAGTTCAGACGAGATGACCACAGTGATGTTGTGGCGAGCCTACCAGGAAGAGGGTTCCTGCGAAGGTGATGTGGTATGCTCCTATAATACAACGGTTGAAACGTCTGCTCAAAAGCGGAGAGCATGCCAAGTTGATGCGATGGCACAGTGAGGACCGTAAGAAAGACGGGAAGTTGAGAGCACCACGATCGGGTCGCATGGAGAAAAATCGAGAGAAAGTACCGGGATGAGTTTGCAAAGGACCCAAGGAACGTATGGTTTTCTTTAAGAGCGGATGGCATTAATCCTTTCGGGGAGCAGAAAGCAGCAATCACAGCACTGGCCCGTGACTCTATGTATGTATAACCTTCCTCCTTGGATGTGCATGAAGCGGAAGTTCATTATGATGCAGTTCTCATCCAAGGCCCTAAGCAACCCAGCAACGACATTGATGTGTACCTAAGGCCATTAGTTGAAGAACTTTTACAGCTGTGGAATGGAAACGGTGTAATGACGTGGGATGAGCACAAAAGGAGGAATTTCACCTAAAGGCATTGCTGTTCGTGGACTATCAACGATTGGCCCGCTCTCGGTAACCTTTCGTGATGCATAAACGAGGGATACCACGATGCACGCACTGCTTACTTGACACCGATAGTATATACCGGAAGCTGCAGGGAAGAATGTGTACCTAGGTTATCATCGATTTCTTCCGACCAACCATCAATGTCGAAAGAAAGGCAAGCATTTCAAAAGGCGAGGCAGATCACCGGAAGAAGCCCACCATGCGCATCGGTGATCACGCATTTGCTATGGTCAATGATTTACACGTAATCTTTGGAAAGGGTCCCGTGGACTAGCTGTTCCGAATGACGCCGACAATCACGCACTCCATGTGGAAGAAGAAATCTATATTTTGAGACCTACCCTCATCGGAAAGACCTAGAGGTCCGCTCTTGATCGACGTGATGCACGTGACGAAGAACCTTTGCGTGAACCTGCTAGGCTTCTTGGGCGTGTATGGGAAGACAAAAGATACACCTGAGGCACGGGAGGACCTGCAACGCTTGCACGAAAAATGCAGACTAAGGCATAGCCTAGTGGTCGGAAGGGGCTGATGCCTTCCCACCCACCCAGGTTCAAGGCATGGTACTTGCAATTTGGGTTTGTTGCACCAATTATACCGTAAGGGGTTCCCTTACATGCCTTTTCTCACAAAAAAAAAAACGCTTGTAAAAAAAGAGAGCATGCCTCCGGCAAGATGAAGGTCCCGCCACCACGCCTCTTAAAGAAGAGAAAGAAATCTTCTTTGAATGCCTCGTCAAGATGAAGGTCCCGATCGCTTCTAGTCGAATATAAAGGGAATAATAAATATGCGGAGAAAAAGTTCCAGAACCTAAAGTCTCATGATCGCCACGTGATTATGATGCAACCGCTTCCGGTTGCATTGAGGGGCTTCTACCGGAAAACGTCCGATTAGCCATTGTGAAGCTATGTGCATTCCTCAATGCAATCTCTCGTAAGGTGATCGATCCGTAAATCGTACCAAGGCTAAGGAGTGATGTGGCGCAATGTCTTGTCGGTTTGAGCTGGTGTTCCCACCATCCTTCTTCAATATCATGACGCACGCCCTAGTTCATCTAGTCGATTTAGATTGTCATTCTGGGGCCCGTATTTCTACACAATATGTACCCCTTTGAGAGGTTCATGGGAGTCCTAAAAAATATGTTCAGAATCGCGCTAGGCGGAAGGAAGCATCTCCATGGGCCATCAAACAGAGGATGTCATCGGGTTTTGTGTTGACTTCATTCTGGCCTTAAGAAGATAGGTCTCCCTAAATCGCGGTATGAGGGGAGACTGATCGAAAAGGCACGCTTGAAGGGACTCAATAATATGCGAGGGACGGATATTCTTGGTCTCAAGCACACTACGGTTCTCTGAGAACTCTACCTTGGTGACCCCGTATGTCGATGAACACAAGAACGATCTGCGCTCCAAACACCGGGAGCAAAGGCGACGTAATCGGATTACATGTGAACACATCGGGACTTTCAGCAATTGGTTGGAAACACGTCTCAGAGGTGACAGCACTGTTTGTGATGAGCTGTACTTGTTGTCCGAGGACCATCTTCGACGTAATGATTTGGAAAGGATACGAGATAAATGGGAATACATTTTACACGATTGACCAAGATGAAAAGAGCACCAACCAAAACAGCAAAGGTCCGCTTTGATTCAAAGAACCGGCTGGAAAGGACACATATTATGGTTACATAGTAGACATATGGGAACTTGACTACAGAGTAGATTTTAAGGTCCCTTTGTTTAAGTGCAAGTGGGTCAATCTTTCAGGAGGAGGGCTACAGGTAGACCCACAGTACGGAATGACAACAGTGGATCTGAAAAATCTTGGGTACACCGGACGAACCGTTAAGTCCTAGCCAATGATGTGGCACAGGTTATCTATGTGAAGGACATGTCTACCGGACCGAGGAAAAGAAAAGATAAGGAAGCGAATACATCATACGATGAGCCAAAGCGCCACATAGTTCTTTCTGTGAAAAGGGACATCCCGGGAGTGGAGGGCAAGATGACATGTCCTCAAGAGTATGAAAAGTTTCATGAAATTCCCCCTTCAAAGTCAAGGCTGACCCAAGCATCCTGATAAACGATGAAGATTATACATGGTTACTGGTAGCAATAAGCAACGACACAAGCGAAGAGAAAGTGAAGACTTTCTCCCGCAACTATTATGATGATACCATGCCAACTTTGTAATGCATTTAGTATGATACCATTGTCCGCTTTGTACATGCACATGCTATGCCAACTTTTTCAGAGTTCATTTAAAAACTATGAATTTGAAAACCTCACAACCGAAGGGCGCTCACACCGGTTTATAAGCCCGTCCCTCTACGCCTTTGTTGAGCTCACAATCTTGTGATTCACACAAATTTCAAAGAATTCAAATTTTATAAAACTAATGGCACAAACAGAAAGTTTATAATTGTTCTAAAACAAATGGCACTAACAGAAAGTTTATAATTTTGCTGACCTAAAAGCAAAAAGAATTAAAAAATAAAGCAAAAAAACAAAAGAAAATAAATAATGCAGAAAACAAAACAAAAAAACTTGAAAAAAAAAATATCAAAAATAATTATTTTGTTGTAATTATAAACAAAATAAAATAACTAACGCAACATAGAAAACATAAAAAGTGTTTTCAAATTTTAAAACTAATGGCACTAACAGAAAGTTTATATTTTTTCTAAAACTAAAAGCACTAACAGAAAGTTTATAATTTTTCTGACCTAAAAGCAAAAAGAATTAAAAAATAAAGCAAAAAACCAAAAGAAAATAAATAATGCAGAAAACAAAACAAAAAAACTGGAAAAAAATAAAAATAGCAACAATAAGTATTTTGTTGTAAGTAGAAACAAAATAAAATAAATAAAGCAACAAAGAAAACAAAAAAGTGTTTTCAAATTTTAAAACTAATGGCACTAATGTAAAGTTTATAATTTTTCTAAAACTAAAAGCAAAAAGAAATAAAAATAAAGCAAAAAAGTGCCACCCCATCGGGTCCCCACAGCTGAATACGACTAGAAACCCTATGGGCCAAGATTCAGGCCCGCTGGAAGGCCCAAGAGGGCCCACAGGCACAGATTGCAGAGTTAGGCTCGAAAGCCTGCTTTAGAGAGGAGCTCGAGAGGGAAGCCGCACCGCACCTTATAAACAGGTGCGGCTCCCTCTCAACTAGCGAGGTGGGACTAAACTTTGGGCGCGGGGCAGCAGAAGGCCTTTGGTCCCGGTTCGTGGCACCAACCGGGACTAAAGGGGGGCATTAGTCCCGGTTTGTGCCACGAACCGGGACCAAAGGCTTTTCTATATAAGCAAACACTTAGCGTTTTTTCAGATTTCATCGCCCGTTGCAGCCCGGGACGACGCCGACCTCCTCGACGCCGCCGAGCTTGCCCGCCATTGCCGCCGTCGCCCGTGCCCAGGACCACGCCGACGCCGTCCGCCGCCCTCGAGCCCACGCCGTCGCTGACCTCACGCCTTATACGCCGACGCTCGCCGTGCCCGTTCGCCGCCGCCGCCGTCGTCGCCCCGCCCATCGTTACGCCCCGTTACTGCGCGCCACCCGATACCATCGCCGTCCGCCTCACCGCGCCGCCCGGCGCCGACGCCCGCTTCCACCGCTGTTCCCGATCGCGCCGCCTCGCCCGCAGCTTGCTGTTCGCGTCGCCTCGATTCGGCCGGCGACCTCGACCTCCCAGCGCTGTGAGCCTCCTCCTCCCCTTTCCTTCTCATTGTCGTCCCCAAGACGCCATCCGTAAGCACCACCGCCAACCATCGTCGCCGCCGCCACCACCATGCCTATTTTTCATTTTTTTATTAAGATGTATGTATAATGCTCTGTATATGCTGTATAATGTATGTTTTTTTAGTTTAATTTTTTTTCATATATATATATAATGTATGTGTATGTATGTGGCTATATGTTTTTGTTCATATGTTGCAATATGTTTTTTATTTTTATTAGTTTATTTTTTTGTTCATATGTGATGTATATGTGTATGTGGCTATAATGTATGTGTGTATGTGATGTATGTGATGTTTTTTTGGTTCATAGAAAGTTTTTGTTCATATATAGATAGTTACAATTTTAGAAAAGTTTTATATATGCCAAAGTTACAATTTTAGAAAAAGAAGGATAGGAAATAAGAAAATATAAGAAGAGGAAAGAAAGAAGAAGAGGAAAGGAGAAGAAGAGGAGAAATAAGTAAGAAGAAGAAAAAAGAAGAAAAAGAGAAGAAGAAAGGAATAGTGGAGAGGAAGAAAAATAGAATATTCTATATTCTATTTTCTTCCTCTCCACTATTCCTTTCTTCTTTCTCCTCTTTTTTCTTCTTTTTATCTTCGATCTTCTCCCTAGCTATTCATTTCTTCATCTCCTCTTTTTACTACTTCTTCTTCTTAATTTTTATCGGGAACGAGGGTGTCGAGGATCGCCGAGGGGTCGAGGGTCGGGAACTAGGGTAGAGGGTCGAGGGTCGTTAAGGGGTCAAGGGTCAAGGGTTCGAGGGTTCTATAGGGTCGAGGGATCGAGGGTCGAGGGTTCCAGGGTCGTCGAGGGTTCGAGGGGTCGAGAGAGGTTTCCTAGTGTCAAAGTATTGAAGAAATCCATGGCTTCATCATTAGTCGAAGTAACCAGGGCATGATGGTGAAGTCCTCAAAGTTATTACGGAATGGAGTTCCGGATAGGATAATTTGCCTTTTGTATGCAATTTCAGCAAAAGGCCTTCCAAATAACGATATTCGGAAGGTTCTTGCTGAACTTTGTACCAAAAAAGCTTAATTATCCTATCTCGGGACTCCGCTCCAAAATAACTTTGGAGAGCTTGCACCATCATGCACCCGTTACTTTCGCCTAATGATGAAGACATGGTTTTGTTGAATCCTTTGACACTAGGCAACCTCCACCGTCGGCGATCCTCGACCTTGACCTCGACCGCTGGCGATCCTCGACACTCGGCGATCTCGACTTTGATAAAAGAAGAGGAAGAATAAAAAAGCGAGAGGAGAAGAGAAGAATGAGGAGTTCTTCTCCTCATTCTTTCTTCTCCTCTTTTTCTTCTTCTTCCTCTTTTTTTATCGGGAACGAGGGTCGCCGAGGGTCGCCGAGCGGTAGAGGAAACCCTAATTAAATAGCAAGTATCGTCGGTGTGAGATACATGTGGCCGTCGGTGTGGGACACTACATCCACGTCCCACAAGTGACGCGGGCGTCGATGCCCACGTCACTTGTGGGACATAGATGTAGTGTCGTCGTTGTTGTTGTCGATATACCCCCTCCCGATAGCTTCAACACGTGGGGGGGGGGTCGATATTACCCCCTCCTTGAAGTGTTCTCGAGGCCACCCCTAACCCTTGAAGCGTTGTCGAGGCCACCCGAAACCCTAGAGAAGCAGCGTCGAGGCCACTAATTAATATGATTCCTTATTGTGATTAGCTAGCTAGTTCTACGTTTGCCACTAATATATCCATATCTGTCATGTTTGAATAATAATTTGCCATGTTGTAAATATTTGTAGAAACTATGGACACCTACCGAGACGTAAGCAGCGTAAGCGTTGTTGAGGCACATAATCGTAGAAGGAAGTGATGCCCTCAGCTCGTTGATGTATCTCAACGACACCGATGGTCCGGAAGGAGAGGGTGAAGAAGCAGTGGCTATGCTTATGATGGCTCCGATGACCCAATGCCGGTGGAAGAAGGAGAGGGTGAAGAAGTAGACCGTGAGGACTGCTCCGGTGATCACCAAACTGAGTCCGGTCAGGTATATTTATTAGTTAAGTCTGTGCTAACTAGCTAATTGATGCATTCATTGTTTTGGTATGTACACATATTAATTAACTCTCGCCTTTCTTCCTTTTCTAGCCCTCCGGATCGAGCACAACTTCGGTAAGGAGACGAGGCCCAAGAAAAAGTTGAGCTTCGGATGAAAGGTTTGAGATCATAGAAATCGCTGGCGATGGCCAACCGATTGAACCCATCCGGACAAAGAAGGCATTTGTTGCTCGGTATGGGTTCTCGTTAGGGACAAGATCCCGATCAGCATCCAACAATGGTATAAGCTTCAAGAACGAAGAGCCCGAGGTGTCTTATGTCAATGATCTGCAGAAAAATGATCTTTGGACCGAGTTGAAGTCAAATTTCACCCTACCGCCAGAGGATGATCCGGAGAAGCCGCTTTATAGAGCCATTAATCAAGTCTTTTGCTCTTAAGGAGATGGCGAGAGCTATTCGGGCATTCAAGAAAGACCTGAATAAGTTTGTCGATAAAAAGAGACACCAGAATTCAAGGGCAAATATGAGAAGATCGGAGATGATCTGCCCGCATTTGTGGCCCATGGTGACATCGGAAAAGAGTAAAAAGATGTCGGCGGCAAACAAGCAAAATGCTGCAAGAAGAAGCTTCACCATCGACGGGGTCAGTGGTTACCTCATAGCCTTCTACTAAGTGGGCTAAGGCTGAGAATGATCTCGCTTGATAAAGGGATCGAACCGAGAGACAATGAATCGCCGGACCGTTGCCGGACTTGGTTCTTCGGGCTGGTGGAACCTTGGACCCGTATGACGTGGAAGTGCATTTGGACGGACGAGCAATTGGACATACCGGTCAAGAGGCTAAAGCAATATATCGAAGCAGCGCAACAAGGAAGTTCGTTCTGCACAGGGAGAAGGACGAGCTCACAATGGCCCTCGGGAATCTGAGCACCTGGACGGACACGAGGCACGCCAGCTCCCTTTCGTGGAAGGCTGGATTTTGAGACGCAGGGGTTACAAAACCCATGAGAGGAGGAAGAAACCGGAGCAGAGCCAAATGCAAAGCGCCGCACTAAAGGGTAATGGGGCTAGAGGAACGAGAAGAGGAACGAGAAGCAGCAGATCGCAGCAAAGCGACATGTCAAGCTTCCCCGGCTACCCCGCCATCTCGGCGGAGAAGTAGCGTGGCTTCCACCGAGCTTCTTCAGCCGGAGCATGCCTTGACGTATCCTGCCAGCTATCCCGTGGATGCTATCACGGAGTCTCAAAATTGCCACCTTATGGCGGAATGGAGCAATTTGAAGGTTTAGGCGGTTTGTTGGCTCTGCTTATCCTACTAAACCCGACTCAACTTTTCACCGCCGGCGATTCGAGAAGGATATGCTAAGGTGATGGTGGATGAAATAACGGAGGGATTTGAGGACCTCGGCTTGACCACCCTACCGGTGAAGGGAGTATCGGCTGGGTTACGCTCAAGACTCCATGCCTATGGCGGAAGGATCTCATCAACCTTCCGAATCGACGCCTCCGCCTCCTCCTCCTCCTCCCGTGAGTCAGACACTCCGCCTCCACCGCCTCCTCCTCCCGGAAAGTGACGATCAGGGCACTCGGCCGGCTCCTTCTCCGGCGTGGCGGCACTCCGCCTTCTTCTCCGCTTGCACCGGCCCGGGCCTGAGCAGCAGCCTCCTCCTTCTCCGCCTCGCTTGACCAAGGAGGAAGAGACCCGCCGCCCGCTCGGCTGCTCCGGTCTGTCGTAGTCCTTCTCCTCCGCCTCGTAAGCAAGGAAAGAAGACATCCGCTCCGTCTCGCTCTGCCGGGCGTTTAGCAAGACAGCCAAAGGCGGAGGAGATATAGATTGATCCTTCTCTCAAGAATCCGGAGAAGTTACCGCACGAGAGGACCGACGAGGAAAACGCGAAGATCGCGCCAGCATCAAGTGCATGACTGGTTTGAAGGGTTGAAAGCAAAGAGACATCCACCTCCCGGAGGAGAAGGTAGATCCGATGAAAGCGAAGCGCACTGCTGCCCTGACAAAACCACCCAAGTCTCCACCGAAAGGCAACTATGAGTGCATTATTGGAAAGGCATTTGCCGAAGCGGAGAGGTCGGGAAGTACTAAAAGTGATCAAAGAATGAAAGAACGACGAGCTGGGAAACAAATTGCCCAGCTCGTGAACAAGCCGGGCAATCGTGCCCCCTGCTCAAGGTGCCTGCTAGCGACATCGTCGATCCGAGGATGGTGCCCAGTTATGGCAATCCTGAAGATTACCCGCCCGACGATGTACATTATGATTTCTTGGAGGTGCAGATACAAAGATACTAGTACGGGAAGCCTCTCGTCAAAGATGAAAGCTCTCTATCAACGATGATCACGAAGATTGCATGATTGGTACATGAAAACCTGCAGAGTCCGAGGGGAGGAGTACTTTGTATGTGAAAGTTAAAAAGGAGCATGACCTCGTTGGAATTGAACTGTTGCCTATTCAATTTGAGGAGTTCTATCAGTTTTCCAATCAATTGGTCCTCGATAAAGCAACGGTCACCTGCTACTGTCTGTAAGTAGTACTACTTCTGTCATTAAGTCTCTATATAACTCAGCTCTTTCATTGCATGTATTTATAATTATCCTCACTATATTATGCAGATTTAAGATCGCCGAATGGAAGAAAAGACAAGTGGGTTCCATTGGGTTCATTAACACATATCTCATAGATGCAACTGAGGTTGAATTTCATGCTGAAAATACCGAGGCCAACTTGCTACAATCGTTCGTAATAAATGAACAGAAGGATATAATACTCTTTCCTTACAACTTCAAGTGAGTGTTACTGTCTTGTGGCATATTCAGTTTCCCTTATTAGTCCAGGTTATAGTAATGTAATTGATGAGTTATGCATGCATTCGCAGGATCCACTATATTCTCCTAGAGATTAAGCTTGAGCAGGGAGTAGTAACTGTCTTAGACTCGAGACGAAAAGATCCCAAGGAGTATGCGGACATGACTGAAATGCTCGAGAAGTAAGTTAAATCGATCATTATCCACCATATCAGCAACTTTGTTCATTTCTGATATCAAGTAATTGTTTTCTTTGTATGGCAGGGTTTGGAGAAAATTCACCAAAAAGCTCCGGTGGACTGCCAAGAAGCTGCAATTTAGACACCCGAAAGTAAGTACTATAGTAGCATATTCCACGCATCTCCTAGTGATTCAAGCGCTAGTTTCATCAATACCATTTAACATGCTTGCTAATTATCAGTTTGATTGACCTCAATTTCTTGTAAAGTGGTTGTGGCAGGAACAAGGGAATGATTTACGTGGATACTACGCTTATAGTCCATTCGCCACGACACTGTGAGCGGGCTACTCGACAAACAATATGAAGTGCGTAAATAACAATATTCACAATTTTATTTTATTACCATCATTTGTGTTGAGTTTCATTCATTCATATATATATATATATGTATTGACCCCTTCTTAAAATTAGATGTTTCGGATGCGGGTGAACTACTAGCACCAGATCGCCTCATGAAAGCAATTCAAGAGTAATTGGCGGCATTCTTTCTTGACCATGTGATCGCTGAACACGGAGAATACTATGTGGACCACGCGTCCGTATGTTAGGAGATTATTTTTGTAAAAGATAATTATTGTATATATGTAGCCGGTAGTGTCGGATAGATATACGAGAACTTGTTGTTTGACCAATCTCTCGGAGAAGGAGATCTGGTCGATATCACTTCCCTCTGTATGCATATATGTTCATGACGATCTTCTGTTTCCTTTGTTTGCTTACTAGCTAGCTAGCGTGTCTAGCTAGTCCTCTCTATACGTATGTATAGTACGTAGCGTCGACCAAGCACGGACAAAAGAGAGGACACTTCTCTCTATTAATTAGCTAGCTAACACAATATATGAAACACCTACATTACCCCCCCCCCCCTCTTCAAAAAAAAAACAAAATCCCCAGCCACAGAAATGCTGACGCGTGAATGACTGATTGGTCCCGGTTGGTGCTACCAACCGGGACCAGCCCTCCCGCCTCGGCTCAGCGCAGAGGCTACGTGGAGGTTCCATCAGTCCCCGGTTCGGATTGAACCGGGACTAAAGGGCCAGGGTATTAGTACCGACCCTTTAGTCCCGGTTCATGAACCGGGGCTAAGGCCCTCACCAACCGGGTCAATAGGCCCCTTTTCTACTAGTGGGAGTATTACAAAATGGACAGCGCCAGGTTGGTTTCCTCAAGTTAATATCCATGTAACTGTCATAATCGAAACACTACAAAATACAGGCCACATTATTATTTCTGTCAAGAAGGAAAAGGCTCAACCCATGGATACAAGTAAACAGGTAGAATCTGTACCTGATGGTGTTTGCATAGACGCCCTTTAACTTGGGTTTGCATATGCCTAAAAATGCAATAAGGAAAAAAATATTCAAGCTGCAGCTCATTAGCATTTTCCATTCAAATAAGCAGAAGTAGAATTTAGAAAACCGAACAACCAACAGTCTAGACAGACACATGACAGAATTAATTAGTGTAGATGATAATAAAGAATAGTTCGATAACAGAGGACTATATTTGTACTGTACTGTCCTCCTCATGCAACCTCCCATGTATTTGGTGGCCTCCCTGATGATGTCTGTTCTTACCAAGGGACTGGTTTAGTGAATGGGAACCCTCTAACTCTACGTTATTTAATTAAACATCAGTAGAAGTCTCTTCTACTGTCTTGAATGCTAAAAAAACAGCTAAAATACATGCAGGCTGATGCAACTAACTGAGAATAAAGGTTAGTATAAGTTTCCTAAATAAATTTAGGTTAAAAGGTAAATCAACTAAAGTTTTTTGTGTCTGCTATACACTGGTATATGAGATCAGTAACCCACACACTCTGCTCCAACCGAACAACAATAGTTGCTTTCTTTTAACGCAAAAGAGAGATCTGTCCCAAAAGGCCTTGCTCAGGAACCAGCAAGGCATCATGTTGTGTTTCCCACAAAGACCATGAAGCATATAAGAAACTAAGCATAGAAGTAGACACAAACTTGGTTACCTAGGCTTGAAATGCAGGGCTGGCGGCTGCTCACTTAGGCTCGAAGTAGCTGTCTGTCGTAGGGTCATGGACAGTAAGGCGGGATAGATTCGTTTTGGCTTCCTTTCCCTTTGTGTGGTGGCAGCCTGAGCTCCTCCGGCCGAGCGCCAAGGAGGAAGAGATCGGGCAGAATTGGTGAGTGAGACTTTCATAATGCAAAATCGGTGAAAATAAAAACACATGCTATAGTTTGAAGTAAAGAAGTAGCATATGCATTGGAGACATTATTGTTTAATTTACTGAAGTGGCATCAAATTAAAAAAAACGCAGAAGTGGCACACTCCAAACCAGTAAGACTGAAATAATCTAAGAATATTATCATTACAGAGCAACGATTTCTGAACTTGCTGTCTTTACCTGCTCTGAATTACTGATCCAGTAATCATATCATAATCATCACTGGTTATTAAAGGTTTCACTTTTTTTTTTTTGCAAAACTCCACAGACTGTCTGTATATGGCAAGGTAGTGACGATAGACGCTATCGTTGCAGATACACAGTAAAAGATCATGGTGAAGTATAAATCCCAAAACACATGCTCTTTCAAACAAATTTTGAAACATAACAGCTTGCTACTTGAAGGCTACTCATGGCTTGGCGCTATGGATTTTAGAACCTCGTACCTCAGGTGGAGCATAGGTCGACGTTCCGGCAAAATCAGTAGAACAGGGATACTGGATGCTTCCCTAGAGGGGCTTGAGCCTGTCTTTCATGTATCAGACCATCTCACAATAGTGTCCTGCTCAAAGAGGAATAAGCATTTACGTTTTAGTGAGGGCTTAATTATTGGAGATATATAAAAATATTTAGAGTTCACAAAGTGTCTTTGAGTTTAAATTCCATGAAAGACTACAGTCATACTCTTTGCATCGCTTATCTGAAGAAACATTAAATATTTGGTGTCAAAACATGTACTTTTTGGAAGGAGATGTTTCCAATACAACCACTGCTACAGAGAAATTTTGTGGCAGGAAGGCAAATTGAATTAAGAATAAATTGGAAATGCTAATTCAGCCAATGAAATACATATCCCCTCTGCACACATATGGACTCACAGTATATACAGACCTAAAGTACACTCCATCTGCAGTGTACATGTTCTTGGAATACACACACGACCTAGAAATATGCATCGACTTGAAATACACACACCAGTCTGCATTATTTATGGACCCAAAATACACACACCAGCCTGCAGTTTTGGACATGGCTCATTTTGCTACAAAGACTTGGAGTACTATCCAAACTTATTGCCAACTATTCCGCTAAGGCACTGTCAAATACTATTTTTGGTGTGGTTTGTTATTCAGTTAATTTGCTTGTCTCACCAGTTTGGCTAACAAATGTCATGCTATCAGTCTGAGGGGATGAACAATTCATCAACTGAAAAAGTGTAATCTAGTTGCTTGTACCAGTCTCAATCATGGCAGGTAATATTTAGAACTAAGGTAGATGGGGGGCTCACTAGTGTTGGGTGGGAGGTGAAGAGGGATGGGTGTTGGCCTGCTCCTCCACATCCACCTCCTCTGGTCGATCTACATGCTGCACCTACAAAGACGGGATGAGGCAGGGGAGGTCGAAGAACCCGCAGCAGCTTCCCCATTTGCCTTCCTTCACATAACAGCAGGCACTCACGCATCAAAAAAAGAAGAAGAAAAACCAAAGGAAGAAAAGGTGAGGAAGGATCCATACCGAGGCTCTTGGAGGGAATGCTGCGTCCCCTACACCGCCACCTTTGCCTCGCCTCGCCGTTCCTCCTTCCCTCCGGCGGGAGCCGAGGCCGGGGCGAGGGGTTAGGTTTTGGGCGTTAGGAGGGGGAGAGAGAGGTGAGGCGGGAGGAAGAGGAGAGGGGGTGGCATGAGTGCGGGCGGAGCAGACGGGCGCGGCATGGGTCGCCGGCCGGACGAAGGAGGTGATGGCAGCGGAGGAGCAGGCAGGCGTGGGCTGGCGGTCGCCCGCCCGCCACGTCGCCGCCGCCGTCGCCGGATTAGGAGCGAGTGAGGGAGGGAGGGAGGCGGCTGTGGGAGGAGAGGAAGCGAGCGAGGGAGGAGGCGCCAGATCGGCACGGCAGGGAGGCGGGCTCGGGAGAGAGGTGAGGCGGGAGGAAGGAGGAGAGGGCGGCGGCGTGGAAGGAGGAGAGGGAGGCGCGGTCGCGGGAGAAGGAGGCGGCGGCGGCTAGGTCTCTACTGAGCCGCTGCAATATATACCTATAAGTAAAATGACGGAAATGCCCTCGGCGGGGCACGAGAATTACACGCGGTGGCATGAGATTTTTACGGCGAGCCGTAACTATTCATTGCGACAGTGTCGCGGGATTGATCCAACGGCCGAGCTCTTCCACGTGGTCGATCCTACGGACCAGATCGCATCAAGCACCTAGATCCGACGGCCAGGAATCCAAACGGCTGAGGAGCCGGGAGGTTCACTGTCATCCTTGTTTCTCGATTTGTGAATACGGTTGAAGCAGAGGGACAACCACTATGCCATGAGCCTGTTTTCGAATAAAATTAGTTCTGTAACGATTTGACTTAGGCTAAATATTTCAATTCAATTTTTGTTCAAAAAATTTGAACGGTATTTTGTGATAACCATGGTAACCACACCCCCCCCATTAATTCTCTGTTTTTTGTGTTTGCTAGCCAAAACATTGACGTAAACACATGGCGCGCCTCAGTGGGCTAGCAACACACCGTTAGAAACCGGTGTCGCTGGAAAATCCTCTCTCGCTGAAATCATAGTTCCGGATTGGTTTCCTATTATACTGTCTTTAAATTGGATTAAATGGGCTAAGCCTCTAAATCAACTAGATGATTTCCCGCACGTTGCTGCGGGATGTTAGCATGCCAATCATGTGAGTGGCAGACGTTGATGAAGAAAAGAAAAGTAATAGAAAAAATTAGGAGTGTGGTGGTGCCGTTTTTATCTTGGGCGCATGAGAGGATTAACTAAAAAATTGATAGCAAAACATCTGCTAGATGAAAATTGCTTGATCTGATCGACTCAGTGTCCCGTGCACCTATGAGGTAGACTTCAAGAATTAACAATGTTATAAAGAAATGTGGTGCAGGACGGGAGTGCAGACTTTTAAAACAGTGACCACACAGAGAAAATGATGTAGTCGATCTCGACTGGTAACCTGCAATACCCAAAGTGATTGATGTCTATTAGAATGGCCATGCATGTAAACAAAGCAAACCAAAATTAAATTAATGTTTAACATGATCAATAACATAGAAGAATCGTCAAGCTGTACTTTTTGTTTAATTTCGAAATAAAACTGCTAATTCTGAAGCCAAGGGAACATGTACCAAGCAAAATAATGGAATCCAATTTAGTGAATCTAATCCACAAATAATGGATATGTAGCTCAAAAAAATCTAGTAAATAACATATTGACAACTACTGAAAATGAAAATGCATGACAGTTCAAATGGTCGTACGTTCAGTATACCCAGAACTGCTACTCTGAAGTGGGCCAATGATGTCTATTAGAAGGGCCGATGATATACTTATGAACTAAATGTCATCCAGCAGTTAAATTTCTCCAAGTTTGCTGACCCCCACAATATTGACTCAAATATTGATTTCTTACACTCTGAAGAATGAGCATGGCTGAGGTTCAGTAGACAATTAAATCCCTAGCACAGTAAGTGAATGATGATGAAGAACCAAACAAACAAAAGAATTGCACATTTGCTAGCATTACAGAAAGTCTAACCGAAGCTCTGTTGCTCCAATGTGTCTTTTATGTGTGTTCAGAGTTGAGACACATAAACTTGACAAATGAACAAAAGTATTAATTAACCATGGGTAAATCTTAAATGGGGCAAAATTGCTTGCATTGCAGCAGTACACCCTTCCTGGTAGTAATCTATGGATGCATTTCTTCGGATTCAGTCCAATGCATACATCCCAGTAGCACCAGCAGAAGCTCTCGCTGGTGCCTCTTTGGATGGCACTACAGGATGCTTGCATCTACATCTCAAAGAGTCGAATACTCAGATGCCTGCATATATTAATATTAGCCTTTTTTTGCACTTTTACTCACAAAAATGACAGGAAACAACATAAATCAGGAACAACATCTTGTCTAATTCGAACTTTTACCCCCACATAACAGTTGACTTGGCACAAACAACATGTATCATCATGCAGAAATTCAGGTCTGAATAGTAACAGTAGTCTTGCATCACAAGAGGCAAGAGGCAGGGTGCTACTAATTAACTTACAGAGATCATTTCTGCCTTATAGTAGTACTTGAGGTCAAAAGGGTCAGGAAACCCAAAATCAGAAGCTAGTTCGTGGGAGTAAGCTGGACCGGACCCCTCACCGGCTGGGCTCTTGAAGAGCTGCAGTTTGCAACCTTTGCTCGACCATTTTGCACTGATCAGAGGCGTCAGTTTGGCATTCACATAACCCGGCCCCGAAGAGAAACATTCGCTGGCTACCACAACCACCATCTGCTCCAGCACCCGCCCTCTCTCCGCGAGGAACTTGAGGAAAACAACCTCGCTTCTCGACCCTCGGAACTCGTAGAAAAACACCTTCTTCATGCTCTGCACAACACATTTAATGGGTCCGCCCTCCTGCCAGAACTTGATGTTCACCTTGCCAGTAGACTCTTCATCAACGCTGGACTGCAGATGAAATCGGCACATAGATAGTTCAGTACATATTAACATATCATGCAGCAGCAGGCCGTCAATCATAGACCTCAGGAGCAGATGCTAGATATATAGGCAGCCACTAACTAGTGTTGCCAAATTGCCAATGCAGCAAGTGTATCTAGTATTGCAAAATCATAAAACCAATTTTACCTGAACATGGAGCGTCTCCAGGTTAGGAAAGCATCTGAGGAAACCAGGCACTTTCTTGACAGCATTGCGGACACCGAACTGCACCTCTATGGCCAAAATCTGTACACTAGGGACAATGCTCTCCTTTGTTCCAGCCTGCAATGAACCCAAGGACAGATAAACAAATTGAGATCATAGATTGGGTGTATAAATAACTGACACAACACAGCTACACATGCAAATCAGATTAGGAATAATGCTCTCCTTGTTCCCAGCTTGCAAATGCACATATATTGGCATCGAAACTAATTCAGATAAACTAACTGGGATGATTGATTGGGACTCTTATTAATTGACACAGCACAGCTACACATGCAAATCAACTTAGGGATAATCCTCTCCTTATTCCCAGCCTGCAAATGCACATATATTCACATCGAATCTAATTCAAATCATATATTGACATAGCAGGTATGCACATATATCATGCATATATACCACGATGACGGTGTTTCCGATCCCCAACTCTTGCTCTCCTGGCTGAAGATATCCCAGCACACGCAGGTTTGGTGCACGCCCAATCTTGATCCTGGAAGAGCAGTTCATGGGGGAGAGGCTGGTGGCAGTGAGCTCGCTCTCAAGAAAAGTTGTACACTGGAAGAGCCTCTCGAGGCGAGGCGCATCCACCACGTCGATGTCCTCCAAGTGGGTATAGCCCAGCTGAACGCACCGCAGTCTCTGGCCGACGAGGCGGAGGCGCACTCCGGTCTGGCTCGCCATGATGACGAGGAACTCCAGGGCGGGGCTTCTTTCAAGCATGAATGCCAGATCGCGGTCCTCCATGACAGTCATGCAGAGGCCGAGCTCACGGAGTTTGGGGAAGCTTGCGCCGCGCGGCACGGCGGCCATGTCGGGGAGCCTCCAGACGCCGAGGTAGAGGCGGGTGAGGGAGGTGCAGCTGAAGATGGTGGCGGGGAGGCGCAGGTCTAGCGGCCAAGGGCGGTTAACAAAGATGAGTTCCTCGACCCCCTTGGCGGCGAGGACCTCCAGCCAGCGGGTCATCTCGCCCCGGTGCTCGTCCATCGTGGTGCATGTGAGGTGGACGCATCGGAAGGGGCCCGGGTGCGCCGCGAGGATGCGGGACACCGCAGCGGTGACGGCGCGGGGAGAGGGAGCGCCGATGGTGAACGGATCGGCGGCGCCGCCGTCCAGAAGCAGATGGCTGTCGACGAGAGCGAGGGGCGCCGTGCGCCAGAGCGGGCGCCAGCGCGAGGAGAGGGCGGCGGTGCGCGCGGCGTCCTTGGCGGGGAGGCGGGAGATGATGTCGCAGAGGACCAAGTCGGGGAGGCGGCTGATGCGGTCGACGCCGTCGGAGACCCACCACGCGCCGGCGAGCGAGAGGGTGGGGGTGGGGGAGACGGGCGGGTCCGGGAGGTAGTCGTACGCGAAATAGAGGAAGAGCTTTATGCCGAGGTCCAGCATGTCGGGGTCCTCGCCGTCGCGCTCCATCCTGGCGAGCATACGGCTCCTGGAGGTACCGATCACGAACTGCGGGTCGTCCATGGCCGCCGGACGCCGGTGGAGGGGGGTGACGGCGAGGGTTTTGGTCTTGCGGAGTAGAGAAGGATGATTGAGGAATGGAGGCGAGGGTTTCGTCGTATTGGGCCAAACGGCTGAATCAGGTCTCTCCTGGGCCCATGAGACAGCTTCTCTTCAATTCCAACGTCTGAATCAGTTTGTGGCGATTACCACATTCCAAATACACCATGCGCTTGCATTTACACGGTAGCTCCTTTTTTTCCCCTAAAAAAATGCAATGTGCGGTGCAGTTCCGTAGACAAGGATGCAAGAGCCGACCATCCAACTGCATTCCCTAAACACCCGTCTAAGTCCAGTCAATTTGAATTTCAAATGCATAGCGCCCGATCATAACCAAAAAGAGACCGACGTTCATAATTTTCACATGCCCGATCACAAAAGTATCTCAGTTCGGTGGATTTTTTGCCATGGTTGACTGGCTATCCGAGCATCCACGCTCGCTTAGTCACCGGCTCCTCCTTGCCATCCACCTCCTTCTCACCCCCCCCCCCCCCTCTCCTTCACTCAAGTGCTTGACATACTGATGGAGGGTTTTGCGCGATCATCCTTGCATCATCATCCAACTCCTCCATCTTCAAGGCCAACATCTTTTTTTCAAGGTCGACATCTTTGAATGTTGTGAAGAGGCCGTGATCTCAACCTTCTCTTCGAGCCTGGTTTTCTTCTCTTTGAGCTTGGGCTTCTTGTCGGCCACCACCATTAAGATGTTAAACCTCTAGGCCAGGACGACGTGTACATGGACGATGATGACGCGGTGCCCCTCGTCCCCGCCCAGCCCCTACACCACACCCGCCCCCTGCACCCCTTCCGCTGCCACCCTTCTTTTTGAGCGGACCCTCCTTTGCCTTATGTTTGAGGCGGCGTGCTTGTCGTGCCGCTGAGTTTATCTTTCGGGCAGCCGCCTTTGCCGGATCCTCCACCTCTGCAGTCTCCGACAACTTTTCATACAAGTCAATGCGGCGATGACGGTGAAAAAACGGCGGGGATTGGGGTCGAGAGCGGCGGGATGGTAGCGGAGAGGGTTGAGAAGGGGGGAGGGTACCGAAACAGTGCGGCCAACTCCAAATGCACGAGCTCCACCTCTGGTTTGGGTGGACCATGGGTGTCAGGGTTGTACGTGGAGGGTGCCTATACTCCTGCAAAGCCCCCTGGTTTTCTTTTTGATTTGCGGGAAAACGGATACCCGGACTAGTCCACGGACAAAAGTGGTACACCATTAAATGGCTTGCGGCGTCCGAACAGCTCGGTCCGAACACTTGGGGTTTGAAGGTCTGTGTTGGAGATGCCCTAATTGCCATGGAATTGGTATTAGATGGTCTAGGGTGTGTGTGAGTTTGTTGTTTTTGACAAGAGTCTCTTGAACATGATGTGGTTGCTGGATCTCTAGAAAACCAGTGAAATCACCATGCCTGGCAATCTCACACTAGCACACATGTGCAGTCCAGGTGAAAAGGAACGGAATTGCAATTGACAACCATATTTTTTGTCCATCACAATTTTTGTTTTAAAATGCATAGTACTAGTTTAGTAACAATTTTCAATGTTGGATGCTAAATACTCCCAATCCGTTTCTAAATGTAAGTTTTTTTAGGGATTTCACTACAAACCACATACGATAGACATATTTTAGAGTGTAGATTCACTCATTTTACTCCGTATGTAGTCCATAGTAAAATCTTTAAAAAGACTTATATTTAGAAACGGAGGAAGTATTTGCCAAGAACTAGTGTAGTAAACTGCCACGCGAATAATACCCAAATTGCCATGTATACCAGGGCAAAAGGATCATAATATGAAAAGCTGGTATGAAATTGCTATGTGATTGTGTAACAGTATACTACATGTATGATATTTGCCAGGTTGATAAGAAACAATTTGCCACTGCAGATTTAGTAAAACAAATGTTTAGTACTCCCTCCGTCTGGAAATACTTGTCAGAGAAATGGATGAAAATAGATGTATCTAAAACTAAATTGCATCTAGATACATCAATTCCTCCGACAAGTATTTTCGCACGGAGGGAGTAAAAATTGGGAGACGATCTCATGGTGGATTCAGTGGATGATGTGCGGACTGTTCTGCTCATATATCCAGCTCCTCTTCGGAATCGGCATCTATGAGCTGCTGCTCATCCGTGTCCGCGGGGCCGACGAGCTGCTCCGCATGGGCTAAAGAAGCCTATGACGCGATCGAGCTCATCCTCGGCCACGTCATCCGTGAACTGCTCGGGCGGCGGCGATGATCTGACGAAGCTGAAGCACTCCATGATGTCACACCGGCAGGTCGGGCACGTCGGCGCCCGGTGGAACCACGTCAGGATGCACCCAGTGTGGAAGGCATGGGAGCACGGCAGCGCGACGGTCTCCTCGTCCCAGCTGGCATCCTCGTCCACCATGCAGATGGCGCACGGCTCGCCGGACTCACGGCGGCGCTTTCGGCCCGTCACCGGAGCACCGACAGCCTCGATCGTGGCGGCGGCGGCGGCGGCCTCTTTGCAGGCGAGGAGCAGCGCCTTGGGCTCGCTGTAGACCAGGGTTACCCGGAGCTCGGGCATGTGGACGTCGAAGTGGAGGCTCGGGGCGACGTACTCGATCTTCTCGCGGGCATACTCCTCGCGGACGTACTCGATCTCCTCCCGGACGTACTCGACGATGGCGATGGCTATGTCGAGGGGCGTGCGGTCGGTGGAGGAATCCATCCAGTTGTCGGCGGCGAGGTCGTACTCGGCGGTCGCCGGCGCCTCGGCGAGCATCTTGTGGATGAGGTCGCTGCAGGCGTCCAGGCTGTGGAGGACGGCGGCGTCGCGGATCCCGAGCCGGTGCCGGTGGTCGAGCGCCCTGGCGACGCGGTCGGTGGTCACGCCGAAGTAACGGCCGCCGACGCCGCGCAGCCCGTGGGACAGGATCAGGTCGCTGCGGAGGCGCACGGAGCACGGCTGGCCGCTCGGCTTGTGCTCGACTGTGATGGTGTCTTTCCCACAGAAACGGACGTGGGTCTCCGTCGCCGCCGCGGGGTGCGGCCACGGCGGCAGTACTGCTGCTGCCATGGCAGCCGCCGAATCTGTGTATGCGGAGCACAGGGCAGGTAGCAAGGTAGAATACGCAGATCGGAACAGGTAGCAAGGAATCGAGGCACGTACCAGTGCGGCTGGCTACGCTTATGAAGGCACGGACACTTGGTAGACTGAATTGGAGTCGGAGTCGGAGTCGTGCCGCGTGGCAGCCAGAGTCCTTTGTTGCTATTTAAACGCAGTGAGCACAACGAGCGACCAGGTATGTGGGCCGGCCCACTTGAGGTTCCTACACGTCCCACAAGACCTGGTTTTGGGAACCTTTGGGTTCCTGCACCAGTTCTTTTTGTTTCTTTTTTACTTTCTTTATTCTTTTCAAGTTCAAGTTTCGTTTCAAAAATTTCAAAGATGTCGAATACTGTTTGGAATTTCAAAAGATGTTCAGGATTTTCAAAAATGACCTTGTTTTCAAAATTTGCTTGGAATTTCAAAATTGTTGCCTCTTTTAGAAGACATTTCACAAATTCAAAAAATCTTTGCGGTTCCTAATTTTTTATTTTTCAAAATATGTTCTTGTTTTCGAATATTGGTTCACAAATTCAAAAAATGTTAGGAATTGTAAAAAAAAGTATTTTTTTTCTTGAAAAAATATCCAATACAGTAACTCGTTCCGTTCACTGTAGTGCTGCAGTATGTTCTCTGGCTCTCTGCCAGCGCCCGCTCACTTCGCTGCGTGCCAATTGGCCAGCCCAGTCGGGTGACCGCATGTGCATTCGAACGCCAGTCTGACGCAAAGAGCGGCACATAGGAGCTCTCATTTAAGGCTACACAGGGATTCCGCCAAAGTGATCCCACATCACCTTAGAGCAAGTACAATAAGGTGATGTAGGCGGGCTGTAAGACATTAAATATTATATTCTTGCTTACTTGGAAGAGAGAGAATGCGTGGAATCACAGGAATATGGCTGAAACGGATATTTGTCCCATCTGCAAGAAAGTAAGCTATCTGACTGATCTGTCACTTATTCCACGAAAGAAAGTCAGTACTACTGCCCAACAATCTCCTCCACATTCTGTTAGGAGAAGATGCTGAGACCATCGAAAAAAAAGGGGGAGAAGATGCTGAGAGCTTTCATAAAATCCATGTTGATGCGGCGATACTCAGGGATGAGACAAGGGGATCAATATCAACAGTTTGTCGAGATCATGACGGGAACTATGTTGGGGCGTCGGCGTTGGTTTTTCAGGGAATGAACGAACCTGAAGTCTTGGAAGGTTTGGCAGTAAGAGAAGCTTCCACTCTTGCAGAGGATCTAAATGTTACGAAAATTCAAGTTCTGACGGACTGTAAGGCGACGGTGAATCACCTACAGTCATAGTATAAGGGGCCTACTTCTATTATCATCAATGATATCAAAGATAGAATGAGGCTCTTTGAGGCTGCATGTGTGGAGCATGTAGGAAGAGATTCAAATCTAGAAGCACATAATTTAGCTAAAGCTGCCTTGCCGTTGCAACTGGGGCGCCATCTGTGGCTGTTAGATCCCCCTGATATTGCTTGTATCCCAACTTATGCTATTATCTAATAAAAAAAAGTGGTGATACCACTAAAAAAAAAGGAGCTCTCATTTACGTGGCTCTACTCTTTGGACATCAGGAACAAGAAAATACAGGAAAAACAAATAAAAATTAAGTATCCCAGCCCAACACGAATGAGTGTAAAAATATACTATACTGAATAATGTTGAAATATTCCTTTGACAAAAGAACTCATTAAGTCCTGGTATTCCTTCAAATAATAAACTAAAAAAACCATGAAAAAATCTGGAGGATTTCTTTTCAAGAGTGGCTTACCGTATTTTTATAGAAGGCAGCAAATAGATTTACAAGAGAGTCCTCGGCAATTGCTATGCAATGCCACTGACTACACTAACTGGTGTACGTTTTATAAGTTTTGGGAAAATATCATGATTGGTTACATATATTAGCCATTCGTCCCTCCTTTGCCCTTTAACACATAATAAGGTGAAGGCTAACTGAACACACTTTCTAAGGAACAGATATAGAAACTGGTGTACTAATATTTTGTCTCATTCGAACTGCTACCACATAAGACTTGACTTTGCAAAACAACATCATCATGCAGAAATTCAGGTCCCAATAGTAACAGTAGTCCTGCAGCACAAGAGGCAAGAGGCAAGAGGCAAGAGGCAAGAGGCAGGGTGCTACTAATTAACTTACAGAGAGATCCTTTCTTCTTCATAGTAGTAGTTGAGGTCAAAAGGATCAGCAACCTCAAAATCCGAAGCTATTTCGTGGCAGTAAGCTGGACCTCCCACGTTGTCGAGTGGGCACTTGAAAAGCTCTAGTTTGCAAGCTTTGTTGCTCCATTTTGCACTGATCAGAGGCTTCAGCTTCGCATTCACATTGTCCCCTGAGGAGAAACACTCACTGGCCACCACAACAACCATCTGCTCCAGCACCCGACCTCTCTCCGCGATGAACTTGAGGAAAGCAACCTCGCTTCTCAACCCCTGGAACTCGTAGAAAAACACCTTCTTGATGCTCTGCACGACGCATTTCATGGGACCGCCCTCCTGCCAGAACTTCAGATTGACCTTGCCATTGGGCTCTTCATCGATGCGGGACTGCAGATGAAATCGATGCATACATAGTTCAGGACATAATTAAGCTGCTTCATTCATAGTTCTGACCATGCTAGATATGTAGGCACTAACTAGTACTGCAAAATTGCCAATGCAGCAAGCGTATGTATTAGTTAAGTTCACCAATTTTACCTGGACATGGAGTGTCTCCAGGTTAGGGAAGCATCTGAGAAAGCCACGCACTTTCTTGACAGCACTGCGAACACCGAATCGCACCTCTATGGCCAATATCTGCACACTAAGGACAATCTTCTCCTTGCTCCCAGCCTGCAATGCACCCGAGGAACTAAGTCATTCATAGATTGGCATTATTAATCTTGCATCACAGGTACGCATGCAAATTTAATTAGGATCGTACCACGCAGACCTCCAGCTCTTGCTCTCCTGGCTGAAGATATCCCAGCACACGCAGGTTTGGTGCACGCCCAATCTTGATCCTGGCAGTGTCGCCCTCACTAACGTCGGTGTCCCGCTGGAGGAGCCTCTCCAGGCGAGGGGCATCCACCACGTTGATGTCCTCCAAAGAAGTAAAGCCCAGTTGAACGCACCGCAGGCTTTGGCTGACGAGGCGGAGGCGCACTCCGGTCTGGCTCCCCATGACGACGAGGAACTCCAGGACGGGGCTTCTTTCAAGCATGAAGGCCAGATCACGGTCCTCCATGACACAGAAGCACAGACCGAGCTCCTTGAGATTGGGGAATCTGGCGCCGCGCGGCACGGGGCGGTGTCCGGCAGCCTCCAGACGCCGAGGTAAAGGCGGGTGAGGGAGGCACAGCTGAAGATCGTGGGCGGGAGGCGCAGGTCTATCGGCCAAGGCCGGTTGACAAAGATGAGTTCCTGAACCCCCTTGGCGACGAGGGCATCGAGCCAGCGCGACATCTCGCCCCGGTGCTCCTCCATGGTGGTGCGGGTGAGGTGGATGCAGCGGAAGGGGCCCGGGTGCGCCGCGAGGACGCGGGACACCGTGGCGGTGACGGCGCGGGGAGAGGGAGCGCCGATGACGAGCTGCCCGCGCGCGCCGCCGTCCGGAAGCAGGTGGCTGTCGACGAGAGTGAGGGGCACCGAGCGCCAGAGGGGTCTCCAGCGCGAGGTTAGGGCGGCGGTGCGCGCGGCGTCCTTGGCGGGGAGGCGGGGAGATGATGTCGCGGAGGACCACATCGGGGAGGCAGCTGATGCGGTCGACGCCGTCGGGGACCCACGACGCGCCGGCGAGCGAGAAGGGTGCGGTGGGGGAGACGGGCGGGTCCGGGAGGTAGTCGTACACGAAGTAGAGCAGCAGGTTTGTGCCGACGTCCAGCGTCTCGGGGTCCGCGCCGTCGCGCTCCAAGCCGGCGAGCATATCGCTCCTGCTGACGCCGATCATCGGGTCCATGGCCGCCGGTGGGGGGCGACGGCGGCGAGGGTTTGGTCCGTGGTGGAGTGGGGACGAGAAATGGGGGCGAGCAGCTTCGGAGGGTTTGCCTGGGCCAAATGTGGGAAGCAGCTATTTTCTTGGCCCATGAAACAGCGTACGTTCAATTTGGATGACTTTCTTCATAACGAAATGACGGCCCAGTTCGGCTCAAAAAAAGAATGATGATCCAGTTCTAAAGCACCACTCGCTTCAATATAATTTGTGCAGTTTGCATTTCGCACATTTTCCATTGCATCTCGAGCCAACGTATACACCGAGGCACAATCTGCCAACGTATACACGAGCATTCATGCACTAGTGGAGAAATGACTAGTCACATTTTTTGTTGGTGGCGTGCCATTTTCCATCAACGCAAATAGTGCTAACTTCAAAAGAAAAAAAATCAACGCAAATAGTGCTGGCGTCGGCATAGGTATGACATTTATCTGACCTTAGTGCTGGCGTAGTATTTTTTGTCACGTCATATTTGCTGAGATTTTTTTTTCTATTTACTACAATATGTCATGGGGAAGACCATTAGGCTCATATCAGCACTAGTCCATCTTCAAAAAAACTATGTATGATTCACCCTATCTTTTTCACTTCGTCCCTCTCTCGACCGGCGCCACCGCCGCCACCTCCCGACCACGCCGCTCGTCACCGCAGAACCAACGCCGCTGCCGCCACCTCTGGGTCAGCAGGTCAGATGCCCCCTCCCCCGCACGTCTTCTTTCTCTCTCCTAGCATCTCCCTCGTCCCCACACCACGGAATCCGTGGATTTGGTTTATTTATGTATGAAGTAAGTAGTGTAGAATTAAATTTAGTGGTGTAGTACCTTATTATACTTTGTAGAAATTGATTTATTAGTGTAGTGGAGATACCAGTTTTTTTCTACTTAGGGTAGAATTTTATTAGTGTTCAATATGTTTTAGTGTAGAATCGAATGCTACTCCTTTGTGTTGATTTAGTAGTGTAGTGTCCGATTATACTTAGTAGACATTGATTTATTTGTGTAGAAACCACTTTTGTACATAGGGTAGTTTTTTTAGTGCTCAGTATGTTTTAGTGTAGAATCGGATGCTAGTCTTTTGTGTTGATTTAGTAGTGTAGTATTTGATTATACTTAGTAGAAATTGATCTATTTGTGCAGAAACCATTTTTGTACTTAGGGTTGATTTTTTTTTAGTGTCCAATATGTTTTAGTATGATGGACAAACATTGCACTAGTAAAATAGAAATTGT
This sequence comes from Aegilops bicornis, assembly GCA_021605145.1. Taxonomy (NCBI): domain Eukaryota; kingdom Viridiplantae; phylum Streptophyta; class Magnoliopsida; order Poales; family Poaceae; genus Aegilops; species Aegilops bicornis. The sequence goes on along the minus strand of JAHIAL010000018.1, from coordinate 1,269,657 downwards.
AATTTGTGTATGGGGCCCATGAACCCACCCCCAGACCCGCCAATGCATACTAGTGTGAACAAGCTTTCTTTTGTTTGCCAAAGCCATGCATATTGTTGTCATATATAGTTCAATTGTCAAGTGCATGGTATAATGACATGAATAGGTACTAAACTTCAAATGGTTCAGTTGTGATATATGTTTTGTAGTTAGCGCTGAGACTTGTCAATATTTTGTAGTTGGCGCTAATTTGTCATAGCCACTGCTGGAGGCAACCAGGAGGTGTATGATGTGGAGATGATCAATCACGAGCTCTTAGAGTCTTATCAATATACCATCAAGTCCCTGCAGAAGGCAAATGCCTCGCTGAAGGTGGAGATGGGTCAACTGCTGAACGAGAAGGTTGATCTCTTCTGCAAGACTCTTAGGATGAGCGGCGAGAGAGATCAGTTGACCGAGGAGAGGGATAAGCTGAAGAATGAGAGAAAACTCCTCATGGCCTAGAGGAATGAGCTCAAGATGGAGATAACTCATTTCCAAAGAGATGGAGAGAACAACAGGCACAAGATTCGCCAGTTGAAGTTAATCTTTGATCAAGAAATATGATCGACCACCTAGCTGCCTCGCTGTGGAACGATGATGTAGTTTGTGAAGTTGAATTATTTAGTTTTTTAACTAGTAACTTTTATGAAGTTGAACTAGTTAAGTTGATGAGTACTTATGTAGTTTTGTGGAGTTGAACTTGTTAAGTTGATGAGTAACTATGTAGTTTTGTGGAGTTGAACTAGTTGATGCAGCATCTCTGGAGTTGAACAACTTGATGCAGCATTGCATCTTAAATTAGCTGATGGTTTAAATGCATATAATTTTTTTATTAGCGAAAAATCAATTTGTCACTACAAAAAGAAACACTTCCTTGATGATACGTGTTTGTCACAGTAGGTCACGTTTTTTGTCATCCATGTACATCCATGACGATTTTATGACAGAATCAAGATCGCCATACCCGTGTTGTGGTAGAAGTGTTCCATGACAATACCAAACATATCATCACGAAAGTGTCCACTTCCATGACGATAAATGGCGCATCATGGAAGTGCTTTCGTCAAGGATAACCGACACATGGCATCCACTATAACAGGTCGCCGTTAAGCTATCGGGTTCCGGTTTGGATCCGGTAACCTGTTAACAGCCCGGACCAATAGGGATTTTCCACGTGTAAAATCATCATTGGCTGGAGGAAACACGTGTCGGCTCCTCGGCGGGCCAGATGTCGTCCGTCCAATGAAGGAGACGTGCCTATGATACGTCGACACATGGCAGGGCCAAACAGAGGCCCATATAGGTTAAAAAGGTTGGCTTAGTCAAAGGTCGTAGTATTTACTCAGGTATAGCGGGCCAGCCCAATAACGCCCTGTTTAAACATGGCCCATTTACGGCCTGAAGCCAGATTTGGCCCGTTAATTGTTCACTGAATATTTGGGCCCAGTTACGGCTTAGTGACATTTCGGCCTGTTGGAGATCCAATGTAGACATGGGCCCGTTTGAGCCCGGTGTGTCTTTCGGCCTGGGAATGGCCCATGCTGCCCATGGGCCATATATGGTCCAACGCGACATCCGGCCCTCTAACGGCCCATGATCAAGGTGGCAACAGTTCAGCCCAACGTGACTTTGGGTCTGTTAAAGGCATGTAGTATAATTCGGCCCGTTGATGCCTCTACTAAGCTTTCGACCTCTTCAAGACCCATGATATCAGTGGGCCAACTAAGGCCCGAGATATGTTTCGGCCTGGTAATGGCTCGTCATATAACTGGGCCAATAATGTATGACGCCCCCGATTCGACCGTACACTAATCATACACGCAAATGTGTACGATCAAGACTAGGGACTCATGTGAAGATATCATAACATAACTCTAGACATAAATCAAAATAATACAAGCTTTATATTACAAGCCAGGGGCCTTGAGGGCTCGAATACATAAGCTTGGGTTGAGTATAGGCCCGTGTAAGTTGTGGGCCTGGCGCAAAGTGTGAAGGCCCCAATGGCCTTTCAGGACCAAGAAAGTTGCAGGCCGGCCCAATTATGGCCCGCTAAAATGCAGACCCGTTAGAGGCGAATGTTTCGGCCCGGTCGACTACATTAGATTTTCGCCTTTTTTTGGATAGCGAATGATGGCATATACGGTAACCAGTAGGAATTAAGAACAAACCTACTCTATACAATAAAAAAATTATGGCATAGTAACTTAGAATAAACCTACACTATACAGTAAATGATTTATGATATATTACATCCACTGGGCATCGAAGTTCGCCACCGGTGATCATAAAGTGCAACGAAGAAGCAGATTACAAAAACTGGGCGCCATTGCAGCATAACAAAATAATACTGAACCAAGACCACTTCCAAGACAGTTCAAGAAAGGTTAGCCTTGCGCGAGAACTGCTGCGCACGCTGCTGAACAAGGTTGTGAGACCGGCCTAGCATGTCGGTCATAGCTTCCAGGTGTAGCTGTTTAGCAATGAGGTTCTCATTGGTGTTCTCCGCAATCTTTCTTAGAGATAGGACTTCAAGTCGAAGTTGAGTTGCAGAATGCCTTTCTGCTAGAACTTGGGACTGAAGAAGTCAAACTGATTCAGACAACGAATTATGTGAGCTTGTCTGACTGCTAGTCTCAAGTAACTTGAACACTGCATCAAGACAAGACTTTGGGGTTGTCTCGCATTCTCAAAATGTTTTGCCTTCTTTGCTGCAATATATGTTGGGTTTGTCTCACAGCTTTCAGCAGACTTATGCATGCCATCAGGCATATCACCCTGAAACAGACAAAGGGATGACAGGTTTTGCACGTGTATAAACAGAGGTGGTAACTGTGCTGTCAATTTGATCCAGTTTTAAATTAGAAAATAAAAAGTAAGTTCAAAATATCAATAGCATAATTTGGCATTACTCATAATGCGGGGAGCATCACCACACTACTGGATTACCATGTCAACAAAACAAGTATAGATGAAGGGCAAAGACAATCATTGTATCTATTTTGGTTAATATTCATGACATATTGTTCATATCATCACCACACTGTTACGGAGGCACGTACTAGTGCGGCTGGCTATGTATATGAACGCACAGACACTTGGCAGACTGAATTGGAGTCGGAGTCGGGGTCCGGCCGTGGATGGGCTGGACATGAGTCGAGCCTCCAATTACAGTGGACCACCTCCATGTGTTTATTTTTATTTTAAATTTTTTCAAATATTTAAAATATTGTTAGAAATTTATAAAATGTTCGCATCTTCAAACTTGCTTGGAATTTCAAAAAATGTTGCAGTCCTTCAAAATTTGATTGGAATTTCAAAAAATGTTTCCATTTTTAAAATTTATTCAGATTCAGAAAAAAAATGGTTTCATAAAATGTCCCCCTTTTTAAAATTGTGTTCACAAAATGAAGAAAATGTTCGCAGTTTAAAAAATTGATTCATTTTTTCCAAAAATGTTCCTCTTTTCAGAAATTTAGTTTTCAATTCAAAATATTTTCACACTTTTCAAACTATGTAAGGAATTTCAAAAAAGTATATACTTTATTCAAGAATAGTTCTCTCTTTTTAAAAGAAATTATCCAACGCCGTTCGCTACAGTATCCACTACAATACCACACGCCGGTCGTTTTGCTAAAAAAATGTACCGTGTGTGCGTTCGGCCGCCGATCCGCCGATCTGCCACAAATAGGAGCTACAGTTTACGTGGCTCCCCTCTTTGGGCAGCAAGAACAAGAAAATACAGGAAAAACAAATACAAAATTAAGTGTCCCAGCCCAACATGTAAAAATATACTAAACTGAATAATATTGAAATATTCCTTTGACAAAAATGTCATTAAGTCCTGGAATTCCTCCAAATAATCTACCAAAACAATGAAAAAAAACATGGAGGACTTTTTTTCCCGGAGTAAGCCAATGCCGTCCCATATTTTTACAGAAGGCAGCATATTAATTTACAAGAGAGTCCATGGCAATTGCTGCGCAGTGCCACTGACAACAATAATAACTGGTGCATGTTTTAGAAATTTTGGGAAAACATGATGATTGGATACATATATTAGCCGTTCAGCACTCCTTTGCCCTTTAACGCAGAATAAGGTGAAGGCTCACTGAACAGACTTTCAAAGGATCAGACATAGAAACTGGTGTGCTAATATACTGTCTAATTCGAACTGCTACCACACAAGACTTGACTTGGCACACAAACAACATCATCATGCAGAATTAGCACAAGAGGCATGAGGCAGGGTGCTACTAATCAACTTACAGAGATCCTTTCTGCTTCATAGTTGTACTTGAGGTCAAAGGATCAGCAAACTCAAAATCAGAGGCTAGTTCATGCTCCACAAAATGTAGTAGTTTATCTTCTGATACCAGAGTTGTACCAGTAAATATGATGCTGTAGCTACATTAAACTGAATGAGCTTATTGAGTTGAAAGGTGCATATACATAGAATTTAGCAATTGCCCACTGAATAGTCCGATTATATTCCTTTTGCAGTTCACATGGTCTATGTTTCCACATGGGTGCTTTGTAACTCCTGTCTGTTTGAACCATTCTCCTCAGGAAAACTTAGATGTCTATCTATACTGCATTGCTAACCGGTGAAACAAAGTAACAAATATCAGTACATACACTTCGTAACAAGACTGTGCCTATTGGAAGTAGCAAATTATCGTGTCCTGGTGGCTAATTCATTCTGATGCATGTTCCTTATGCACATGAATTTTTCATGTCATGTCCTGAAGAACAGAAGAAGTATACATGCATCATTACAGTTGTTGCAAAATTTATTTTAGAATGCATAGAAATCAAAGAAATGACACAAATGGTCTCAAATGCATAGAAACACTTCGTTATCACATCACAACAAAAAACAAGTTAGCACATGAACATATCTGATTGGATATATCTAATTTTCTCTGTTGCCTTTCATGGAAGAAGAATGGCGTGGCAAGGCGCGCGTTCCCATCTAGGTCACGTTGATGCGGCTATCCCATCAGGAAAGAGGTGCAAGTGCAGCCATCAGTAGAGAGAAATGATCAAGGTAAATATTTGGCGTGCTGTGAGGCCTTCTCTCAGGCCGCTGATTTATATGGAGTATTTGCAAAGGATCAAAGTGGCCACTGATTGCATGGCCACTGTTTACCATCTGAAGGAGGGATATCCTGGTCCGCCGAGCATGATCATCAGGGTTATAGAGCAGAGGCTGAGGCCCTTTGGCGGCTGCTGATATTCTTCATGAGGGAAGAGAAGCTAACTTTGCAGCAGACGATCTTGTAAAAGCGGCGACACCACTAGCTGCCGGAAGGCATATTTGGCTATCCACCATACCAGATATTATCCATGTAATTGACGTTATTGAGGTTTGAATAAAGTGTGGTGAAACTCCGAATAAAAAGTGTCCCAGCCCAACAAGAACGTGTAAAAATATATACTTGTACTAAAGTAAATAATGTTGGGATTCCTTTGACACAAAGATGTCATCAAGTCCTTCAATTTCTCCAAAAAAAAAACTAACAAAATCATGCAAAAATTGCAAATTTTGGGGACAAAATGACAGGATACTATTAGGTGATGGCTCACTGAACAGACTACCAAAGGAACAGAGTTAGAAAAAGAACATAGTGCTAAAGAAGACTTGGCCTTGCACAGACAACATCATCATGCAGAAATTCAGGTCCGAATAGTAAAAGTAGTCTTGCAACACAAGAGGCAAGAGGCGGGGTGCTACTAATTAACTTACAGGGATCTCTTCTGCTTCATAGTAGTACTTGAGATCAAAAGGATCAGCAAACTTAAAATCAGAAGCTAGTTGGTGGCAGTGAAGTGGACCTGACACCTTGTCACGTGGGCTCTTGAAGAGCTGTAGCTTGCAAGCTTTACTCGACCATTTTGCACTGATCAGAGGCTTCAGTTTGGCACTGACATTACCCCCAAACGAGAAACATTCACTGGCCACCACGACAACCATCTGCTCCAGCGCCCGACCTCTCTCCGCAATGAACTTGAGGAAAACAGCCTCGCTTCTTGACCCACGGAACTCATAGAAGAACACCTTCTTCATGCTCTGCACAACACATTTAATAGGGCCGCCCTCCTGCCAGAACTTGATATTCACCTTGCCAGTAGATTCTTCATCAACGCTGGACTGCAGATGAAATCGGCACATAGATAGTTCAGAACATATAATGCAGCAGCAGGCCAGCAATCATATGATTAAGCTGATTCATTTACATTACTGACTTTCTGACCATGCTAGATATATGGGCACAAACTAGTATTGCAGAACTGTCAATGCAGCAAGTGTATCTAGTTAAGTTAACCAATTTTACATGGACATGGAGCGTCTCCAGGTTAGGGAAGCATCTGAGGAAGCCAGGCACTTTCTTGACTGCATTGCGGACATCGAATTGCACCTCCATGGCCAAAATCTGAACACTAGGGACAGTGTTCTCCTTGCTCCCAGCCTGCAATGCACACTAGGAACAGAGAAACCAGTTGAGATCATAAATTGGCATTATTAATTGACACTACACATGCAAATTAGACTAGGGTGGTGTTGCTAACCGCCAACTGTTGCTCTCCTGGCTGAAGATATCCCAGCACATGCAAATTAGATTAGGGTGGTGCACGCCCAATCTTGATCTTGGAAGAGAGGCATGAGGCAGTATCAGTGAGCTCGCTCTCGGAAGACTATCCCGCTGGAAGAGCCTCTCCAGGCGAGGTGCATCCACCACGTCGATGTCCTCCAAGTAGGTAAAGCCCAGCTGAAGGCACCGCAGGCTTGGGCTGACGAGGCGGAGGCGCACTCCGCTCTGGCTCCCCATGAGGACGAGGAACTCCAGAACGGGGCTTCTTTCAAGCATGAAGACCAGATCACGGTCCTCCATGACAGTCATGCAGAGGCCAAGCTCCAGGAGGTTGGGGAATCTGGCGCCGCGTGGCACGGCGGCGGTGTCCGGCAGCCTCCAGACGCCGAGATAGAGGCGGGTGAGGGAGGCGCAGCGGAAGAGCGTGGCAGGGAGGCGCAGGTCAATCGGCCATGGGCGGTTGACAAAGACGAGCTCTTGGACTCCCTTGGCGAGAATGGTGTCGAGCCAGCGCGACATCTCGCCCCGGTGCTCCTCCATGGTGGTGCGGGTGAGGTGGACGCAGCGGAAGGGCCCCGGGTGCGCCGCGAGGACGCGGGACACCGCGGCAGTGACGGCGCGGGGAGAGGGAGCGCCGATGATGAACTGCCCGGCCGCGCCGCCGTCCGGAAGCAGGTGGCTGTCGACGAGAGTGAGGGGCACCGAGCGCCAGAGGGGGCTCCAGCGCGAGGCGAGGGCGGCGGTGCGCGCGGCGTCCTTGGCGGGGAGGCGGGAGATGATGTCGCGGAGGACCACATCGGGGAGGCGGCTGATGCGGTCGACGCCGTCGGGGACCCACGACGCGCCGGCGAGCGAGAGGGGTGCGGTGGGGGAGACGGGCGGGTCCGGGAGGTAGTCGTACACGAAGTAGAGCAGCAGGTTTGTGCCGACGTCCAGCGTCTCGGGGTCCGCGCCGTCGCGCTCCAAGCCGGCGAGCATATCGCTCCTGCTGACGCCGATCATCGGGTCCATGGCCGCCGGTGGGGGGCGACGGCGGCGAGGGTTTGGTCCGTGGTGGAGTGAGTGGGGACGAGAAATGGGGGGCGAGCTGCTTCGGAGGGTTCGCCTGGGCCAAATGTGGGAAGCAGCTATCTTCTTGGCCCATGAAACAGCATACGTTCGATTTGGATGACTTTCTTCACCTCAAAAACCACTTTAAAAAAAACTCAAAAAAATTGGATGACTTTTCTTCATAAAGAAATGATGATCCAGTTTGGTTCAAAAAACATGATGATCCGATTTTACATTGTTTGGTTTTCTTTTTCTTGTTTTTCCCATTACATCTCTTATTAGAAATCCGAGGAATAATCAGCCAATGTATACACGAGCATTTATGGCCAGAGGTTTCATGAGCGAACAAGTGAAGTGACGCGGACCAATATGTGGTTGGATGGTTAGATGGACAGTGGTATCCCCGGCCCATCAGGGGTTCAAGTCCTGGTGCTCGCATTTATCCTGGATTTATTTCTGGATTTTCGGCGATGCACGTTCAGTGGGAGGAGACGTTCCCGTTGACTACGAGGTGCCTATGCTGACTTTGTAAAGTCTCAAAATGATATGCCGGCTCAGTTTCTTGAAGGACATAGGGGTAGGGTGTGCGTGTGTGCATAGGGGTGAGTGTATACGCGTATATATGAGCGTTTGCGTCTGTATTGTGTTAGAAATATGCAAGTGAAGCGACATCCCTCTGAACCATTGTGTGTAAAATTTTCTTTTAAATACTCATTACCAATATTGAGATCAACGTCTGGGGGCATAATGTGAGTTCAACCAACAAAGAATACTTCTTAAAATACGGTTTCGAAATGATGTTTACATGTTTTGGGAGTTCTCTCTATGAGTTAGAGATACCATGAGGTGTGGGGACGTCACCTTCACGACATCGTAATGACATGTCAAGTTTGCAAATACAATTGTTCTACACCCGCCAAACCACCCATGTCACGCGATTGCTCGGCTAAACAGAGTCAGTGTGGAGAACACACGCCACCTTTAATGACATGTCAGTGGCATAGCCTTGATTTTAGAGAAAAGGCAGAAGACTAACTTTATAAATAAAGCATGACAGAGATCCAACAAAATTTAGAACAACACAAATAAAGAAAGAAAGTCACATACAGTGACACAGACCACAGGTGGTCAAAAACTAGGCACGCCTGCCGAAGGAAACAAGCAAAAGACTTAAACCTAAGCTCCAAGTCTAGAAGTTGAAGGGCTGAGGGCGACAACAAAGGCGCGGATCTTGGAGATGGTCACAAACAAAGCAATCGAGTCTGTGGCCTTAGCGAGCGGCATCCACTGCTACAAAAGACCAACCATTTTGAACAGACAATCAACAAGACAGTTAGGAAACATATGTTTAATAATAAATTAATTCCTACAAGTCCAAAAAGCCCAAGAAAAAATAACAAAGGCAGGCCAAATAACTGACGAAAGTTAGACATACTACCCTATAAGTAGGCATATAACTCGACAAAATTATCGGGTTCCAGCTAACGTTCAACCACGATTGAACACAACACTAGCCCAACTTAGCAAGGACACAACTAAAAACAATATGTTCTGTGTTTTTCGTCTCCCCACAAAGACCACAGCCTGCCGAGGCATTACCATGTTGCTTAAGAATTTGGTCACTAGTAGGAGGTCGGTGCCTGGTCGCTTGCCAGAGGAAGATTTTGATGTTTAGAGGAACACACGGCCGCCAAACACTATAACGAGAGGAGGGACAACCATGGATTAACTTAAGATAGAGAGAGAAATTTGACATAGAAGGAGCCAAAAGGAGTGTGGACCAAGGAGAGGCAGTCCATGCTCATCGAGAGGGACAGAAAATGGCAATGAGCTCATTCTGGCCAGCACTACAGGTGACAACGATCGCCTAAAACATAGATCCTAGTTCCTGGCCACAAGCTCCGAGATGGAGATTAAGTGATCCGAGCAATACGGAAAAAGAATCGAGGAGTGGCAAAGCGGGCCATCCCCATGACACCAATTGAGCCAAAAACGCACCATAGATCCACGTCCAATAGAAAACTTAATCAAACCACAAAATTCCTCGCGCACTTTAACCCGAGATTTCCAAAATTGTGAGCCTTCACTGGGATTGGATTTGGATTTGAGAGGGTCTGAGGAGGGGATGTATTTGGCTTCCATCAGGTTTTCGTAACGACTCTTAAGAGATAGTCTCTATCAAAGCCGAGTATCTTGGCCACCACAAGTACATCACAGGTAGGGGCGGACGCGAATATTTTGGCCTAGGGCAAATGATGCGAATGTGAGAATTTTGGCATATATTGAGTTGGTGCTTATTTTTGTAAAAAAAAATTAAAAAAAATTAATGAAATTTCAGGAATTGAGTAGGTCGTGTGCCTCCCTCTACTCAACATTGGTTTGTCCCAATCTGTAGGTGGTCTGTTCCATTCTGTATGTGGAATGGACACACCGCGTGGCCCTAATCCCGTTATGGGGGATGCCAAAATGCGACCCTGTAAGTAGAGCCAATATACTCTACGCAATGAGCAAGACACATCACAAAATATAAACAACAAAATGGCATTATTGCTTTGGATTCATCATTTCACAACTTATTTGTGACAGAAACCACAAATATTATATCAATAACATTTCACATACAGTGTAATTGTAAATTTAGCATCAACGAATTAACACAAAGGTGTTACATAAGACTGAAACTTCAAAATGAAGCTAACTTCTGTTGAATAACATTTGAGGTACTGTATTCTCATAATATGGTATTTTATTTTATTTTGTTGAAGTAACTTCCAATCTATTCATATTCAATCATGGTAGTACAAAGAACAACAGAGATAATAAAAATTACAACCATGTCTGTGGACCACATAACGACGACTACAAGTACTGGAGTGAGTCGAAGGCGCGCCGCCGTCATTGCCCCTCCGTCACTGGAGCGGGACAAATCTTGTTGTAGTAGACAGTCGGAAAGTCATTGTGCTAAGGCGCCATAGGAACAGCGCACCAGAGCCAATGTAGAAAGTTGTAGATCAGAAAGATCAAACCTGTAAACACTCAAACGAAGACGAACGAAAAGACCGTATCCAAATAGATCCACCTAATACCAGCACTGACCGGATCTCGGGAGATCTGACGGAGACACACCTTCACATGCCATCCGACGATGCTAGACGCACCATCGGGACGGGGTAAAACGTGGGAGACATTATTCCTACTAAGGGACATCGCCACACAGCCGCAACCAAGACGATGGATCTAACAAGAACGAGAACGGGTCCCTCCCACTGGTGATGGTCCGAGATCCTCCGCACCATGTTATTCACCCAACAGCTTTGCTTAGACATTGTGTAACCCATATTCACCTAACAACTCAACCATCAGACCAACCCATGCGCATGAATGCCCTAAGAGCATCTCTAGCCGTTCGGCCCCCGAGGGCGCCCAAAAAGGGCGGCCTGGGGGCGAACCGGCACTAGATTGGCCCCTGGGGTTCGTTTTCCCCAGCCACGCCCCCAGGTGCCGCCCCCAAGGCGCCCCATATTCAAACTCGATCATTCCCGCTCCAAAAAAAGTCACAATCTGGCGATCATCGCAATAGTTTGGCGATTCGGTGCCACAGTTCGGCGATCAAATGAAAACGCAGTAGTTTGACGCACAAAAAAGGAAGGACGCTGAAGGAATGCATCAAAAGTCAAGCTCGACCTCCGGCATCGTCGTTGGCGTACGCAGGTTGGGAGGAGTCGGCGCGGCTTCCGAACTAGTCGGCGTCGCGGAGGCATCGTCGGTGGGGCTGGGCGTCGCGGAGGCATCGGCCGTCGGGCTGGGCGGCGGTGTCGTCGTCGGCGTTGGCGTTGGCGTCGCCGGTATCTAGTTCAGGATGAGGCCTCGCTCCGCCAAGAACCACGCCTTGAGCTTCTCGTCGCCGTTCTGGAGCATGTCGGCGCCGCCCATCTAGAAAGCCAGGTCGTTGTTCCTCTTCTTGGCGTCTTGAGCTTTGAGTTTCGCAGCGACGTTGGTCCAGAGCAAGTCGAGCTTGACGGCGCTGTTCATCATCAAAGCAGCCCACCTCGCCTCAGTTTTCTCTTCTCGCTGGGTGGCCTTGGTCTTAGCGTCGGCGAGGCAGTGCTCGATGGACTCTTGCACGCGTGCGGCAGCCGACTCGGCGTGTTTCGCCTTCTTGGCCCCTTTGTTGCCGTCCGGGCGCCCGTCGGCCGTGCCCGGGGTCGGCGCGTCCGGCTTGTACGTCTCCTTGGCCTTGGCGAGGGTGCGCCGGACAGCCGCCCACTTCTCGCACTTGTCGATCCGCTTGAAGACGTTGAGGTACTTGAACTCTAGGTCGCTGTTGTCATCGTGGAACATGGCGATCATGCGTCGCAGCTGCGCCGAGGAAAGAACATCAGTCGGCGCTAGTGCGCGCACAACTGGCGCGCACATGGCGAAAGCAATAGTGAGAACGGCGTGCTATACCTGATCCTCGACGCTTGTGCCACTCTCTGGGCGAGCCGCGACCTCCTCGACGACCCCGTGTCATTTTTTGCACGCCGTTTGGATGAGCCCCCAATGGTTCGCCATCGCCTTCGACCCGCGCTTCACGTGGACGCCTTTGAAGTAGGGGTCGACGAGCTTGCGCTCGTCAAACTCGGTCTTGATGCGGGCCCAATACGTCTTGATATTTGGTTCGTGCCGGTGACCGGGTCGAGGCAGGCGACCTTCCGCGCTTCGGCGAGGCACTCCTCTTCCTTGGACGCCCACTTGATGCGTGGCTCGCCAGTCTTGGCCGCCGTCTTCTTCTTCTTCTTCTTCTTCTTCTTCTTCTTCTTCTTCTTCTTCTTCTTGCCTTTCCTCATCGGCGCCGGCTCCTCCTCCTCTTCTTCCTCCTCCTCTGGCTCTTCCTCGCCGTAGTCGAGCTCGTCGTCCATATCGCCGAGATCAATCGAGCCGTCTTGGGTACCGAACCCGGGGGAAGCGGCGGCGGCAGCCGAGCCGGCTGCGATGATGTCTTCCATGTCGGCCTCCGTCGCGTCGGGATCGCCAAGATGCGACAAGGAGGAGGCTTGCGAATAGAGGCCACGGCGAAGAGGTGGCGTCGGTGAGGCTGCGTAGTCCGGCGGCGAGTACGTGTACGGGGGGTACTGCACGCTGGTGAACGCGGGCGAGGGCGTACGCTAGACTGGGTGCCCATGCGGGAAGGTGATGTTGGGGTTGAAGCCATCGTGGGCGTCGCCATCGGCATAGCCCGGCGACGGCGTGCTCCATGGGTGTGGCGACGACGAGAACCCTGCCGGAGAGCCGACGCTCATTGCGGCTCGAGCTGCGTGACAGCCGTGCCTCACGGGTGGGTTCATCATCGCCGCGCGCCGCTTTCGGCTTGTTCGCCGCCGCCGCTTCCACCTGCTCTGCCGCGGCGCCGCTTTCTCCTGGCCTTCTTGGCCTGTTGCGCTTATCGGCGGTGATAGCCTCCGGATCGCACATCCGCCTTCGATCGGCGTTGCTCATGCCCAAGGGCTTGGGCGGCGCCTCGGCTTCCTTTGCTTGGTGGCGGCGACGACGGCTGTGGATCCGTCGCGACGCGGGGCATCACGTACTTCTTCGGCGGCATGGCGGGCGGAAGGGTAGGGAGGAGGCGGAGTTTGGCGGGAGGAATGGAGAAGGGAGGGAAGCCGAGGGGGGAAGTGGGAGGAAACGGTGGGAGAAGCGCCTCCTCTCGCCGACAGAGCGGCCCCACGCCGCTTTTCGCTTCTGCCGGCGCCCCCAGGCAACACCCGGGCGCTTGGGTTCGGGGCGGGATCGCCGGCTCTGGATTTGGCCCAAGCCGGCGCTAAACAAGGTCCTGAGGGCGCGACTGGGCCGATTTTCGGCCACCGGCGCTAAAAATTCACCGGGGAGGGGGGGGGGCTGTTGGGAGATGGCTGGAGATGCTCTAAGTAGCGAAACATAACAAAGAAAAACCATGTTCGTATAATTTCCGACAAACTTGATTAAATATTTATATAAAGAAAAGAAGTTTGATTCAATACAAAACTAGAACATCTTGTAATTCAGAATGTGGAAAGTAGTAGTTATACTACTAACCGAGAAGTGTGGGTTTGCTCCTCTAATTCAAACAAGACAAGTTGCAGCCTGAACTTTTAAAAGTGGACAACTTTTGTCCCTCGTCAGTTGACCGCCACCCCCCCTCTCTCTCTCTCTGTGTGTGTGGGGTGGGGGTGGGGTGGGGGGTAGGCATTCAATCGAGCAACTTGTGCACCACCGCATCCCCGTGCATATCGTCACCGCTGGCAGGCCTCTTGCGGCGCAGCGTGTCCATGGTGGACGAGGAGCACGTGTCCATGGTGGCCAGGCAGCCAGGTCAGGTGTACCGCCAAGCATTGACGTGGTCATCGCGTCAAACGTCAGCTTGAAGCAGGTACCAAAACAAAGTGCATGCACAACTTTATTTCTGGTACTAGTTGGTCAAGCAGGTGTCAAAAATTTGTATTCAGGGGTGCAAACTGCATGTATGAGCGAAACACAAACATATACCTTTCTGAATTTTGCAAACGTGGTACATGTGCAAATTATTCAGTAATTCCTATACTTGGTACAAGCACGCCGTGCTACATCAACGTCGTGCTACATTAAATCGGTTGCTCTCTATCATGGTTATCATGGTGCGCCAGCTCCGACAAACACAAATAAGTCTCTTCGGAGCATGCACCGGCAACCGTTGCAGCACCAACGACATGGCAAAAGTAATGTCCTTGTGTCGCTGCCCAGGGGAGTGCATGCTTTCCTCGTACAATGCAACATGCCCTATGATTATGGTTTTAGGGGCAACAAAACCAGTGGCATCCACAAGGTTTTCAATATCACGAGTCGCTGGGTCATATGCGCAAAGCTTGAAGTGCGATAAGGAAAAGGTGGTAAGATGTGCTTCTGTGAAGAGGATGCGCCGGCCATTATCGATCCTGGCAACTGGGCTGATTCCATACGGATTGTACATGAACTCGTAGGCCACCGGTGACACGGTATCCAGGTCTATTTGACAATGCAAATCCCAGGTACCAGCTTCATGCCGGCGCAATAGCCAGAGGTGATAGCGTCGTGGCTGCCCGTTGCGTATGTCTGCACAGAGGAGGCACAGGCATCCGTCAAGCTCCGTTAAATGCTGCTTTTCCATAAGGTGATCATTTTTCTCGCAGGTAAGCGGTGACGGCAGCGCCATTGTCCCAAATTTTTCGTTATCAAGGGAGAAGAATAAGATGTTCTCCTGGGGCGGTAACTCTAGGTTCGGCTGGGCTAGCCAATAGATATGTCCATGCGCGAAGACGCTTCTATCATAGTATTTGTTTGTCCAGCCAGCTGGTTTCTCATGGGTGCCTCCCCTCGGCGGTCTCCAGAGCCCCGTGGAATTCACCACATAGATCTCGCATCCGGCAGATGCGGGAAGCTTCTCCCTGGGATTACAACCGCGGTAGTAGATGCGCACAACTTTGTGCTTCCTGGTGCACGAGTCATAGCCAAGCCCTAAGCTGGCATAGCAATGCTAATTCGACTCCATGTGCTCTCGTCTGCCCGTCGGCCGTCCTTCCGGGAGGGCTGCCATTTGACCGGTGGACGGGTTGCACACATAGTAAATGTCCGAGGCGGTAACTTGGAGGATGACGAGGCCGCGGCATGGCCGTGTAACCAGGCGCGGGACATGGTGGCCTGTAGTATTGTATGAGAAGTGGTCGGGCGCGAGAGAGTTCCCGCGGGATCTCCATAAGCGTTGCACCGCCGGGGTGCTCCGGCGACCACATGTGCATCTCGGGTACATGGTGGGCCGAGTCTTGTCGTTGTAGGAAGAGGATCTTGGGGCAGCTGCGGCGGTTGGCCAGCCGGAAGTGGCGATCGGCGAAGCCCCCCGACGAGAGCGCGGCGGCCCATGCGCGGGAGAGGCAGCGGCACCTGTGCGCTGACTTCGCCGGTAGCCGCGCCAGGATGTCCTCTATGAGATGGTCCGGTAGCACAGGCCATGGCTCCGCCGCCATAGCTTTCAAGTTTGCACGCATCAACAATTGAGACGTCGAGCAACGTGAAAGCGTCCCATCGATGCGTTTACTTATTATACAGAAGAGTACGGACAGCACACGGGCTGATCTGTAAGTTGGAGTCTGACTTACGCAAGACAGGGAAGCCTATGCAGACTTCTATCCAACTCCTGCGAACTTTAAAATTACTAGCAAACGTGCCCCATGCATTGCACCTGGTGAAAAAAAAGCACCTCTCATACACACATCCGATGACATTAACAATTTCCTTGATTTTTTTCGCAATGTTGCACGACAAACAGCATGATAATTGATGTTGCGCAAAAGCATAGAGGTGGGATGATTTTTTTTTTTAAGATGGAACACTCGTATTCCATTAAGACATGGCTAAATCGCCAGTTACAGCACGGGTTACATCATGAGGATAGTTAAAGAACCACTGGTGAGACTCTCCAGCAACTAAACCCGCACCAATAGCAGCCAGCACATGCGCTGGCTTGTTACAAACACATGGCGTGTGTACAACCATAGCCTGGATAAATTTTGTGGCAAGAATCACCTTAAGTTCTTTGAACATGTGGCCAAGGGAAGACATGTCGTACATATCCGATGACGCAGCTTGTTGTAGCACTAGACAATCAGTCTCAAAATGTACTCTGCCCACCCCCATTTGAACAGCCCAGGTAACAACAGTGCAAAGGGCCACCGTCTCAGCGTGTAAAGCATTGGAAATTGATTGGGATGAGCCCGCTGCAGCAAAAAGGACTTCATGGGAGGCATCTCTGCATATTAATCCACATCCACTGTATTCATTGTGTTCTGAAAAAGCTCCATCAATATTAATTTTAACAAAATCTGATGATGGTGGCTTCCAAGAACTATGGATGTTCGCTTGAGAAACCGGCTTCTTGTTCAGGAACTCATTCCACTCATTCACATGAAAACGAACAGCATATTGGAATTCTTCTACCGTGGCTCTGCGTTCTCCATGATTTCCACGGTTTCTCTCATGCCACCAAGACCAAAGAAGAGCAATGGTAAGCATCCTTTGTTCCTCTGAAAGCTGCAAGATAGCATATACTACTTCCTTTGCGGAAATTTGCTGTGACAATTTCACTCTCACTTCTTCCAGCATCAACGCTCGCCATCTGTGTTTCACCCATTTGCATTTTAGAAAAAGATGCCCTCCATCTTTGAACAATCGGCCGCAAACAGCACACCGTGTATCAAGCTCTACACCCCTTCTATTGATATTCATATACATTGGTTGACTATTATGCGCAAATCTCAACAAGAAATGGTGCACCTTAGGAGGACACTTTTGTTTCCAAATAGCTTTGAACATTTCAAAATCTCGTTCTTCATATGACGAGCTGGCACCTTGCTGTTTGTTAGCCTCCCTTTTTAACATGGCCACATGTGCGCTATATGCTGATTTGACCGAGAAAACGCCCTTACTATCAAGATGCCAGGCTAGGAAATCATTGGTACCGGTTGGTGCCATGAACCGGGACCAAAGAGTGGCATTGGTACCGGTTGGTGCCATGAACCGGTACCAATGGACCCGTGTAACTACTTTTTTATTTTCTGCAGCTATTTTTTGGTTGATTCTTCCTGCAGCTGTTTTTTAGTCCCACCTCGCCAATCGAGAGGCACTCGCAGCTGTTTATAAGCCCTGAGTGCAGAGACGATGACGAAGAGGCTCAATGCTCCTGCACGTTGGTTAGCTTCAAGCCTTGAGGAATACGGTAGACTGCACAGAGCTATGTGCAGTGCAGTTGACACTATTCCGAAAGGCTTGAAGCAAATTAACGAGCATTGCGCCTCTTTTTTATTTTTAATGACTTATTACAACTCAGAAATAAAAAGAAAAAAATAAATGTAGCAGAAAAGAAAAAAAACTATATAAAAAACCACTCAGAAATAAATAGAAGAAAAAATAATTTTGATTAACTTTACTAAAAAAATAGCATAGATCAGATCTGTTCTGACCGTTGCAGCCGGCGATGGTGGTCATCTCTTCCGTCAGAGGTGGTCGGCCTGAGGCTGGGTGTTCGGATCTCGGGATCCGTCATCTGGCACCAGCTGCGAGTCGGGGAGACGTAGTTGCCGGTGAAAACCGAGCTGACGGCGGGCGATGGCGGCGTTCCATGTCGTTACCATGATGAAGGCATCGTCGTGTGACTACCGTTGACCCACTCGTATTGCTCCGGGGGAAACCCTAGGATCTGGTGTTCCAGACCGGACGATGGCGGCACTGCGGTGTTGTTTCTCTCTTGGGAGCATTGTTTTGTGGAGCAGCGCTGGAAGTCAGAGGAAGGAGGTGGAGCGGCTTCGTCTTGCACGGAGCTTCGGTGGAGCTGTCAAGTCATGCCTGGCCGACAGGTGCTATGCTTGGTCATGCCTGGTCGGAGGTGCTACGCACGACAGATCCACCAAGGGCTTCAAGCTGTGTCGGCTGGTGGTACTTGGCAGCATGGCGCTGAGGTGTATCAGTGGCGACCGTGACGTGTTCAGCTGTTTGCGCGGGACTAAAGAAGAGCATTCGTCCCGGTTGGTCCAACCAACCGGGACCAAAGAGTGGCATTGGTACCGGTTGTTGCCATGAACCGGTACCAATTAATGGACCCGTGTAACTACTTTTTTATTTTCTGCAGCTATTTTTTTGTTGATTCTTCCTGCAGCTGTTTTTTTAGTCCCACCTCGCCAAGCGAGAGGCACTCGCAACTGTTTATAAGCCCTGAGTGCAGAGACGATTACGAAGAGGCTCAATGCTCCTGAACGTTGGTTAGCTTCAAGCCTTGAGGAATACGGTAGACTGCACAGAGCTATGTGCAGTGCAGTTGACACTATTCCGAAAGGCTTGAAGCAAATTAACGAGCATTGCGCCTCTTTTTTATTTTTATTGACTTATTACAACTCAGAAATAAAAAGAAAAAAAATAAATGTAGCACAAAATAAAAAAAACTATATAAAAAACCACTCAGAAATAAATAGAAGAAAAAATAGTTTTGATTAACTTTACTAAAAAAATGAGCATATATGCTTATTTTTAATGACTTATCACAACTCAGAAATAAAAACAAAAGAATAAATATAACAGAAAAATAAAAAAATATATAGAAAACTACTTAGAAATGAATAGAAGCAAAAAATAGTTGTGATTAACTATACTAAAAAAGGAGCATATATGCTTATTTTTAATGGCTTATTACAACTCAGAAATAAAAAGAAAAAATAAATATAGCAGAAAAAGAAAAAAAACTACTCAGAAATGAGTACAGATGCGCTTATAGAGGAAATCCAACTTAAATTCATAACGAATTTCAAGAGAAATCCGTATGAATTTATGCTAAATTCCCTATATAAGGGCATCTATTTTCATTTTCAGAGGAGCTCAATAAAGTAGAGAGGGAGGGGCTTATAAACCGGTCCGATTCCCCTTCGGTTGGCGAGGTGGGACTAAACTCTAGTCGCAACGGGGACCAACCATTTAGTCCCGGTTGACGGCTCGAACCGGGACTAATGGACAGCCTTTGGTCCCGGTTCGAGCCACCAACCGGGACCAATGGTGTTGGGCCAGGAGCAAGGCCCATTGGTCGGTTCGTCCCACCAACCGGGACCAATAGGTCCAGACGAACCGGGACCAATGGCCCACGTGGTGGCCGCCGGCCCTCGGCTCACGAACCGGGTCCGATGCCCCCATTGGTCCTGGTTCTGGATTGAACCGGGACTAATGGGCTGGACCGGCCTGGACCATTGGCCCCTTTTCTACTAGTGCGAGTTCGAGAACTATGTAGACATGATCGAGACATATCTCCAATCAATAACCAATAGCGGGACCTCGATGCTCATATTGGCTCCTACATATTCTACGAAGATATTTATCGGTCAAAACCGCCCAACAACATACGTTGTTCCCGTTGTCATCGGTATGTTACTTGCCCGAGGTTCGATCGTCGGTATCATCATACCTAGTTCAATCTCGTTACCGGCAAGTCTCTTTACTCGTTCCGTAATACTTCACCCCGTAAATAACTCATTAGTCATATTGCTTGCAAGGCTTATAATGATGAGCATTACCGAGAGGGCCCAGAGATACCTCTCCGAAACACAGAGTGTCAAATCCTAATCTTGATCTATGCCAACCCAACAAACACCTTTGGAGACACCTATAGAGCATCTTTATAATCATCCAGTTACGTGGTGACGTTTGATAGCACACAAGGTGTTCCTCCGGTATTCGGGAGTTGCATAATCTCATAGTCTGAGGAACATGCATAAGTCATGAAGAAAGCAGTAGCAATGAAACTGTAACGATCATAATGCTAAGCTAACCGATGGGTATTGTCCATCACATCATTCTCCTAATGATGTGATCCCGTTCATCAAATTACAACACATGTCTATGGTTAGGAAACATAACCATATTTGATTAACGAGCTAGTCAAGTAGAGGCATACTAGGGACACTATGTATTGTCTATGTATTCACACATGTACTAAGTTTCCGAATAATAAATTCTAGCATGAATAATAAACATTTATCATGATATAAGGAAATATAAATAACAACTTTATTATTGCTTCTAAGGCATATTTCCTTCATTCAGAACCATAATTGGAGTTTAAAGGCAAATGCTTCCTTGCTGATGGTGGGATATTTTGCATAATTCTATCATTTGACATACTACCATTGTTTCATGTTTGTTTATTCACCATACTAAAATTCCATGGTAATTGTGCTTTAGGTATTACTTCATTCAGGTTTGGAGGTTCCCTTTGGTTAGACATGACATTCCAATGCCGGAT
Organism: Aegilops bicornis; assembly: GCA_021605145.1. Taxonomy (NCBI): domain Eukaryota; kingdom Viridiplantae; phylum Streptophyta; class Magnoliopsida; order Poales; family Poaceae; genus Aegilops; species Aegilops bicornis. Next base: position 1,249,185 of record JAHIAL010000018.1, on the reverse strand, counting down.
GCCCAGTGTGCTGCCACCCCTTCCTTCTTTGTTCTCTCCATAACCATAATTTTTTGTGTAGGATCCTCTTAAAAAACCTTTTCTGAAAGGAGATGATGCCGCCCCACTGAAATTTCAACATGTCATGCTCTCATGTTCAACATTCTTCATACCAATGACCTAACAATCCACAATTGGCACAAAAAGTCGGGAGTTCCTCATATTTGAGGTGGTACAAATCCTTCTTACCAGCCTTGGTAATCGACACAAATCTTTCCAACTTTTTATTCACATAGTCTAACTTTTACTTGAACAAAGACCCCAACATATCTAGCGGAGAGCTGGATATGGAATTCTAGGAGTCTTTTGACACATACCCTTGATCGCCACCTTGTTAAGTAAATCTTCAAGACCCTTGCCCACACTTTAATCTTATCAGAGATACTGTTTAGGATTTGTGAAACCATCATATTCCTCTATTATCACATCCTGATTCCAGAACAGCCACGCCATGTTCGAGTCCCCCAAGCACCTGAATTGAATGGTGAACAAATTTTCCTCAATCACACGCCAAAGAACCCCTTTCGCAGGATTCATGTTTGAGTATAGAGCAGATGGACTAAAACCCTTACTTTTGTGGACTTTAACTTAATCTTCCAAGACAATTCATCTCCATCATCCTCATGGAGATTGAGGTGTTTCAAGAGGTCATCAACATCCTCCTTATCTCGATGCAGACTGCTAGGACCACCTGTTTCCGCCATGATCTTCACATTGCAGATATGCCCGAGGAATCCTAATGTGAACCCAAGGACAGTCACATGAGAGGGGTGGACGAGAGCATGGTCGGGAGCAAAATCGTAGGTTTTTCGCTACAGGATATCTGTTTAGGTAAAATTCAATTGAAATAGACTCGAGAATGGATTGACCGCTTATTTAAGAGGAAGTCGTTCGAACTGAAAAGAAGTAATTAGATGGGCCCAAGAGATACGTGCTTCATTCCGACATTTGGCCCAACATCTCGCTAGCGACGACAGACATGCCCAAACCTAGCTAGCTAACCAGCAGCTCACCACTCCTCGTACAGAGAAGAGCGCCGCCTCCGTTCCCCACTGCTCCCCAAACCCAAACCCTCGCCGTCACCCCATCTTCCCCTCCACCGGCGGCCATGGACGACCCGCAAGTGCTCATCGGCATCTCCATGAGCGAAATGTGCGATAGCATGAAGCACAAGGGCGACAACCCTGAGACGCTGGATCTCGGCACAAACATGCCGCTTCTCGTGTACGGCTACCTCCCTTCCCGCCGCCGTCTGGGTCCACGACGGCGTCGACCGCATCAGCCGCCTCCCTGACGTTGTCCTCGTCAACATCATCTCCCGCCTCCCGGCCAAGGACGCCGCGCGCACCGCCGCCCTCGCCTCGCTCTTGCCTATTGCCACCTGCTTCCGGACGGCGGCGTGGCCGGGCCGTTCACCATCCGCGACCCCTCTCCCCGCGCCGTCACTGCCGCGGTGTCCCACATACTCGCGGCGCACCCGGGGCCTTTCCGCTGCGTTCGCCTTAATGCAGGACCACCGGGGCGAGATGGCGCGCTGGCTCGACATCCTCGTCGCCAAGGGGGTCCAAGAGCTCGTATTCGTCAACCGCGCTTGGCCGATGGACCTGCGCCTCCCTCACACTCCTCTACCTCGGCGTCTGGAGGCTCCCGGACACCGCCGCCGTACCGCGCGGCGCCAGATTCCCCAACCTCCTGGAGCTCGGCCTCTGCATGAATGTCATGGAGGACCGTGATCTAGCCTTCATGCTCGAAAGAAGGCCCGTCCTTGAGTTCCTCCTCATCATGTGGAGCCAGAGTGGAGTGCGCCTCCGCCTCGTCAGCCACAGCCTGCGGTGTCTTCTGTCTTCAGCTAGCCCTTACCTGCTTGCAGTACATCGACATGGTGGATATGCCCCTCGCCTGGACTAGGAGAGCAAGACCGTTATCGTGGTAATTTGCATGCGTATCTGTGCTTTGTCAAATAATAATACTCCGAATCTATGATCCCAATTAGTTTATCTGTCTTTGGGTTGCATTGCAGGCTGGAACAAAGGAGAGCACGTCCCTAGTGTCCAAATTTTGGCCATAGAGGTACAGTTCGGTGTCCTCAGATGATTCCCTACCTGGAGACGCTCCATGTCCTGGTAAATTTGGTTGCTGCATTGGCAATTTTGCAGTACTAGTGGCGATGTTATATCTAGCATCAGTCTACTCTAGCATGGTCAGAATTCAGAACTGTGAATCGGATCAATTCGGAAGTCATGTGCCATTCGCTTGGATCTATCACCTTGCTATTTGCTTTGCAAGATTGGAATAAGTAAATGCTAGGGTCTTCCGACACATCGAGACGCCTCCTTTGATAGTTTTTGAAAGATTAAAGTCGAAGCTAAGCAATCGGCAGGCGCCAAGCACTTGAGTAACATCATGCCGGGAGAGTAGTCCTCTTTTGCTGGCCTTTTTGTTTCTTTGTTTTCCCCTCGGACTTGGTTTTGTTGGATCATTTATTTGTAAACCCCTTCTTAATCAATGAAAAGGCAAAGCTCTTGCCTCTTCATTCTGAGATCTATAACTGATGTCCTACTGCTGCATGATAATTGTTGTCTTCACAGATAAGATACCTCAACTATGCATGTATGCTGACCGGTTTAACCTCCTTTTCAAATCAAAAAAAAAAAACAATCTATGCTGGTCGGTTTCATCTGCAGTCCCGCCCCATATCAGAGGAGTCCACGGGTAAAGTCAATCTCAGGTTCTGGCAGGAAGGCAATCCCATCAAATGCGTCATGGAGAGCATGAAGATGTTCTTTTACGAGTTCCGAGGGTCAAGAAGCGAGGTTGCTTTCCTCAAGTTCATCGCGGAGAGAGGTCGGGTGCTGGAGCGGATGGTGGTTGTCATGACCAGGGAATGTTTCTCCTCGGGGGATCATAATGTTAGCGCCAAGCTGAAGCATCTGATCAGAGCTAAATGGAAAAGCAAAGCTTGCAAACTAGAGATCTTCAAGAGCTCGCTCGCTGACGGGGACTCTACAGTTCACAGCCACAAGCTAGCTTGTGATTTTGAGTTTGCTGACCCTTTTGACCTCAAGTACTACTCAACAGGAGAAATGATCTGTGTAATTTAATTTTAGCGTGGCGCGCCGCCGTGCTACTTGTACTAGAAAACTACTGGTACCTAACTAGAATTTGTGTTGTGGTAGCAGCTGAAAAACCTACTGGGCAAGCTTTCTGCAGGTGTACATGATGAGGTTGTTTGTGCCAAATCAAGTCATATGTGGCTGGATGCTGGTGGAAGTAACAGATTGATTTAGATAACATGTTAGTAGTACCAGTTCTCTTCTGTCAGCAGGGCTAGTCTAGTGAGTAGGGGTTTTGAATTTCTGTTCTGTCCAACAGCACTTTCATTCATGTTGTGAAGTTTGTTGTTGTCATCATGAGTAAACTTGCCATTGGTCTCATTCCAGTGAGTGGGGGGTGTGCATTAGGCATTGATCTCATTCTTAGACCGTCGCACCTGGTGGTCCGCATCGCTGCACAGGCTCGCCACGACACAAATGATTTAGGAGTGCCCTTGAGGACGTTAACGGGCACCATTTGTTTGTAAGACTGTTTATGCATAGATGGTGAACGATCGGTTCAGTTGTGCTAGCAAAGGGGAAGTCGGAAGTTGCTGCTTCCAGGTGCTTTTTTGCCTAGCTTAAACTATTATTACAAATGGTTTGCTGTAATAATTGCTTCATGGGCCAATCTAAATGTTTTAGACAACAGCGTGCAAGTTGCTACAGGCAGGACATCTGCACATAGATTTATTCTCCTTCAGCGTGATCGGCCCCCTTCGTGCTTCTCTGTAGAATGCTTAAAAAATTTAGGAACGTATGCCACACTCATGGAAGTAAACAAAGTCATGGTTTTCTCCCGGATCATATATGCACATTGAGCGTGTCAGTGCGGAAGTGGAAGCCTTCCACAACCCACCCCCCACCCCGACGCAGACACTTCCAAATGGGGGAAGGAATAAAATCATGTTGATATAGTCAAATTTTAATTTCTAGATTTAGTTCTATTTCAATGTTCAAAGCAAGGTCTGTTGACGGAAATTTCAATGTCAATAGTATGTTTGACACATTTTGAATGCACGGTGAATAAAGTGCAACCTCTTTGTATGAAAAAGAAGATCGTCACCACTAACGGGTTTCCAAATTATCGAGCTCAGATTATGTCAACTGAGTTAAAACACAACCTCTAAAACCTACAAAAAAAACTACGAAACGTGCTTTAAACGGCTTTGGGGTCTGCAAGTTAGCACAGGGTAAGAACTGAGTGAGCACAATTTTCTTTCTACGCACCAAGAAAGACATTTGAGAAGGTTAGTTCAGTTGGGGTGCCAACTGAAGGTGTCTATCTTGTTAAGTGTTACAAGATTGGGCAGCTCACGGCAGCAAATGTTATCAACATCCTCTATGGCTAACTTAGATTCGCACCATTGCTAGGTGCCTTCATCTCCAACTCCTACTAGGGAAGGTCCTTCGTCACCATGCCACAGCGAAAGCTCTTTCATTGGCCCTGTTTGCCTGCTTGTGTTGACAAAAGGAATAAATTGTCATTGTCAATATAGGTGAATAAGCAGCAATATTTAGTTAGAAAGCAGCACAGCTAACGTGACTAAGGTTTAGACAGATGCATCAGCAAAATAGTACTCCCTCCGTCCCATAATATAAGAACGTTTTTGACACTAATTTAGTGTTAAAAACGTTCTTATATTTTGGGACAGAGGGAGTACTAGTTACAAGCAGCACCAGGGCTTCCCCACCCGTCATTCAGACCCCCAAGCACTATTATACCCAAAGAACACATAATCAGGCTAAGAAAATCGCCAGCTTCGCAGAAATGAACTTCAGAGCAATTGTTTCTCACCTTTGTTGTGAATGAGCCCGCCAGCACTATCAGGACGAGCGGTATCGATCATATTAAGAGTGTCGCCAGTCGACTGCAGGTCCAAGGCCAGGTCCTGCGGCACAGCACCAGCTACCGGCAGCTCACTGTTTTGATCTTCAGGCAAACCTGCCCAGTTTTTCAAGCAAATTAGTTTATTAATATGAGAAATGAAATGTGCGACGAACCAGTCAATGGCTAACATTTTTATCTGCTTATTACCATAGAAAAACCTATATGTCTCAGCAAATGATGTCTATTTGTTGGTGCTGTTCTAAGGAATTTACTATCTGCAGCGGCCAGATATGAGATTCCACAGTAAGATCAATGGTAATACTTAGATGCTGCCAAGCTATTGAACACAACTATACTACATTTCCTACAAGATATTTGCTGATGTGAGTTAACTTATTAATTTTGCATTGTCCAGAGTCTAATCTTTGTGTTTATTTCTACCAAAAAACGGATGCTATAACACTACTATGATGCTGTCAAACAACTGAATTATATCCTTTGGAGTAGATCAATTCAAAATTACATAGTTTCTTAACATTACCTTCGCTCTCAAGCACGACGTAGCAAACAGAGCCTAATGGTGCCCACTTGAAATGATCTACATCAACAAAAAAATATTTATTAAATGGGATAATAAATTGAAACACACTGAATAAAAATAGTGATCACAATACATACGTATGTCTTTTTGGTACGAATCACGTAGCATCTTTAACCAGGGTTCTTGCTCAGCTCTCTCAAAAATAACATCGACAAGCATTGGTAAATATTTGCTGAAGTATAATGCAACAATCATGATTTTCTCCGCTGCTGAGAACAGATAGCCAGATACTTCGTCCTACAAGACAACAAGCATGATAAGGATATAATCAGTGGCTAAAAGCTTACACTTATCTTGTTATTCTGTACGTCACTTTGGTTTTATCATTGTGCTCTTCCATTTCATTACCCCAAGTTTGGTAAAAAATCTGACACAAACATGTTATAAAGATGTGTTGGGTGGTGTTTCTCTTGGTTTTTACCACAAAAAGTTCTGTGAGCTCTTCGCTTTCATCGTTGATTCAGTTCAATTAAGAACAGTTGCTCACAGATTGTAGAATTGACCTAGCGCGTTGTTTGATTCCTGCCTCTCAATGAATGAATAAGTAAGAACTGTAATTCTTTCCTATTCTCTAACGTTGTGGAGCACAGACAATAAAACAGTTACCTGTACACTTTGGCGAGCCGATACAGCTGACATAAGTTCCTTGTGTGCCTTAGCCAAGTCCTGAGTTGCAGAGTATACTTGAGGTAATGGCTGAGCTGCCACATTTTTCAAGGCTTCCAAGCAAGAATAGTATAGCTTCGCAGCATCTGTGACAGAAGCACCGGCCTTCTTATACTTGGCTTGAATTTGTCTGCCTTTCTTGTCTGGCAAATGCACCGTCAAGTGTCTTAAGTAAGACCCCTCTGCGGCAAATTTTGAACCCTTCAAAGAGCCTTCCTTGATGACATCAGTGAGCAAGCTATCACACTTGGTGATCGGCCGCCAATCTTCTAGTGACTTTGGTGCTGCGTTATCAAAATTTTCTTTTGATATTGGATTGATGTAGGCTGTGAAGAATTCCTGAAGAAGATGGCAACATTGATTCGTAGTAGCAAAGGCTACACTGTTCAAGAACTTAATCCAGAAGCTTAAAAGAACATTTTCATCTTGCATGCTGTCTGGCGGTAGTGACTTTGACATGAGAATCATACTGTCAAAGTAAGGCGGAAGCTTTCCATTTATAGCGTAAAGCTGAGTCATGTTGGAGACAACACCATTGATATCCTTCTGCATGTTATCAAAGTCGAAGGGTTTGTCAGGCAAAGCGGCAATTGCACAATCATTGTTCACTCCAACTAGCAGATGTTTCAAGCCAAAGTCACCGCCCCATGAGAGCTTTTTCAGATGACCTTGAAGTACATGGCAAAGGAAGCCCGTGAAAAGGACGCAACCCAGCTCCGTACAGCTCGTCATCAGCATATCTGGGCTAATGGAACCATACAGCACCGCAAGGTTGAAACGGAACTCGATGGCCAGGCAGCCTTTAGGATCTTTACTGATTTCAAGCACTGAACGCCAAAGCCAAAACGAAGCGGTCTTTTTCAAAGAAACAACTGGGGAGCCATCACTTATAGTGTATTCAAGAAGATCGAATAACTCCTCTGGCAAATCGAGGCCACATGTGACTGTTTCATCAGTAGGAGCAACAACAGCTGGAACTTGTTGATTTTTAGGATCTGGCACGTTTTCATCCACCTCGTAATGAACCTGCCCAGATGGTGAACCATTTATTCGCTGTACCACATCTCTGACTTGCTGAAGGGATGGATGCTTGAAGTAGCATTTCCTTCCAACAGTAACAACCTGAAAAGAGACACAACGCAACGGTCACAATCCTACATTGCTACTCTTGCAGCAAAAGAAGATTAAAATGTCACTAAAGTCCAATATCATACCTCTAAGGTATCACGGAAGATGTATCGCACATTCGTCTCGCGCATATGAGCTTTCAATTTAATCATGCACCAAATTGGTAGGGGAGGCAGTAGAGACGCTCCGGTGACAATGTTCTGCGCTGTGGCTTGAACAGGCCCGGTTGCAGATAAGTTCAGTGAAGCAGGATTAGATCCATAGCTCCTGACGATGGCTGGGGGGTGCTCGTCGGAGTGGGATTGGGAACAGCCGGGGCAGAGGGCTGGGCGGGGGATGGATTCTTCACCACCCAAACCTGAACGCCTGGCTGGGTGGGGGCGGGGGATTTTGGCACCCAAACGCCTCCACGCGAGGAGGTTCTGAAGGGAGAATTGTGTGGTGCGGAGGAGGATGATCCGGTGGAGCAGGATCTGGACGCCACGGCGGAGGAAGAGCCGGCGGCGGCGGCGGGGACGGCGGCAGCGGAGGAAGAGCCGGCGGCCGCGGCGGAGGGGAGGGGGGCGGTCCGCCTTATTCTGCCCATAGCGGCGAGGTTGATTAACCTCGTCGGCGTGCAAAAACCCTAGGTCGGGGAGGGGAGGAGGAGGTGGGGAGAGGGGCCAGCGGGCTTTGGATCTGAGGAGGCAGCTATTCGGCCCGTGGAGGAGGCGTGCTCTGTGCCTCTCTCTCCGCGTGCTCAGTCCAAAATGCCTTACGAAAAAAATAAATCATATTGGAGGTCTTTTTTAGAGGATCATATTTTCACAGTGAAAATAATCCGAAAATATTTGTGCATACACAAATACTCCCTCCGACCTCCATCACATAATCTCTCCCTAATAATAAAGCACGGATTGAGTCTCCGGGTACAACATCGCACTCTTTTTCAAAATAGTCCATGTGCTTTTTTGAAATTAAGCCCGCAGTCCCTTTTTAAGTGGGAATCTGAGAAAACGCTTGGTTTTCGCAAAAAAGGCCCTATAGTTTGGGAAATTCAACCCGTAGTCCTTTAAAAAAGGCCTCACGCGCGATCCCCTTCATCCCTCCCCAACGCACGAGCGGGCGCACCCCTGCCGCCGCCTTCCTCACGGAGTCCGCGGACAAATTCCATGCCAGGAGTAGCGGTCTCCATCTCTCCAACTCCTCCATCTCCCTCGAGCCTCGACCTCCTCGGCGGCAACGCCGCCTTCCTCGCGGAGTTCGCGGCCGAATTCCACGCCGGGGCAGCAGTCTCCATCTCTCCAGCTCCTCCCTCTCCCTCGAGCCTCGATCTCTCCGGCAGCCTTCCATCCGTCACAAGTCCGGGAGATGGATGGGGACGACGTGCGGGCCTCTGATACGTCTCCAACGTATCTATAATTTTTGATTATTCCATGCTATTATATTACCCCTTTTGGATGTTTATGGGCTTTATTTTACACATTTATATCATTTTTGGAACTAATCTACTAACCGGAGGCCCAAATTTATATTGTCGCTTTTTTTTGCCTATTTCAAGATTTCAAGAAAAGGAATATCAAACGGAGTCCAAACGGAATGAAACCTTCGGGAGCGTGATTTTTGGAACGAATGTGATCCAGAGGACTTGGAGTGCAAGTTAAGAAGCTGCCGAGGAAGCCACGAGATAGGAGGCCGCGCCCCCCTCCCTGTAGGGCGCGCCCCCTGTCTTGTGGGCCCCTCGGGCGGCCACCGACGTACTTCTTCCTCCTATATATACCTACGTACCCCGAAAACAACCAGAGCACCACGAAACACAATTTCCACCGGCCAGAACCTTCTCAGATCTCATGAGATCCCATCTTGGAGCCTTGGCCAAGCACTCTCCTGAGGGGGGAATCGACCACGAGGGCCTCTACATCAACATCCTTGCCCCTCCGATGAGTTGTGAGTAGTTTACCACAGACCTACGGGTCCATAGTTATTAGCTAGATGGCTTCTTCTCTATTTTTGGATCTCAATACAATGTTCTCCCCCTCTCTTGTGGAGATCTATTCGATGTAAACTCTTTTTGTGGTGTGTTTGTCGAGATCAGATTAATTGTGGGTTTATGATCAAGTTTATCTATGTATAATATTTGAATCTTCTGAATTCTTTTATGTATGATTGAGTTATCTTTGCAAGTCTCTTGAATTATCGGTTTGGTTTGGCCTACTAGATTGATCTTTCTTGCCATGGGAGAAGTTGCTTAGCTTTTGGGTTCAATCTTGCGGTGTCCTTACCCAAAGGATGTAAAGGGTTGCAAGGCACGTATTGTATTGTTGCCATCGAGGATAACAAGATGGGGTTTATATCATATTGCATGAGTTTATCCCTCTACATCATGTCATCTTGCTTAATGTGTTACTCTGTTCTTATGAACTTAATACTCTAGATGCAGGCAGGAGTCGGTTGATGTGTGGAGTAATAGTAGTAGATGCAGGCAGGAGTCGGTCTACTTGTTATGGACGTGATTCCTATATACATGATCATGCCTAGATAATCTCATAACTATGCGCTTTTCTATCAATTGCTCAAAAGTACTGTGTTCACCCACAGTAATACTTATGCTATCTTGAGAGAAGCCTCTAGTGAAACCTCTGGCCACCTGGTCTATATCTTATCATATTTGCTTTCAATGTACTTTTATTTGCATCTTTACTTTTTTGCATCTATATTATAAAACACCAAAAATATATTTATCTTATCATACTATCTTTATTAGATCTCACTTTCATGAAGTGGCCGTGAAGGGATTGACAACCCCTTTATTGCGTTGGTTGCGAGTTCTCAGCTTGTTTGTGTAGGTGCGTGGGACTTTTGAGGAGCCTCCCTCTTGGATTGATACCTTGGTTCTCAAAACTGAGGGAAATACTTACGACACTTGCTGCATCACCCTCTCCTCTTCGAGGAAAACCAGCATAAGCTCAAGACGTAGCAAAAGGATTTCGCGCCGCTGACGGGAGGTCTTTGCTCAAGTCAAGACATACCAAGTACCCGTCACAAACCCATCTCCCTCGCATTTACATTATTTGCCATTTGCCTCTCGTTTTCCTCTCCCCCACTTCACCCTTGCCGTTTTATTCGCCCTCTCTTTCCCAATCTCCTCCTCTCTTTTTCGCTTGCCGTTTTTCTGCTTGCTTGTGTGTTGGATTACTTGTTGCCATGGCGCAAGATAATACCAAATTGTGTGATTTATCTAATACCAATAATAATGATTTCCTTAGTACTCCAATTAATCCTCTTAATGATGTTGAGTCTTGTGAAATCAATACTGGTTTGCTGAATCTTGTTATGAAAGATCAATTCGCCGGCCTTCCTAGTGAAGATGCCGCTACTCATCTAAACAATTTTGTTGATTTGTGTTATATGCAAAAGAAGAAAGATACGGATAACAATATTGTCAAATTGAAGTTATTTCTGTTTTTTTTCACTTTCGAGAGATCGTGCTAAAGTTTGTTTTTCGTCTTTGCCTAAAAATAGTATCGATTCTTGGAACAAGTGCAAAGATGCTTTTATCTCTAAGTATTTTCCTCCCGCTAAGATCATCACTCTTAGGAACGATATTATGAATTTTAAACAACTTGATCATGAGCATGTTGCCCAATCCTGGGAAAGAATGAAATTGATGCTTCGCAATTGCCCTACTCATGGTTTGAGTTTATGGATGATCATACAATTTTTTTATGCCGGTTTGAACTTTGCTTCTAGAAATCTCTTAGATTCGGCCGCGGGAGGCACCTTTATGGAAATCACGTTAGGAGATGCTACAAAATTACTTGATAATATTATGGCTAATTATTCTCAATGGCACACCAAAAGATCTTCTAGTAAAAAAGTGCATGCTATAGAAGAAATCAATGTTTTGAGTGGAAAGATGGATGAACTTATGAAATTGTTTGCTACTAAAAATACTCCTCTTGATTCCAATGATATGCCTTTGTCTTCTTTGATTGAGAATAATAATGAATCTATGGATGTGAATTTTGTTGGCAGGAATAGTTTTGGAAACAATGCTTATAGAGGAAACTTTAATGCTAGACCGTTCCCTAGTAATCCCTCTAATAATTATGGAAATTCCTACAATAATTCTTATGGTAATTTTAATAAGATGCCCTCTGATTTTGAGAATAGTGTGAAAGAATTTATGATTTCTCAAAAGAATTTTAATGCTTTGCTTGAAGAAAAATTGCTCAAAGTTGATGATTTGGCTAGGAACGTTGATAGACTTTCGCTTGATGTTGATTCTCTTAAACTTAGATCTCCTCCTCCTAAGCATGATATCAATGAGTCTCTCAAAGTAATGAGAATTTCCATTGACGAGTGTAAGGAAAGAACCGCTAGATTGCGTGCTAAGAAAGATAGCTTTATAAAAGCGTGTTCTTCTAGTTTCCATGAAAATAATGATGAGGATCTTAAAGTTATTGATGCGTCTCCTATTAGATCTATGTTTTGCAATATGAATTTTGATGATTATGGGACTGATGATGAATCAACTTTGCCTAGAAGGCGTCCCAAGAATTCGGAATCTTTAGATCTTAACGCTAAATTTGGTAAAAGTGAGATTGGAGAATCCTCAACTTCTAATAATATTGAACCTACTATCTCGGATTTCAAGGAATTTAATTATGATAATTGCTCTTTAAAAGGTTGTATTTCCTTGTTGCAATCCGTTGTTAATTCTCCTCATGCTTATAGTCAAAATAAAGCTTTTACCAAACATATTGTTGATGCCTTGATGCAATCTTATGATGAAAAACTTAATTTGGAAGTTTCTATACCTAGAAAACTTAATGATGAGTGGGAACCTACTATAAAGATTAGAATTAAATATTATGAGTGTTTTGCTTTGTGTGATTTGGGTGCTAGTGTTTCCACGATTCCGAAAACTTTATGTGATATTCTAGGTTTCCATGATCTTGATGATTGCTCTTTAAATTTGCACCTTGCGGATTCCACCATTAAAAAGGCAATGGTAAGAATCAATGATGTTCTCATTGTTGCAAATAGAAATTTGGTGCCCGTAGATTTTATCGTTCTTGATATAGATTGCAATCTTTCTTGCCCTATTATTCTTGGTAGACCTTTTCTTAGAACGATTGGTGCGATTATTGATATGAAGGAAGGGAATATTAGATTTCAATTTCCCTTAAAGAAAGGCATGGAGCACTTTCCAAGAAAGAAAGTCAAATTACCTTATGAACCTATCATGCGTGCTACTTATGAATTTAGTGCCAAAGATGACACTAGTTAGATCTATCTTCGCTTTTATGCCTAGCTAGGGGCGTTAAACGATAGCGCTAGTTGGGAGGCAACCCAATTTTCTTTATGTTTTTTGTTTTTGCTCCTGTTTAGTAATAAATCTTGCATCTATCTTCTGTTTAGATGTGTTTTTATCTTTTAGTTAGTGTTTGTGCCAAGTAGAACCTATAGGATAACCTACGATGATAGTTGATTTGATTCTGCTGAAAAACAGAAACTTTGCACGCACGAATATAATTTTGTTAAATCACAGGAACGTGCTTTTGCGTTGATTCTTTTTGCTTATGTTCAATAAACAATTGTACAGGACTTCCTATTTTGGTAGGATTTTTAGAGTTCCAAAAGTTTGCGTTAGTTACAGATTGCTACAGACTGTTCTGTTTTTGACATATTCTGTTTTTCGTGTGTTGTTTGCTTATTTCAATGCATCTATGGCTAGTAAATTAGTTTATAAACCATAAGGAAGTTGGAATACAGTAGGTTTAACACCAAATTAAATAAATAATGAGTTCATTACAGTACCTTATGTGGTGGTTTTGTTTTCTTTCACTAACGGAGCTTATAAGATTTCCTGTTGAGTTTTGTGTTGTGAAGTTTTCAAGTTTTGGGTAAAGCTTTTATGGACTATGGAACAAAGGGTGGCAAGAGCCTAAGCTTGGGATGCCCATGGCACCCCAAGATATTCAAGTATAGCCAAAAACCTAAGCTTGGGATGCCCCGGGAAGGCATCCCCTCTTTCGTCTTCGTTCATTGGTAACTTTACTTGGAGCTATATTTTTATTCGCTACATGATATGTGTTTTGCTTGGAGCGTCGTGTATTATAGTAGTTTTTGCTTTTTAGTTTACCACAATCATCCTTGCTGTACACACCTTTTGGGAGAAGCCTATTTGATTAGAATTTGGTAGAATACTCTATGTGCTTCACTTATATCTTTTGAGCTTGATAGTTTTTGCTCTAGTGCTTCACTTATATCTTTTAGAGCACGGTGGTGTCTTAATTTTGAAGAAATTGCTAGTCTCTCATGCTTAACTTATATTATTTTGAGAGTCTTTTAGAACAGCATGGTATTTTCTATGGTCATAAAATTGGTCCTAGAATGGTAGTCATTCAAGTTGGGTATAATAAAAACTATCATAGGAAGTGAATTGGATGCTATGATCAATTTGATACTTGATAATTGTTTTGAGATAATGGAGGTAGTGATATTAAAGTCATGCTAGTTGGATGATTATGAATTCAAAGAATGCTTGTGTTGAAGTTAGCAAGTCCCGTAGCATGCACGTATGGTTAAAGTTGTGTAACAAATTTGAAACATGAAGTGTACCTGGCTTGTGCATCCTTATGAGTGGCGGTCGACGAGCGATGGTCTTTTCCTACCAATCTATCCCCCTAGGAGCATGCACGTAGTACTTGGTTTTTGATGACTTCTAAATTTTTGCAATAAGTATATGAGTTCTTTTGACTAATGTTGAGTCCATGGATTATACGCACTTTTACCTTTCCACCTTTGCTAGCCTCTTCGGTACCGTGCATTGCCCTTTCTCACCTCGAGAGTTGGTGCAAACTTCGCCGGTGCATCCAAACCCTGTGATACGATACGCTCTATCACACATAAACCTCCTTATATCTTCCTCAAAACAGCCACCATACCTACCTATTATGGCATTTCCATAGCCATTCCGAGATATATTGCCATGCAACTTTCCACCGTTCCGTTCATCATCATCATGACATACTTTACTTTTGTCATATTGCCATTGCATGATCATGTAGTTGACATCGTATTTGTGGCAAAGACACCATGCATTATTTTTCATACATGTCACTCTTGATTCATTGCACCATCCAGACATCACGGAGGCATTCATATAGAGTCATATCTTGTCCTAGTTTCGAGTTGTAATCCTTATGTTGTAATCTATAGAAGTGTGATGATCATCATTATTAGAACATTGCCCAAAGAAAAAAAAGAAAAAAAGAAAGGCCCAAAAAAGGGAAAAAAGAAAGAAAAGAAAGGAAAAAAAGAAAATAAATAAAACGGGCAATGTTACTATCTTTTTTCCACACGTGTGCTTCAAAGTAGCACCTTGTTCTTCATGTAGTGAGTCTCATATATTGTGCTTCAAAGTAGCACCATGTTTTTCATATAGTGAGTCTCATAAGTTGTCTTTTTCATACTAGTGGGAATTTTTCATTATAGAACTTGGCTTGTATATTCCTACGATGGGCTTCCTCAAATGCCCTAGGTCTTCATGAGCAAGCAAGTTGGATGCACACCCACTAGTTTTCTTTTGTTGAGCATTCATTTATAGCTCTAGTGCATCCGTTGCATGGCAATCCCTACTCCTCATGTTGACATCAATTGATGGGCATCTCCATAGCCCGTTGATTATCCTCGTCAATGTGAGACTTTCTCCTTTTTTGTCTTCTCCACACAATCCCCATCATCATATTCTATTCCACCCATAGTGCTATGTCCATGGCTCACGCTCATGTATTGCGTGAAGGTTGAAAAAGTTTGAGATTATTTAAGTATGAAACAATTGCTTGGCTTGTCATTGGGGGTATAGAAGTTGGGAACATCTTTGTGTGACGAAAATGAAGCATAGCCTAACTATATGATTTTGTAGGGATGAACTTTCTTTTGCCATGCTATTTTGAGAAGACATGATTACTTTGATTAGTATGCTTGAAGTATTACTATTTCTTTTATCAATATGAACTTTTATTTTGAATCATTTGGATCTGAACATTCATAACACAATACAGAAAATTACATTATGAATTATGCTAGGTAGCATTCCACATCAAAAATTCTCTTTTATCATTTACCTACTCAAGGACGAGCAGGAATTAAGCTTGGGGATGCTTGATACGTCTCCAACGTATCTATAATTTTTGATTGTTCCATGCTATTATATTACCCCTTTTGGATGTTTATGGGCTTTATTTTACACATTTATATCATTTTTGGAACTAATCTACTAACCGGAGGCCCAACCCATATTGCTGTTTTTTGCCTATTTGATTTCAAGAAAAGGAATATCAAACGGAGTCCAAATGGAATGAAACCTTCGGGAGCGTGATTTTTGGAACGAACGTGATCCAGAGGACTTGGAGTGCAAGTCAAGAAGCTGCCGAGGAAGCCACGAGATAGGAGGCCGCGCCCCCCTATAGGGCGCGCCCCCTGTCTTGTGGGCCCTCATGCCACCGACGTACTTCTTCCTCCTATATATACCTACGTACCCCGAAAACATCCAGGAGCACCACAAAACACAATTTCCACCGCCGTAACCTTCTGTATCTGTGAGATCCCATCTTGGAGCCTTCGCCGGCACTCTGCCGGAGGGGGAATCGACCACAGAGGGCCTCTACATCAACATCCTTGCCCCTCCGATGAGTTGTGAGTAGTTAACACAGACCTACGGGTCCATAGTTATTAGCTAGATGGCTTCTTCTCTCTTTTTGGATCTCAATACAATGTTCCCCCCCTCTCTTGTGGAGATCTATTCGATGTAAACTCTTTTTGCAGTGTGTTTGTCGAGATCCGATGAATTGTGGGTTTATGATCAAGTTTATCTATGAATAATATTTGAATCTTCTCTGAATTCTTTTATGTATGATTGAGTTATCTATGCAAGTCTCTTCGAATTATCAGTATGGTTTGGCCTACTAGATTGATCTTTCTTGCCATGGGAGAAGTTGCTTAGCTTTGGGTTCAATCTTGCGGTGTCCTTACCCAAAGGATGTAAAGGGTTGCAAGGCACGTATTGTGTTGTTGCCATCGAGGATAACAATAATGGGTTTATATCATATTGCATGAGATTATCCCTCTACATCATGTCATCTTGCTTAATGTGTTACTCTGTTATTATGAACTTAATACTCTAGATGCAGGCAGGAGTTGGTCGATGTGTGGAGTAATAGTAGTAGATGCAGACAGGAGTCGGTCTACTTGTTATGGACGTGATGCCTATATACATGATCATGCCTAGATAATCTCATAACCATGCGCTTTTCTATCAATTGCTCGACAGTAATTTGTTCACCCACCGTAAAACTTATGCTATCTTGAGAGAAGCCACTAGTGAAACCTATGCCCCCCGGGTCTATCTCTTATCATATTTGCTTTCAATCTACTTTTATTTGCATCTATATTATAAAACACCAAAAATATATTTATCTTATCATACTATCTTTATTAGATCTCACTTTCGCAAGTGGCCGTGAAGGGATTGACAACCCCTTTATTGCGTTGGTTAAGTAGTTCTTAGTTTGTTTGTGTAGGTGCGTGGGACTTTTGAGGAGCCTCCTACTGGATTAATACCTTGGTTCTCAAAACTGAGGGAAATACTTACGCTACACTTACTGCATCACCCTCTCCTCTTCGAGGAAAACCAACGCAAGCTCAAGACGTAGCAGCCTCCAACATTTGTGCTGGAATTGATGAAAGAGAAAGCCTTGGCTCGAGCACAACCAACATCCAGCGGAGGACACCGCCAGCGAAGCCTCTTCGGGACGAGGAGGGAGCGCGACTGAGGAAGCAGCAGGTCGTTGTCCTCCACTTCGCCAGCTGCAGCTTCTCCCGGTGAAGGCTGCACTGCTGTTGCTGGCAGACAGCACTCCACGCACTCCTCATGGAGTCCTGCGGTGAAGGGAGGCGGGAGAGGGAGAGTGCCCTGGATGGCAGGGGGGAGGAAGAAAGGAGAGGAGTGAGTGGTGGTGGAGGAGCAAGGCCGTGAGGGGATGCGGCTGGACCAGGCCTGTGGCCTCTCGCAGCCAACGCGAGCCGCGAGCAGAGGAAGACGCGAGAATGAGCGCCGCGGGATCGACGGGACCTCTGGGGCATAGCGCAGGTGGCGAAGGCTGGGCAATCAGAATCGAGTAGGAGACGAGGCTGGCCGGATCAGAAGCACGGGGCTGGCGACTGGGGCGGACGGCCAGATTAGGCCGACGGCAGAGGAGCTCCAAGGCGCCAGCCATGGCGCCCTCTAGGTTCTGTTGGGGAACGTTGCAGAAAATAAAATTTTCTACGCTTCACGAAGATCAATCTATGGAGTCATCTAGCAACGAGAGAGAGGAGTGCATCTACATACCCTTGTAGATCGCGCGGAAGCGTTCAAGAGAACGGGGTTGAGGGAGTCGTACTCGTCGTGATCCAAATCACCGATGATCCTAGTGCCGAACGGACGGCACCTCCGCGTTCAACACACGTACGGTTGGGGAAGACGTGTCCTCCTTCTTGATACAGCAAGGGGCAGGGAGAGGTGGATGGAGATCCACAGAAGACGACTGCGTGGTGGTGGAAGCAGTGGCGATCTCGGCAGGTTTCAGCCAAGCTCTACGAGAGGGAGAGGTGTTGCAGAGGAGAGGGAGGCGCCGAGGACTTGGTGCGGCTGCCCTCCTTCCCCTCATTATATAGGGACAGGAGGGCGCCTGCCCCTTGAGATCCCATCTCAAGGGGGCGGCGGCCAAGGGGGTGGCTTGCCCCAAGCCAAGTGGGCGCCCCACCCCTAGGGTTTCCAACCCTAGGCGGGGGGCAAGGGCGCACCAGCCCACCAGGGGCTGGTTCCTCCCACTTCAGCCCATGGGGCCCTCCGGGACAGGTGGCCCCACCCGATGGACCTCGGGACCCTTCCGTGGTCCCAGATAATACCGTGACCCGGAACTTTCCCGTTGGCCAAAACTGGACTTCCTATATATAATTCTTCACCTCCGGACCATTCCGGAACTCCTCGTGACGTCCGGGATCTCACCTGGGACTCCGAACAACTTCCGGGTTACCACATACTAGTATCTCTACAAGCCTAGCGGGTTCGGGAGACATGCAGACATGACCGAGACGACTCTCCGGTCAATAACCAATAGCGGGATCTGGATACCCATGTTGGCTCCCACATGTTCCACGATTATCTCATCGAATGAACCATGATGTCGAGGATTCAAGTAATCCCGTATACAATTCCCTTTGTCAATCGGTACGTTACTTGCCCGAGATTCGATCGTCGGTATCCTAATACCTCGTTCAATCTTGTTACCGCAAGTCACTTTACTGCACCATAATGCATGATCCCGTGACCAACCACTTAGTCACTTTGAGCTCATTATGATGATGCATTACCGAGTGGGCCCAGAGATACCTCTCCGTCATACGGAGTGACAAATCCGATCTCGATCCGTGTCAACCCAATGACATTTTCGGAGATACGTAGTATACCTTTATAGCCACCCGATTTACGTTGTGACGTTTGGTACACCCAAAGCACTTCTACGGCATCCGGGAGTTACACGATCTCATGGTCTAAGGAAATGATACTTGACATTGGAAAAGCTCTAGCAAACGAACTACACGATCTTGTGCTATGCTTAGGATTGGGTCTTGTCCATCACATCATTCTCCCAATGATGTGATCTCGTTATCAATGACATCCAATGTCCATGGACAGGAAACCGTGACCATCTATTGATAAAGGAGCTAGTCAATTAGAGGCTCACTAGGGACATGTTGTGGTCTATGTATTCACACATGTATTACGATTTCCGGATAACACAATTATAGCATGAATAAAAGAAAATTATCATGAACGAGGAAATATAATAATAACCATTTTATTATTGCCTCTAGGGCATATTTGCAACAGTCTCCCACTTGCACTAGAGTCAATAATCTAGTTACATTGTGATGAATCGAACACCCATAGAGTTCTCGGTGTTGATCATGCTTTGCTTTCATGGAAGAGGTTTAGTCAACGGATCTGCGACATTCAGATCCGTATGCACTTTGCAAATATCTACGTCTCCATCTTGAACATTTTCACGAATGGAGTTGAAGCGACGCTTGATGTGCCTGGTCTTCTTGTGAAACCTGGGCTCCTTGGAAAGGGCAATAGCTCCAGTGTTGTCACAGAAGAGTGTGATCGGCCCCGACGCATTGGGTATGACTCCTAGGTCGGTGATGAACTCCTTCACCCAGATTGCTTCATGCGCTGCCTCCGAGGCTGCCATGTATTCTGCTTCACATGTAGATCCCGCCACGATGCTTTGCTTGCAACTGCACCAGCTTACTGCCCACCATTCAAAATATACATGTATCCGGTTTGTGACTTAGAGTTATCCAGATGCGTGCCGAAGCTAAGCGTCGACGTAACCCTTTACGACGAGCTCTTCGTCACCTCCATAAACAGGAAACATATCCTTAGTCCTTTTCAGGTATTTCAGGATATTCTTGACCGCTGTCCAGTGTTCCATGCCAGGATTACTGTGGTACCTTCCTACCAAACTCACGACAAGGTTTACATCAGGTCTGGTACACAGCATGGCATACATGATAGACCCTATGGCTGAGGCATAGGGGCGACACTCATCTTTCTCTATCTTACGTCATTGGTCGGACATTGAGCCGAGCTCAATTTCACACTTTGCAACATGTGCAAGAACCCCTTCTTGGACTGATCCATATTGATATTCTTCAATATCTTATCCAGGTATGTGCTTTGTGAAAGACCTATGAGGCATCTCGGTCTATCTCTATAGATCTTGATGCCTAATATGTAAGCAGCTTCTCCAAGGTCCTTCATTGAAAAACACTTATTCAAGTAGGCCTTAATGCTGTCCAAAAGTTCTATATCATTTCCCTTTCTCCATAAGTCTGCATAAACCCAAACGCTTTGATCATTTCATTAAAGCGAATGTTCCAACTCCGAGATGCTTGCACCAGCCCATAGATGGAGCGCTGGAGCTTGCAAACCTTGTTAGCATTCTTAGGATCGACAAAACCTTCCGGCTGCATCATATACAGTTCTTCCTTAAGATGGCCGTTAAGGAATGTCGTTTTGACGTCCATTTGCCATATCTCATAATCATAGTATGCGACAATTGCTAACATGATTCGGACGGACTTCAGGTTCGCTACGGGAGAGAATGTCTCATCGTAGTCAATCCCATGAACTTGTCGATAACCCTTAGCGACAAGCCGAGCTTTATAGATGGTAACATTACCATCCGCGTCCGTCTTCTTCTTAAAGATCCATTTGTTTTCAATCGTCGGCTGATCATCGGGCAAGTCTGTCAAAGTCCATACTTTGTTTTCATACATGGATCGTATCTCGGATTGCATGGCTTCAAGCCATTTGTTGGAATCTGGGCCCGCCATTGCTTCTTCATAGTTCAAGGTTCACCGTTGTCTAACAACATGATTTCCGTGACAGGGTTGCCATACCACTCTTGTGTGGAACGTGTCCTCGTGGACCTTCGAAGTTCAAGAGTAACTTGATCCGAAGTACCTTGATCATCATCATTAGTTTCCTCTCTAGGCGATTGCATGCACCACAGGAACATCTTCCCGAGCTGCGCTTACTTTCAAGAGGTAGTACTTCATCAAGTTCCACTTTTCTCCCACTTACTTCTTTCGTGAGAAACTCTTTCTCCCGAAAGGACCCGTTCTTGGCAACAAAGATCTTGCCTTCGGATCTGAGGTAGAAGGTATACCCAATGGTTTCCTTAGGGTATCCTATGAAGACGCATTTTTCCGACTTGTGTTCGAGCTTTTCAGGTTGAAGTTTCTTGACATAAGCATCGCATCCCCAAACTTTTAGAAACGCATGACTTAGGTTTCTTCCCAAACCATAATTCATACGGTGTCGTCCTAACGGATTTAGACGGTGCCCTATTTAAAGTGAATGTAGCTGTCTCTAGAGCGTATCCCCAAAATGATAGCGGTAAATCGGTGAGTGACAACATAGATCGCACCATATCCAATAGAGTGCGATTCTGACGTTCGGACACACCGTGACGCTGAGGTGTTCCAGCGGCGTGAGTTGTGAAAGCGATTCCACATTTCCTTAAGTGCGTACCAAATTCGTGACTTAAGTATTCTCCCCACGATCTGATTGTAAGAACTTTATCTTTCGGTCACGTTGACTCTCTACCTCATTCTGAAATTCCTTGAACTTTTCAAAGGTTTCAGACTTGTGTTTCATTAAGTAGACATACCCATATCTACTCAAGTCGTCAGTGAGAGTGTGAACATAACGATATCCTCCGCGAGCCTCAACGCTCATTGGACTGCACACATCAAGATGTATGATTTCCAATAAGTTGGTTGCTCGTTCCATTGTTCCGGAGAAGCGGAGTCTTGGTCATTTTGCCCATAAGGCATGGTTCGCATGTGTCAAATGATCCGTAATCAAGAGACTCCAAAAGTCCATCAGCATGGAGCTTCTTCATGCGTTTGACATCAATGTGACCAAGGCGACGATTGCCACAAGTATGTGGGACTATCGTTATCAACTTTACATCTTTTGGTATTCACACTATGAATATGTGTAACATCACGTTCGAGATTCATTAAGAATAAACCATTGACCAGCGGGGCCTGACCATAAAACATATCTCTCATATAAATAGAACAACCATTATTCTCGAATTTAAATGAGTAGCCATCTCGCATTAAACGAGATCCAGATACAATGTTCATGCTCAAAGCTGGCACTAAATAACAATTATTGAGGTTTAAAACTAATCCCGTAGGTAAATGTAGAGGTAACGTGCTGACGGCGATCACATCGACCTTGGAACCATTCCCGACGCCAAGATCGTCACCTCGCCCTTCGCCAGCCTCCGCTTATTCCGCAGCTCCTGCTTTGAGTTACAAATATGAGCAACCGCACCGGTATCAAATACCCAGGAGCTACTACGAGTACTGGTAAGGTACACATCAATTACATGTATATCACATATACCTTTGGTGTTGCCGGCCTTCTTGTCCGCTAAGTATTTGGGGCAGTTCCGCTTCCAGTGTCCCTTTCCCTTGCAATAAAAGCACTCAGTCTCGGGTTTGGGTCCATTCTTTGGCTTCTTCCCGGCAGCTGGCTTACCGGGCGCGGCAACTCCCTTGCCGTCCTTCTTGAAGTTCTTCTTACCCTTGCCTTTCTTGAAACTAGTGGTTTTATTGACCATCAACACTTGATGTTCCTTTTTGGTTTCCACCTCTGCTGATTTCAGCATTGAAAATACTTCAGGAATAGTTTTCACCATCCCCTGCATATTGTAGTTCATCACAAAGCTCTTGTAGCTAGGTGGGAGCAACTGAAGGATTCTGTCAATGACCGCCTCGTCCGGAAGGTTAATCTCCAGCTGGGACAAGCGGTTGTGCAACCTAGACATTTTGAGTATGTGCTCACTGACAGAACTATTTTCCTCCATCTTACAAGCTGTAGAACTTGTCGGAGACTTCATATCTCTCGACCGGCGTGAGCTTGGAAAACCATTTTCAGCTCTTGAACATCTCATATGCTCCGTGTTGCTCAAAAGCGCTTTTGGAGCCCGGTTCTAAGTTGTAAAGCATGCCGCATTGAACGAGGGAGTAATCATCAAGACGTGACTGCCAAGCATTCATAACGTCTTGGTTCTCTCGGGATGGGTGCTTCACCTAGCGGTCCTTCTAGGACATATGCTTTCTTGGCAGCTATGAGGATGATCCTCGTGTTCGGACCCAGTCCGAATAGTTGCTGCCATCATCTTTCAGCTTGGTTTTCTCTAGGAACGCGTTGAAGTTGAGGTTGACATGAGCGTTGGCCATTTGATCTACAAGACATTTTGCAAAGGTTTTTAGACTAAGTTCATGATAATTAAGTTCATCTAATCAAATTATTTAATGAACTCCCACTCAGATTAGACATCCCTCTCGTCATCTAAGTGATACATGATCCGACTCAACTAGACCGTGTCCGATCATCACGTGAGACGGACTAGTCATCATCGGTGAACATCTCCATGTTGATCGTATCTTCCATACGACTCATGTTCGACCTTTCGGTCTCTTGTGTTCCGAGGCCATGTGTGTACATGCTAGGCTCGTCAAGTCAACCTAAGTGTTTTGCATGTGTAAATCTGTCTTACACCCGTTGTATGTGAACGTTAGAATCTATAACACCCAATCATCACGTGGTGCTTCAAAACAATGAATTTTTGCAATAGCCCACAGTTAGGGGGAACACTTTCTTGAAATTATTATAAGGGATCATCTTATTTACTACCGTCGTACTAAGCAAATAAGAAGCAAAACATGATAAACATCACATGCAATCAAATAGTGACATGATATGGCCAATATCATATTGCTCCTTTGATCTCCATCTTCGGGGCGCCATGATCATCTTCTTCACCGGCATGACACCATGATCTCCATCATCATGATCTCCATCATCGTGTCTTCGTGAAGTTGTCACGCCAACGATTACTTCTACTTCTATGGCTAACATGTTTAGCAATAAAGTAAAGTAATTTACATGGCATTATTCAATGACACGCAGGTCATACAAAAAATAAAGACAACTCCTATGGCTCCCGCCGGTTGTCATAGTCATCGACATGCAAGTCGTGATTCCTATTACAAGAACATGATCAATCTCATACATCACATATATTTCATTCATCACATCCTTTTGGCCATATCACATCACAAGGCATATGCTGCAAAAACAAGTTAGACGTCCTCTAATTGTTGTTGCATGTTTTACGTGAAAGCCACAACGTGATATGCCAATTTCTATTTACCCTTCATAAGGACCCTTTTCATCGAATCTGCTCCAACTAAAGTGGGAGAGACAGACACCCGCTAGCCACCTTATGCAACTAGTGCATGTCGATCGGTGGAACCTGTCTCACGTAAGCGTACGTGTAAGGTCGGTCTGGGACGCTTCATCCCACGATGCCGCCAAAGCAAGATAAGACTAGTAGTGGCAAGAAAATTGACAATATCTACGCCCAGAACAAGTTTGTGTTCTACTTGTGCATAGAAACTACGCATAGACCTAGCTCATGATGACAGTGTTGGGGAACGTTGTAGAAATAAAATTTTCTACACTTCACCAAGATCAATCTATGGAGTCATCTAGCAACGAGATAGAGGAGTGAATCTACATACCCTTGTAGATCAAGGAAGGCGTTCAAGAGAACGAGGTTGAGGGAGTCGACTTCACCGTGATCCAAATCACCGATGATCCTAGTGCCGAACGGACGGCACCTCCGCGTTCAACACACGACGGTTGGGGAAGACGTCTCCTCCTTCTTGATCCAACAAGGGGAGGGAGAGGTTGATGGAGATCCAAAGCAGACTGACGGGCGTGGTGGTGGAAGCGGCCAGCGATCTCGGCAGGGAGCCGCCAAGCTCTCACGAGAGGGAGAGGTGTTGCAGAGGAGAGGGAGGCGTCGGGGACTTGGGTGCGGCTGCCCTCCTCCCCCTCTTTATATAGGGGCCGGGCCGCCCCTTGGAGATCCCATCTCATGGGGGGGCGGCGACCAAGGGGGTGGCTTGCCCCCCAAGCCAAGTGGGGTGCCCACCCACCCCTAGGGTTTCCAACCCTAGGCGCAGGGGGGCCCAAGGAGGGGCGCACCAGCCCACCAGGGGCTGGTTCCCCTTCCACTTCAGCCCATGGGGCCCTCAGGGACAGGTGGCCCCACCCGGTGGACCTCGGGACCCTTCCGGTGGTCCCAGATACAACACAGTGACCCCAAACTTTCCGACGGGCCAAACTGGACTTCCTATATATGATTCTTCACCTCCGGACCATTCCGAACTCCTCATGACGTCCGGGATCTCATCCGACTCCGAACAACTTTCGGGTTACCGCATACTAGTATCTCTACAACCCTAGCGTCACCGAACCTTAAGTGTGTAGACCCTACGGGTTCGGGAGACATGCAGACATGACCGAGACGACTCTCTGGTCAATAACCAATAGCGGGATCTAGATACCCATGTTGGCTCCCACATGTTCCACGATGATCTCATCGAATGAACCACGATGTCGAGGATTCAAGTAATCCCGTATACAATTCCCTTTGTCAATCGGTACGTTACTTGCCCGAGATTCGATCGTCGGTATCCTAATACGTCGTTCAATCTTGTTACCGGCAAATCACTTTACTCGTACCGTAATGCATGATCCCGTGACCAACCACTTAGTCACTTTGAGCTCATTATGATGATGCATTACTGAGTGGGCCCAGAGATACCTCTCCGTCATACGGAGTGACAAATGCCAGTCTCGATCCGTGTCAACTCAACAGACATTTTCGGAGATACCTGTAGTATACCTTTATAGCCACCCAGTTACGTTGTGACGTTTGGTACACCCAAAGCACTTCTACGGCATCCGGGAGTTACACGATCTCATGGTCTAAGGAAATGATACTTGACATTGGAAAAGCTCTAGCAAACGAACTACACGATCTTGTGCTATGCTTAGGATTGGGTCTTGTCCATCACATCATTCTCCCAATGATGTGATCTCGTTATCAATGACATCCAATGTCCATGGACAGGAAACCGTGACCATCTATTGATAAAGGAGCTAGTCAATTAGAGGCTCACTAGGGACATGTTGTGGTCTATGTATTCACACATGTATTACGATTTCCGGATAACACAATTATAGCATGAATAAAAGACAATTATCATGAACGAGGAAATATAATAATAACCATTTTATTATTGCCTCTAGGGCATATTTCCAACAGTCTCCCACTTGCACTAGAGTCAATAATCTAGTTACATTGTGATGAATCGAACACCCATAGAGTTCTCGTGTTGATCATGCTTTGCTTTCAAGGAAGAGGGTTTAGTCAACGGATCTGCGACATTCAGATCCGTATGCACTTTGCAAATATCTATGTCTCCATCTTGAACATTTTCACGAATGGAGTTGAAGCGACGCTTGATGTGCTCGGGTCTTCTTGTGAAACCCGGCTCCTTGGAAAGGGCAATAGCTCGGTGTTGTCACAGAAGAGTGTGATCGGCCCCGACGCATTGGGTATGACTCCTAGGTCGGTGATGAACTCCTTCACCCAGATTGCTTCATGCGCGCTGCCTCCGAGGCTGCCATGTATTCTGCTTCACATGTAGATCCCGCCACGATGCTTTGCTTGCAAATCGCACTTACCATCGCCCACCATTCAAAATATACATGTATCCGGTTTGTGACTTAGAGTTATCCAGATCCGTGTCGAAGCTAGCATCGACGTAACCCTTCTGACGAGCTCTTCGTCACCTCCATAAACGGGAAACATATCCTTAGTCCTTTTCGTATTTCAGGATATTCTTGACCGGCTGTCCGGTTGTTCCATGCCGGGATTACTGTGGTACCTTCCTACCAAACTCACGACAAGGTTTACATCAGGTCTGGTACACAGCATGGCATACATGATAGACCCTATGGCTGAGGCATAGGGGACGACACTCATCTTTTCTCTATCTTCTGCCGTGGGTTTTACATTGAGCCGAGCTCAATTTCACACTTTGCAACACAGGCAAGAACCCCTTCTTGGACTGATCCATATTGATATTCTTCAATATCTTATCAAGGTATGTGCTTTGTGAAAGACCTATGAGGCATCTCGGTCTATCTCTATAGATCTTGATGCCTAATATGTAAGCAGCTTCTCCAAGGTCCTTCATTGAAAAACACTTATTCAAGTAGGGCTTAATGCTGTCCAAAAGTTCTATATCATTTCCCTTTCTCCATAAGTCTGCATAAACCCAAACGCTTTGATCATTTCATTAAAGCGAATGT
Source organism: Aegilops bicornis (assembly GCA_021605145.1). Classification (NCBI taxonomy): domain Eukaryota; kingdom Viridiplantae; phylum Streptophyta; class Magnoliopsida; order Poales; family Poaceae; genus Aegilops; species Aegilops bicornis. Next base: position 1,221,973 of record JAHIAL010000018.1, on the reverse strand, counting down.
TCCAACTCCGAGATGCTTGCACCAGCCCATAGATGGAGCTACCGAGCTTACAAACCTTGTTAGCATTCTTAGGATCGACAAAACCTTCCGGCTGCGTCATATACAGTTCTTCCTTAAGATGGCCGTTAAGGAATGTCGTTTTGACGTCCATTTGCCATATCTCATAATCATAGTATGCGGCAATTGCTAACATGATTCGGACGGACTTCAGCTTCGCTACGGGAGAGAAAGTCTCATCATAGTCAACCCGTTGAACTTGTCGATAAACCAAAGCGACAAGTAGAGCTAAAAAGAACGTAACATTACCATCCGCGTCTGCCTCTTCTTCTTAAAGATCCATTTGTTTTCAACCGCTCGCTGATCATCGGGCAAGTCATCAAAGTCCATACTTTGTTTTCATACATGGATTGTATCTCGGATTGCATGGCTTCAAGCCATTTGTTGGAATTTGGGCCCGCCATTGCTTCTTCATAGTTCGAAGGTTCACCGTTGTCTAAGAACATGATTTCCAGGACAGGGTTGCCATACCACTCTTGTGTGGAACGTGTCCTCATGGACCTTCGAAGTTCAGTAGTAACTTGATCCGAAGTACCTTGATCATCATCATTAGTTTCCTCTCTAGACAGTGCATGCACCAGAGGAACATCTTCCTGAGCAGCGCTACTTTCAAGAGGTAGTACTTCATCAAGTTCCACTTTTCTCCCACTTACTTCTTTCGAGAGAAACTCTTTCTCCAGAATGGACCCGTTCTTGGCAACAAAGATCTTGCCTTCGGATCTGAGGTAGAAGGTATACCCAATGGTTTCCTTAGGGTATCCTATGAAGACACATTTTTTCGACTTGTGTTCGAGCTTTTCAGGTTGAAGTTTCTTGACATAAGCATCGCATCCCCGAACTTTTAGAAACGACAGCTTAGGTTTCTTCCCAAACCATAATTCATACGGTGTCGTCTCAACGGATTTAGACGGTGCCCTATTTAAAGTGAATGTAGCTGTCTCTAGAGCGTATCCCCAAAATGATAGCGGTAAATCGGTGAGTGACATCATAGATCGCACCATGTCCAATAGAGTGCGACACGACGTTCGGACACACCGTGACGCTGAGGTGTTCCAGCGGCGCGTGAGTTGTGAAACGATTCCACATTTACTTAAGTGCGTACCAAATTCGTGACTTAAGTATTCTCCCCCACGATCTGATTGTAAGAACTTTATCTTTCGGTCACGTTGACTCTCTACCTCATTCTGAAATTCCTTGAACTTTTCAAAGGTTTCAGACTTGTGTTTCATTAAGTAGACATACCCATATCTACTCAAGTCGTCAGTGAGTGTGAACATAACGATATCCTCCATGAAGCCTCAACGCTCATTGGACTGCACACATCGATGTATGATTTCCAATAAGTTGGTTGCTCGTTCCATTGTTCCGGAGAACGGAGTCTTGGTCATTTTGCCCATAAGGCATGGTTCGCATGTGTCAAATGATCCGTAATCAAGAGACTCCAAAAGTCCATCAGCATGGAGCTTCTTCATGCGTTTGACATCAATGTGACCAAGGCGACAGTGCCACAAGTATGTGGGACTATCGTTATCAACTTTACATCTTTTGGTATTCACACTATGAATATGTGTAACATCACGTTCGAGATTCATTAAGAATAAACCATTGACCAGCGGGGCATGACCATAAAACATATCTCTCATATAAATAGAACAACCATTATTCTCGGATTTAAATGAGTAGCCATCTCGCATTAAACGAGATCCAGATACAATGTTCATGCTCAAAGCTGGCACTAAATAACAATTATTGAGGTTTAAAACTAATCCCGTAGGTAAATGTAGAGGTAGTGTCATGGATTTGTCACGGCAGATGTCCTAGTGTAAGGATTTAGTCGTGAGGCCAACGCATCTATGTGGTAGCTTGAGAGGGGTTGAGCGGAATCGAGAGACGCAGGGCGGATCAACACGCAAGACAAGGGTTTAGACAGCTTCGGGCCCCGGGAAACATCATCCGGTAATAACCCTACATGCTGTTTGTGGCTAGGTCTCATTATGCTCATAAGGGAGTCGCCGTAAACCGGCTCTCCTCTAGTTGTGTCTAGACCTAGAGATTATTGATTGTTGTCTGTAACTTGTCCCTCTGAGGGAGCCCTGCCCCTCCTTATATAAGTTAGAGGGGCGGGTTACATGTGGAGTCCTAGTAGGACTAGGACTAGTCTATCTTCTCTTACAAGTTAATTACAAGTCCGGGTCTTAACTCCTCGTAAGACAAATATTCCTTATGCCTTTTCTCTTAAACCGGCCCACCGTAGTTGAACCGGCCTTCATGAACCGCCCGATTAACCCACCGGATCTTGTCGCTCCTCGACCCTTTGCCGGATTACCAATGAACCGTAAACCGCCGGTCGCCAAAGTGAACCGCCAAGTGTCGTGGGTTCTTGAATGCATCGCCAAGTCCGGCGGGTTATACTTCCGGCCGGTTCACGCCGCGGGGTATATCCCCGACATTAGCCCCCAGTTTAATTTGGATTTATCCATGTTAAACTGATCCTGTGAAATAAACACAAGAACAAACTTGACAGATTATGATCCGGGTTAAGAATTCTTGTAAACCGGCATCTGATCATCCTTAAATCCTTGTCATTTCCTCCTTCTAGAAAATCCGGTTTAATAGGCCAGCTTCATAATCAACTTGCTGACATTGGTTTCTCATAGAAAATATATTGTGAAGAATAACTCCTTTGATTCAGCTCTGCTTAAAAACAATATCGGTCCTTGAAATACTCATCCAATCTTCAGCCGGTTTAGGGACGTAGAACTCGCCGGTTTATCATTGCCAAGATCACCGGTTTATAAATATTGATGGTACCGGGTCATACTTGTAGTTAACATCCAGCTTGAAAATATACCTCTTATATACCTATCACGTGTAGCCCCAAGTCTTAAGAAGGTAGCATAGCAACAACTTTAGACTTTCTTCAATATAAATATCACAATCTTGAATAAATCCAGGTTGTTCATCTCAATCACTAGTCAGAATTGAGTATTCCACATATGTAGCCCCCAAGTGCCGGGTTGTCATGCTTGCAGCAACCTTCAATTGTTGACAGGAGCAATTGGTAGCCCCCAAGGGCCGACTCATTATAATATGATGAGTCGGGTCTTCAATAATATGAGCAAAAAATTACTTTGCATTAGCCCCCAAGTGTCATGGTGCATGCTTGCAGCGACATGAGACTTGCACATTTGATGTAATCTCAATTTAAATAATGCAGCCCCAAGTGCCGGGTCGTAAGCCTGCAGCGACTCGGGACTATTCCTTCAATTGTAGAATAAATCATATCCATTAATAATATGATAACCATTGCGCTAAAAGCGACTTTGAAAACCTCAATTATAATATTGGTTATTGATAACCATAATAAAAATCCAGCCGTGTTGGCTATTAAAGATAACATAATCTGGTATGAAAAACCTTATTCATTCAATACCATAATGAAAATTCAGCCAAGTTTGGCTATTTGAATAATATAACCCAATGATTTATACGCGCATGATTCCAATGGCGCAATCCAAATATGTACTGGCGACTTATAGTCCAAAACCAGGCCGGGTTAACAAACGCCGGATATTTTCTCATCATGCTTTATTCAACCTGTCTCTGCATATAACAAGTCTAAAGTGTCCTGGCGGTTTACCGCCGGACGGGTCATAATGCCCAACATATAACCTGAGTTGATAACCAAGGATGCACTTAAGAATAATCAAATAGGAAATATATCATACCTGTGACATTGAATCACATCGTTGGTTTACCAACTTTTTGTAGAAAGGGTGATCACCCCAATCTTGAGTAGTGATAACTCCTTTCATACTGTGCCGGTTTATGTAAAAACCGTACCGGGTTGTGATAAACACCGGTTTAACCATATATAATACTGGCGACTCGTAGTCAAACCAGACCGGGCTGATAGTCTCCGGATTATGATTTGATCATGTACTGACAACTTGTAATTGAAAGTCAAGACGGGTTAACGAACACCGGTTTACTCCATAATAAGATGGTAACATCAAACCGGGCAGATAGTCTCCGGATTAGGATTTGACCGTGTTCCGCCAATTTGTAATTGACAGTTTGAAACGGATTAATAATGTCGGTTTAAAAAACGCAACAAAAAGTAAATAACAGCTATGAAAAGAATATGGAAGCAAAGGCAATGATAAGACCGTTTGCAAAAAGAGGCTTTACTGAGCCGATCAGATGGTGTTACCATGGTCGGACACGACCAAGCTCCCAATAAGGTGTAGCTATGGTTCAAGTCAGCCAGGTCCCCAATTGGAACCGTGGCATTATGCCGATCAAGTGGCGTGGCAATGGTTCGGGTTCGACCAAGCCCCCAAGTGACTCTATGGCCTTAGGCCGATCAAGAGGCGGGACTGGTTCAGACTTGACCATGTCCCCAAGTGATCTGGTGGCTTTCGCCTATCAAAAGGTGTTGCATTGGTTCGGACACGACCAAGCCCCCAGTGATGTTGTGGCACTAGGCCGATCAAGAGGCGTGGCTATGGTTCGGATACGACCAAGCCCCCAAGTGACCAATAATATGATAAGCCAATAAGGCATGATACCCATGTTTGAACCGCGCCTCATGGCAGCAAGTTCTCTTTGGTAACCATTAATTTGTCCAAGATCTCGAACTTGCGAGAGATTAATTCTTTTTGAACCGGAAACTCTTAAACCGGATATTGAGATCCTCAAAGCTTTGTAAGGGACAAATTTACCTTGATCCGGATGTTGAACCGGTTTTGAGAGCTTCAAAGCTTTGCAGGAGAAAGATGTCTCTTGAGCTGTATTTTAAACCGGAATCTTCATTTTGAACCGGAAATTTTTCTGATGGCCTTTAAATATTTGCCAATAAAGCAGTAGCCTCCAGGGCCGGGTTATCTTTCCCTTCAATGACCCGGAGCTCCCGAGTCATGTCACTGTAGCCCCCGAGTTTTAAGACGACTCGAGGAGTTGGCTTGAGACTCTCCATATTTGACCATGATATAAACCGGTATGAGTCATTCAACATCTCAGTGACATAACTTGTCCTGCACTGGAGAACATGTAAGCCAGAGTAATTGCTCTTTTAAAGAAAGCAATATATAATATAAAACAACTTGGATGGATATCACCTGATGCGTCAGGCCAGTAGTTATCCACCGCGGAGTTTGATGATCACCGCGGTGATGCTGAAATCAATCATGGACAAGTCGCCCAGACGAGAAGACGGATAATCCGGCCGCGGTGTTGTAAACCGGTGCGGATGAGCAAGTTGTCCTCCGTGTTGTAAACCGGTGCGGACGCCTGAACCGGCCGCGAGAGTGGACGGGAAAATCGCCCGTGGCGTTGTAAGCCGGGTACGGGAGTCCGTTGAGTAACAATGACCACCTGTGCCGAATGATGTTGACACGCCTCTATCTCCGCGGTATAATGCCACATTGTAATGAATAATTCTTCTGCATATAAAATATAGCAGGGCAAAGCAGTTGTTCTCTGATGAAAATAATATGTGTTAATAAAATGGATTCAGATAGATATCACCTGATTTGTTTAGACCCTAGATGATCTGCCTGTAGCATCTGTACATATCCTGGTGATGTACGGCCCATCCGGTGCAAGCAGAGAAATCTGACGATCAGCTACTGTTTGTTTTTCTCTTGTGAGCTCTATAAGGCCCCTCCTTTTTTTTAATCGCCTGACCATTTTGACTTTTCCAATCTTCAGTGAGAACTTTCTTTTGCTACTGCAAATCCACAGCGAAAAAGGCGGGAGAAGCGAAACGCAGGTCGCGCGACGGCCGGCTCGGCTCGCGGGTGGTTTTCAACGACGAAGGCCACTGATCGGCCGCGGCGGCTCAGCAAGAACAGTTTCACGGGGGATGATCCTATACAGGAGGCGGCGCTCGAGCGGCGGGTTGGCGCGGCGGACTGACGCGTCAGGCGGCTCACGCCGCTGCTGGAACTAGACCTGGCAGCGCGCGGAGGAACGACGGGCCAGGCAATAAGGCAGAGACGGGAAGCCGGCCTGACGCAGCCCGGCGGGGCCAGCTCAAGGCGACTCAGAGGCGCGGGGGCACGGCGAGGGCAGCTCGAGGTGGCCGTCCGGCAAGGTGCGACTGAACCGGCAGCGGTTCAACAGGCAGCGCGGGGCGGCTCTCCGGCCGCAGAGATTCGAAGAGGCCGCGAGCTACAGCATCGGAAGTGGCGATTTAGCAGCAACCACAATATCAGAGAACCAGATACAGAGAACGAGCCACGGCGTCAGAGAACCGGAGACGAGCCATGACCGAATTCGGCGACTTAGCAAGAGGCAGCGAGGGCCGCCCACTTTGACGGCAACTTGATGCTGCCGCTTGAAGCAGAAGGCACGGAGGAACAGCGCCGAACAGCAGCTAGCAAGCACGCACACATATAAAATAACCTTTGCATGCATAGCGCCAACAAGTACCCTTCAGCCCGCACACCTCCATCACAGCGACGGAGACCCGGAGGCCGCTCATAGCGGACGACGACTCCGGCAAGACATGCGGAGACAGCCCACGTAAAGGCACGGACGGCTCTCAGGCGGTGGCAAAGCTGGCAAGTGGATATGGTTTGCGGGCGAAGCCGGCGAGGCAAGCCCGAGATGGCGGAGATGAGCCGACGCGACGGCTCATAGCAGTTCTGCAAGGACGGCTACTTGAGGCCGGCGGTCCGAGGCTGTGGCGACTTGCGGCAGAAGTAGGCGGGTCGTGGCACTCGGCGGCGACTCTCGGCGGAGCGAGGCCGGCTCTACGCGGCCCAGAGATGGCGCATCCAGAAGCGGGGCTGAGTCCGCGGAGACCTCTGCTTCCGAGTCGTAGCCGGTTCAATGGATTCATGTTTTTTTTGTGTGTGATGGCGTACTCAAGTAGTACTTTCCAAATCATGTATACTAATAGTACTCCAACCTGGCAGATCGTATCTTCTCTCTAATTTTCTTTACGTGAAAGTAGCCTGCAACAGCGTTGGTTAATTGCCTCGGGGACTTGATGTTGTACGTGGACAAGAAGATGTGGCCGAGCTTCCAAACTTGAGGCTGGTTGCTGTCGGTCTTGGAAACGGTACTGACAGGCCGTCGAGGCGAGACCCGGAGGCGAAGAAGCACCGGCGAGGCACGGCCGCAGCTGCGGCAGAGTCCGAGTCCTTCTCCAGGTTGTAGTTACTTTGACCGAACTCAACTGGCGCGGGTGGTTAGCGAGTGCTGCACTGAATCCCCGCGGCGTGGTGTTGAATCCTTCTCAGCTTGTTGTTTTCTTTTTCTTGATTTTTTTCTTTGATGATTGAACGGTGACGGCGACTCTGATCGTACAGGTTTCGGCGAGCAACCGATGAAAACTTGACACGCCGATGGCGTTGGAGACTTGTGACTTCCTTTCTTAGCGACTTGTGGCAAACATCAAATCGCAACCTTAATTTTCCTTAAATCTTCCAAACTATGAATCTGGACCGATGAACTCGAAACTGATGCAGATCTTCTCCAACTGGTTCTTCATCCTACAATTGAGAACTTGTCAATTCCTGTGAGAGATCCCTCCAAGAACTCAACACCACCGTGCGCCGTGCCCCACGGTGGGCGCCAACTGTCGTTGAATTAACACGTCAGATGTCCTAGTGTAAGGACTTAGTCGCGAGGCCAACGCATCTATGTGGTAGCTTGAGAGGGGTTGAGCGGAATCGAGAGACGCAGGGCGGATCAACACGCAAGACAAGGGTTTAGACAGCTTCGGGCCCCGGGAAACATCATCCGGTAATAACCCTACATGCTGTTTGTGGCTAGGTCTCATTATGCTCATAAGGGAGTCGCCGTAAACCGGCTCTCCTCTAGTTGTGTCTAGACCTAGAGATTATTGATTGTTGTCTGTAACTTGTCCCTCTGAGGGAGCCCTGCCCCTCCTTATATAAGTTAGAGGGGCGGGTTACATGTGGAGTCCTAGTAGGACTAGGACTAGTCTATCTTCTCTTACAAGTTAATTACAAGTCCGGTCTTAACTCCTCGTAAGACAAATATTCCTTATGCCTTTTCTCTTAAACCGCCCACCGTAGTTGAACCGGCCTTCATGAACCGCCCGATCAAGCCACCGGGTCTTGTCGCTCCTCTGACCCGCCTGCCGGATTACCAATGAACCGTAAACCGCCGGGTCGCCAGTGAACCGCCAAGTGTCAGCGGGTTCTTCAGGTAAATCGCCAAGTCCGGCCGGGTTATACTTCCGGCCGGTTCACGCCGCGGGGTATATCCCCGACAGGTAGCGTGCCGACGGCGATCACATCGACCTTGGAACCATTCCCGACGCGCATCGTCACCTCGTCCTTCGCCAGTCTCCGCTTATTCCGCAGCTCCTGCTTTGAATTACAAATATGAGCAACCGCACGGTATCAAATACCGGGAGCTACTACGAGTACTGGTAAGGTACACATCAATTACATGTATATCACATATACCTTTGGTGTTGCCGGCCTTCTTGTCCGCTAAGTATTTGGGGCAGTTCCGCTTCTAGTGTCCCTTTCCCTTGCAATAAAAGCACTCAGTCTCAGGTTTGGGTCCATTCTTTGGCTTCTTCCCGGCAGCTGGCTTACCGGGGGCGGCAACTCCCTTGCCGTCCTTCTTGAAGTTCTTCTTACCCTTGCCTTTCTTGAAACTAGTGGTTTTATTGACCATCAACACTTGATGTTCCTTTTTGATTTCTACCTCTGCTGATTTCAGCATTGAAAATACTTCAGGAATAGTTTTCACCATCCCCTGCATATTGTAGTTCATCACAAAGCTCTTGTAGCTAGGTGGGAGCAACTGAAGGATTCTGTCAATGACCGCCTCGTCCGGGAGGTTAATCTCCAGCTGGGACAAGCGGTTGTGCAACCCAGACATTTTGAGTATGTGCTCACTGACAGAACTATTTTCCTCCATCTTACAACTGTAGAACTTGTCGGAGACTTCATATCTCTCGACCCGAGCATGAGCTTGGAAAACCATTTTCAGCTCTTCGAACATCTCATATGCTCCGTGTTGCTCAAAACGCTTTTGGAGCCCCGGTTCTAAGCTGTAAAGCATGCCGCATCGAACGAGGGAGTAATCATCAAGATGTGACTGCCAAGCGTTCATAACGCCTTGGTTCTCTGGGATGGGTGCTTCACCTAGCGGTCCTTCTAGGACATATGCTTTCTTGGCAGCTATGAGGATGATCCTCGGGTTAGGACCCAGTCCGAATAGTTGTTGCCATCATCTTTCAGCTTGGTTTTCTCTAGAGGCAGCGTTGAAGTTGAGGTTGACATGAGCGTTGGCCATTTGATCTACAAGACATTTTGCAAAGGTTTTTAGACTAAGTTCATGATAATTAAGTTCATCTAATCAAATTATTTAATGAACTCCCACTCAGATTAGACATCCCTCTTGTCATCTAAGTGATACATGATCCGACTCAACTAGACCGTGTCCGATCATCACGTGAGACGGACTAGTCATCATCAGTGAACATCTCCATGTTGATCGTATCTTCCATACGACTCATGTTCGACCTTTCGGTCTCTTGTGTTCCGAGGCCATGTCTGTACATGCTAGGCTCGTCAAGTCAACCTAAGTGTTTTGCATGTGTAAATCTGTCTTACACCCGTTGTATGTGAACGTTAGAATCTATCACACCCAATCATCACGTGGTGCTTCAAAACAACGAATTTTCGCAATGGCCCACAGTTAGGGGGAACACTTTCTTGAAATTATTATAAGGGATCATCTTATTTACTACCGTCGTACTAAGCAAATAAGAAGCAAAACATGATAAACATCACATGCAATCAAATAGTGACATGATATGGCCAATATCATATTGCTCCTTTGATCTCCATCTTGAGCGCCATGATCATCTTCGTCAATCGCATGACACCATGATCTCCATCATCATGATCTCCATCATCGTGTCTTCGTGAAGTTGTCACGCCAACGATTACTTCTACTTCTATGGCTAACATGTTTAGCAATAAAGTAAAGTAATTTACATGGCATTATTCAATGACACGCAGGTCATACAAAAAATAAAGACAACTCCTATGGCTCCTGCCGGTTGTCATAGTCATCGACATGCAAGTCGTGATTCCTATTACAAGAACATGATCAATCTCATACATCACATATATTTCATTCATCACATCCTTTTGGACATATCACATCACAAGGCATATGCTGCAAAAACAAGTTAGACGTCCTCTAATTGTTGCTGCATGTTTTTACGTGGCTTCTATAGGTTTCTAGCAAGAACGTTTCTTACCTACGTAAAACCACAACGTGATATGCCAATTTCTATTTACCCTTCATAAGGACCCTTTTCATCGAATCTGCTCCAACTAAAGTGGGAGAGACAGACACCCGCTAGCCACCTTATGCAACTAGTGCATGTCAGTCGGTGGAACCTGTCTCACGTAAGCGTACGTGTAAGGTCGGTCTGGGACGCTTCATCCCACGAAGCCGCCAAAGCAAGATAAGACTAGTAGTGGCAAGAAAATTGACAATATCTCGCCGCATAACAAGTTTGTGTTCTACTTGTGCATAGAAACTACGCATAGACCTAGCTCATGATGCCACTGTTGGGGAACGTTGTAGAAATAAAATTTTCTACACTTCACCAAGATCAATCTATGGAGTCATCTAGCAACGAGATAGAGGAGTGAATCTACATACCCTTGTAGATCGCGCGGAAGCGTTCAAGAGAACGAGGTTGAGGGAGTCGTACTCGCCGTGATCCAAATCACCGATGATCCTAGTGCCGAACGGACGGCACCTCCGCGTTCAACACACGTACGGGTTGGGGAAGACGTCTCCTCCTTCTTGATCCAACAAGGGGAGGGAGAGGTTGATGGAGATCCAGCAAGACGACGGCGTGGTGGTGGAAGGCCGGCGATCTCGGCAGGGCTTCGCCAAGCTCTACGAGAGGGAGAGGTGTTGCAGAGGGAGAGGGAGGCGCCAGGGACTTGGGTGCGGCTGCCCTCCCTCCCCCCTCTTTATATAGGGGCCAGGGGGGGGGGGGCGCCGGCCCCCTTGGAGATCCCATCTCAAGGGGGGGCGACGACCAAGGGGGGTGGCTTGCCCCTGGGTTGGTGGTGCCCACCACCCCTAGGGTTTCCAACCCTAGGCGCAGGGGGGCCCAAGGAGGGGCGCACCAGCCCACCAGGGGCTGGTTCCCCTTCCACTTCAGCCCATGGGGCCCTCAGGGACAGGTGGCCCCACCCGGTGGACCCCCGGGACCCTTCCGGTGGTCCCGGTACAACACCGGTGACCCCCGAAACTTTCCCGACGGCCGAAACTGGACTTCCTATATATGATTCTTCACCTCCGGACCATTCCGGAACTCCTCATGACGTCCGGGATCTCATCTGGGACTCCGAACAACTTTCGGGTTACCGCATACTAGTATCTCTACAACCCTAGCGTCACCGAACCTTAAGTGTGTAGACCCTACGGGTTCGGGAGACACGCAGACATGACCGAGACGACTCTCCGGTCAACAACCAACAGTGGGATCTGGATACCCATGTTGGCTCCCACATGTTCCACGATGATCTCATCGAATGAACCACGATGTCGAGGATTCAAGTAATCCCGTATACAATTCCCTTTGTCAATCGGTACGTTACTTGCCCGAGATTCGATCGTCGGTATCCTAATACCTCGTTCAATCTTGTTACCGGCAAGTCACTTTACTCGTACCGTAATGCATGATCCCATGACCAACCACTTAGTCACTTTGAGCTCATTATGATGATGCATTCTTGAGTGGGCGGAGATACCTCTCCGTCATGCGGAGTGACAAATCCAGTCTCGATCCGTGTCAACCCAATGCAGACACTTCGGAGATACCTGTAGTATACCTTTATAGCCACCCGATTCACGTTGTGACGTTTGGTACACCCAAAGCACTTCTACGGCATCCGGGAGTTACCACGATCTCATGGTCTAAGGAAATGATACTTGACATTGGAAAAGCTCTAGCAAACGAACTACACGATCTTGTGCTATGCTTAGGATTGGGTCTTGTCCATCACATCATTCTCCCAATGATGTGATCCCGTTATCAATGACATCCAATGTCCATGGACAGGGAACCCTGACCATCTATTGATAAAAGAGCTAGTCAATTAGAGGCTCACTAGGGACATGTTGTGGTCTATGTATTCACACATGTATTACGATTTCCGGATAACACAATTATAGCATGAATAAAAGACAATTATCATGAACAAGGAAATATAATAATAACCATTTTATTATTGCCTCTAGGGCATATTTCCAACAGTCTCCCACTTGCACTAGAGTCAATAATCTAGTTACATTATGATGAATCGAACACCCATAGAGTTCTGGTATTGATCATGTTTTGCTCGCGGAAGAGGTTTAGTCACAGGATCTGCGACATTCAGATCCGTATGCACTTTGCAAATATCTATGTCTCCATCTTGAACATTTTCACGAATGGAGTTGAAGCGACGCTTGATGTGCCTGGTCTTCTTGTGAAACCTGGGCTCCTTGGCAAGGGCAATAGCTCCAGTGTTGTCACAGAAGAGTGTGATCGGCCCCGACGCATTGGGTATGACTCCTAGGTCGGTGATGAACTCCTTCACCCAGATTGCTTCATGCGCTGCCTCCGAGGCTGCCATGTATTCTGCTTCACATGTAGATCCCGCCATGATGCTTTGCTTGCAACTGCACCAGCTTACTGCCCACCATTCAAAATATACATGTATCCGGTTTGTGACTTAGAGTCATCCAGATGCGTGTGTCGAAGCTAAGCGTCCGACGTAACCCTTCTGACGAGCTCTTCGTCACCTCCATAAACGAGAAACATATCCTTAGTCCTTTTCAGGTATTTCAGGATATTCTTGACCGCTGTCCAGTGTTCCATGCCGGGATTACTTTGGTACCTTCCTACCAAACTCACGGCAAGGTTTACATCAGGTCTGGTACACAGCATGGCATACATGATAGACCCTATGGCTGAGGCATAGGGGACGACACTCATCTTTTCTCTATCTTCTGCCGTGGTTGGACATTGAGCCGAGCTCAATTTCACACTTTGAACACAGGCAAGAACCCCTTCTTGGACTGATCCATATTGATATTCTTCAATATCTTATCAAGGTATGTGCTTTGTGAAAGACCTATGAGGCATCTCGGTCTATCTCTATGGATCTTGATGCCTAATATGTAAGCAGCTTCTCCAAGGTCCTTCATTGAAAAACACTTATTCAAGTAGGCCTTAATGCTGTCCAAAAGTTCTATATCATTTCCCTTTCTCCATAAGTCTCAGATAAACCCAAACGCTTTGATCATTTCATTAAAGCGAATGTTCCAACTCCGAGATGCTTGCGCCAGCCCATAGATGGAGTATTGGAGCTTGCAAACCTTGTTAGCATTCTTAGGATCGACAAAACCTTCCGGCTGCATCATATACAGTTCTTCCTTAAGATGGCCGTTAAGGAATGTCGTTTTGACGTCCATTTGCCATATCTCATAATCATAGTATGCGGCAATTGCTAACATGATTCGAACGGACTTCAGCTTCGCTACGGGAGAGAAAGTCTCATCGTAGTCAACCCCTTGAACTTGTCGATAACCCTTAGCGACAAGTCGAGCTTTATAGATGGTAACATTACCATCCGTGTCCGTCTTCTTCTTAAAGATCCATTTGTTTTCAATCGCTCGCTGATCATCGGGCAAGTCTGTCAAAGTCCATACTTTGTTTTCATACATGGATCGTATCTCGGATTGCATGGCTTCAAGCCATTTGTTGGAATCTGGGCCCGCCATTGCTTCTTCATAGTTCGAAGGTTCATCGTTGTCTAACAACATGATTTCCAGGACAGCGTTGCCATACCACTCTTGTGTGGAACGTATCCTCGTGGACCTTCGAAGTTCAGTAGTAACTTGATCCGAAGTACCTTGATCATCATCATTAGTTTCCTCTCTAGACGGTGCATGCACCACAGGAACATCTTCCTGAGCTGCGCTACTTTCAAGAGGTAGTACTTCATCAAGTTCCACTTTTCTCCCACTTACTTCTTTCGAGAGAAACTCTTTCTCCAGAAAGGACCCGTTCTTGGCAACAAAGATCTTGACTTCGGATCTGAGGTAGAAGGTATACCCAATGGTTTCCTTAGGGTATCCTATGAAGACGCATATTACCGACTTGTGTTCGAGCTTTTCAGGTTGAAGTTTCTTGACATAAGCATCGCATCCCCAAACTTTTAGAAATGACAGTTTAGGTTTCTTCCCAAACCATAATTCATACGGTGTCGTCTCAACGGATTTAGACGGTCCCTATTTAAAGTGAATGTAGCTGTCTCTAGAGCGTATCCCCAAAATGATAGCGGTAAATCGGTGAGTGACATCATAGATCGCACCATATCCAATAGAGTGCGATTACGACGTTCGGACACACCGTTACGCTGAGGTGTTCCAGGCGGCGTGAGTTGTGAAACGATTCCACATTTCCTTAAGTGCGTACCAAATTCGTGACTTAAGTATTCTCCCCCACGATCTGATTGTAAGAACTTTATCTTTCGGTCACGTTGATTCTCTATCTCATTCTGAAATTCCTTGAACTTTTCAAAGGTTTCAGACTTGTGTTTCATTAAGTAGACATACCCATATCTACTCAAGTTGTCAGTGAGAGTGTGAACATAACGATATCCTCCGCGAGCCTCAACGCTCATTGGACTGCACACATCAGTATGTATGATTTCCAATAAGTTGGTTGCTCGTTCCATTGTTCCGGAGAACGGAATCTTGGTCATTTTGCCCATAAGGCATGGTTCGCATGTGTCAAATGATCCGTAATCAACAGACTCCAAAAGTCCATCAGCATGGAGCTTCTTCATGCGTTTGACATCAATGTGACCAAGGCGACAGTGCCACAAGTATGTGGGACTATCGTTATCAACTTTACATCTTTTGGTATTCACACTATGAATATGTGTAACATCACGTTCGAGATTCATTAAGAATAAACCATTGACCAGCGGGGCATGAACATAAAACATATCTCTCATATAAATAGAACAACCATTATTCTCGGATTTAAATGAGTAGCCATCTCGCATTAAACGAGATCCAGATACAATGTTCATGCTCAAAGCTGGCACTAAATAACAATTATTGAGGTTTAAAACTAATCCCGTAGGTAAATGTAGAGGTAGCGTGCTGACGGCGATCACATCGACCTTGGAACCATTCCCGACGCGCATCGTCACCTCATCGTCCTTCGCTGATCTCCGCTTATTCCGCAGCTCCTGCTTTGAGTTACAAATATGAGCAACCGCACCGATATCAAATACCTGTGAGCTACTACGAGTACTGGTAAGGTACACATCAATTACATGTATATCACATATACCTTTGGTGTTGCCGTCCTTCTTGTCCGCTAAGTATTTGGGGCAGTTCCGCTTTCAGTGTCCCTTTCCCTTGCAATAAAAGCACTCAGTCTCAGGTTTGGGTCCATTCTTTGGCTTCTTCCCGGCAACTGGCTTAACGCGGCAACTACCTTGCCGTCATTCTTGAAGTTATTCTTACCCTTGCGTTTCTTGAAACTAGTGGTTTTATTGACCATCAACACTTGATGTTCCTTTTTGATTTCCACCTCTGCTGATTTCAGCATTGAAAATACTTCAGGAATAGTTTTCACCATCCCCTGCATATTGTAGTTCATCACAAAGCTCTTGTAGCTAGGTGGGAGCAACTGAAGGATTCTGTCAATGACCGCCTCGTCCGGAAGGTTAATCTCCAGCTGGGACAAGCGGTTGTGTAACCTAGACATTTTGAGTATGTGCTCACTGACAGAACTATTTTCCTCCATCTTACAACTGTAGAACTTGTCGGAGACTTCATATCTCTCGACCCGGGCGTGAGCCTGGAAAACCATTTTCAGCTCTTCGAACATCTCATATGCTCCGTGTTGCTCAAAACGCTTTTGGAGCCCGGTTCTAAGTTGTAAAGCATGCCGCCTTGAACGAGGGAGTAATCATCAAGACGCGTGACTGCCAAGCGTTCATAACGTCTTGGTTCTGCAGGATGGGTTGCTTCACCTAGCGGTCCTTCTAGGACATATGCTTTCTTGGCAGCTATGAGGATGATCCTCGTGTTAGGACCCGATCCGAATAGTTGCTGCCATCATCTTTCAGCTTGGTTTTCTCTAGGAACGCGTTGAAGTTGAGGTTGACATGAGCGTTGGCCATTTGATCTACAAGACATTTTGCAAAGGTTTTTAGACTAAGTTCATGATAATTATCTAATCAAATTATTTAATGAACTCCCACTCAGATTAGACATCCCTCTCGTCATCTAAGTGATACATGATCCGACTCAACTAGACCGTGTCCGATCATCACGTGAGATGGACTAGTCATCATCGGTGAACATCTCCATGTTGATCGTATCTTCCATCGACTCATGTTCGACCTTTTCGGTCTCTTGTGTTCCGAGGCCATGTCTGTACATGCTAGGCTCGTCAAGTCAACCTAAGTGTTTTGCATGTGTAAATCTGTCTTACACCCGTTGTATGTGAACGTTAGAATCTATCACACCCAATCATCACGTGGTGCTTCGAAACAACGAACTTTCGCAACGGCGCACAGTTAGGGGGAACACTTTCTTGAAATTATTATGAGGGATCATCTTATTTACTACCGTCGTACTAAGCAAATAAGAAGCAAAACATGATAAACATCACATGCAATCAAATAGTGACATGATATGGCCAATATCATATTGCTCCTTTGATCTCCATCTTCGGGGCGCCATGATCATCTTCGTCACCGGCATGACACCATGATCTCCATCATCATGATCTCCATCATCGTGTCTTCGTGAAGTTGTCACGCCAACGATTACTTCTACTTCTATGGCTAACGTGTTTAGCAATAAAGTAAAGTAATTTACATGGCATTATTCAATGACACGCAGGTCATAGAAAAAATAAAGACAACTCCTATGGCTCCTGCCGGTTGTCATAGTCATCGACATGCAAGTCGTGATTCCTATTACAAGAACATGATCAATCTCATACATCACATATATTTCATTCATCACATCCTTTGGCCATATCACATCACAAGGCATATGCTGCAAAAACAAGTTAGACGTCCTCTAATTGTTGTTGCATGTTTTTACGTGGCTTCTATAGGTTTCTAGCAAGAACGTTTCTTACCTACGTAAAACCACAACGTGATATGCCAATTTCAATTTACTCTTCATAAGGACCCTTTTCATCGAATCTGCTCCAACTAAAGTGGGAGAGACAGACACCCGCTAGCCACCTTATGCAACTAGTGCATGTCAGTCGGTGGAACCTGTCTCACGTAAGCGTACGTGTAAGGTCGGTCTGGGACGCTTCATCCCACGATGCCGCCAAAGCAAGATAAGACTAGTAGTGGCAAGAAAATTGACAATATCTACGCCCACAACAAGTTTGTGTTCTACTTGTGCATAGAAACTACGCATAGACCTAGCTCATGATGCCACTGTTGGGGAACGTTGTAGAAATAAGATTTTCTACACTTCACCAAGATCAATCTGTGGAGTCATCTAGCAACGAGATAGAGGAGTGAATCTACATACCCTTGTAGATCGCGCGGAAGCATTCAAGAGAACGAGGTTGAGGGAGTCAGACTGCCGTGATCCAAATCACCGATGATCCTAGTGCCGAACGGACGGCTCCTCCGCTCAACACACGACGGTTGGGGAAGACGTCTCCTCCTTCTTGATCCAACAAGGGGAGGGAGAGGTTGATGGAGATCCAGCAAAGACGACGGCGTGGTGGTGGAAGCAGCATGATCTCGTCGGGCTTCGCCAAGCTCTCCACGAGAGGGAGAGGTGTTGCAGAGGGAGAGGGAGGCGCCAGGACTTGGTGCGGCTGCCTCCCTTCCCCTCTTTATATAGGGGCTGGGGGGGGGGCCACCCCTGGAGATCCCATCTCAAGGGGCGGCGACCAAGGGGTGGCTTGCCCTGTTGCTGGGTGCCCACCCACCCCTAGGGTTTCCAACCCTAGGCGCAGGGGGGCCCAAGGAGGGGCGCACCAGCCCACCAGGGGCTGGTTCCCCTTCCACTTCAGCCCATGGGGCCCTCAGGGACAGGTGGTCCCACCCGGTGGACCTCGGGATTCTTCCGGTGGTCCCAGACAATACCGTGACCTCAAACTTTCCCGACGGCCGAAACTGGACTTCCTATATATAATTCTTCACCTCCGGACCATTCCGGAACTCCTCATGACGTCCGGGATCTCATCTGGGACTCTGAACAACTTTCGGGTTACCGCATACTAGTATCTCTACAACCCTAGCGTCACCGAACCTTAAGTGTGTAGACCCTACGGGTTCGGGAGACATGCAGACATGACCGAGATGACTCTCCGGCCAATAACCAACAGCGGGATCTGGATACCCATGTTGGCTCCCACATGTTCCACGATGATCTCATCGAATGAACCACGATGTCGAGGATTCAAGTAATCCCGTATACAATTCCCTTTGTAAATCGGTACGTTACTTGCCCGAGATTCGATCGTCGGTATCCTAATACCTCGTTCAATCTCGTTACCGGCAAGTTACTTTACTCGTACCGTAATGCATGATCCCGTGACCAACCACTTAGTCACTTTGAGCTCATTATGATGATGCATTACCGAGTGGGCCCAGAGATACCTCTCCGTCATACAGAGTGACAAATCCCAGTCTCGATCCGTGTCAACCCAACAGACACTTTCGGAGATACCTGTAGTATACCTTTATAGTCACCCGCCATTACGTTGTGACGTTTGGTACACCCAAAGCACTCGTACGGCATCCGGGAGTTACACGATCTCATGGTCTAAGGAAATGATGCTTCACATTAGAAAAGCTCTAGCAAACGAACTACACGATCTTGTGCTATGCTTAGGATTGGGTCTTGTCCATCACATCATTCTCCCAATGATGTGATCCCGTTATCAATGACATCCAATGTCCATGGACAGGAAACCATGACCATCTATTGATAAAGGAGCTAGTCAACTAGAGGCTCACTAGGGACATGTTGTGGTCTATGTATTCACACATGTATTACGATTTCCGGATAACACAATTATAGCATGAATAAAAGACAATTATCATGAACGAGGAAATATAATAATAACCATTTTATTATTGCCTCTAGGGCATATTTCCAACAGGTTCATCGCCGTGTGCTGCCCTGGTTTGGCCAGCCATCACGGCCCTGCGACGCAAGGCGTCTGCTTTGGCTGCGTTGGATGGAGAAGAGGAAGAGAACCAGCGCTAGATAGAGGAGGAATGACGATTTGGATAAGAGAAGCAGAGGGTAGCGATGGGATAAGAGGCATGCAGTGTGCGCCGGTCGGTGCTTTTCTTTAATGAAATGAGATGAAATTGGTCGGTATGTACAGGTCAGGGTGGACACGGTCCGGTCCGGTCCGGCCCCTGACCGAGCTGTCGTTTGGACCGGCCGCCGGCGGTCCGGACCGCACCGGACCGAGCAACCGAACGGTCCTACTTTCAAGGTCCCGAACCGGCGACGGCGAAGCCCAGGCCAGACCGAGTGGACCGGCCAACCATCGACGTCGATGTGCGCGCATGCAGCGGCGAGGTGGGCTATGTGTTACATCAAGCACTGAATCAACACACACAGGAGGTCACGCGAGAAAGTAGAGAAGGAAGAAGACTCGCACGAACGCATTAAGTGGAGAGGATTCTGCGACGCACAACTGTCTGCGTATTTCGTGCTCTTCCTTTTATTCAGCTCGTAACAAACTGATCACCCACGATTCCGTATAACCGTGCCATCCCACAGACACATCGTGGTCAATCTCTCCATGGTTAAACACTACTGCCTATTCAGACGCAACACGGACTAGCGTGCTTCTCGCATGGAAAAAACTAAGTGATAAGTTCGGTACGACAGAGTTTAACTCAACACTACGTGCGCGAGTGAATTGACGAAGTGGACGACGTGCGCGAGAAATTAACTGACAGCTGAAACATCGACGAAACTGACGAACTGAATTTTCTGAACCTGACGAAACTGAATTTTCTGAACTAGCAGTCTTCGCTCTCATGGTCATGGAGAAGAAACGCAGGGACTCCTCGAACAGCAGCGGCGGCGGCGTCACCTTCAGAGCATTCAGGATCGTGCCCCAGTTTCTTCCTGGTGGCACCAGCGACGCGTTCGCATGGCCGGTGTGCATGCTGTGCTGAAATAACGTGCCATGCAACGTGTGCACTTCCACGTCTTATCTTAGTTTCAGGTTAGTTAGATCAGGCTGTTCCCGTTCGCACGATTTCGGCTCGTGGACGTGGGATGGCACGGCCGCAGTTCCCATTCCTACCTATTCTTTCGTTCCTTTGAGTAGAGGTCGTGGTCGAGACTCGAGAACTCCAGATCGGCGGCAGTGCATGCACAACAGCAATGGCGAGCGGCAGCAAGAGGCTACAGCGCACGGGGAGAAGAGGAAGGATGAAGAGAGGAAGCTCAGGGACACGGTGGTTCACTCTGGGGCTGCCGATGACCCGACGACGAGGAACGGTGCCGGCGGCGACTGCGTCTTCTCGGTCCAACCGAGCGGCTCGGTTAAAGACCGGACCGGACCGGGATTTTTTCGGGCCGAAATTGGCAGCCCGGACCGACCAGTTTTTCTGCCGGTCCTAGACCGTACTTGATGTTCTTTGTCTTTCAACTTTAGTATAACTTTATACATAATATAAAGTTAAAACACTTATTTTGAAACGGGGAGAGTATAATAATTAAAAGTGAGTGAAATATTGAATTTTTTTTAGCAAAGAAGATATTTGAAGCTCACTGGTACTTGCTACCCATCAAGATATTCCTCAGATGTCATCGATGTCGTCGGTGAGATAGGGAGGGAGAGAGCGAGGGATGAAGAATAGAGAGAATGCGACAACGATGCATCTTGCTCATGCCCTGTTTCGACCCACACGACAGCTGGGAGGGGGAGCACTACCCTACGTGGTACCATTTGCCCCGCAACTCTGCGTACCCTAATCTTGATCCTTATCGAGGCCCAATGAAAATGTATACGGAAGTGGTCATGTTGCGTGGAGAGTGTGCTCCACTGTTGGCGCAACGTGTCAACAAAAAACGGCAAACATTGTAAATTCTTTACTTTCTAGTCATCATATTTTTTAAGTGGAAAAGCGTAACCATGAATTAATGTTAATAGGGATTATGAGATATATGAATTAATATATGATCTATTCAAAACTGTTACATGTATGTGAATGATGCAAAATTACTTTCGCATGGAAGGAGTAGCCGCTGATCTAGCAGATCGATAAATGTTTAGATTTTTGTAATTATTTTTACACAGGGCTGTTAAATAACAACATCTTATCACATAATTTAATTTCTTTAGAGCGAGTTGAAGAAATAGGTTTTATTAGTAGAGAAAAAGATTACAAGCTTTTGAAATACAATGAGATCTTCATAAAGTGGATCCTTATGAGTCTTAAAACCAATTTAATTGAAAAATCTTATTATTCATCGTGACAAGCAACACTCAAATACCATATGTCTCAAATTTATTTTATACTCGTTGCAACGCACGGGCATAATAATAATAAGCCAAACGAAGCGGTATGGACGAGATAAAACAAAAACAAAAACAACCCTACCTCCCGATCCCATCTCAACCAGCTCCAGCCCCTCTCGCCGAAGACACCACGGGTGCGCCTCCCTCTCCCTCGAGACTCCAGCTCCCGGCGGCCTTCCCTCCTTCCCCCCAAGTCCACGACCACTGCTGCTTCGAGGCCGAGGAGGCCATCGGGTAGCAGCGAGCTTAGGTCGGGGTCGCAGTCCAGCAGTGCAAGGAGCCAGGGAGGGTGGTCCAGCCGAGAGAAGGAGGTTGCGAGGGGATGAAGCGGCGGTTCTTGTGCCGCGTTGACCCAAGCTGGTTGCGAGAGCGGATGGAGTGGCGGCTCCACGGATACCTTATTGGAGGTGCCATATGCACGCACGCCTTCTTGATTTTGTGCCTGCCTCTTTCCTGACAGGATTCTGACTCTGCCTGGGCGTTCTTCTACTTTGTATGTGTTCAGAACGATACACTAATGCAGGTTTCGTATACACATGCTTTTCTTTTTTCTTCTTCGTATGCATATCTGTGAATCTTGTAAGCCACGATTGGCATGCTGCTGTGTATGTCATTCTGACACTTAGAGGCGCTCCTACTACCTAATTTTTTGAATTGATGCTAGAAATAACTAATAAATACAGACATAATGTACAAATTTATTACACATGATTGAGGGCAATAATCTATATATTCCTACAGTACCCATGAGCCCGCTGACAAACTCGTGAAATATGTATAGAGCTGTAACCTGATCACCGGGTTCAAGATGCAACTTGGCTGTTCGGACCGGGCAACAATGGTCAGCCTCCCATGTGTACTACCTTTGTATTTGTTGACATTTGTTCTTCTATTTAAAATAAAAATATAGCAAATCAAATGAATTTGCATTTAAAAATAATACTCCAGGGAGAGAGAGAGGGAGGGAGAGGGAGAGAGAGAGCGGGAGAGAGGGAGAGGGAGAGAGAGGGAGGGAAGGACCCCAAATAAACCATTTCCTCTATTATAATCTGATTTTTGCACAGAGCTAAGGGATGGTTTCATTGAATAGCTCTTGCACGTTTTGGTGTTCATCTAATAGTTAGTTTGGTATGTCTTTGAGAATCAGTATGGATTCCTACTAGATGCATTTAATTATGGGGTTTTTGATAATTCACATAACCATGGCATCTTCTTCTGGAATGTTTGTTTTCAGCGTCTGCTTCATCTTGCGATTATATAGGTTGTAAGAAAGAGCCAAGATTAAAACTGGTGCATAGCATCCAGGTTTTTGTCGAGCTGCGATGTTGATCGCTCTTCTGTTGTTGGATGTTAGAGCCCCTCTCATGCCGGAGAACACTATATTGTTTTTTGTGTTCCCTATTAACAGTTATAAATGCAGCGGTGTTAAAACAGTGTGGCGGGAAACATGAGAGAAGATGATTGTATGTGGTATTTGTATGATAGAGTCAATTGAAGTGATCGGCTTAGTAAGTTTACATGGAGAAACAGTTCAAGAAATTTCATGACGATGTTTGAATAGCTTAGCATGTTTTTTCTTTGACTCCTTCACCTTTGAAGTTTTGACACGCTATTCTTATTCATCTCAAGCTGAGCAAGATGCTATCCAGTACCTGTGTAGAGAGCTTGAGAACTACGGATTGCTCTTGTGTGAGAGAAGTCTGATCAGCCAATTCCTATATATAATGTAGCTACTTTTATATCTTTGTCAGTGAAAAATATTGCTTTGTTCTTTCCTGATCCTATTTTGTTAGCATGCTATTTTATTTTTTCGGGCCTACCATAGGAAACATAACATTAGTGATGTCTTAAGCATATGATGTGTTGTTTTTACCGTCGACAAATCGTTTAATCCGTATTGTGCAAATACTCAATAATTGACTTATGCACAATCCTTTATTTGTATCGGCAGTGTTATATTTGGAACAACTATTTGTACATTTTTTGTATTATTGCAAATATACATCTTGGTAGTTGTAAATGACATCGCCTGTTCGGTCTTGGTAAAAAATGTGCTTAGCTTGATTATTATCCCCCTGTTTGTTCTTCTTAAGTAAAATTGCTCCTGATGTGGTGGCTGAGCTATTCGACGCTTAAGATTGACCACATTTGGACGTGTTTTGATAAAGTATAATGCGGCCCCATCGTCGGGGCCGGTAAGGTGAATAAGCAGCAACACGAGTAGGGCACCATGTTTTGAAATAAATGATGTAGGCTGATGCATGCAGTGAGGGAGGAGGGTTCTCCTTGAGCCATATTTTAAGCCTATCTCTCGGTGCAACGCACGGGCAATTTTCCTAGTATAACTAGTAGAGCGCCCGTGCATTGCTACGGGCTATAGTGCATATAAATGAATCAAACAAATGATTAACGTCGTCTCCATGGTCGAAACTCATTTCTCCCTCGTACGCCAAGGAGGAATCCCCGCCAACCGCTCCGCTCTCTGCCCTGGTCCCCTCCCCCATGTTCATGCCAAAATCCACCACCATCAAGGGGGACCAGGCACGCGCCGCCCTTGACGCCCCTCAATCCAAGAAGGCAAATCCAATGTCTTCGAGCCATTGCCACATTGTAACATACAGTGAAATGCCATGTATTACCACAACAAAACAATGATATAAGTTGTTAGGCATGTAACTAATAGTTGGAGACATATCAGCATCCTCAAGTTTAATTCCTTCTCGTCCTCGAGTAGGTAAATGATAACAACAGAATTTTTGATGTGGAATACTGCCTAACATGTTCATCACATTTCTTTTCTTTATAGCATGGACATTTGGACTTTTATACGATTCAAAGCAATAGTATATTTTTGACATGAAGACTTTAATACTCAAGCATATCAACAAGCAACCATGTTTTTCAAAATATCAACACTAAAGCAAGTTATCCCTAGCCCATTATGCTCAATCATTGATCCATTCATGAAACACACTGAATATTAGCTACACCCAATGCTCAACACGATCATAGTGCCCCTTAGTTGGTGCTTTATAAGAGAAGATGGAGACTCAAATTCAAAATAAAAATTGCATAAGTAAAAGAAAGGCCCTTCCCGGAGGGAAGTAGGGATTTATAGAGAGCTCAAAGCTTAAATTGAGAGATAAAAACATTTTTGAGAGGCATACTTTTCCGACCAATGAAAACGACTTAGAGCTCCCAACACTTTCCATGCTAGATACATCATAGGCGGTTCCCAAATAGAAAATAAAGTTTATTCCTTTTTCCACCATTACTTTCACTTTCCATGGCTAGCCGAATCCACGGTTGCCCTCCATACTAACACTTTCCAAGAAATTTATTATTTAACAACATAAAATAAATTCATTTTTCATTTCGGGACTGGGCATCCCTAATACCTTTATCGTACTTTCGTGCAATGACAAGTGAATAAACACTCATCATGAGAATAACACATCTAGCATGGAAAATATTGGCCACCCTTCACCGCCTCGCGAGCGGTAGAGCACACAACAGAGAAATTTATTTTGAAAATTAGAGATGGCACATATAAATTTGCTTAGAACGGGATGGAAATACCGCATATAGGTAGGTATAGTGGACTCATATGGCAAAACTGGTTTAAAGGGTTTTGGATGCATAAGTAGTGATCATACTTAGTGCAAAATGAAGGCTAGCAAAAAGATTGAGAAGCGACCAACCAAAAAGCAAAAAATCTCGTACCCAAGCATTAAACATAAGTAACACCGAATAATGCACCACAAGTAGGATATAAATTTCATTGCATAACTATTGACTTTCATGCTTGCATAGGGAATCACAAACCTTAACATCAATATTCTTACTAAAGCACAATTACTCATCAACATGACTCACATATCATATCGTCATATCTCAAAACCATTACTAAGAATCAAGTTTATTTTATCCAATGATCTTCATGATTTTTTTTATTATATCCTCCTTGGATATCTATCACTTTGGGACTATTTTCATATGTTGCTTTTGATAAGCTCAAACAAATATAAGTGAAGAACATGAGCATAATTTTTCTTTCTCTCAAAATAATCTAAGTGAAGCAAGGGAGAATTTCTGAAAGTTTACTAACTCCAAATAAATCTAAGTGAAGCATGAGAGCATTTCTTCAAAAATAACAAAGCACACCGTGCTCAAAAAGATAGAAGTGAAGTACTAGAGCAAATACATGGCTCTAAAAATTTAAGTGAAGCATAGGAGCAAGCATAGCATATTTTTTGGCTTTCTCAAAAAGGGTGTGTTCAGCAAGGATTCAAGACCTAAAACACAAAGCAAAACAAGCAAAGACTCATATCATACAAGACGCTCCAAGCAAAACTCATATGTGATGAATAAAAATATAGCTTCAAGTAAAATACCGATGGTTGTTAGAAGAAAGCGGGGATGCCACTCGGGGCATCCCCAAGCTTAGTTGCTTGCTACTTCTTGAATATTACCTTGGGGTGCCTCAGACATCCCAAGCTTAGCCTTTTGCTAATCCTTATTCCTTCATCCATCATAAGATCACCCAAAACTTGAAAACCTCAATCACACAAAACTCAACAAAACCTTCGTGAGATCCGTTAGTATAAGAAAGCAAACCACTACTATAAGTACTGTTGCAAACCTATTTATATTTTGTTTTTGCATTATATCTACTGTATTCCAACTTTTCTATGGCAAAACCTCATCAAAGAAAACCATAGAATCATCAAAACAAGCACACAACGCAAAGAAAACAGAATCTGTCAAAAATAGAAGTCTGTAGCAATCTGAATATTTCGAATACTTTTGTAACTCCAAAAATTCTGAAAAAAATTGGATTGACGTGAGAAATTTGTATATTAATCTTCTGCAAAAAGAATCAACTCAAAATCACTCTTTTGTGAAAAAATGACAAATAATCTCGTGAGCGCAAAAGTTTCTGTTTTTCAGCAAGATCAAATCAACTTTCACCCAAATCTTCCCAAAGGCCTTGCTTGGCACAAACACTAACTAAAACACACACAAAAAACACAATCATAACAGTAGCATAATTGTGCTAACAGACAAGAACATAAAGCAAAAAGCAAAAATTTATTTTATTCGTTGGGTTGCCTCCCAACAAGCTCTTCCTTTATAGTCATTAAGATAGGCATGAGACTTTAATGATGCTCACATGAAAGACAAGAATTGAAGCACAAAGAGAGCATCATAAAACATGTGACAAACACATTTAATTCTAACATACTTCCAATGCATAGGCATTTTGTAGGCAACCAAATTATCAAGACAAGAAACATCTAGCATATGCAAGGAAGAAGAAAGAGACAATAGAAATCTCAACATGACGAGAGATAAATTAGTAGCATGAGAATTTCTACAACCATATTTTCCTCTCTCACAATAATTACATGAAGGATCATACTCAAATTCAACAATATAGCTATCACATAACATATTCTCTATATGACCCACATGCATGCAAAGTTGACACTCTTCCAAAGTAGTGGGATTATCATCAAATAAAGTCATGACCTCTCCAAACCCACTTTTATAAAAAAATTCATAAGATTGACAATTCTCCGAAGTAGTGGGATCATTATTACCTAGAGTTTACACTCTTCCAAACCCACCTTCAATATTATCGCAAACATATTCATCACAAGGCTTCAATAAATTTTCAAGATTGTAAGAAGAGTCACCCCAATCATGATGATTCCAATAAGCCGAGGACATGTCAAAATTAGCATCCTCAAGCTTGGGGTTTTGCATATTACTAGCATAATTGACATTAATAGAATTTATTATAACACCATTGCAATCATGCTTTTCATTCAAGGAGCTATCATGAATCACTTCATAAATTTCTTCTTTTATCACTTCATCACAATTTTCAGATTCATGAATCTCAAGCAAAACTTCATAAAGATAATCTAGTGAACTCAATTCACTAGCAATGGGTTCAACATAATTGGATCTTTTGAAAAGATTAGCAAGTGGATGTGGATCCATAAGGTTTTGGTTTCGGATTTCCAATAAAACACACAATCATGCCAAACAAACAAGCAAACAAACCAAGAAAGACATAAGGGAAAACGAAAAGAGGGCGAATAAAAAGGGAATTTTTTTGTAAAGTGGAGGAGATGAAAACAAGAGGCAAATGGAAAATAATGTAAATTGCGAGGAGATGAGATTTGTGATTAGGAACCTGGTTGATGTTGAAGATCCTCCCCGGCAGCGGCGCCAGAAATTCCTTTTGATCTCTGCTAGAACTACGTCGGTATTTCCTCAAAGAGGAAGAGATGATGCAATATAGCGACGGTAGGTATTTCCCTCAGTGATGAGACCAAGGTTATCGAACCAGTAGGAGAACCTACTCACACCACGTAAACAACACCTGCACACAAATAACAAATACTCACAACCCGACGTGTTAAAGTGGTTGTCAATCCCTTTCGGGTACGACGCCTGAAGATAGGCAAATAACGTGAGATAAAAGTGGTAGATAGGATAAATAGATCGCGGAACAAATAAATTGCAGCAAGGTATTTTTGTATTTTTGGTTTAATAGATCTGAAAATAAATGCAAATAAAAATAGATCGCAAAGGCAAATATGATGAAAAGAGACCGTAGGGTTTCACTAGTGGCTTCTCTCGAGAAAAATAGCAAACGGTGGGAAAACAATTACTGTTGGGTAATTGATAGAACTTAAAATAATCATGATGATATCCAGGCAATGATCGTTATATAGGCATCACGTCCAAGATTAGTAGACCGACTCCTACCTGCATGTACTACTATTACTCCACACATCGACCGCTATCCAGCATGCATCTAGTGTATTAAGTTCATGGAGAAACGGAGTAATGCAATAATAACGATGACATGATGTAGACAAGATCTATTTATGTAGAAATAGACCCCATCTTGTTATCCTTAATAGCAATGATACATACGTGTCAAGCTTTCCCTTTACATCACCGGGATCAAGCACCGTAAGATCGAACCCATCACAAAGCACCTCTTCCCGTTGCAAGATAAATAGATCAAGTTGGCCAAACAAAACCCAAATATCGGAAAATAAATACGAGGCTATAATCAATCACACATATAAGAGATCAAAGAAGACTCAAATAACTTTCATGGATAAAAACATAGATCTGATCATAAACTCAAAGTTCAACGGATCCCAACCAACACATCACAAAAATACTTACATCATATGGATATCCAAGAGACCATTGTATTGATAATCAAGAGAGAGAGAGAGAGAGAGAGAGAGAGAGAGGAAGCCATCTAGCTACTAACTAGGGACCTGTAGGTCTACAAAGAACTACTCATGCATCATCGGAGAGGCACCAATGGAAGTGGTGAACCTCTCCGTAATGGTGTCTAGATTGGATCTGGTGGTTCTGGACTCTTCGACGACTGGAATTGATTTTCGTCGACTCCCCTAGGGTATCTGGAATATTGGGGTATTTATAGAGCAAAGAGGCGGTTCAGGGGGTACCCGAGGTGGGCCTCCAGGCGCGCCCTGGTGGGTTGTGGTCCCCTCGGAGCACCCCTCAGGTGCTTTCCTAGCCCACTGGATGTCTTCTGGCCCAAAAAAATCCTCAAGAAGTTTCACTGCACTTGGACTCCGTTTGGTATTGATTTCTAGCTATGAAAAAAACAAACAGAAAACAACAACAATAACTGTGAACTATTTCAATAGGATAGTACCAAATAATGATATAAAATGACTATAAAATGATTGTAAAACATCCAAGAATGATAATATAACAACATGGAACAATCAAAAATTATAGATACATTGGAGAAGTATCGGTGGCAAGGATACACGACTAGAGCGCTCGATGTATCGGTGTGTGGGGGGAGGGGGGAGACAGAGACCTAACTAGAGAGGTAAATCAACTCGTTTATGTGTTGAGAAGGAGAGTGTAACGCCCCGGATTCGATGCGCCGGGTGTCCTCCAGTTATTCGCCGTTGTTGCCATGTCATTTGCTTACGTGTTGCATTTTTCCATGTCATCACCTGTATTTCATCTGCATGTTTTTCAAAACTTGCATCCGTTCGGGTTCCGCCGGTTCTCTCCGTTGTCCGTTCTGAGCCCGACCACACTGCACGCCTCGCTGCACCTCTCGAAATATTATTTTATAAGTGGCATAAAATGTTCTCGGAATGGGATGAAACTTTGCGTGTGGTCTTATTATAGTGTAGACAGACCGCTCGCCAAATTTTGTCGCATTCGAGCTCGCTTTGGTAGCCCAACCATTAAACTTTTAGCGGCATCGTTGCCGGTTTATTCGTCGGACGTTTTCGGTCTTCAAAAACCCGTGCCGGGCTGCCATCCTCTCCTCTCATCTCAGCCCAACCTCCACTCCATAGCCCACCTATACCTGTCTAACCCCCCTTGCGATCGGATCCGTCGGATCGCGATCGGAGGCTCTGAAACGGCCTCAGAACCCCTAACCCTAGCCCCTTTCCATATATAAACACACTCCTTCCATTTTGGCAGCCTCCCACCTCCCTCCTCGAAAGCTGCGCCCCCAATCATCAGCTCGGCCGCCTCTCCTCCGTTTTTCGCGCCATCCACCTCGTCTGCTGCCACTTGGCGCGCAGCCACTGGCCGGCCGCCACCCACCGCCGCTTCTGGCCACTCAAGTCGCGCCACGTCGCCCCCAGCTGCCTCCCTCCTCCCGTGGCCCTGGGAGCCCATCGCTGGCCCGCTCGGGCCCGAACCGCGCCCGCCGCCGCAGCCCCACGCCCTGGCTCACGAGCTCTCCCGCTCCCCTCGTCCTGTCTTTCCCGAGCTCCAGGGGAGAAGATCCCCGCCGCCCCGTGTCGTCCTCGATGGAGAAGGCCGCCGCCGGCGACCCGAGCCACGGCGCCGCCCATGCCAGGCCAGTGCCCCGCGCCTCCTCTTCTCCTCCCTTCTCCAGTGATCTCTCTCCTCTAAGTTCTGCGCCGCCGCCATTCTTCGCAGGTTCCACCGCCGAGCTCGTCACCGGCCTCCTCGGCCTCGGTCGTCGCTGGATCCGGATCTCGACCCCGGATCTCCCCATTCCGGTAAGATCCAGCCCTTCTCGCCTGCCTCCCCTCGCCGCCTCGTTGCCTGATGTCACCGCCAGCCGCCGGCGCCGCCATGGCCTCGTCCCGATCGGGATCGAGGAGGACGCCACAAGACGCCTGCGTGGCCGCTGTCTGCCCAATGACCCACCGGCCCGATCCACCGCCTCGCCGTCTGGGCTTGGCCCATGGTGAGCCCAACACCATCCCATCTCTCCCCTGCCTATCCGTGCCTGGGTGTATTATACTATATTGCGCTCATCTGTTTTTTTTCCGGAAATACTGCCAAGTCCCTGAAAACTCATAATATGTGTGCATGTTTGAGCCATCATAACTTTGTGCATGTGTGTCGGTTTTGTGCGTATGATATATCAGAATGTTCAACATGATGTGCTCTTCATTTTGTTCCATTGCGCCATGCTTGTTTGAGTTAATCTTGATGCCCAAATCATCGTTGCAAGAGTACTATATGATGTTAAATGCTGTCTGTTAACATAACTTGGTGTTTTGTCTTTTTATTGCATTTTGTGTGTGCATCTTATGAGCTTGATGTCTACATGAGTTTTGAGCGACATCATACCATCTTTACGGTGGTGCAATCCATTTATTTTTGTTAGTACTTTAGTGAGTGCATCAAGCTCGTGAAGTAGGGTACTTGCTGTTACTGTTTTGCTAGGCTGAATCTGTCATATCATGATGCTACGTAAACCTGCTGCTACAAGTCATTCTAAGCATAATATGGAGATGTTCACTAAGGATGTTTTGTTACACCTGTCATGCTATATCCATCCATGCCCCTGGCTGCATTTAAAACTAGCTGTAGATTGTTCATATCATGCTCCAAAGTTGCTAAACAGGCAAGAACCCCTTCTTGGACTGATCCATATTGATATTCTTCAATATCTTATCAAGGTATGTGCTTTGTGAAAGACCTATGAGGCATCTCGGTCTATCTCTATAGATCTTGATGCCTAATATGTAAGCAGCTTCTCCAAGGTCCTTCATTGAAAAACACTTATTCAAGTAGGCCTTAATGCTGTCCAAAAGTTCTATATCATTTCCTTTCTCCATAAGTCTGCATAAACCCAAACGCTTTGATCATTTTATTAAAGCGAATGTTCCAACTCCGAGATGCTTGCACCAGCCCATAGATGGAGCGCTGGAGCTTGCAAACCTTGTTAGCATTCTTAGGATCGACAAAACCTTCCTACTACATCATATACAGTTCTTCCTTAAGATGGTCGTTAAGGAATGTCGTTTTGACGTCCATTTGCCATATCTCATAATCATAGTATGCGGCAATTGCTAAAATGATTCGGACGGACTTCAGCTTCGCTACGGGAGAGAAAGTCTCATCGTAGTCAACCCCTTGAACTTGTCGATAACCCTTAGCGACAAGTCGAGCTTTATAGATGGTAACATTACCATCCGCGTCCGTCTTCTTCTTAAAGATCCATTTGTTTTCAATCGCTCGCTGATCATCGGGCAAGTCTGTCAAAGTCCATACTTTGTTTTCATACATGGATCCGATCTCGGATTGCATGGCTTCAAGCCATTTGTTGGAATCTGGGCCCGCCATTGCTTCTTCATAGTTCGAAGGTTCACCGTTGTCTAACAACATGATTTCCAGGACAGGGTTGCCATACCACTCTTGTGTGGAACGTGTCCTCGTGGACCTTCGAAGTTCAGTAGTAACTTGATCCGAAGTACCTTGATCATCATCATTAGTTTCCTCTCTAGACAGTGCATGCACCACAGGAACATCTTCCTGAGCTGCGCTACTTTCAAGAGGTAGTACTTCATCAAGTTCCACTTTTCTCCCACTTACTTCTTTCGAGAGAAACTCTTTCTCCAGAAAGGACCCGTTCTTGGCAACAAAGATCTTGCCTTCGGATCTGAGGTAGAAGGTATACCCAATGGTTTCCTTACGGTATCCTATGAAGACGCATTTTTCCGACTTGTGTTCGAGCTTTTCAGGTTGAAGTTTCTTGACATAAGCATCGCATCCCCAAACTTTTAGAAATGACAGCTTAGGTTTCTTCCCAAACCATAATTCATACGGTGTCGTCTCAACGGAATTACACGGTGCCCTATTTAAAGTGAATGTAGCTGTCTCTAGAGCATATCCCCAAAATGATAGTGGTAAATCGGTGAGTGACATCATAGATCGCACCATATCCAATAGAGTGCGATTACGACGTTCGGACACACCGTTACGCTGAGGTGTTCCAGGCGGCGTGAGTTGTGAAATGATTCCACATTTCCTTAAGTGCGTACCAAATTCGTGACTTAAGTATTCTCCCCACGATCCGATTGTAAGAACTTTATCTTTCGGTCACGTTGATTCTCTACCTCATTCTGAAATTCCTTGAACTTTTCAAAGGTTTCAGACTTGTGTTTCATTAAGTAGACATACCCATATCTACTCAAGTCGTCAGTGAGAGTGTGAACATAACGATATCCTCCGCGAGCCTCAACGCTCATTGGACTGCACACATCAGTATGTATGATTTCCAATAAGTTGGTTGCTCGTTCCATTGTTCCGGAGAACGGAGTCTTGGTCATTTTGCCCATAAGGCATGGTTCGCATGTGTCAAATGATCCGTAATCAAGAGACTCCAAAAGTCCATCAGCATGGAGCTTCTTCATGCGTTTGACATCAATGTGACCAAGGCGGCAGTGCCACAAGTATGTGGGACTATCGTTATCAACTTTACATCTTTTGGTATTCACACTATGAATATGTGTAACATCACGTTCGAGATTCATTAAGAATAAACCATTGACCAGCGGGGCATGACCATAAAACATATCTCTCATATAAATAGAACAACCATTATTCTCGGATTTAAATGAGTAGTCATCTCGCATTAAACGAGATCCAGATACAATGTTCATGCTCAAAGCTGGCACTAAATAACAATTATTGAGGTTTAAAACTAATCCCGTAGGTAAATGTAGAGGTAGCGTGCCGACGGCGATCACATCGACCTTGGAACCATTCCCGACGCGCATCGTCACCTCGCCCTTCGCCAGCCTCCGCTTATTCCGCAGCTCCTGCTTTGAGTTACAGATATGAGCAACGGCACCGGTATCAAATACCAGGAGCTACTACGAGTCGGTAAGGTACACATCAATTACATGTATATCACATATACCTTTGGTGTTGCCGGCCTTCTTGTCCGCTAAGTATTTGGGGCAGTTCCGCTTCCAGTGTCCCTTTCCCTTGCAATAAAAGCACTCAGTCTCAGGTTTGGGTCCATTCTTTGGCTTCTTCCCGGCAGCTGGCTTACCGGGTGCGGCAACTCTCTTGCCGTCCTTCTTGAAGTTCTTCTTACCCTTGCCTTTCTTGAAACTAGTGGTTTTATTGACCATCAACACTTGATGTTCCTTTTTTATTTCCACCTCTGCTGATTTCAGCATTGAAAATACTTCAGGAATAGTTTTCACCATCCCCTGCATATTGTAGTTCATCACAAAGCTCTTGTAGCTAGGTTGGAGCAATCAAGGATTCTGTCAATGACCGCCTCGTCAGGAAGGTCAATCTCCAGCTGGGACAAGCGGTTGTGCAACCTAGACATTTTGAGTATGTGCTCACTGACAGAACTATTTTCCTCCATCTTACAACTGTAGAACTTGTCGGAGCTTGAGCTTGGAAAACCATTTTCAATCCGGGCGTGAGCTTGGAAAACCATTTTCAGCTCTTCGAACATCTCATATGCTCCGTGTTGCTCAAAACGCTTTTGGAGCCCCGGTTCTAAGTTGTAAAGCATGCCGCACTGAACGAGGGAGTAATCATCAGCACGTGACTGCCAAGCGTTCATAATGTCTTTGTTCTCTGGGATGGGTGCTTCACCTAGCGGTCCTTCTAGGACATATGCTTTCTTGGTAGCTATGAGGATGATCCTCAGGTTCCGGACCCAGTCCGAATAGTTGCTGCCATCATCTTTCAGCTTGGTTTTCTCTAGGAACGCGTTGAAGTTGAGGTTGACATGAGCGTTGGCCATTTGATCTACAAGACATTTTGCAAAGGTTTTTAGACTAAGTTCATGATAATTAAGTGCATCTAATCAAATTATTTAATGAACTCCCACTCAGATTAGACATCCCTGTCGTCATCTAAGTGATACATGATCCGACTCAACTAGACCGTGTCCGATCATCACGTGAGACGGACTAGTCATCATCGGTGAACATCTCCATGTTGATCGTATCTTCCATACGACTCATGTTCGACCTTTCGGTCTCTTGTGTTCCGAGGCCATGTCTGTACATGCTAGGCTCGTCAAGTCAAACTAAGTGTTTTGCATGTGTAAATCTGTCTTACACCCGTTGTATGTGAACGTTAGAATCTATCACACCCGATCATCACGTGGTGCTTCAAAACAACGAATTTTCGCAACGGCGCACAGTTAGGGGGAACACTTTCTTGAAATTATTATAAGGGATCATCTTATTTACTACCGTCGTACTAAGCAAATAAGAAGCAAAACATGATAAACATCACATGCAATCAAATAGTGACATGATATGGCCAATATCATATTGCTCCTTTGATCTCCATCTTCGGGGTGCCATGATCATCTTCGTCACCGGCATGACACCATGATCTTCATCATCATGATCTCCATCATCGTGTCTTCGTGAAGTTGTCACATAACGATTACTTCTACTTCTATGGCTAACGTGTTTAGCAATAAAGTAAAGTAATTTACATGGCATTATTCAATGACACGTAGGTCATACAAAAATAAAGACAACTCCTATGGCTCCTGCCGGTTGTCATAGTCATCGACATGCAAGTCGTGATTCCTGTTACAAGAACATGATCAATCTCATACATCACATATATTTCATTCATCACATCCTTTTGGCCATATCACATCACAAGGCATATGCTGCAAAAACAAGTTAGACGTCCTCTAATTGTTGTTGCATGTTTTTACGTGGCTTCTATAGGTTTCTAGCAAGAAAGTTTCTTACCTACGTAAAACCACAACGTGATATGCCAATTTCTATTTACCCTTCCTAAGGACCCTTTTCATCGAATCTGCTCCAACTAAAGTGGGAGAGACAGACACCGCTGGCCACCTTATGCAACTAGTGCATGTCGCCGGTGGAACTTTGTCTCACGTAAGCGTACGTGTAAGGTCGGTCTGGGACGCTTCATCCCACGAAGCCGCCAAAGCAAGATAAGACTAGTAGTGGCAAGAAAATTGACAATATCTACGCCCGCAACAAGTTTGTGTTCTACTTGTGCATAGAAACTACGCATAGACCTAGCTCATGATGCCACTGTTGGGGAACGTTGTAGAAATAAAATTTTCTACACTTCACCAAGATCAATCTATGGAGTCATCTAGCAACGAGATAGAGGAGTGAATCTACATACCCTTGTAGATCGCGCGGAAGCGTTCAAGAGAACGAGGTTGAGGGAGTCGTACTCGCCGTGATCCAAATCACCGATGATCCTAGTGCCGAACGGACGGCACCTCCGCGTTCAACACACGTACGGTTGGGGAAGACGTCTCCTCCTTCTTGATCCAACAAGGGGAGGGAGAGGTTGATGGAGATCCAGCAGACGGCGTGGTGGTGGAAGCAGGCGATCTCGGCAGGACTTCGCCAAGCTTCACGAGAGGGAGAGGTGTTGCAGAGGAGAGGGAGGCGCCAGGACTTGGTGCGGCTGCCTCCTCCCCTCTTTATATAGGGGCTGGGGGGCGCCCCCTTGGAGATCCCATCTCAAGGGGCGGCGACCAAGGGGGTGGCTTGCCCCTGTTGCTGGTGCCCACCCACCCCTAGGGTTTCCAACCCTAGGCGCAGGGGGGCCCAAGGGGGGGCGCACCAGCCCACCAGGGGCTGGTTCCCCTTTCACTTCAGCCCATGGGGCCCTCAGGGACAGGTGGCCCCACCCGGTGGACCCCCGGTACCCTTCCGGTGGTCCCGGTACAATACCGGTGACCCCCAAAACTTTCCCGACGGCCGAAACTGGACTTCCTATATATAATTCGTCACCTCCGGACCATTCCGGAACTCCTCATGACGTCCGGGATCTCATCTGGGACTCGAACAACTTTCGGGTTACCGCATACTAGTATCTCTACAACCCTAAGCGCCACCGAACCTTAAGTGTGTAGACCCTATGGGTTCGGGAGACATGCGAGACATGACTGAGACGACTCTCCGCCAATAACCAATAGCGGGATCTGGATACCCATGTTGGCTCCCACATGTTCCACGATGATCTCATCGAATGAACCACGATGTCGAGGATTCAAGTATCCCGTATACAATTCCCTTTGTCAATCGATGCGTTACTTGTCCGAGATTCGATCGTCGGTATCCCAATACCTCGTTCAATCTCGTTACCGGCAAGTCACTTTATTCGTACCGTATTGCATGATCCCGTGACCAACCACTTAGTCACTTTGAGCTCATTATGATGATGCATTACCGAGTGGGCCCAGAGATACCTCTCCGTCATACGGAGTGACAAATCCCAGTCTCGATCCGTGTCAACCCAACAGACACTTTCGGAGATACCTGTAGTATACCTTTATAGCCACCCAGTTACGTTGTGACGTTTGGTACACCCAAAGCACTCCTACGGCATCCGGGAGTTACACGATCTCATGGTCTAAGGAAATGATACTTGACATTAGAAAAGCTCTAGCAAACGAACTACACGATCTTGTGCTATGCTTAGGATTGGGTCTTGTCCATCACATCATTCTCCCAATGATGTGATCCCGTTATCAATGACATCCAATGTCCATGGACAGGAAACCGTGACCATCTATTGATAAAGGAGCTAGTCAACTAGAGGCTCACTAGGGACATGTTGTGGTCTATGTATTCACACATGTATTACGATTTCCGGATAACACAATTATAGCATGAATAAAAGACAATTATCATGAACGAGGAAATATAATAATAACCATTTTATTATTGCCTCTAGGGCATATTTCCAACAGGTTCATCGCCGTGTGCTGCCCTGGCTCTGGCCAGCCATCACGGCCCTGCGCACGTGCGTCTGCTTTGGCTGCGTTGGATGGAGAAGAGGAAGAGAACCAGCGCTAGATAGAGGAGGAATGACGATTTGGATAAGAGAAGCAGAGGGGTAGCGATGGGATAAGAGGCATGCAGTGTGCGCTCGGTCGGTGCTTTTCTTTAATGAAATGAGATGAAATTGGTCGGTATGTACAGGTCAGGGTGGACACGGTCCGGTCCGGTCCGGCCCCTGACCGAGCTGTCGTTTGGACCGGCCGCCGGCGGTCTGGACCGGACCGGACCGAGCAATCGAACGGTCCTACTTTCAAGGACCGAACCGGCGACGGCGAAGCCCATGCCAGACCGAGTGGACCGGCCAACCATCGACGTCGATGTGCGCGCATGCAGCGGCGAGGTGGGCCATGTGTTACATCAAGCACTGAATCAACACACACAGGAGGTCACGCGAGAAAGTAGAGAAGGAAGAAGACTCGCACGAACGCATTAAGTGGAGAGGATTCTGCGACGCACAACTGTCTGCGTATTTCGTGCTCTTCCTTTTATTCAGCTCGTAACAAACTGATCACCCACGATTCCGTATAACCGTGCCATCCCACAGACACATCGTGGTCAATCTCTCCATGGTTAAACACTACTGCCTATTCAGACGCAACACGGACTAGCGTGCTTCTCGCATGGAAAAAACTAAGTGATAAGTTCGGTACGACAGAGTTTAACTCAACACTACGTGCGCGAGTGAATTGACGAAGTGGACGACGTGCGCGAGAAATTAACTGACAGCTGAAACATCGACGAAACTGACGAACTGAATTTTCTGAACCTGACGAAACTGAATTTTCTGAACTAGCAGTCTTCGCTCTCATGGTCATGGAGAAGAAACGCAGGGACTCCTCGAACAGCAGCGGCGGCGGCGTCACCTTCAGAGCATTCAGGATCGTGCCCCAGTTTCTTCTAGGTGGCACCAGCGACGCGTTCGCATGGCCGGTGTGCATGCTGTGCTGAAATAACGTGCCATGCAACGTGTGCATATCCACGTCTTATCTTAGTTTCAGGTTAGTTAGATTAGGCTATTCCCGTTCGCACGATTTCGGCTCATGGACGTGGGATGGCACGGCCGCAGTTCCCGTTCCTACCTATTCTTTCGTTCCTTTGAGTAGAGGCCGTGGTCGAGACTCGAGAACTCCAGATCGGCGGCAGTTGACCGGAATTTTTTCGGGCCGAAATTGGCAGCCCGGACCGACCAGTTTTTCTGCCGGTCCTAGACCGTACTTGATGTTCTTTGTCTTTCAACTTTAGTATAACTTTATACATAATATAAAGTTAAAACACTTATTTTGAAACGGGGAGAGTATAATAATTAAAAGTGAGTGAAATATTGAATTTTTTTTAGCAAAGAAGATATTTGAAGCTCACCGGTACTTGCTACCCATCAAGATATTCCTCGGATGTCATCGATGTCGTCGGTGAGATAGGGAGGGAGAGAGCGAGGGATGAAGAATAGAGAGAATGCGACAA
This sequence comes from Aegilops bicornis, assembly GCA_021605145.1. Taxonomy (NCBI): domain Eukaryota; kingdom Viridiplantae; phylum Streptophyta; class Magnoliopsida; order Poales; family Poaceae; genus Aegilops; species Aegilops bicornis. Next base: position 1,182,742 of record JAHIAL010000018.1, on the reverse strand, counting down.
CGATGCATCTTGCTCATGCCCTGTTTCGACCCACACGACAGCTGGGAGGGGGAGCACTACCCTACGTGGTACCATTTGCCCCGCAACTCAAGTGCACCCTAATCTTGATCCTTATCGAGGCCCAATGAAAATGTATACGGAAGTGGTCATGTTGCGTGGAGAGTGTGCTCCACTGTTGGCTTAACGTGTCAACAAAAACGGCAAACATTGTAAATTCTTTACTTTCTAGTCATCATATTTTTTAAGTGGAAAAGCGTAACCATGAATTAATGTTAATAGGGATTATGAGATATATGAATTAATATATGATCTATTCAAAACTGTTACATGTATGTGAATGATGCAAAATTACTTTCGCGTCGAAGGAGTAGCCGCTGATCTAGCAGATCGATAAATGTTTAGATTTTTGTAATTATTTTTACACAGGGCTGTTAAATAACAACATCTTATCACATAATTTAATTTCTTTAGAGCGAGTTGAAGAAATAGGTTTTATTAGTAGAGAAAAAGATTACAAGCTTTTGAAATACAATGAGATCTTCATAAAGTGGATCCTTATGAGTCTTAAAACCAATTTAATTGAAAAATCTTATTATTCATCGTGACAAGCAACACTCAAATACCATATGTCTCAAATTTATTTTATACCCGTTGCAACGCACGGGCATAATAATAATAAGCCAAACGAAGCGGTATGGACGAGATAAAACAAAAACAAAAACAACCCTACCTCCCGATCCCATCTCAACCAGCTCCAGCCCCTCTCGCCGAAGACACCACGGGTGCGCCTCCCTCTCCCTCCAGACTCCAGCTCCCGGCGGCCTTCCCTCCTTCCCCCCAAGTCCACGACCACTGCTGCTTCGAGGCCGAGGAGGCCATCGGGTAGCAGCGAGCTTAGGTCGGGGTCGCAGTCCAGCAGTGCAAGGAGCCAAGGAGGGTGGTCCAGCCGAGAGAAGGAGGTTGCGAGAGGGGATGAAGCGGCGGTTGCGCGGCCGCGTTGACCCAAGCTGGTTGCGAGAGCGGATGGAGTGGCGGCTCCACGGATACCTTATTGGAGGTGCCATATGCACGCACGCCTTCTTGATTTTGTGCCTGCCTCTTTCCTGACAGGATTCTGACTCTGCCTGGGCGTTCTTCTACTTTGTATGTGTCCAGAACGATACACTAATGCAGGTTTCAGATACACATGCTTTTCTTTTTTCTTCTTCGTATGCATATCTGTGAATCTTGTAAGCCACGATTGGCATGCTGCTGTGTATGTCATTCTGACACTTAGAGGCGCTCCTACTACCTAATTTTTTGAATTGATGCTAGAAATAACTAATAAATACAGACATAATGTACAAATTTATTACACATGATTGAGGGCAATAATCTATATATTCCTAGAGTACCCATGAGCCCGCTGACAAACTCGTGAAATATGTATAGAGCTGTAACCTGATCACCGGGTTCAAGATGCAACTTGGCTGTTCGGACCGGGCAACAATGGTCAGCCTCCCATGTGTACTACCTTTGTATTTGTTGACATTTGTTCTTCTATTTAAAATAAAAATATAGCAAATCAAATGAATTTGCATTTAAAAATAATACTCCAGGGAGAGAGAGAGGGAGGGAGAGGGAGAGAGAGAGCGGGAGAGAGGGAGAGGGAGAGAGAGAGGGAGGGAAGGACCCCAAATAAACCATTTCCTCTATTATAATCTGATTTTTGCACAGAGCTAAGGGATGGTTTCATTGAATAGCTCTTGCACGTTTTGGTGTTCATCTAATAGTTAGTTTGGTATGTCTTTGAGAATCAGTATGGATTCCTACTAGATGCATTTAATTTTGGGGTTTTTGATAATTCACATAACCATGGCATCTTCTTCTGGAATGTTTGTTTTCAGCGCCTGCTTCATCTTGCGATTATATAGGTTGTAAGAAAGAGCCAAGATTAAAACTGGTGCATAGCATCCAGGTTTTTGTCGAGCTGCGATGTTGATCGCTCTTCTGTTGTTGGATGTTAGAGCCCCTCTCATGCCGGAGAACACTATATTGTTTTTTGTGTTCCCTATTAATAGTTATAAATGCAGCTGTGTTAAAACAGTGTGGCGGGAAACATGAGAGAAGATGATTGTATGTGGTATTTGTATGATAGAGTCAATGGAAGTGATCGGCTTAGTAAGTTTACATGGAGAAACAGTTCAAGAAATTTCATGACGATGTTTGAATAGCTTAGCATGTTTTTTCTTTGACTCCTTCACCTTTGAAGTTTTGACATGCTATTCTTATTCATCTCAAGCTGAGCAAGATGCTATCCAGTACCTGTGTAGAGAGCTTGAGAACTACGGATTGCTCTTGTGTGAGTGAAGTCTGATCAGCCAATTCCTATATATAATGTAGCTACTTTTATATCTTTGTCAGTGAAAAATATTGCTTTGTTCTTTCCTGATCCTATTTTGTTAGCATGCTATTTTATTTTTCCGGGCCTACCATAAGAAACATAACATTAGTGATGTCTTAAGCATATGATGTGTTGTTTTTACCGTCGACAAATCGTTTAATCCGTATTGTGCAAATACTCAATAAGACTTATGCACAATCCTTTATTTGTATCGGCAGTGTTATATTTGGAACAACTATTTGTACATTTTTTGTATTATTGCAAATATACATCTTGGTAGTTGTAAATGACATCGCCTGTTCGGTCTTGGTAAAAAATGTGCTTAGCTTGATTTTTATCCCCCTGTTTGTTCTTCGTAAGAAAAAATGCTCCTGATGTGGTGGCTGAGCTAATCGACGCTTAAGATTGACCACATTTGGACGTGTTTTGATAAAGTGGGCAATGCGGCCCCATCGTCGGGGCCGGTAAGGTGAATAAGCAGCAACACGAGTAGGGCACCATGTTTTGAAATAAATGATGTAGGCTGATGCATGCAGTGAGGGAGGAGGGTTCTCCTTGAGCCATATTTTAAGCCTATCTCTCGGTGCAACCCACGGGCAATTTTCCTAGTATAACTAGTAGAGCGCCCGTGCATTGCTACGGGCTATAGTGCATATAAATGAATCAAACAAATGATTAACGTCGTCTCCATGGTCGAAACTCATTTCTCCCTCGTACGCCAAGGAGGAATCCCGCCAACCGCCTCCGCCTTCCGCCTGGTCCCCTCCCCATGTTCATGCCAAAATCCACCACCATCAAGGGGGACCAGCACGCGCCGCCTTGACGCCTCCATCCAAGAAGGCAAATCCAATGTCTTCGAGCCATTGCCACATTGTAACATACAGTGAAATGCCATGTATTACCACAACAAAACAATGATATAAGTTGTTAGGCATGTAACTAATAGTTGAAGACATATCAGCATCCCCAAGTTTAATTCCTGCTCGTCCTCGAGTAGGTAAATGATAACAACACAATTTTTGATGTGGAATGCTGCCTAATATGTTCATCACATTTCTTTTCTTTATAGCATGGACATTTGGACTTTTATACGATTCAAAGCAATAGTCTATTTTTGACATGAAGACTTTAATACTCAAGCATATCAACAAGCAACCATGTTTTTCAAAATATCAACACTAAAGCAAGTTATCCCTAGCCCATTATGCTCAATCATTGATCCATTCATGAAACACACTGGAATATTAGCTACACCCAATGCTCAAATACGATCATGGTGCCCCTTAGTTGGTGCTTTATAAGAGAAGATGGAGACTCAAATTCAAAATAAAAATTGCATAAGTAAAAGAAAGGCCCTTCCCGGAGGGAAGTAGGGATTTGTAGAGAGCTTAAAGCTTAAATTGAGAGATAAAAACATTTTTGAGAGGCATACTTTTCCGACCAATGAAAACGACTTAGAGCTCCCAACACTTTCCATGCTAGATACATCATAGGCGGTTCCCAAATAGAAAATAAAGTTTATTCCTTTTTCCACCATTACTTTCACTTTCCATGGCTATTTAATCCACGGTTGCCCTCCATACTAACACTTTCCAAGAAATTTATTATTTAACAACATAAAATAAATTCATTTTTCATTTCGGACTGGGCATCCCTAATACCTTTATCGTACTTTCGTGCAATGACAAGTGAATAAACACTCATCATGAGAATAACACATCTAGCATGGAAAATATTACCCTTCACCGCCTCATGAAAGGTAGAGCACACAATGTAGAAATTTATTTTGAAAATTAGAGATGGCACATATAAATTTGCTTAGAACGGGATGGAAATACCGCATATAGGTATGTATAGTGGACTCATATGGCAAAACTGGTTTAAAGGGTTTTGGATGCATAAGTAGTGATCATACTTAGTGCAAAATGAAGGCTAGCAAAAAGATTGAGAAGCGACCAACCAAAAAGCAAAAAATCTCGTACCCAAGCATTAAACATAAGTAACACCGAATAATGCACCACAAGTAGGATATAAATTTCATTGCATAACTATTGACTTTCATGCTTGCATAGGGAATCACAAACCTTAACATCAATATTCTTACTAAAGCACAATTACTCATCAACATGACTCACATATCATATCGTCATATCTCAAAACCATTACTAAGAATCAAGTTTATTTTGTCCAATGATCTTCATGATTTTTTTTATTATATCCTCCTTGGATATCTATCACTTTGGGACTATTTTCATATGTTGCTTTTGATAAGCTCAAACAAATATAAGTGAAGAACATGAGCATAATTTTTCTTTCCCTCAAAATAATCTAAGTGAAGCAAGGGAGAATTTCTGAAAATTTACTAACTCCAAATAAATCTAAGTGAAGCATGAGAGCATTTCTTCAAAAATAACAAAGCACACCGTGCTCAAAAAGATATAAGTGAAGTACTAGAGCAAATACATGGCTCTAAAAATTTAAGTGAAGCATAGGAGCAAGCATAGCATATTTTTTGGCTTTCTCAAAAAGGGTGTGTTCAGCAAGGATTCAAGACCTAAAACACAAAGCAAAACAAGCAAAGACTCATATCATACAAGACGCTCCGAGCAAAACTCATATGTGATGAATAAAAATATAGCTTCAAGTAAAATACCAATGGTTGTTAGAAGAAAGCGGGGATGCCACTCGGGGCATCCCCAAGCTTAGTTGCTTGCTACTTCTTGAATATTACCTTGGGGTGCCTCAGACATCCCAAGCTTAGCCTTTTGCTAATCCTTATTCCTTCATCCATCATAAGATCACCCAAAACTTGAAAACCTCAATCACACAAAACTCAACAAAACCTTCGTGAGATCCGTTAGTATAAGAAAGCAAACCACTACTATAAGTACTGTTGCAAACCTAGTCATATTTTGTTTTTGCATTATATCTACTGTATTCCAACTTTTTATGGCAAAACATCAAAGAAAACCATAGAATCATCAAAACAAGCACACAACGCAAAGAAAACAGAATCTGTCAAAAATAGAATAATCTGTAGCAATCTGAATATTTCGAATACTTTTGTAACTGCAAAAATTCTGAAAAAAATTGGATTGAGGTGAGAAATTCGTATATTAAACTTCTGCAAAAAGAATCAACTCAAAATCACTCTTTTGTGAAAAAATGACAAATAATCTCGTGAGCGCAAAAGTTTCTGTTTTTCAGCAAGATCAAATCAACTTTCACCCAAATCTTCCCAAAGGCCTTGCTTGGCACAAACACTAACTAAAACACACACAAAAAACACAATCATAACAGTAGCATAATTGTGCTAACAGACAAGAAGATAAAGCAAAAAGCACAAAATTATTTTATTCGTTGGGTTGCCTCCCAACAAGCTCTTCCTTTATAGTCATTAAGATAGGCATGAGACTTTAATGATGCTCACATGAAAGACAAGAATTGAAGCACAAAGAGAGCATCATAAAACATGTGACAAACACATTTAAGTCTAACATACTTCCTATGCATAGGCGTTTTGTAGGCAACCAAATTATCAAGACAAGAAACATCTAGCATATGCAAGGAAGAAGAAAGAGACAATAGAAATCTCAACATGACGAGAGATAAATTAGTAGCATGAGAATTTCTACAACCATATTTTCCTCTCTCACAATAATTACATGAAGGATCATACTCAAATTCAACAATATATCTATCACATAACATATTCTCTATATGACCCACATGCATGCAAAGTTGACACTCTTCCAAAGTAGTGGGATTATCATCAAATAAAGTCATGACCTCTCCAAACCCACTTTTATAAAAAAATTCATAAGATTGACAATTCTCCGAAGTAGTGGGATCATTATTACCTAGAGTTTACACTCTTCCAAACCCACCTTCAATATTATCGCAAACATATTCATCACAAGGCTTCAATAAATTTTCAAGATTGTAAGAAGAGTCACCCCAATCATGATCATTCCAATAAGCCGAGGACATGTCAAAATTAGCATCCTCAAGCTTGGGGTTTTGCATATTACTAGCATAATTGACATTAATAGAATTTATTATAACACCATTGCAATCATGCTTTTCATTCAAGGAGCTATCATGAATCACTTCATAAATTTCTTCTTTTATCACTTCATCACAATTTTTAGATTCATGAATCTCAAGCAAAACTTCATAAAGATAATCTAGTGAACTCAATTCACTAGCAATGGGTTCAACATAATTGGATCTTTTGAAAAGATTAGCAAGTGGATGTGGATCCATAAGGTTTTTGGTTTCGGATTTCCAATAAAACACACAATCATGCCAAACAAACAAGCAAACAAACCAAGAAAGACATAAGGGAAAACGAAAAAGAGGGCGAATAAAAAGGGAATTTTTTTGTAAAGTGGAGGAGATGAAAACAAGAGGCAAATGGAAAATAATGTAAATTGCGAGGAGATAAGATTTGTGATTAGGAACCTGGTTGATGTTGAAGATCCTCCCCGGTAGCGGCGCCAGAAATTCCTTTTGATCTCTGCTAGAACTACGTCGGTATTTCCTCAAAGAGGAAGAGATGATGCAGTATAGCGACGGTAGGTATTTCCCTCAGTGATGAGACGAAGGTTATCGAACCAGTAGGAGAACCTACTCACACCACGTAAACAACACCTGCACACAAATAATAAATACTCACAACCCGACGTGTTAAAGAGGTTGTCAATCCCTTTCGGGTACGACGCCTGAAGATAGGCAAATAACGTGAGATAAAAGTGGTAGATAGGATAAATAGATCGCGGAACAAATAAATTGCAGCATGCATCTAGTGTATTAAGTTCATGGAGAAATGGAGTAATGCAATAATAATGATGACATGATGTAGACAAGATCTATTTATGTAGAAATAGACCCCATCTTGTTATCCTTAATAGCAATGATACATACGTGTCGTTTCCCTTTCTGTCATTGCGATCAAGCACCGTAAGATCGAACCCATCACAAAGCACCTCTTCCCGTTGCAAGATAAATAGATCAAGTTGGCCAAACAAAACCCAAATATCGGAAAAGAATACGAGGCTATAATCAATCACACATATAAGAGATCAAAGAAGACTCAAATAACTTTCATGGATAAAAACATAGATCTGATCATAAACTCAAAGTTCAACGGATCCCAACAAACACATCACAAAAATACTTACATCATATGGATATCCAAGAGACCATTGTATTGATAATCAAGAGAGAGAGAGAGAGAGAGACAGAGAGGAATCCATCTAGCTACTAACTAGGGACACAGAGGTCTACAAAGAACTACTCATGCATCATCGGAGAGGCACCAATGGAAGTGGTGAACCTCTCCGTAATGGTGTCTAGATTGGATCTGGTGGTTACGGACTCTTGACGACTGGAATTGATTTTCGCCGACTCTAGGGTATCACGGAATATTGGGGTATTTATAGAGCAAAGAGGCGGTTCGGGGTACCGAGGTGGGCCTCGAGCGCGCCTGGTGGGTTGTGGTCCCCTCGGAGCACCCCTCAGGTGCTTTCCTAGCCCACTGGATGTCTTCTGGCCCAAAAAAATCCTCAAGAAGTTTCACTGCACTTGGACTCCGTTTGGTATTGATTTCTAGCGATGTAAAAAACATGCAGAAAACAACAACTGGCACTGGGCACTATGTCAATAGGTTAGTACCAAATAATGATATAAAATGACTATAAAATGATTGTAAAACATCCAAGAATGATAATATAACAACATGGAACAATCAAAAATTATAGATACATTGGAGATGTATCGGTGGCAAGGGTACATGACTAGAGCGCTCGATGTATCGGTGTGTGGGGGGAGGGGGGAGACAGAGACCTAACTAGAGAGGTAAATCGACTCGTTTATGTGTTGAGAAGGAGAGTGTAACGCCCCGGATTCGATGCGCCGGGTGTCCTCCAGTTATTCGTCGTTGTTGCCATGTCATTTGCTTACGTGTTGCATTTTGCCATGTCATCACCTGTATTTCATCTGCATGTTTTTCAAAACATGCATCCGTTCGGGTTCCGCCGGTTCTCTCCGTTGTCCGTTCTGAGCCCGACCACACTCGCACGCGCCCGCGGCACCTCCGAAATATTATTTTATAAGTGGCATAAAAATGTTCTCGGAACGGGATGAAACTTTGCGTGTGGTCTTATTATAGTGTAGACAGACCGCCTGCCAAATTTTGTCGCATTCGGAGCTCGTTTGGTAGCCCAACCATTAAACTTTTAGCGGCATCGTTGCCGGTTTATTCGTCGGACGTTTTCGGTCTTCAAAAACCCGTGCCGGGCTGCCATCCTCTCCTCTCATCTAAGCCCAACCTCCACTCCGTAGCCCACCTATACCTGTCTAACCCCCCTCGCGATCGGATCCGTCGGATCGCGATCGGAGGCTCTGAAACGGCCTCAAAACCCCTAACCCTAGCCCCTTTCCATATATAAACACACTCCTTCCATTTTGGCAGCCTCCCACCTCCCTCCTTGAAATCTGCGCCCCCAATCATCAGCTCGGCCGCCTCTCCTCCGTTTTTCGCGCCGTCCACCTCGTCCGCCGCCACTTGGCGCGCAGCCACTGGCCGGCCGCCACCCACCGCCGCTTCTGGCCACTCAAGTCACGCCACGTCGCCCCCAGCTGCCTCCCTCCTCCCGTGGCCCTGGGAGCCCATCGCCGGCCCGCTCGGGCCCGAACCGCGCCCGCCGCCGCAACCCCACGCGCTGGCTCACGAGCTCTCCCGCTCCCATCGTCCCGTCTTTCCCGAGCTCCAAGGGAGAAGATCCCCGCCGCCCCGCGTCGTCCTCGTTCGAGAAGGCCGCCGCCGGCGACCCGAGCCACGGCGCCGCCCATGCCAGGCTAGTGCCCCGCGCCTCCTCTTCTCCTCCCTTCTCCCATGATCTCTCTCCTCTAAGTTCTGCGCTGCCGCCATTCTTCGCAGGATCCACCGCCGAGCTCGTCACCGGCCTCCTCGGCCTCGGTCGTCGCCGGATCCGGGATCCCCGACCCCGGATCTCCCCATTCCGGTAAGATCCAGCCCTTCTCGCCTGCCTCCCCTCGCCGCCTCGTTGCCTGATGTCACCGCCAGCCGCCGGCGCCGCCATGGCCTCGTCCCGATCGGGATCGAGGAGGACGCGCGCACAGCGCCCGTGGGCCCCGCGTCCGGCCCAGTGACCCAGCCGGCCCGATCCACCGCCCCGCCGTCCTGGGCTTGGCCCATGGTGAGCCCAACACCATCCCATCTCTCCCCCTGCCTATCCGTCGCCCTGGGTGTATTATACTATATTGCGCTCATCTGTTTTTTTTCCGAAAATACTGCCGAGTCCCTGAAAACTCATAATATGTGTGCATGTTTCAGCCATCATAACTTTGTGCATGTGTGTCGGTTTTGTGCGTATGATATATCAGAATGTTCAACATGATGTGCTCTTCATTTTGTTCCATTGCGCCATGCTTGTTTGAGTTAATCTTGATGCCCAAATCATCGTTGCAATAGTACTATATGATGTTAAATGCTGTCTGTTAACATAACTTGGTGTTTTGTCTTTTTTATTGCATTTTGTGTGTGCATCTTATGACCTTGATGTCTACATGAGTTTTGAGCGACATCATACCATCTTTACGGTGGTGCAATCCATTTATTTTTGTTAGTAACTTAGTGAGTGCATCAAGCTCGTGAAGTAGGGTACTTGCTGTTACTGTTTTGCTAGGCTGAATCTGTCATATCATGATTCTACGTAAACCTGCTGCTACAAGTCAGTCTAAGCATAATATGGAGATGTTCACTAAGGATGTTTTGTTACACCTGTCATGCTATATCCATCCATGCCCCTGGCTGTATTTAAAACTTGCTGTAGATTGTTCATATCATGCTCCAAATTTGCTAAATAATGTTGCTGTCAGCTCATTAACATTAAGTTCAGTTTTGCCATGTGTTTTGCTAGTGATGCATGCACCCTATGAACTTGTTCTTTCCATTATTAGCTTTATAAACATGTATTCTTACTGGTGGTCACCTTTTAGTGCCATGTATTTCTCTGTGGTGAGTGGTACAAGCTCACCAACATGCCTACTTATCGTTGTTCCTTCCATGTACTGTTATTCTGAATCTGTCATATCATTTGCCATGTTTGCATAGATGCTACCATGTTTTCTGCTGATCTTTGGAATAAGTTCAATAAGGGAGTTTTGTTCTTTGTCTTTAGTATTAGCATGCCATGCCTTTGTTTGCCATGTTAAGTTCTTGTAACATGTCGTTTGATAGCTCTAAACATTGCAACCTGATGTTATTTCTGCTAAGTCTGAAACTGTTATAATTTGCAATCTTGCCATGTCCTTTTGAGCATGTTATATTGTTTTCTTAAGATAGCTCAGTGTTCATGTTTTGTCATGCTTTACATGTACATCACGTCCATGCCTTTTGTTCTCATATTGAGGTGCTGCAGCATGTTGTTTTGATGCTTGCTAGTTGCCTAGCTGTTGTTTTGGACAGATTGTTGTTATATCTTGTTTGGAGTGTATGTGTTGAAACGTTGCTCCGTTTTGAGTGTGCTCTATATGAACTTGCTTAGTTTTGCATGTAGTTTCATATTACCTTGTTGCATCCTTGTTTTGAGGTGTTTGCTTGATGTTTGGATGCATTTAGCATCAATGCCATGTTTAACTTGTTTTGCTCATATCTTCTAGGCCGTAGCTCCGAATTAAATGAACATTATATGTAACTTGACTAGAATTTCGTGTAGATAATCTTGGTGTATCTTAACTTGCTCGTGAACAACTTGACCATAAGGTTTATTTAGATCTGGACCAATTCTGAAATTTGCATATGAGGACTTACCGGAATTGTTATTTGTTGCTTCCGGCCTCATTTAAACTTGCGTTGATGTGTTGCTCTTGTATGCATCATCTCTTGCCATGAGTAGCTTCATGTAGCCTTTGTCATGCATCATGCTTGGTTGAGTATCTTGTCATGTTTATGTGTTGTGTGTTTACCTTGTTGTTTGCTTCTTTCCGGTTGTGCTCCTTCTCGTTAGTTCATGTTTCGTTGCGATCGTGAGGATTCGCTCGCTCACGCTTGGTCGTCTTCGTGGCTTCATCTTCTTCATGGACTCGTTCTTCTTCCTTGCTGGATTTCGTGCAAGATGACCGTCACCTGTGGATCTCATTACTATCATTGCTATGCTAGTTGCTTCGTTCTATCGCTTTGCGGCGCTACCTATCTCTTGTCTATCAAGCCTCCCAGATTGCCATGTCAGCCTCTAACCTTTTCACCCTTCCTAGTAAACCGTTGCTTGGCCACGCGTTACCGCTTTTGCTCAGCCCTCTTATAGCGTTGTTAGTTGCGGTGAAGTTGAAGATTGCTCCATGGTGGACATGATTATGTTGGGATATCACCATATCTCTTATTTAATTAATGCATCTATATACTTGGTAAAGGGTGGAAGACTCGGCCTTATGCCCGTGTTTGGTTCCACTCTTGCCGCCTCTAGTTTCCGTCATACCGGTGTTATGTTCCTTGATTTTATGCGTTCCTTACGCGGTTGGGTGATTTATGGGACCCCTTGACAGTTCGCTTTGAATAAAACTCCTCCAAAGAAGGCCCAACCTTGGTTCTACCATTTGCCTCACCACCACCTATACCCTTCCCTTGGGTCGGCCAAACCGAGGGTCATCTTTATTTTAGCCCCCCCCCCCGGGCCAGTGCTTCTCTAAGTGCTGGTCCAAACCGAGCCGCCTGCGGGCCCCCCTCGGGGAAACTCGAGGTCTGGTTTTACTCATAGCCTGTCTCATCCGGTGTTGCCCTGAGAACGAGATATGTGCAGCTCCTATCGGGATTGTCGGCACATCGGGCGGCTTTGCTGGTCTTGTTTTACCATTGTCGAAATGTCTTGTAAACCGGGATTCTGAGACTGATCGAGTCATCCTGGGAGAAGGATTATCCTTCGTTGACCGTGAGAGCTTGTGATGGGCTAAGTTGGGACACCCCTGCAGGGTATTATCTTTCGAAAGCCGTGCCCGCGGTTATGTGGCAGATGGGAATTTGTTAATATCCAGTTGTAGATAACTTGACACCAGATTCAAAATAAAACGCATCAACCGCGTGTGTAACCGTGATGGTCTCTTTTCGGCGGAGTCTGGGAAGTGAACACGGTTTTGGGTTATGTTTGACGTAAGTAGGAGTTCAGGATCACCTCTTGATCATTGCTAGCTTCACGACCGTTCCATTTGCTTCTCTTCTCGCTCTTATTTGCGTATGTTAGCCACCATATATGCTTAGTCGCTGCTGCAACCTCACCACTTATCCATTCCTTACCCATTAAGCTTTGCTAGTCTTGATACCCATGGTAATGGGATTGCTGAGTCCTCGTGGCTCACAGATTACTAAAACAACAGTTGCAGGTACAGGTTATGTGATGACCATGACGCGAGAGCGATGTTTGCTTGTTTTGGAGTTCTTCTTCTGCTTCTTCTTCGATCAGGGGATAGGTTCCAGGTCGGCAGCCTTTTGAGCTTCTGTTTGTATTTCATCCGTAGTTGGATGTTGATCTTATGTATGATGTATTGTTGTATTCGTGTGGCATTGCATGCCTTTTGTATGTATCCCCATCTATTATGTAATGTTGATGTAATGATATCCACCTTGCAAAAGCGTATCAATATGCGGTTCTATCCTTGTTGGGACCTTCGTGTCTCTTTAGGATAGTATCGCATATTGGGCATGACAGAGAGACCCAACTATGTATTGAGGGAGATCGGTTGACATCCATACATAAGTGAAGGACGGGAATAGGTTGGGACATAAAGAGAGAGAGAGAGAGAGAGAGAGAGAGAGAGAGAGAGAGAGAGAGAGAGGGAGAGGGAGAGGGGTAGAGTGTTGGATGGGTGGTGGAGTTGATTCTCTAAGATGGTGGGAGAGGCCTACTATACAAACCGAGGGTCGAGCTGCAATATTATCAATAAGAGTGGGGATGTGTTTACGTAAAATGCATGCGTGATAGATGTGTCGGGAGGCATGCATGGATGATGAAGGGGGATCATGTGTTTGGTAAGCAGACCTAACTAGATTGGTAGATCAATTGTTGTGTGTCGGAGGAAGGGAGAGACATGACTAATGAGGTAGATCGATCGGCGCGTGGGGAAAACGAGTTATAATGACCTAGCTAGATGTATGTATAGCGGGAGATCAGTCATTGTACATCCATTTGTTAGAGGCAAATAAGGCCCAACGAGACAGATAGACAGAGAGAATGGAGCTAGGAGGTGGTGCGAGAGGCCTACTAGCTAGATAGAGAGAGGAGTGTGCGATTGTGAGATCGATGAAAAGAGGGGCGAAGTTTACACGTGTGTGGGACCGTATGAGAGACATGAGGCATGGACACAGAAAGGAGGAGATGGAAGGTGCGTGTGTATGTGGTAGGCAGACATCGCTGGAGAGGTTTATCGATCGGTTTGTGTCAGAAAGAAGTTATGGAGACCGTGGGAGAACGACCTAAAGAAAAAATGAATGTGTGCGATGGATAGAATGCTGAGGGAGGGGGAGGGTGAGGAGGGCGTGTGCATGCACGAGAGAAAGTTAGTGCTAGCTACAAAGGTTAGAGGATTGTGTGGGTGTAAGAGACTAATAAAGATCATAATTCGATATAAAAGTGGATTCATATATTTGAATAGGATATCATAGTGTTATAAACATATGCATGCATGAATATCGTGGTGATACGCGTCGTGTGGTTTGGACATGTTATACCATAATGTGATAATGCGTGGCGTTTGCAACTCACAGCTAAATATTGAACAATCTAAACCATTCTATCCATCAAACAATCTCACATTATATTTGAATTTGTGATAATGTGTGGCATTTGCAGCTCACAACTAAATATCGAACTATCTAAACCATACTATATATCAAACAATCTCACATTTTATTTGAATTTGTGATAATGTGTGGCGTTTGCAACTCACATCTAAATACTTGTAGGTGTAGGGGGCGGGGCACCATACATTATGTGATCAACACATTATACATATGAGACATGGTTTAGATTATGACGATCTAGCTAGAGCTTGAAATGTACTGTGATTTGAAATCAACATAAAGTGGATTCAAAAAATTGAGTTCGTGTTCATATAGTACACATAGTTCATATCTAACTCGACAGTAATCATGTGGTGTGCTATGAAGATAATATACAAACGATGGTTTAACTTAACAATAGTGATGATTGTAGATCTTATTAAAATAGAGAAACGAATTCAAATGGTTTAACTTGACAACAATCATGATTGTATATCTTATTCAAATAGAGAAACAAATTCAAATTTAGTTCATATTGAAGCGGTAGTATATACGTTTGGAATGCACTAAAACGTTCATTTGAGTAGCAGGTTGCATGCATTATACACGTAGCGAAATATTTTAATTGAACATAACATGAATTCAAAGTTTTTAATGTCATTTGTAGAGCGAATTGATTTGGTACAGTACACGGGACTAGACTCTCTTGTGTGGTGCAAATTGATTTCTTTTTGTTTTTTCATCGAGGGAAGTGCAAATTGATTTGGTATAGTATACGTTAGGCTTGTCCGGAAATTTCAACCCACGACTTGTAACCCTGAAATATTTAAGATATATATCTTTATCTCATTGTGCTCTGAAAACTCCATCCATCTCAACCCACGCCTTGCTATCCCAAAATTAGAACGCGCGTGAAAACTCCCACCTCCTGCGAAATCCCGACATGTGAAATGCCCGTGATACCCTTGAACTGAAAGAACCGAAGGAAATATGCCCTAGAGGCAACAATAAAGTTGTTAATTTATATTCCCTTATTTCATGATAAATGTTTATTATTCATGCTAGAATTGTATTAATTGGAAACTTGATACATGTGTGGATACATAGACAAAATACTGTGTCCCTAGTAAGCCTCTACTAGACTAGCTCGTTAAACAAAGATGGTTAAGTTTCCTAACCATAAACATGTCTTGTCATTTAGTAAACGAGATCACATCATTATGAGAATGATGTGATGGACAAGACCCATTCGTTAGCTTAGCATTATGATCGTTCAGTTTTATTGCTATTGCTTTCTTCATGTCAAATACATATTCCTCCGACTATGAGATTATGCAACTTCCGGATACCGTAGGAATGCCTTGTGTGCTATCAAACGTCACAACGTAACTGGGTGATCATAAAGATGCTCTATAGGTATCCCCGAAGGTGTTTGTTGGGTTGGCATGGATCAAGATTAGGATTTGTCACTCCGAGTATCGGAGAGGTATCTCTGGGCCCTCTCGTTAATGCACATCATAAGAAGCCTTGCAAGCAAAGAGACTAATGAGATAGTTGCAGGACGATGTATTGCGGAACAATTAAAGAGACTTGCCGCATCGACGATCGAATCCCGGCAAGTAACATACCGATGACAAAGGAAATAACATATGTTGTCATAACGGTTCGACCGATAAAGATCTTTGTAGAATATGTGGAAGCCAATATGAGCATCCAGGTTCCGCTATTTTTTATTGATCGGAGAGGTGTCTCGGTCATGTCTACATAGTTCTCGAACTCGTAGGGTCCGCACGCTTAACGTTCGATGACGATATTATATTATATGAGTTATGTGATTTGGTGACGGAATGTTGTTCGGAGTCCCGGATGAGATCATGAACATGATGAGGAGTCTTGAAATGGTCGAGAGGTAAAGATTGATATATAGGATGATGGTATTCGGACACCAGAAGTGTTTCGGAGGGTACCGGGTACTTATCAGGTCACCGGAAGGAGTTTCGGGCAACCCCAGCAAAGATATGGGCTTTATGGGCCAAGAGATGGAACACACCAGCCCACAAGGGGCTGGCGCACCCCTATACAGGCCAGCCCTATGAGGAGGTGAAGGAAAGAGGGGAGGGCAAGGAAAGTCTGGAGTAGGAGTTCCCCTTCCTTCCCTCCCCCCGTGTTTCCTCCCCCCTTGTTTATCCAAGGTAAAGGGGGCGCCACTTGGGAAACCCCAAGTAGGATTCGGATCCTACTTGGGCGCCCTTGGCTGCCTCTCCTCCCCTCCCACCTATATATATGTGGGGAGGGGCGCTCCTAGAACACACAATATCAATTGTTAGCCGTCTACGACGCCCCCCTCCACATTTTACACCCCCGGTCATATTCTCGCGGTGCTTAGGCAAAGCCCTGCGCGGATCACTTCACCATCATCATCACCACGCCATCGTGCTGACGGAACTACACTACTACCTCGACACCTTGCTGGATCAAGAGGGCGAGTTATGTCACCGAGCTGAACGTGTGTAGAACTCGGAGGTGTCGTACATTCGGTACTTGATCGGTCGGAGCTAGAAGAAGTTTGACTACATCAAGCGCGTTGTCAAACGCTTCCAGTTTCGGTCTACGAGGGTACGTAGACACACTCTCCCCCTCTCCTTGCTATGCATGTCCTAGATAGATCTTGCGTGAGCGTAGGATTTCTTTGAAATTGCATGCTACATTCCCCTTCAGTGGTATCCGAGCCAAGTCTATGCGTAGATGATATGCACGAGTAGAACACAAAGGGTTGTGGGCGGTGATCGTCATACTACTTACCACCAATGTCTTATTTTGATTCAGCAGTATTGTTGGATGAAGCGGCCCGGACCAACCTTACATGACCATGTTCATGAGACCGGTTCCATCGACAGACATGCAACTAGTTTTGTATAAAGGTGGCTGGCGGGTGTCTGTTTCTCATACTTTAGTTGAATCGAATTTGACTATGGCTGGTCCTTTTTTATGGTTAAAACAACAAATTTGATAAATCACTGTTGTGGTTTTTGTGCAGTAGGCAAGAATGGTTCTTGCTAGAAGCCCGTAGCAGCCACGTAAAACTTGCAACAACAAAGTAGGGGACGTCTAACTTGTTTTTGCAGGGCTTGTTGTGATGTGATATGGTCAAGACATGATGTGATATAAATTTCTTGTATGAGATGATCATGTTTTGTAGAAGTTATCGCAATCAATGGCGAGCCTTATGGTTGTCGCTTTATTGTATGAAATGCAAACGCCATGTAATTGCTTTACTTTATCACTAAGCGGTAGCGATAGTTGTAGAAGCAATAGTTGGCGAGATGACCACGGCGCTACGATGGAGATCAAGGTGTCAAGTGATACGTCCATTTTGCATCAGGCTTTTATATTGATATTTATTGCATTATGGGCTGTTATTACAAATTATGTCACAATACTTATGCCTATTCTCTCTTATTTTACAAGGTTTACATGAAGAGGAGAATGCCGCAAATGGGATTCGAGTGGAAAAGGAGCAAATATTAGAGGCCGATACTGCACAGCTCCAAAAGTCCTCAAACTTGATGGAAGTTATTTTTGGAATTAATAAAAAATACTGGGCAAAGAAAGTACCAAAGGGGGCCCACACCCTGTCCACGAGGGTGGGGGCGCGCCCTACCCCCCTGGGCGCGCCCCCTGCCTCGTGGGCCCCCTGTCAGACCTCCGGTGACCTTCTTCTGCTATATGAAGTCTTTTACCCTGGAAAAAATCATAAGCAAGCTTTCGGTATGAAACACCGCCGCCATGAGGCGGAACCTTGGCGGAACCAATCTAGGGCTCCGTGAGGCTGTTCTCTGGGAAACTTCCCTCGGGAGGGGAAATCATCACCATCGTCATGAACATTGATCCTCCCAGTGAGAGTGGGTCAATGTCCATCAACATCTTCACCAGACCATCTCCTCTCAAACCTGGTTCATCTCTTGTATCCAATCTTTGTTCCAAAACCTCAGATTGGTACCTGTGGGTCACTGGTAGTGTTGATTACTCCTTGTAGTTGATGCTAGTTGGTTTATTCGGTGGAAGATTATATGTTCAGATCCTATATGCATATTAATACCCGTCTGATTATGAACATGAATATGGTTTGTGAGTAGTTACGTTTGTTCCTGAGGACATGGGAGAAGTCTTGCTATAAGTAGTCATGTGAATTTGGTATTCGTTCGATATTTTGATGAGATGTATGTTGTCTCTCCTCTAGTGGTGTTATTTGAACGTCGACTACATGGAACTTCACCATCATTTGGGCCTAGAGGAAGGCATTGGGAAGTAATAAGTAGATGATGGGTTGCTAGAGTGACAGAAGCTTAAACCCTAGTTTATGCGTTGCTTCGTAAGGGGCTGATTTGGATCCACATGTTTCATGCTATGGTTAGGTTTACCTCAATACTTCCTTTGTAGTTGCGGATGCTTGCAATAGGGGTTAATCATAAGTGGGATGCTGTCCAAGAAAGGGAAGTACCCAAGCACCGGTCCACCCATATATCAAATTATCAAAGTAACGAACGCGAATCATATGAGCGTGATGAAAACTAGCTTGACGATAATTCCCATGTGTCCTCGGGAGCGCTTTTCTCTATATAAGAATTTGTCCAGCTTGTCCTTTGCTACAAAAAGGATTGGGCCACCTTGCTACACCTTATTTACTTTTGTTACTTCCTACCCGTTACGAATTACCTTATCACAAAACTATCTTTTACCGATAATTTCAGTGCTTGTAGAGAATACCTTACTGAAAACCACTTGTCATTTCCTTCTGCCCTCGTTGGGTTCAACACTCTTACTTATCGAAAGGACTACGATAGATCCCTTTACACTTGTGGGTCATCAATACTCTTTTCTCGCACCGTTGCCGGGGAGTGAAGCGCCTTTGGTAAGTGGAATTTGGTAAGGAAGAAATTTATATAGTGTGCTGAAATTTACTGTCACTTGTTACTATGGAACATAATCCTTTGAGGGGCTTGTTCGGGGTATCTTCACCCCGACCAGTAGATCAAAGAGTTGCTCCTCAACCTACTGAACCTACTGAAAATGTTTACTTTGAAATTCCTTTGGGTATGATAGAGAAACTGCTAGCTAATCCTTCTACAGGAAATGCAACAAGACATCCCGATTTGCACCTAATCTATGTGGATGAAGTTTGTGGATTATTTAAGCTGCAGGTATGCCCAAAGATGTTATCAAGAAGAAGGTCTTCCCTTTTTCTTTGAAGGGAAAGGCATTGACATGCTTTAGGCTATGTGATGATATGGGATCATGGAACTACAACCGATTGAAATAGGAATTTCATTAGAAGTTTTATCCTATGCATCTTGTTCATCGTGATCGTAATTATATATATAAATTTTGGCCTCACGAACGAGAAAGCATCACTCAAGCTTGGGGGAGGCTTAAGTCAATGTTATATTCATGCCCCAATCATGAGCTCTCAAGAGAAATGATTATTCAATTTTTTTATGCTCGGCTTTCTCTCAACAATCGCCTCATGCTCGATACTTCTTGTACTAGTTCTTTTACGATGAAGACTATTCAATTCAGATAGGATTTATTGGAAAGAATTAAACACAACTCTGAAGAGTGGGATCTCGACGAAGGTAAGGAGTCAGGTATGACACCTAAGTTTTATTGTGTTAAATCTTTTATGGATACCGATGTTTTTCGTGTTTAGCACTAAATGTGGACTTGACTCTGGGATAGTAGCTTCTTTCTGTGAATCATTTGCTACTCATGTTGATCTCCCTAAGGAGAAGTGGTTTAAATATAATCCTCCCACTGAAGTAAAAGTAGTTGCACCTATTATAGTTGAAGAAAAGACTATCACTTATAATGATCCTATTGTTCCTACTACCTATATTGAGAAACCACCTTTCCCTGTTAGGATAAAGGATCATGCTAAAGCTTCAACTGTGGTTCGTAAGAGTAATACTAGAACACCTACACCACCTGAGCAAATTAAAGTTGAACCTAGTATTGCTATGGTTAAAGATCTCTTGGCTGATAATATTGATGGACATGTTATTTATTTCTGGGATGAAGCTGGTAGAATTGCTAGACCTGATACTAAGAATAAACATAGAACTATTGTAGGCATGCCTGTTATTTCTGTTAAAATAGGAGAACATTGTTATCATGGCTTATGTGATATGGGTGCTAGTGCTAGTGCAATAACTCATTCCTTATACAAAGAAATTATGCATGATATTGCACCTACTGAAATAGAAGAAATTGATGTTACAATTAAGCTTGCCAATAGAGATACTATTTCACCAGTTGGGATTGCTAGAGATGTTCAAGTCTTGTGTGGAAAAGTTAAATATCCTGCTTATTTTTTTGTTCTTGGTTCCCCACAAGATAGCTTTTGTCCCATCATATTTGGTAGACCCTTCTTGAATACTGTTAATGCTGGGATAGACTGCAAAAAGTATGTTGTTACTATTGGTTTGGGGGATATGTCTCATGAGTTTAATTTTGCTAAATTTCGTAGACAACCTCATGATAAAGAATTGCCTAGTAAGGATTAAATTATTGGTCTTGCTTCTATTGCCGTACCTCCTAATGATCCTTTAGAACAACTAGCAAAGTGGCTACTTTCGATGCGCTGGGCTATAATTTATTTATAAAGTTCAATGAAGAGAATACATTATTTGATATGTTAAACTGAAACAAAATGTGATGACATTTTGAATATATTACTTTTGCATACATAGTTTCTCTTAGGTATGTTTGATTTTTTTATTGATATATAGATATATGTGTTATCCATTTATCATTTACCTGCTAATTATGCATATCTTACTAACATTTATTTTATGACCAGTTGCATACATTATATTTGTGTTATTTTTCTTGCCTTTTATGATGTTTATTTGTTGTACTTGTTTAGATAATAATTTAGTAGTTCTCATTGTTTTCGTGTAGGCATAGGTAAGTATGCTATCGATGTGTTCCTGCAAAAACAAATTGCTATCGGTGGGCCTAATTGCCATATTAATTTTAATTTAATGATTTTTTACTTTACGTGTTTTTCAGTTTGGTATATAAAGTTAGAGTGTATTTAAACATTATACATATCAATTAAAATTGTCAGGTTAGTTTTTTTCTTTGACGTGCAGTAAGCAGTAAGCAGAACCAATGTTAGATCGGCTAGATTCTCGTGTATATGTACAGAGGACGGCAACAGCAAAGGGATGCTACAGGGGAGAGAACTATGGTATGATGATGAAGACACATGGTCAGCCAGATGAGAGGCTCAATCGATCTCATTGGTGGCCCCATCACCCGTGCAAGCTGCTTGAAAACCATAGAGACGATGGCTAGCTGGTATGGCTTGTTTTGGGGCATTTTTCAGATTGGCGCATTATGCAGTCTGCGTGTGGCGGTGGATAGGATTTGTCGAGTTGGTTGGTCAGATTTATTAATGGAAATTATCTTTAGAAATCAATGGTTAGATGTTGGGAACTTTTAAAGTATTTTTTACTTTTGGCTATCCTTAATGTACTCTTAATATATAATAGGTACGTATCAAGTTACTTAGTCCCCACCTTTTGGTTTTTATATACTTCCTTATTTTTCTTTGTCTACTTTTTGGCACACCAAAAATTTACTTATTCGGGAATTTTTGGTACACCAGAAATTGTGTACTTCCAAGAAATTTTATTTCTCATTTACATTATATTTTATGTTTTAATCTTTTTTATCATTTTTCATTTATGGTCTATCTCGCGTATAGTATCAATGCATGCACATCCTTGCATCCGTAATTAGATGAATGGTTGTAAGACACGTGTAAGAGATACAACTTGTGCCTATCTTAGATTGGGAAGAAGTTGCGTGCGATATGAAAATATAGGACAAATTGATTTGTCTATTGTATTCACACATGCAAGAGGTAAAGTTGATTATTGCTTGAGGTGTAATGGGAGCATAGATATGTTTGCTGCACTAAAAGGTTTGCAGGTTTAGACGATCCTCAACATACATGGGGAACTTCTGATGGGAGAAAGTATGAAAGAATTATTGCTCAAACTTGCTTGGCGCATAGATGATACTAACATAAATCTATGCATGGATGATTGATTCATCCGTCCATGGATGTAACATGACACGTGTAGCCTAGAATAATGGGTAAGAGTCAAAGGCGGAATATTCCCATCATATTGCAATTGTGGATAAATTTACCAATTAGATAATCGTTTGGTCGCTTCGCTCCACATTAATGTTAAAGACGCTGGAGCACTCGACAGGGAATATATCCGGAGGAACTATAGCGTAAAATCATGACCAGAGAACTCGATCGAGTTACTATAATTTTTTATCATGCGCCATATATCCAAGTAACAATGCATGTACCATATAGAGAGGCATTAGTTCAAAAATAGGGTAGCACACTGTCTGGACAATTATGCTCATACCACCCGTAGACCGGCTTGTTGGTTGCAACGTGCTCCGGATTTTATTTCTAATTTTGTAATGACCGATTGTAACCCTATGGACATTGAATAAATTGCTCTATTTCCCGCCAAAAAAAATAGTCCACATCCTGTCTAGCGGCAATGGATGTATATTTTTAACTTATGCATCCATATAAGCATGTATGCATGTACACATATCCTCCCTCCGTTTCTAAATATAAGTCGTTTATACATTTCAAATGGAGTACAACATACGGATGTATGTAGACATATTTTGAAGTGTAGATTCATTCACTTTACTCCGTATGTAGTCACTTGTTGGAATCTCTAAAAGACTTATATTTGGGAAAGGAGGGAGTAGAAAGGAATGTGCCCACGTCATGCATTCATATAGCTTTGTCTTTTTCAAGAAAAGTCAAGTAACAATGCATGTAGCATATAGAGAGGCATTAGTCCAAAAATAGGGTAGCACACTGTCTGGACAATTATGCTCGTACCACCCGTAGACCGGCTTGTTGGTTGCAACGTGCTCGGATTTTATTTCTAATTTTGTAATGACCGATTGTAACCCTATGGACATTGAATAAATTGCCCTATTTCCTGCCAAAAAAATAGTCCACATCCCGTCTAGCGGCAATGGATGTATATTTTTAACTTATGCATCCATATAAGCATGTATGCATGTACACATATCCTCCCTCCGTTTCTAAATATAAGTCGTTTATACATTTCAGATGGACTACAACATACGGACATATTTTAAAGTGTAGATTCATTCACTTTACTCCATATGTAGTCACTTGTTGGAATCTCTAAAAGACTTATATTTGGGAACGGAGGGAGTAGAAAAGAATGTGCCCACGTCATGCATTCATATAGCTTTGTGTTTTTCAAGAAAAGTCCAGTAACAATGCATGTAGCATATAGAGAGGCATTAGTCCAAAAATAGGGTAGCACACTGTCTGGACAATTATGCTCGTACCACCCGTAGATCGGCTTGTTGGTTGCAACGTGCTCCGGATTTTATTTCTAATTTTGTAATGACCGATTGTAACCCTATGGACATTGAATAAATTGCCCTATTTCCCGCCAATAAAATAGTCCACATCCTGTCTAGCGGCAATGGATGTATTTTTAACTTATGCATCCATATAAGCATGTATGCATGTACACATATCCTCCCTCCGTTTCTAAATATAAGTCGTTTATACATTTCAAATGGACTACAACATACGGATGTATGTAGACATATTTTAAAGTGTAGATTCATTTACTTTACTCCGTATGTAGTCACTTGTTGGAATTTCTAAAAGACTTATATTTGGGAACGGAGAGAGTAGAAAGGAATGTGCCCACGTCATGCATTCATATAGCTTTGTCTTTTTCAAGAAAAGTCCAATTCATCCACGCCACCATGTAGTTTTTTTTAAGGAAATTCGTACTCCTATGCATGGATGTAAGGTCAAACTCCTATGCATGCACGTCACCGTGTAGGTTTTAATTTTTTTTTCTGAAGAAAGTCCTACTCCTGTGGATGCATGTAGGGTCACGCTACATTTTTAAATCTCAGAACACCGCACGTACCTAATAGGCACAGTTGCAGTTTTTTTTTATGAAGCACTCTTAGATCTAATCCGTCAATTACGTCTTTTAAGTTATGGGTCCACCAAATGAACGACCAGATGTTTCTAATTATTGTGGTAATTTCTAGCTTATTTATCTTTTTTTTGATTAACCCGCCAAGCACTTTTTATATATAATAATAATAATAATAATAATAGATATTTGCTAGACCATGAAAATGATATGTTTATGAATGAAAGAAGGGAGATAGATGAAGTTTTCTTTAAACAGGGACCTATTTTGAAACACAACTTGCCTGTTGAAATTCTAGGGGATCCTCTACCACCCAAGGGTGATCCCGTGTTTGAGCTTAAACTGTTACCTGATACTCTTAAATATGCTTATCTTGATGAAAAGAAGATATATCCTGTTATTATTAGTGCTAACCTTTCAGAGCAGGAAGAGGAGAAATTATTGAAAACTCTGAAGAAGCACCGTGCTGCTATTGGATATACTCTTGATGATCTTAAGGACATTAGTCCCACTCTATGCCAACACAAAATAAAATTGGAGAAAGACGTTAAACCGGTTGTTGATCACCAACGACAGTTAAATCCTAAGATGAAGGAAGTGGTAAGAAAGGAAATACTAAAGCTCCTGGAGGCAGGTATAATTTATCCCTTTGCTGATAGTCAGTGGGTAAGTCCTGTCCATTGTGTCCGTAAGAAGGGAGGTATTACTGTCGTTCCTAATGATAAAGATGAATTGATCCCGCAAACAATTGTTACAGGTTATAGGATGGTAATTGATTTCCGTAAATTAAATAAAGCTACTAAAAAGATCATTACCCTTTGCCTTTTATTGATCAAATACTAGAAAGATTATCCAAACATACACATTTTTGCTTTCTAGATGGTTACTCTGGTTTCTCTCAAATACCTGTGTCAAAAGAGGATCAAGAAAAGACCACTTTTACTTGCCCTTTCGGTACTTTTGCTTATAGACGTATGCCTTTTGGTTTATGCAATGCACCTGCTACCTTTCGAAGATGCATGATGGCTATATTCTCTGACTTTTGTGAAAAGATTGTTGAGGTTTTCATGGATGATTTCTCCGTTTATGGATCTTCTTTTGATGATTGCTTGAGCAACCTTGATCAAGTTTTGCAGAGATGCGAAGATACTAGTCTTGTCTTGAATTGGGAAAATTGCCACTTTATGGTTAGTGAAGGCATGGTCTTGGGGCATAAAATTTCTGAAAGAGGTATTGAAGTTGACAAAGCTAAAGTTGATGCTATTGAAAAGATGCCATGTCCCAAGGATATTAAAGGTATAAGATGTTTCCTTGGTCATGCTGATTTTTATAGGAGGTTCATTAAGGACTTCTCTAAAATCTCTAGGACTCTGACTAATTTATTGCAAAAAGATAGTACTTTTGTCTTTGATGATGATAGTGTAGAAGCATTTGAAATACTTAAGAAAGCTTTGATCACTGCACCTATTGTTCAGCCACCTGATTGGAATTTACCCTTTGAAATTATGTGTGATGCTAGTGATTATCTTTGTAGGTGCTGTTCTAGGGCAAAGAGTTGATAAGAAATTGAATGTTATCCAGTATTCTAGTAAAACTCTTGATACTGCCAGAGAAATTATGCTACCACTGAAAAAGAATTCTTAGCAGTTGTGTTTGCTTGTGATAAGTTCAGACCATATATTGTTGATTCCAAAGTTACTATTCACACTGATCATGCTGCTATTAAATATCTTATGGAAAAGAAAGATGCTAAGCCTAGGCTCATTAGATGGGTTCTCTTGCTCCAAGAATTTGGTTTGCATATTGTTGATAGAAAGGGAGCTGAGAACCCCGTTGCAGACAACTTGTCTAGGTTAGAGAATGTTCTTGATGACCCACTACCTATTGATGATAGCTTTCCTGATGAACAATTAGCGGTCATTAATGCTTCTCGAACTGCTCCTTGGTATGCTGATTATGCTAATTACATTGTTGCTAAATTTATACCACCAAGTTTCACATACTAGCAAAAGAAAAAGTTCTTTTATGATTTAAGACATTACTTCTAGGATGACCCACACCTTTATAAAGAAGGAGTAGATGGTGTTATTAGACGTTGTGTACCTGAGCATGAACAGGAACAGATCCTATCCAAGTGTCACTCTGAATCATATGGAGGACACCATCTTTGGAGATAGAACTGCACATAAGGTATTGCAATCCGGTTTTTATTGGCCTACTCTCTTCAAAGATGCTTGTAAGTTTGTCTTATCTTGTGATGAATGTCAAAGAATTGGTAGTATTAGTAGACGTCAAGAAATGCCTATGAATTATTCTCTTGTTACTGAACCATTTGATGTTTGGGGCTTTGATTATATGGGACCTTTTCACGCTTCTAATGGTTACGCATATTTTAGTTCTTTGTTGATTACGTTACTCTGTGGGTAGAAGCTATTCCAACTAGTAGTGCTGATCATAACACCTCTATTAAAATGCTTAAAGAAGTTAGTTTTCCAAGGTTTGGAGTCCCTAGATATCTTATGACTGATGGTGGTTCACATTTTATTCATGGTTCTTTCCGTAAGATGCTTGCTAAGTATGATGTTAATCATAGAATCGCATCTCCTTATCACTCGCAGTCTAGTGGTCAAGTAGAGTTGAGCAATAGAGAGCTCAAATTAATTTTGCAAAAGACTGTCAATAGATCTAGAAAGAACTGGTCCAAAAAACTTGATGATGCATTATGGGCCTATAGAACTGCATACAAAAATCCTATGGGTATGTCTCTGTATAAGATGGTTTATGGAAAAGCATGTCACTTACCTCTTGAACTTGAACATAAGGCATATTGGGCTATTAAAGAGCTCAACTATGACTTCAAACTTGCCGGTGAGAAGAGGTTGTTTGACATTAGCTCACTTGATGAATGGAGAACTCAAGCCTATGAGAATGCCAAGCTATTCAAAGAAAAAGTTAAACTATGGCATGACAAAAGGATACAAAAGCGTGAGTTTAACGTAGGTGATTATGTGTTATTATTCAACTCTCGCGTTTAAGATTTTTGCAGGAAAACTTCTCTCTAAATGGGAAGGTCCTTACGTTATCGAGTAGGTCTATCATTCCGGTGCCATAAAATCAACAACTTCGAAGGCACAAGTCCGAGGGTGGTGAACGGTCAAAGAATTAAACATTATATCCCAGGTAATCCTATCAATGTTGAAACTAATATTGTTGAGACCGTAACCCCGGAGGAATACATAAGGAACACTTTCCAGAATGTTTCAGACTTCAAAAAGGAATAGGTATGTGGTACGGTAAGTAAACCGGCTCCAAAACAATTCTAATGGCAATTTTTATCCGTTTTGGAATATTTAAGAATTTTAGGAAGAAAGAAGTAATCCGGGAAGGACACGAGGCTTCCACGAGGGTGGTGCAATCAATTTATTTTTGTTAGTACTTTAGTGAGTCCATCAAGCTCGTGAAGTAGGGTACTTGCTGTTACTGTTTTGCTAGGCTGAATCTGTCATATCATGATGCTACGTAAACCTGCTGCTACAAGTC
Source organism: Aegilops bicornis (assembly GCA_021605145.1). Lineage (NCBI taxonomy): Eukaryota > Viridiplantae > Streptophyta > Magnoliopsida > Poales > Poaceae > Aegilops > Aegilops bicornis. The sequence goes on along the minus strand of JAHIAL010000018.1, from coordinate 1,154,976 downwards.
ATTCTAAGCATAATATGGAGATGTTCACTAAGGATGTTTTGTTACACCTGTCATGCTATATCCATCCATGCCCCTGGCTGCATTTAAAACTTGCTGTAGATTGTTCATATCATGCTCCAAAGTTGCTAAATAATGTTGTTGTCAGCTCATTAACATTAAGTTCAGTTTTGCCATGTGTTTTGCTAGTGATGCATGCACCCTATGAACTTGTTCTTTCCATTATTAGCTTCATAAACATGTATTCTTACTTGTGGTCACCTTTTAATGCCATGTATTTCTCTGTGGTGAGTGGTACAAGCTCACCAACATGCCTACTTATCGTTGTTCCTGCCATGTACTGTAATTCTGAATCTGTCATATCATTTGCCATGTTTGCATAGATGCTACCATGTTTTCTGTTGATCTTTGGAATAAGTTCAGTAAGGGAGTTTTGTTCTTTGTCTTTAGTATTAGCATGCCATGCCTTTGTTGGCCATGTTAAGTTCCTGTAACATGTCGTTTGATAGCTCTAAACATTGCAACCTGATGTTATTTCTGCTAAGTCTGAAACTGTTATAATTTGCAATCTTGCCATGTCCTTTTGAGCATGTTATATTGTTTTCTTAAGATAGCTCAGTGTTCATGTTTTGTCATGCTTTACCTGTACATCACGTCCATGCCTTTTGTTCTCATATTGAGGTGCTGCACCATGTTGTTTTGATGCTTGCTAGTTGCCTAGCTGCTGTTTTGGACAGATTGTTATATCTTGTTTGGAGTGTGTTGAAACGTTGCTCCGTTTTGAGTGTGCTCTATATGAACTTGCTTATTTTTGCATGTAGTTTCATATTACCTTGGTGCATCATTGTTTTGAGGTCTTTGCTTGATGTTTGGATGCATTTTGCATCAATGACATGTTTAACTTGTTTTGCTCATATCTTCTAGGCCGTAGCTCCGAATTAAATGAACTTTATATGTAACTTGACTAGAATTTCGTGTAGATAATCTTGGTGCATCTTAACTTGCTGGTTAACAACTTGACCATAAGGTTTATTCAGATCTGGACCAATTCTGAAATTTGCATATGAGGACTTACCAGAATTGTTATTTGTTGCTTCCGGCCTCATTTAAACTTGCGTTGATGTGTTGCTCTTGTATGCATCATCTCTTGTCGTGAGTAGCTTCATGTAGCCTTTGTCATGCATCATGCTTGGTTGAGTATCTTGTCATGTTTATGTGTTGTGTGTTTACCTTGTTGTTTGCTTCTTTTCGGTTGTGCTCCTTCTCGTTAGTTCATGTTTCGTTGCGATCGTGAGGATTCGTTCGTCTACGCTTGGTTCGTCTTCGTGGCTTCATCTTCTTCATGGACTCGTTCTTCTTCCTTGCTGGATTTCAGGCAAGATGACCGTCACCTTGAATCTCATTACTATCATTGCTATGCTAGTTGCTTCGTTCTATCGCTTTGCAGCGCTACCTATCTTTTGTCTATCAAGCCTCCCAGATTGCCATGTCAGCCTCTAACCTTTTTCACCCTTCCTAGTAAACCGTTGCTTGGCCACGTTACCGCTTTTGCTCAGCCCCTCTTATAGCGTTGTTAGTTGCAAGTGAAGTTGAAGATTGCTCCATGGTGGACATGATTATGTTGGGATATCACCATATCTCTTATTTAATTAATGCATCTATATACTTGGTAAAGGGTGGAAGACTCGGCCTTATGCCTGGTGTTTGGTTCCACTCTTGCCGCCCTAGTTTCCGTCATACCGGTGTTATGTTCCTTGATTTTGCGTTCCTTACGCGGTTGGGTGATTTATGGGACCCCTTTGACAGTTCGCTTTGAATAAAACTTCTCCAGCAAGGCCCAACCTTGGTTTTACCATTTGCCTCACCACCACCTATACCCTTCCCTTGGGTCGGCCAAACCGAGGGTCATCTTTAGTTTAGCCCCCCCGGGCCAGTGCTTCTCTAAGTGCTGGTCCAAACTGAGCCGCCTGCGGGCCCCCCTCGGGGAAACTCGAGGTCTGGTTTTACTCATAGCCTGTCTCATCCGGTGTTGCCCTAAGAACGAGATATGTGCAGCTCCTATCGGGATTGTCGGCACATCGGGCGGCTTTGCTGGTCTTGTTTTACCATTGTCGAAATGTCTTGTAAACCGGGATTCTGAGACTGATCGAGTCTTCCTGGGAGAAGGATTATCCTTTGTTGACTGTGAGAGCTTGTGATGGGCTAAGTTGGGACACCCCTGCAGGGTATTATCTTTCGAAAGCCGTGCCCGCGGTTATGTGGCAGATGGGAATTTGTTAATATCCGGTTGTAGATAACTTGACACCAGATTCAAAATAAAACGCATCAACCGCGTGTGTAACCGTGATGGTCTCTCTTTTCGGTGAGTCTGGAAGTGAACACGGTTTTCGGTTATGTTTGACGTAAGTAGGAGTTCAGGATCACCTCTTGATCATTGCTAGCTTCACGACCGTTCCACTTGTTTCTCTTCTCGCTCTCATTTGCGTATGTTAGCCACCATATATGCTTAGTCGCTGCTGCAACCTCACCACTTATCCATTCCTTTACCCATTAAGCTTTGCTAGTCTTGATACCCATGGTAATGGGATTGCTGAGTCCTCGTGGCTCACAGATTACTACAACAACAGTTGCAGGTACAGGTTATGCGATGATCATGACGCGAGAGCGATGTTTGCTTGTTTTGGAGTTCTTCTTCTGCTTCTTCTTTGATCAGGGGATAGGTTCCAGGTCGGCAGCCTTTTGAGCTTCTGTTTGTATTTCATCCGTAGTTGGATGTTGATCTTATGTATGATGTATTGTTGTATTCGTGCGGCATTGTATGCCTTTTGTATGTATCCCCATCTATTATGTAATGTTGATGTAATGATATCCACCTTGCAAAAGCGTATCAATATGCGGTTCTATCCTTGTTGGGACCTTCGTGTCTCTTTAGGATAGTATCGCTTATTGGGCATGACAGAGAGACCCAACTATGTATTGAGGGAGATCGGTTGACATCCATACTTAAGTGAAGGACGGGAATAGGTTGGGACATAAAGAGAGAGAGTGAGAGAGAGAGAGAGAGAGAGGGAGAGGGAGAGGGGTAGAGTGTTGGATGGGTGGTGGAGTTGCTTCTCGAAGATGGTGGGAGAGGCCTACTAGACAAATTGAGGGTAGAACTGCAATATTATCAATAAGAGTGGGGATGTGTTTCTGTGTGTGCGTGTGCGTGATAGATGTGTCGGGAGGCATGCATGGATGATGAAGGGGGACCATGTGTTTGGTAAGCAGACCTAACTAGATTGGTAGATCAATTGTTGTGTGTCGGAGGAAGGGAGAGACATGACTAATGAGGTAGATCGATCGGCGCGTGGGGAAAACGAGTTATAATGACCTAGCTAGATGTATGTATAGTGGGAGATCAGTCATTGTACATCCATTTGTTAGAGGCAAATAAGGCCCAACGAGACGGATAGACAGAGAGAATGGAGCTAGGAGGTGGTGCGAGAGGCCTACTAGCTAGATAGAGAGAGGGGTGTGCGATTGTGAGATCGATGAAAAGAGGGGCGAAGTTTACACGTGTGTGGGACCGTATGAGAGACATGAGGCATGGACACGAAAGGAGGAGATGGAAGGTGCGTGTGTATGTGGTAGGCGACATCATTTGGAGAGGTTTATCGATCGGTTGGTTTCAGAAAGAAGTTATGGAGACCGTGGGATAACTACCTAAAGAAAAATTGAATGTGTGCGATGGATAGAATGCTGTGGGAGGGGGTGGGTGAGGAGGCCGTGTGCATGCACGAGAGAAAGTTAGTGCTAGCTACAAAGGTTAGAGGATTGTGTGGGTGTAAGAGACTAATATTGATCATAATTCGATATAAAAGTGGATTCATATATTTGAATAGGATATCATAGTGTTATAAACATATGCATGCATGAATATCGTGGTGATACGCGTCGTGTGGTTTGGACATGTTATACCATAATGTGATAATGCGTGGCGTTTGCAACTCACAGCTAAATATTGAACAATCTAAACCATTCTATACATCAAACAATCTCACATTATATTTGAATTTGTGATAATGTGTGGCATTTGCAGCTCACAACTAAATATCGAACTATCTAAACCATACTATATATCAAACAATCTCACATTTTATTTGAATTTGTGATAATCTGTGGCGTTTGCAACTCACATCTAAATACTTGTAGGTGTAGGGGGCGGGGCACCATACATTATGTGATAAACACATTATACATATGAGACATGGTTTAGATTATGAAGATCTAGCTAGAGCTTGAAATGTACTGTGATTTGAAATCAACATAAAGTGGATTCAAAAATTGAGTTCGAGTTCATATAGTACACATAGTTCATATCTAACTCGACAGTAATCATGTGGTGTGCTATGAAGATAATATACAAACGATGGTTTAACTTAACAATAGTGATGATTGTAGATCTTATTAAAATAGAGAAACGAATTCAAATGGTTTAACTTGACAACAATCATGATTGTATATCTTATTCAAATAGAGAAACAAATTCAAATTTAGTTCATATTGAAGCGGTAGTATATCGTTTGGAATGCACTAAAAGCGTTCATTTGAGTAGCAGGTTGCATGCATTATACACGTAGCGAAATATTTTAATTGAACATAACATGAATTCAAAGTTTTAATGTCATTTGTAGTGCGAATTGATTTGGTACAGTACACGGGACTAGACTCTCTTGTGTGGTGCAAATTGATTTCTTTTTGTTTTTTCATCGAGGGAAGTGCAAATTGATTTGGTATAGTATACGTTAGGCTTGTCCGGAAATTTCAACCCACGACTTGTAACCCTGAAATATTTAAGATATATATCTTTATCTCATTGTGCTCTGAAAACTCCATCCATCTCAACCCACGCCTTGCTATCCCAAAATTAGAACGCGCGTGAAAACACCCACCTCCTGCGAAATCCCGACATGTGAAATGCCCGTGATACCCTTGAACTGAAAGAACCGAAGGTAATATGCCCTAGAGGCAACAATAAAGTTGTTAATTTATATTCCCTTATTTCATGATAAATGTTTATTATTCATGCTAGAATTGTATTAACTGGAAACTTGATACATGTGTGGATACATAGACAAAATACTGTGTCCCTAGTAAGCCTCTACTAGACTAGCTCGTTAAACAAAGATGGTTAAGTTTCCTAACCATAAACATGTCTTGTCATTTAATAAACGAGATCACGTCATTATGAGAATGATGTGATGGACAAGGCCCATTTGTTAGCTTAGCATTATGATTGTTCAGTTTTATTGCTATTGCTTTCTTCATGTCAAATACATATTCCTCCGACTATGAGATTATGCAACTTAGGATACCGTAGGGAATGCCTTGTGTGCTATCAAACGTCACAACGTAACTGGGTGATCATAAAGATGCTCTATAGGTATCCCCGAAGGTGTTTGTTGGGTTGGCATGGATCAAGATTAGGATTTGTCACTCCGAGTATCGGAGAGGTATCTTTGGGCCCTCTCGGTAATGCACATCATAAGAAGCCTTGCAAGCAAAGTGACTAATGAGTTAGTTGCAGGACGATGTATTACGGAATGAGTAAAGAGACTTGCCGTACCGACGATCGAATCCCGGGCAAGTAACATACCGATGACAAAGGAAATAACATATGTTGTCATAACGGTTCGAACGATAAAGATCTTTGTAGAATATGTGGAAGCCAATATGAGCATCCAGGTTCCGCTATTTTTTATTGATCGGAGAGGTGTCTCGGTCATGTCTACATAGTTCTCGAACTCGTAGGGTCCGCACGTTTAACGTTCGATGATGATATTATATTATATGAGTTATGTGATTTGGTGACGGAATGTTGTTCAGAGTCCCGGATGAGATCATGAACATGACGAGGAGTCTTGAAATGGTCGAGAGGTAAAGATCGACATATAGGACGATAGTATTCGGACACCGGAAATGTTTCGGAGGGTACCGGGTACTTATCGGGTCACCGGAAAGGAGTTTCGGGCACCCCAGCAAAGATATGGGCCTTATGGGCCAAGAGAGGGAACACACCAGCCCACAAGGGGCTGGTGCACCCCTATACAGGCCAGCCCTATGAGGAGGTGAAGGAAAGAGGGGAGGGCAAGGAAAGTGTGGAGTAGGAGTTCCCCTTCCTTCCCTCCCCCCGTGTTTCCTCCCCCCTTGTTTATCCAAGGTAAAGGGGGCGCCACTTGGGAAACCCCAAGTAGGATTCGGATCCTACTTGGGGCGCCCCTTGGCTGCCTCTCCTCCCCTCCCACCTATATATATGTGGGGAGGGGCGCTCCTAGAACACACAATATCAATTGTTAGCCGTCTACGACGCCCCCCTCCACATTTTACACCCCCGGTCATATTCTCGCGGTGCTTAGGCAAAGCCCTGCGCGGATCACTTCACCATCACCATCACCACGCCATCGTGCTGAAGGAACTCATCTACTACCTCGACACCTTGCTTTGGATCAAGAGGGCGAGTCATGTCACCGAGCTGAACGTGTGTAGAACTCGAAGGTGTCGTACATTCGGTACTTGATCGGTCGGGGCTAGAAGAAGTTTGACTACATCAAGCGCGTTGTCAAACGCTTCCACTTTCGGTCTACGAGGGTACGTAGACACACTCTCCCCCTCTCCTTGCTATGCATGTCCTAGATAGATCTTGCGTGAGCGTAGGATTTTTTTGAAATTGCATGCTACATTCCCCTTCAGTGGTATCCGAGCCAAGTCTATGAGTAGATGATATGCACGAGTAGAACACAAAGGGTTGTGGGCGGTGATCGTCATACTACTTACCACCAATGTCTTATTTTGATTCAGCAGTATTGTTGGATGAAGCGGCCCGGACCAACCTTACATGACCACGTTCATGAGACCGGTTCCATCGACAGACATGCAACTAGTTTTGTATAAAGGTGGCTGGCGGGTGTCTGTTTCTCATACTTTAGTTGAATCGAATTTGACTGTGGCTGGTCCTTTTTTATGGTTAAAACAACAAACTTGATAAATCACTGTTGTGGTTTTTGTGCAGTAGGTAAGAATGGTTCTTGCTAGAAGCCCGTAGCAGCCACGTAAAACTTGCAACAACAAAGTAGGGGACGTGTAACTTGTCTTTGCAGGGCTTGTTGTGATGTGATATGGTCAAGACATGATTTGATATACATTATTGTATGAGATGATCATGTTTTGTAGAAGTTATCGGCAACTGGCACGAGCCTTATGGTTGTCGCTTTATTGTATGAAATGCAAACGCCATGTAATTGCTTTACTTTATCACTAAGCAGTAGCGATAGTTGTAGAAGCAATAGTTGGCGAGATGACCACGGCGCTACGATGGAGATCAAGGTGTCAAGTGATACGTACATTTTGCATCATGCTTTTATATTGATATTTATTGCATTATGGGCTGTTATTACAAATTATGTCACAATACTTATGCCTATTCTCTCTTATTTTACAAGGTTTACATGAAGAGGGAGAACGCATGGCAGGTGGGATTCGAAATTTGGAAAAGGAGCAAATATTAGAGGCCTATACTGCACAGCTCCAAAAGTCCTCAAACTTGATGGAAGTTATTTTTGGAATTAATAAAAAATACTGGGCAAAGAAAGTACCAAAGGGGGCCCACACCCTGTCCACGAGGGTGGGGGCGCCCTGGCGCGCCCACGCCTCGTGGGCCCCTGTCCGAACCTCGATGACCATCTTCTGCTATATGAAGTCTTTTACCCTGGAAAAAATCATAAGCAAGCTTTCTGTATGAAACACCGCCGCCATGAGGCGGAACCTTGGCGGAACCAATCTAGGGCTCCGGCAGAGCTGTTCTGCCGGGGAAACTTCCCTCCGGGAGGGGGAAATCATCACCATCGTCATGAACATTGATCCTCTCAGCGGGAGTGGGTCAATGTCCATCAACATCTTCACCAGCACCATCTCCTCTCAAACCCTGGTTCATCTCTTGTATCCAATCTTTGTTCCAAAACCTCAGATTGGTACCTGTGGGTCACTAGTAGTGTTGATTACTCCTTGTAGTTGATGCTAGTTAGTTTATTCTGTGGAAGATTATATGTTCAGATCCTATATGCATATTAATACCCGTCTGATTATGAACATGAATATGGTTTGTGAGTAGTTACGTTTGTTCACGAGGACATGGGAGAAGTCTTGCTATAAGTAGTCATGTGAATTTGGTATTAGATTCGATATTTTGATGAGATGTATGTTGTCTCTCCTCTAGTGGTGTTATTTGAACGTCGACTACATGGAACTTCACCATCATTTGGGCCTAGAGGAAGGCATTGGGAAGTAATAAGTAGATGATGGGTTGCTAGAGTGATGTAAGCTTAAACCCTAGTTTATGCGTTGCTTCGTAAGGGGCTGATTTGGATCCACATGTTTCATGCTATGGTTAAGTTTACCTTAATACTTCTTTTGTAGTTGCGGATGCTTGCAATAGGGGTTAATCATAAGTGGGATGTTGTCCAAGAAAGGGAAGTATCCAAGCACCGGTCCACCCATATATCAAATTATCAAAGTAACGAACGCGAATCATATGAGCGTGATGAAAACTAGCTTGACGATAATTCCCATGTGTCCTCGGGAGCGCTTTTCTCTATATAAGAATTTGTCCAGGCTTGTCCTTTGCTACAAAAAGGATTGGGCCACCTTGCTACACCTTATTTACTTTTGTTACTTCCTACCCGTTACGAATTACCTTATCACAAAACTATCTTTTACCGATAATTTCAGTGCTTGTAGAGAATACCTTACTGAAAACCGCTTGTCATTTCCTTCTGCCCTCGTTGGGTTCAACACTCTTACTTATCGAAAGGACTACGATAGATCCCTTACACTTGTGGGTCATCAATACTCTTTTCTGGCACCGTTGCCGGGGAGTGAAGCGCCTTTGGTAAGTGGAACTTGGTAAGGAAAAAATTTATATAGTGTGCTGAAATTTACTGTCACTTGTTACTATGGAACATAATCCTTTGAGGGGCTTGTTCGGGGTATCTTCACCCCGACCAGTAGATCAAAGAGTTGCTCCTCAACCTACTGAACCTACTGAAAATGTTTACTTCGAAATTCCTTTGGGTATGATAGAGAAACTGCTAGCTAATCCTTCTACAGGAAATGCAACAGTACATCCCGATTTGCACCTAATCTATGTGGATGAAGTTTGTGGATTATTTAAGCTTGCAGGTATGCCCAACGATGTTATCAAGAAGAAGGTCTTCCCTTTTTCTTTGAAGGGAAAGGCATTGACATGCTTTAGGCTATGTGATGATATGGGATCATGGAACTACAACCGATTGAAATAGGAATTTTATTAGAAGTTTTATCCTATGCATCTTGTTCATCGTGATCGTAATTATATATATAATTTTTGGCCTCGCGAACGAGAAAGCATCACTCAAGTTTGGGGGAGGCTTAAGTCAATGTTATATTCATGCCCCAATCATGAGCTCTCAAGAGAAATGATTATTCAATTTTTTTATGCTCGGCTTTCTCTCAACAATCGCTCCATGCTCGATACTTCTTGTACTAGTTCTTTTATGATGAAGACTATTCAATTCAGATAGGATTTATTGGAAAGAATTAAACACAACTCTGAAGAGTGGGTTCTCGACGAAGGTAAGGAGTCAGGTATGACACCTAAGTTTTATTGTGTTAAATCTTTTATGGATACCGATGTTTTTCGTGTTTAGCACTAAATGTGGACTTGACTCTGAGATAGTAGCTTCTTTCTGTGAATCATTTGCTACTCATGTTGACCTACCTAAGGAGAAGTGGTTTAAATATAATCCTCCCACTGAAGTAAAAGTAGTTGCACCTATTATAGTTGAAGAAAAGACTATCACTTATAATGATCCTATTGTTCCTACTACCTATATTGAGAAACCACCTTTCCCTCATAGGATAAAGGATCATGCTAAAGCTTCAACTGTGGTTCGTAAGAGTAATACTAGAACACCTACACCACCTGAGCAAATTAAAGTTGAACTTAGTATTGCTATGGTTAAAGATCTCTTGGCTGATAATATTGATGGGCATGTTATTTATTTCTGGGATGAAGCTGGTAGAATTGCTAGACCTGATACTAAGAATAAACATAGAACTATTGCAGGCATGCCTGTTATTTCTGTTAAAATAGGAGAACATTGTTATCATGGCTTATGTGATATGGGTGCTAGTGGTAGTGCAGTAACTCATTCCTTATACAAAGAAATTATGCATGATATTGCACCTACTGAAATAGAAGAAATTGATGTTACAATTAAGCTTGCCAATAGAGATACTATTTCACCAGTTGGGATTGTTAGAGATGTTCAAGTCTTGTGTGGAAAAGTTAAATACCCTGCTTATTTTTTTGTTCTTGGTTCCCCACAAGATAGCTTTTGTCCCATCATATTTGGTAGACCCTTCTTGAATACTGTTAATGCTGGGATAGACTGCAAAAAGTATGTTGTTACTATTGGTTTGGGGGATATGTCTCATGAGTTTAATTTTGCTAAATTTCGTAGACAACCTCATGATAAAGAATTGCCTAGTAAGGATTAAATTATTGGTCTTGCTTCTATTGCCGTACCTCCTAATGATCCTTTAGAACAACTAGCAAAGTGGCCCGCTCGATGCGCGGGCTATAATTTATTTATAAAGTTCAATGAAGAGAATACATTATTTGATATGTTAAAAAACTGAAACAAAATGTGATGACATTTTGAATATATTACTTTTGCATACATAGTTTCTCTTATGTATGTTTGATTTTTTTTATTGTTATATAGATATATATGTTATCCATTTATCATTTACCTGCTAATTATGCATATCTTACTAACATTTATTTTATGACCAGTTGCATACATTATATTTGTGTTATTTTTCTTGCCTTTTACGATGTTTATTTGTTATTCTTGTTTAGATAATAATTTAGTAGTTCTCATTGTTTTCGTGTAGGCATAGGTAAGTATGCTATCGATGTGTTCCTGCAAAAACAAATTGCTATCGGTGGGCCTAATTGCCATATTAATTTTAATTTAATGATTTTTTACTTTACGTGTTTTTCAGTTTGGTATATAAAGTTAGAGTGTATTTAAATATTATACATATCAATTAAAATTGTCAGGTTAGTTTTTTTCTTTGACGTGCAGTAAGCAGTAAGCAGAACCAATGTTAGATCGGCTTGATTCTCGTGTATATGTACAGAGGACGGCAACAGCAAAGGGATGCTACAGGGGAGAGAACTATGGTATGATGATGAAGACACATGGTCAGCCAGATGAGAGGCTCAATCGATCTCATTGGTGGCCCCATCACCCGTGCAAGCTGCTTGAAAACCATAGAGACGATGGCTAGCTGGTATGGCTTGTTTTGGGGCATTTTTTCAGATTGGGCGCATTATGCAGTCTGCGTGTGGCGGTGGATAGGATTTGTCGAGTTGGTTGGTCAGATTTATTAATGGAAATTATCTTTAGAAATCAATGGTTAGATGTTGGGAACTTTTAAAGTATTTTTTTTACTTTTTGGCTATCCCTTAATGTACTCTTAATATATAATAGGTACGTATCAAGTTACTTAGTCCCCACCTTTTGGTTTTTATATACTTCCTTATTTTTCTTTGTCTACTTTTTGGCACACCAAAAATTTACTTATTCGGGAATTTTTGGTACACCAGAAATTGTGTACTTCCAAGAAATTTTATTTCTCATTTACATTATATTTTATGTTTTAATCTTTTTATCATTTTTCATTTATGGTGTATCTCGCGTATAGTATCAATGCATGCACATCCTTGCATCCGTAATTAGATGAATGGTTGTGAGACATGTGTAAGAGTTACAACTTGTGCCTATCTTAGATTGGGAAGAAGTTGCGTGCGATATGAAAATATAGGACAAATTGATTTGTCTATTGTATTCACACATGCAAGAAGTAAAGTTGATTATTGCTTGAGGTGTAATGGGAGCATAGATATGTTTGCTGCACTAAAAGGTTTGCAGGTTTAGACGATCCTCAACATACATGGGGAACTTCTGATGGGAGAAAGTATGAAAGAATTATTGCTCAAACTTGCTTGGCGCATAGATGATACTAACATAAATCTATGCATGGATGATTGATTCATCCGTCCATGGATGTAACATGACACGTGTAGCCTAGAATAATGGGTAAGAGTCAAAGGCGGAATATTCCCATCATATTGCAATTGTGGATAAATTTACCAATTAGATAATCGTTTGGTCGCTTCGCTCCACATTAATGTTAAAGACGCTAGAGCACTCGATAGGGAATATATCCGGAGGAACTATAGCGTAGAATCATGTCCAGAGAACTCGATCGAGTTACTATAATTTCTTATCATGCGCCATATATCCAAGTAACAATGCATGTAGCATATAGAGAGGCATTAGTCCAAAAATAGGGTAGCACACTGTCTGGACAATTATGCTCGTACCACCCGTAGACCGGCTTGTTGGTTGCAACGTGCTCCGGATTTTATTTCTAATTTTGTAATGACCGATTGTAACCCTATGGACATTGAATAAATTGCCCTATTTCCTGCCAAAAAAATAGTCCACATCCCGTCTAGCGGCAATGGACGTATATTTTTAACTTATGCATCCATATAAGCATGTATGCATGTAGACATATCCTCCCTCCGTTTCTAAATATAAGTCGTTTATATATTTCAGATGGACTACAACATACGGATGTATGTAAACATATTTTAAAGTGTAGATTCATTCACTTAACTCCGTTATGTAGTCATTTGTTTGGAATCTCTAAAAGACTTATATTTGGGAAACGGAGAGAATAGAAAGAATGTGCCCACGTCATGCATTCATATAGCTTTGTCTTTTTCAAGAAAAGTCCAGTAACAATGCATGTAGCATATAGAGAGGCATTAGTCCAAAAATAGGGTAGCACACTGTCTGGACAATTATGCTCGTACCACCCGTAGACCGGCTTGTTGGTTGCAACGTGCTCCGGATTTTATTTCTAATTTTGTAATGACCGATTGTAACCCTATGGACATTGAATAAATTGCCCTATTTCCCGCCAAAAAAATAGTCCACATCCTGTCTAGCGGCAATGGATGTATATTTTTAACTTATGCATCCATATAAGCATGTATGCATGTACACATATCCTCCCTCCGTTTCTAAATATAAGTCGTTTATACATTTGAAATGGACTACAACATACGGATGTATGTAGATATATTTTAAAGTGTAGATTCATTCACTTTACTCTGTATGTAGTCACTTGTTGGAATCTCTAAAAGACTTATATTTGGAAACGGAGGGAGTAAAAAGGAATGTGCCCACGTCATGCATTCATATAGCTTTGTCTTTTTCAAGAAAAGTCCAATTCATCCACGCCACCATGTAGTTTTTTTTAAGGAAATTCGTACTCCTATGCATGGATGTAAGGTCAAACTCCTATGCATGCACGTCACCGTGTAGGTTTTAATTTTTTTTTCTGAAGAAAGTCCTACTCCTGTGGATGCATGTAGGGTCACGCTACATTTTCTAAATCTCAGAACACCGCACGTACCTGATATGGACAGTTGCAGTTTTTTTTATGAAGCACTCTTAGATCTAATCCGTCAATTACGTCTTTTAAGTTATGGGTCCACCAAATGAACGACCGGATGTTTCTAATTATTGTGGTAATTTCTAGCTTATTTATCTTTTTTCTGATTAACCCGCCAAGCACTTTTTATATATAATAATAATAATAATAATAGATATTTGCTAGACCATGAAAATGATATGTTTATGAATGAAAGAAGGAAGATAGATGAAGTTTTCTTTAAACAGGGACCTATTTTGAAACACAATTTGCCTGTTGAAATTCTAGGGGATCCTCCACCACCCAAGGATGATCCCGTGTTTGAGCTTAAACTATTACCTGATACTCTTAAATATGCTTATCTTGATGAAAAGAATATATATCCTATTATTATTAGTGCAAACCTTTCAGAGCAGGAAGAGGAGAAATTATTGAAAACTCTGAAGAAGCACCGTGCTGCTATTGGATATATTCTTGATAATCTTAAGGACATTAGTCCCACTCTATGCCAACACAAAATAAAATTGGAGAAAAGGCGTTAAACCGTTGTTGATCACCAACTTGACAGTTAAATTCTAAGATGAAGGAAGTGGTAAGAAAGGAAATACTAAAGCTCACGGAGGCGGGTATAATTTATCCGTTCTTGATAGTCGATTGGGTAAGTCCTGTCCATTGTGTCCGTAAGAAGGGAGGTATTACTGTCGTTCCTAATGATAAAGATGAATTGATCCCGCAAACAATTGTTAGAGGTTATAGGATGGTAATTGATTTCCGTAAATTAAATAAAGCTACTAAAAAGATTATTACCCTTTGCCTTTTGTTGATCAAATACTAGAAAGATTATCCAAACATACACATTTTTGCTTTCTAGATGGTTACTCTGGTTTCTCTCAAATATCTGTGTCAAAAGAGGATCAAGAAAAGACCACTTTTACTTGCCTTCGGTACTTTTGCTTATAGGCGTTATGCCTTTTGGTTTATGCAATGCACCTGCTACCTTCGAAGATGCATGATGGCTATATTCTCGACTTTGTGAAAAGATTGTTGTGGTTTTCATGGATGATTTCTCCGTTTATGGATCTTCTTTTGATGATTGCTTGAGCAACCTTGATCAAGTTTTGCAGAGATGCGAAGATACTAGTCTTGTCTTGAATTGGGAAAATTGCCACTTTATGGTTAATGAAGGCATGGTCTTGGGGCATAAAATTTCTGAAAGATGTATTGAAGTTGACAAAGCTAAAGTTGATGCTATTGAAAAGATGCCATGTCCCAAGGATATTAAAGGTATAAGATGTTTCCTTCGTCATGCTGATTTTTATAGGAGGTTCATTAAGGACTTCTCTAAAATTTCTAGGCCTTTGACTAATCTATTACAAAAAGATATTCCTTTTGTCTTCAATGATGATTCTGTAGAAGCATTTGAAATACTTAAGAAAGCTTTGATTTCTGCACCTATTATTCAGCCACCTGATTGGAATTTACCCTTTGAAATTATGTGTGATGCTAGTGATTATGCCGTAGGTGCTGTTCTAGGACAACGAGTTGATAAGAAACTAAATGTTATTCAGTATGCTAGTAAAACTCTAGGCGATTGCCGGAGAAATTATGATACTACTGAAAAATATTTCTTATCTGTTGTATTTTATTGTGATAAGTTCAGAGCTTATATTGTTGATTCTAAAGTAACTGTTCTGCTTGATCATGCTGCTATTAAATATCTTATGGAAAAGAAAGATGCTAAACCTAGACTTATTAGATGGGTTCTCGTACTACAAGAATTTGATTTGCATATTCTTGATAGAAAGGGAGCCGAGAACCCTGTTGCAGATAACTTGTCTAGGTTAGAGAATGTTCTTGATGACCCACTGATACGTCCATTTTGCATCATGTTTTTATATCAATATTTATTGCAATATGGGCTGTTATTACACATTATATCTCAATACTTATGGCTATTCTCTCTTATTTTACAAGGTTTGCCATGAAGAGGGGGAATACTGGCAGCTAGAATTCTGAGTGGAAAAGGAGCAAATATTGGAAACCTATTCTGCACAGCTCCGAAAATCCTGAAACTCCATGGAAGTCAGTTTTGGAATTAATAAGAATTATTGAGCAAGGAAAACACCAGAGGGGGCCCACACCCTGGCCAGGAGGGTGGGGGGCGCGCCCACCTCTTGGCGCGCCCCTGTCTCCTGGGCCCCTGGCGGCCCTCGGTGCCCATCTTCTGCTATATGAAGGCTTTTACAATGAAAAAAAATCAGGGGCAAGCTTACGGGGCCGAAACTCCGCTGCCACGAGGCGGAACCTGGCAGAACCAATCTGGGGCTCCGGCAGAGGCATTACAGGAAACTTCCCTCCGGGAGGGGGAAATCATCACCATCGTCATCAGCAATGATCCTCCCATCGGGAGGGGTCAATCTCCATCAACATCTTCACCAGCACCATCTCCTCTCAAAACCCTAGTTCATCTCTTGTATCCAATCTTGTATCAAAACCACAAATTGGTACCCGTGGGTTGCTAGTACTGTTGATTACTCCTTGTAGTTGATGTAATTGGTTTACTTGGTGGAAGATCATATGTTCAGATCCTTAATGCATATTAATACTCCTCTGATTATGAACATGAATATGCTTTGTGAGTGAATTACGTTTGTTCACGAGGACATGGGTGAAGTCTTGCTATTAGTATTCATGTGAATTTGGTATTCGTTCAATATTTTGATGAGTTGTATGTTGTATCTCCTCTAGTGGTGTTATGTGAACGTTGACTACATGACACTTCACCATTATTTGGGCCTAGAGGAAGGCATTGGGAAGTAATAAGTAGATGATGGGTTGCTAGAGTGACAGAAGCTTAAACCCTAGTTTATGCGTTGCTTCGTAAGGGGCTGATTTGGATCCATATGTTTAATGCTGTGGTTAGGTTTACCTTAATACTTCTTTTGTAGTTGCGGATGCTTGCAATAGGGGTTAATCATAAGTGGGATGCTTGTCCAAGTAAGGGCCGTACCCAAGCACTGGTCCACCCACATATCAAATTATCAAAGTACCGAGCATAAAACATATGGCGTGATGAAAACTAGCTTGACGATAATTCCCATGTGTCCTCGGGAGCTCTTTTCTCATTATAAGAAATTTTCCAGGCTTGTACTTTGCTACAAAAAAGGATTGGGCCACCTTGCTGCACTTTATTTACTTTCATTGCTTGTTACCCGTTACAATTTATCTTATCACAAAACTATCTGTTACCTACAATTTCGATTGCTTGCAGAGAAAACCTTACTCAAAACCTCTTGTCATTTCCTTCTGCTCCTCGTTGGGTTCGACGCTCTTACTAATCGAAAGGACTACGATAGATCCCCTATACTTGTGGGTCATCAAGACTCTTTTCTGGCGCCGTTGCCGGGGAGTGAAGTGCCTTTGGTGAGTGGAACTTGGTAAGGAAACATTTATATAGTGTGCTGAAATTTTCTGTCACTTGTTACTATGAAAACTAATCCTTTGAGGGGCTTGTTCGGGGTATCTTCACCCCGACCAGAAGAGCAAAGAGTTTCTCCTCAACCTACTGAACCTAGTGAAAATATTTACTTTGAGATTCCTTCGGGTATGATAGAGAAACTGCTAGCTAATCCCTTTGCAGGAGATGGAACATTGCATCCCGATTTACACCTTATCTTTGTGGATGAGGTTTGTGAATTATTTAAGCTTGCAGGTATTCCCGATGATGTTGTCAAAAGGAAGGTCTTCCCTTTATCTTTGAAGGGAGATGCATTGACATGGTATAGGCTATGTGATGATATGGGATCTTGGAATTATAAGCGATTGAAGTTGGAATTTCACCAGAAGTTCTATCCTATGCATCTTGTTCATCGTGATCGTAATTACATATATAATTTCTGGCCTCGCGAAGGAGAAAGCATTGCTCAAGCTTGGGGGAGGCTTAAGTCAATGTTATATTCATGCCCCAATCATGAGCTCTCTAGATAAATGATTATTCAAAACTTTTATGCTCGGCTTTCTCCCAATGATCGTACCATGCTTGATACTTCCTGCGCTGGTTCTTATATGCTGAAGACTATTGATTTCAAATGGGATTTATTGGAAAGAATTAAGCGCAACTCTGAAGATTGGGGTTCCGACGATGGTAAGGAGTCAGGTATAACACCTAAGTTTGATTGTGCTAAATCTTTTATGGATACCGATGCTTTTCGTGGATTTAGCGCTAAGTATGGACTTGACTCCGAGATAGTAGCTGCTTTTTGTGAATCTTTTGCTACTCACGTTGATCTCCCTAAGGAGAAGTGGTTTAAATATAATCCTCCCATTGAAGTAAAAGTAGTTGCACCTATTACAGTTGAAGAAAAGACTGTCACTTATAATGATCATATTGTTCCTACTACTTATGTTGAGAAACCTCCTTTTCTGTTAGGATAAAGGATCATGCTAAAACTTATTTGTTGTTTGTAAAAGTAATACTAAGAGTTATACACCTCCTGAGCAAATCAAAGTTGAACCTAGTATTGCTATGGTTAAAGATCTCTTGGATGATGATTTAGATGGGCATGTTATTTATTTCCATGGTGAGACTGCTAATATTGTTAGACCAGATGCTAAGATACATAGACCTGTTGTAGGCATGCCTGTTATTTCTGTTAAAATAGGAGATCATTGTTATCATGGCTTATGTGATATGGGTGCTAGTACTAGTGCTATACCCTATGACTTATATAAATAAATTATGCATGATATTGCACCCGCTGAATTGGAAGGTATTGATGTTACTATCAAGCTTGCCAATAGAGATACTATTTCACCAGTTGGGATTGTTAGAGATGTTGAAGTCTTGTGTGGGAAGGTTAAATATCCTGCTGATTTTCTTGTTCTTAGTTCCCCACAAGATGATCTTTGTCCCATTATTTTTGGTAGACCCTTCTTGAATACTATTAATGCTAGGATTGATTACAAAAAGGATATTATCAAAATTGGCTTAGGGGATATGTCTCATGAGTTTAATTTTGCTAAGTTTCGTAGACAACCCCGTGATAAAGAATCACCTAGTAAGGATGAGATTATTGGTCTTGCTTCTATTGCCGTGCCTCCAACTGATCCGTTAGAACAATATTTGCTAGACCATGAAAATGGTATGTTTATGAATGAAAGAAGGGAAATAGATAAAGTGTTCCTTCAACAGGAACCTATTCTGAAACACAACTTACCTATTGAAATCCTAGGGATCCCTCCACCCAAGGGTGATCCCGTGTTTGAACTCAAACCATTACACGATAATCTTAAGTATGCTTATCCTGATGAAAAGAAAATATATCCTGTTATTATTAGTTCTAACCTTTCAGAGCAAGAATAAGAAAGATTATTGAAAACTCTGAAGAAGCACCGTGCTGCTATCGGATATACTCTGGATGATCTCAACGGCATTAGTCCCACGCTATGCCAACACAAAATTAAATTGGAGGAAGATGCCAAACCAGTTAGAGATCCTCAATGATGATTGAATCCTAAGATGAAAGAAGTGGTAAGGAAGGAGATACTAAAGCTCCTTGAGGCAGGTATAACTTATCCCGTTCTTGATAGTGATTGGGTAAGCCACATCCATTGTGTTCCTAAAAGGGAGGTATTATCGCTGCTCCTAATGATAAAGATGAATTGATCGCAAAGAATTATTAC
The DNA here is from genome assembly GCA_021605145.1 of Aegilops bicornis. Classification (NCBI taxonomy): domain Eukaryota; kingdom Viridiplantae; phylum Streptophyta; class Magnoliopsida; order Poales; family Poaceae; genus Aegilops; species Aegilops bicornis. The sequence continues at coordinate 1,135,704 of JAHIAL010000018.1, read as the reverse complement.
GAGGCTATAGGATGGTAATTGATTTCCGTAAATTAAATAAAGCTACTAAGAAAGATCATTACCCTTTACCTTTTATTGATCAAATGCTAGAAAGACTATCCAAGCACACACATTTCTACTTTCTCTAGATGGTTATCTGGTTTCTCTCAAATGCCTTTGTCAGCGGGGGATCAATCAAAAACTACTTTTACTTGCCCTTTCGGTACTTTTGCTTATAGACGTATGCCTTTTGGTTTATGTAATGCACCTGCTACCTTTCAAAGATGCATGATGGCTATATTCTCTTACTTTTGTGAAAAGATATGCGAGGTATTCATGGATGATTTCTCCGTTTATGGATCCTCTTTTGATGATTGCTTGAGCATCGAGTTTTGCAGAGATGCAAAGACACTAGTCTCGTCTTGAATTGGGAAAAGTGCCACTTTATGGTTAATGAAGGCATTGTCTTGGGGCATAAGATTTCCGAGAGAGGTATTGAAGTTGATAAAGCTAAAGGTGATGCTATTGGAAAGATGCCATGTCCCTAGGACATAAAAGGTATAAGAAGTTTCCTTGGTCATGCTGGTTTTTACAGGAGGTTCATTAAGGACTTTTCTAAAATCTCTAGGCCTCTGACTAATTTATTGCAAAAAGATAGTACTTTTTTCTTTGATGATGATAGTGTAGAAGCATTTGAAATACTTAAGAAAGCTTTGATCACTGCACCTATTGTTCAGCCACCTGATTGGAATTTACCCTTTGAAATTATGTGTGATGCTAGTGATTATGCTGTAGGTGCTGTTCTAGGGCAAAGAGTTGATAAGAAATTGAATGTTATCCAGTATGCTAGTAAAACTCTTAATACTGCCCAGAGAAATTATGCTACTAGTAAAAAAGAATTCTTAGCAGTTGTGTTTGCTTGTGATAAGTTTAGACCTTATATTGTTGATTCCAAAGTTACTATTCACACTGATCATGCTGCTATTAAATATCTTATGGAAAAGAAAGATGCTAAGCCTAGGCTCATTAGATGGGTTCTCTTGCTCCAAGAATTTGGTTTGCATATTGTTGATAGAAAGGGAGCTGAGAACCCCGTTGCAGACAACTTGTCTAGGTTAGAGAATGTTCTTGATGACCCACTACCTATTGATCATAGCTTTCCTGATGAACAATTAGCAGTCATTAATGCTTCTCGTACTGCTCCTTGGTATGCTGATTATGCTAATTACATTATTGCTAAATTTATATCACCAAGTTTCACATACTAGCAAAAGAAAAAGTTCTTTTATGATTTAAGACATTACTTCTGGGATGACCCACACCTTTATAAAGAAGGAGTAGATGGTGTTATTAGACGTTGTGTGCCTGAGCATGAACAGGAACAGATCCTATCCAAGTGTCACTCTGAATCATATGGAGGACACCATGCTGGAGATAGAACTGCACATAAGGTATTGCAATCCGGTTTTTATTGGCCTACTCTCTTCAAAGATGCTTGTAAGTTTGTCTTATCTTGTGATGAATGTCAAAGAATTGGTAGTATTAGTAGACGTCAAGAAATGCCTATGAATTATTCTCTTGTTACTGAACCATTTGATGTTTGGGGCTTTGATTATATGGGACCTTTTCCTGCTTCTAATGGTTACGCACATATTTTAGTTGCTGTTGATTACGTTACTATGTGGGTAGAAGCTATTCCAACTAGTAGTGCTGATCATAACACCTCTATTAAAATGCTTAAAGAAGTTAGTTTTCCGAGGTTTGGAGTCCCTAGATATCTTATGACTGATGGTGGTTCACATTTTATTCATGGTGCTTTCCGTAAGATGCTTGCTAAGTATGATGTTAATCATAGAATCGCATCTCCTTATCACTCATGATCTAGTTGTCAAGTAGAGTTGAGCAATCGAGAGCTCAAATTAATTTTGCAAAAGACTGTCAATAGATCTAGAAAGAACTGGTCCAAAAAACTTGATGATGCATTATGGGCCTATAGAACTGCATACAAAAATCCTATGGGTATGTCTCTGTATAAGATGGTTTATGGAAAAGCATGTCACTTACCTCTTGAACTTGAACATAAGGCATATTGGGCTATTAAAGAGCTCAACTATGACTTCAAACTTGCCGGTGAGAAGAGGTTGTTTGACATTAGCTCACTTGATGAATGGAGAACTCAAGCCTATGAGAATGCCAAGCTATTCAAAGAAAAAGTTAAACGCTGGCATGACAAAAGGATACAAAAGCGTGAGTTTAACGTAGGTGATTATGTGTTATTATTCAACTCTCGTTTAAGATTTTTTGCAGGAAAACTTCTCTCTAAATGGGAAGGTCCTTACGTTATCGAGGAGGTCTATCATTCCGGTGCCATAAAATCAACAACTTCGAAGGCACAAGTCCGAGGGTGGTGAACGGTCAAAGAATTAAACATTATATCTCAGGTAATCCTATCAATGTTGAAACTAATATTATTGAGACCGTAACCCCGGAGGAATACATAAGGGAAACTTTCCAGAACTTTACAGACTCCGAAAAGGAATAGGTGTGTGGTATGGTAAGTAAACCGACTCCAAAACAATTCTAGTGGCAATTTTTATCCGTTTTGGAATATTTCAGAATTTTAGGAAGAAAGAAGTAATCCGGAAAGGACACGAGGCCTCCACGAGGATGGAGGGCGCACCCACCCTTCCTGGGCGCGCCCCCTGTCTCGTGGCCATCTCGTGTGCCTCCCGGACTCCATTTTCTTGCACGTTACGTATTTTGGTCGGTAAAAATTCATTATATAATCTCCCGAAGGTTTTGACTACCGTATCACGCAAATATCCTCCATTTTCGTTTCGAGATGTTTCTGCCGCAGGTTAGAGCAATATGTCGTCCCAGGATTCAGAGGGAGAAAGCTATGTGGCTGATTTCCTTGCAGACGCTAAGGTCTATGGGGACTTGGAACATGGTGGGTGGACCACTGAGGAAGAGGAAGACTATGAGCCTAAGGGAAAGGAGGAGACGAGTTCAGACGAAGAAGAAGCCACGTTACCTCAACCTGGGGACATGCATGTGGAGTTTAAAAAGTCAAGTCTCCCTGATAGATCAAAGAAGCCAAAGATCGAGTTTATCCCTTTTCATCTCTTGCAGGAAAATAAACAGGAACTATGCAAAAGAATATTAAGTCTTGAGCGTAAATTGAGGAAGAAGCCTACATCATCAACAACCCCTACTTCATCACCTCCGAGGACATAATAACACGGGTATGGGCACTCCCCTTGGCAACTGCCAAGCTTGGGGGAGGTGCCCCGGTATCGTATCACCATCACACTCCGATCTTTACCGTTTTACTTAGTTCGACCCTTTTAGTAGTACCTTTATCTAGTAGATTGAAGTTTTGGTATCAAGTAGTTTTGAGTTTTGCTTTGTGATCTCTTTATGTAATCGAGTCCGTGAGCTATCTATAATAAAGATTAGTGTTGATTCAAGGGCTTTGCTATCTTGCTATGATCTTGAGGAAGTAGAAAGAATAAAAAGAATAATAGAGTTCATATTGATCTTATGGATCGTAATGACTTCACACATAGAAAGTATGAGGCATAAAAGTTGTTGAGAGTTGACAAACGTAGTTTTGGTCATCGTTGCAATTAATAGGAAGTAATAAGGAAAGAGAGGTTTTCACATACAAATATACTATCTTGGACATCTTTTATGATTGTGAGCACTCATTAAGTATGACATGCTAAAAGAGTTGATGTTGGACAAGGAAGACAACGTAATGGTTTATGTTTTCTCACATCTCAGTTAAAGTATATTGTCATTGATCTTCCCAACATGTTGAGCTTTCCTTTCCCCCTCATGCTAGCCAAATTCCTTGCACCAAGTAGAGATACTACTTGTGCTTCCAAATATCCTTAAACCCAGTTTTGCCATGAGAGTCCACCATACCTACCTATGGATTGAGTAAGGTCCTTCAAGTAAGTTGTCATGTTGCAGGCAATAAAATTGCTCTCTAAATATGTATGACTTATTTGCAGAGAAAATAAGCTTTATACGATCTTGTTATGGAAGCAATAAAAGCGAAGGACTACATAATAAAGGTCCATATACAAGTGGCAATATAAAGTGACGTTCTTTTGCATTAAGATTTGATGCATCCAACCCTAAAAGCACATGAAAACCTCTGCTTCCCTCTGCGAAGGCCTATCTTTTACTTTATTTTTTTACTTTATGCTTGAGTCAAGTTGATCTTCACCTTTCCCCTTTTCATTTTATCCTTTGGCAAGATCCTCGTGTTTGAAAGATCTTGATATATATCCAATTGGATGTAAGTTAGCATGAATTATTATTGTTGACATCACCCAAAGGTTAATACGTTGGGAGGCAACACAATAAGCCCCTACCTTTCTCAGTGTCCGGTTGAAACTCCATAACCACAAGTATTGCGTGAGTGTTAGCAATTGTAGAAGACTATATGATAGTTGAGTATGTGGACTTGCTGAAAAGCTCTATTCTTGACTCTTCTACGATGTTATGACAAATTGCAATTGCTTCAATGATTGAGATTATAGTTTGTTAGTTCCCAATGAAGTTTCTGAACCATACTTGACATTGTGAATTGATTGTTACTTGAGCATAAGAATCATATGACAAAATCTATATATGTTGGTGTTAAAAGAATGATCATGATGCCCTCATGTCCGTATTTTATTTTTATCGACACTCTATCTCTAAACATGTGGACATATTTTTCGATTTCGGTTTCCGCTTGAGGACAAGCGAGGTCTAAGCTTGGGGGAGTTGATACGTCCGTTTTGCATCATGCTTTTATATCAATATTTATTGCATTATGGGATGTTATTACACATTATATCTCAAATACTTATGGCTATTCTATCTTATTTTACAAGGTTTACCATGAAGAGGGGGAATGCCGGCAGCTGGAATTCTAGCTGGAAAAGGAGGAAATATTGGAAACCTATTTTGCACAGCTCCAAAAATCCTGAAACTCCATGGAAGTCAGTTTTGGAATTAATAAGAATTATTGAGCGAAGAAAACACGGAGGGGCCCACACCTGGCCAGAGGGTGGGAGGTGCGCGCCCACCCCTCTTTGGAGTGCGCTCCTGTCTCCTGGTCCCCACTGGTGGCCCTCTGGTACCCATCTTCTGCTATATGAAGACTTTTACCCTGGAAAAAAAAAATTATAGGCTAGCTTACGGGACAAAACTCCGCCGCCACGAGGCGGAACCAATCTTGGGCTCCGGCAGAGCTGTTCTGCCTGGGAAACTTCCCTCCGGGAGGGGGAAATCATCACCATCTTCATCACCAACGATCCTCGCATCGGGAGGGGATCAATCTCCATCAACATCTTCACCAGCACCATCTCCTCTCAAAACCCTAGTTCAACTCTTGTATCTAATCTTGTATCAAAACCACAAATTGGTACCTGTGGGTTGCTAGTAGTGTTGGGGATATGACTATTTGTGTAAGCCGCCCAGGAGGGGCCGGGTTACGCAAAGAGCACTCATCAGAGGAAGCCCAAGACCAAGCATGAAGATGGCGGTTCAATACAGAGCTTAAGGCCCACGGGCGGCTTAAGCCCACTGTAAACCGCCATGATGGCATGACTTGTAACGTAAGGTAGATTTAACTGGTCACCGAGCCGGACTCTGTTTATAAGCCGGCCGGGACTCTGTAAGCCGGTGGGCGTCAACCCGTGTATATAAGGGGACGACCTGTTGGCGGCTTAGGGCAAGAAACAACTCATCGAGAACCGGGCATAGCGTGCCTCGCTCCCTGGTTATCGAAACATGAATACCAACCCAACTAGACGTAGGCCTTACCTTCACCGTAAGGGGCCGAACTAGTATAAACTCTCTCGTGTCCCTTGTCCCGATTTGACCCCTTCAAGCTTCCTAGTTGCGATGGTTCCACAACTAAGTCCTTTCACGAGGACATCTGAGGTGACTATTCCACGACAGTTGGCGCCCACCGTGGGGCGAGCGCACGGTGGATTTGAGTTCTTGAAGGGCAACTTCGAAGGGCTCAAGGAGTACGTAGTGGGCCGGATGACCAAGAGTCTTCGCGACAAGATCTACATCGACGATGAAGGCTGGGGTCCCGACGCCGGCTCAATTGAGTCCGGATACCGGGTCCCCTTCGGCCGAATCCACGTCTTCATCGGCCGGATCGGTGAGCCGGGCCCTGAGCAGGACAACGGCACCGACCTCGTCGAGACGCTCAGCGTCCGAGGAAGACCCGGACTCAGCCGGTCATGAGGCGTGCCTTCGTGGGCTGCGTCCACGGAGAAGAGCTTTCCGGATCTGAAGATGGGGGTGAGACGGCCGTCCTTTCAGACGGTGACTCGTCCGCTGGCTCAACAGATTTGTTGTATCAGGTACAGGACGGCGCGCTCGGGGGCTGTTCCGATGGCATCAGTATTCCGGACCCTGATGAGCCGCCAAGATGGGCCGGAATCTTCATGGCTGGAACTCAGCCCGGCTCAAATTCTACAGCAGCGGCAGCGATTACGTCCGGATCAGGAGCAGCCGGGGCAGGCGGCCCCGTGCGCCCACCGGCTCAGGTGCTGATGGATCTCATGGACAAGCTTACGGCCCTGTTAACCGCCACGGTGATTCCTGCGGATAAAGATGAGCATGACGCAGCGGTAGCGCAAGTGCATGAGGAGATAGCTCAGGCCAAGGAGGCTTTGGCAGCTGAGGATACCAGACTAGCTGCGGAGCGGGCGGCTCTCGACGCCCGGGCACAGCGCTTGAAGTCAGAAGCTTACCAACTCACGATGAGCTTAAACGCATCCAATGAGGTGATGAGGAGGAGACATCAGAAAACACAGTCCCGTTTACCTCCGAATTACGACCCCCGGGTTCTCTTTGCTACACCCGGAGCCGGCCCTAGTAACCCGCCAGAGGTCGATCGGCTTATGACAGCCGGAACAGGAGGACCGGCTCAGCCTAGGGATATGGTGCCGCCTCACGTGAGCATGCCACCGCCGCGTTATGTGCCAATTCCACCGGGTCACTTTTCCAACCCCATGGAGAATTTAATCGCAGCTTCAGCGCGCTTAGCGGCTCTCCCTATGAAAGGTGATGACCCGACGGCGGTGGAAACCCGGAGGGTCAGAGAGCTCCTCCAGACAGCCCTGGCTCAGCAGGAGACCTATTCTTACAGCCGGGACAGGATTCACTCAACTCCCCCGCCCTGGGTAGCACCACCTCGCCAGAACCGGAGCCCGAGTTACAGCACACGCATGGAGTCGGAAGCTTTGTCAAGCAATGCCCAACGACGTAACCAGCCCGGGGGCTACAACCCGGCGCAGGACCAAGTACGTCAGGAGAATGATCACCCGGAGTATCCAATGACATCTGTTGAGGCGGGAGTAGCCACTAGAACCGGCGGTGTCCCTTGCCTGGTGCCGGCTCTGTGCGATTTACGTCTGCCCAAGGACTTCAAGGGACCTCGAAAGGTACCAAATTACACAGCCGATTTACAGCCCGGGGCGTGGATCGAGAGTTATGAGATGGCCATGGAGTTGCTGGAAGTCAGTGACGCGGCAATGGCTAAATATTTCACCATGATGTTAGATGGAACAACCCGGTCATGGCTGAAAGGCTTGCCGCCCAATTCCATTAGCTCATGGGGCAAGTTAAAGGCCCGGTTCATCCAGAACTTCAAGGACACCTGTAAACAATCTATGTCGATTGTGGATTTGACGGATTGCAAGCAAGAGGAAGGTGAATCCACCACCCATTGGGTACGCCAGGTCAAGGAGATAATTCATTCCTCCGATAAGATGGACGCCGGATCTGCAGTTCTTATGCTGGAGAAAAATTGCTGTTTTGAGCCGCTGAGGCAGAAACTGGGGCGCCTTAAGCGTGACCTCACAGATATGGGTACGCTAATGGCGGCTTTAGTTAAATACGCCGATTCTAATAGTACCAAGGATCCCGCCTTCGACGGCGAGAAGACAGGAAGGGAAAAGGAACGGCAATGGAAAGGGTCAGCAGCATAACCCGGGGAACCAAGGCGGCAATAAGCGTAAGGCGGACGGTAACCCGGAGTTTGTGGCGAATGCCAATGTACGAGGTAACAATCCGAGACGTAAGGGTAAACCGCCACGATCTGGCGGGTCAGGCCCATCGCTGAAGCAACTACTCAATGAGCCCTGCCCGAGACACGGCACCCGGGAGCGGCCGGCCACACATCTATGGAAGGATTGTGCGATCATGAAGGCTTTTAAAAATTCCAACACCTTCGACGGCGGTCAAGGATCTGGTGGTGGCTCAGGGGCCGGCGGCTTTCATAGCCCGGGCGGCAGTTCAAATTCCGGTTTTCAGGGGCATTCAGGTGGTAACAATCAGTAGCAGTCTGGACAAGGCGGGCAATAGCAGCAACAGTCGGGTTATCAAAGCCACCCGAAGCAGTTGAGTGGTGGACAGGATCACATGTTTACCACTAGCTTGTGCAAACGTGACCAGAAGGTTCATAAGAGGGTCGTGAATTCCGTTGAGCCAGCAATTCCTCATTATTTAAGGTGGTCAGAGCAGCCCATCATATGGAGCAGGGAGGATCATCCTCGTGGTCGATAACCCGGTCGATTGGCTTTGGTAGTGGCGCCTCAAGTTGGTGGGTATAAGTTCACCAAAGTGCTCATGGATGGGGGTAGTAGCATCAACATCCTTTACTACGAGACCTTTCAGCGCATGGGGTTGACTGATAAAAATCTGAGAACATCCAACACTGTTTTCCATGGAGTTGTCCCTGGTAAGTCGGCTTACCCGGTTGGCAGGATTGAGCTGGAGGTGGCTTTTGGAGACGAACATGACTCCCGAGCTGAGAAGTTGATGTTTGAAGTGGTCAAGATCAGGAGCCCATACCACGCTCTGTTTGGACGGCCGGCTTATGCTAAGTTTATGGCCCGGCCATGTTACGTTTATTTACAGCTCAAGATGCCGTGTTACAAGCGCACCATCATCGTACATGGCAGTCGTTAAGTAGCATTGGAGTGTGAAGAAGGTGACGCGGCTTATGCTGAGTCGGCCTGCACAGCAGAGGAGCTAAAATTTTATCAAGATAATGTTGACCCGGCGGATATGACATCCCTGAAGAAGCCAACTACAGAGCATGACCCAGCGCTGAAGTTTAAGTCGGTGGCTGAGACGAAGCTTGTTGACTTTACCCTGGGTGATTCTTCTAAACAGTTCAGCATCAGCAGCAACTTGGATCCCAAATAGGAAAGCACGCTCATCGAGTTCATCCATGAGAACCGGGACATCTTTGCATGGAAACCTTCTGACATGCCGGGTGTACCGAGGGAACTCGCTGAGCACACTCTCAATAATGATCCAAAGTATAAGCCGGTCAGGCAGTTTCTTCGCTGTTTTAATGAAGAACGACGGAAAGCTATTGGGGAAGAAGTCGCCCGGCTCTTAGCAGCCGGGTTTTTTCATTGAAGTTTTTCGCCCGGAGTGGTTGGCTAACCCGGTGCTTGTCCTCAAGAAGAACGGCACCTGGCGGATGTGTGTGGACTACACGGACTTAAACAAGGCTTGTCCGGCTGACCCTTTTGCTCTCCCCCGTATTGATCAAATCATTGATGCTACGGCGGGTTGTGGCGTTGAGTTTTTGGATGCTTACTCGGTTATCATCAAGTTAAGATGGCAGTTAAGGACCAGGAGAAGACGGCTTTCATCACTCCGTTTGGAGCCTTCTGCTATGTCTCTATGCCATTTGGGCTCAAGAGTGCCCAGGCGACTTATCAGCTGTGTGCGCATAACTGTTTGCATGACCAAATTGGGCGTAATGTCCATGCTTACGTGGATGACATTGTGGTGAAGTCCGGAGAAAAGGAGACTTTGATATCTGACTTAAAGGAGACCTTTGATAATCTCTGGGTTTACAAGATGATGCTTAACCCGGCCAAATGTGTGTTTGGCGTTCCTGCGGGCAAGCTCCTGGGTTTTCTGGTGTCCAACAGAGGCATCGAAGCTAACCGGAGAAGATTAAAGCGATTACCTCCTGGCTAAACCGGGCGTGCATCAATGATGTTCAGCGACTGGCGGGTCGCGTTGCCGCCTTAAGTCGATTCATAAGTCGGCTCAGTGAGAAAGCCCTCCCATTGTATCAGACGATGAAGAAAACTGACACTTTTGTTTGGAGTGAGGCCGCTAATGCTGCTTTTGAGGACTTAAAGAGACAATTGTCTGAGCCGCCGGTTCTTGCGGCTCCAATTGACAAAGAGCCTTTGCTGTTATATGTGGCTGCCAATTCACGAGCCGTCAGCGTTGCCATCGTGGTGGAACGTAAGGAAGCCGGTAAGGAGCATCCGGTTCAATGGCCGGTTTACTATATCAGTGAGGTGCTCATTGAATCCAAGCAAAGGTACCCGCATTGGAAAAAGCTTGTTTATGGGGTGTTCATGGCAAACCGGAAGTTGAAGCAGTATTTTCAAAGCCATCTTATAACTGTGGTAAGTTACGCCCTTTGGGAGACATCATTCAGAACAGGGAGGCCACAGGACGAGTCGCCAAGTGGGCTATTGAGCTTGGGCCTCATGGCTTGAAATACATGCCCCGGACGGCTATTAAGTCTCAGGCCTTGGTGGACTTCATCAATGATTGGACAGAGTTGCAGGCCCCTGAGGAGAAGCCGGATAACACATATTGGACTATTCACTTCGACGGATCCAGGCAGCTAGAAGGCTCGGGGGCTGGAGTGGTGTTAACTTCCCCTCGAGGTGACAAATTTTGTTATGTACTCCGGCTTATGTTTCCCTGTACTAACAATGCGGCTGAATATGAGGCATTATTCCATGGTCTCCGGATGGCTAAGGAGATGAACTTAAGCCGGGTACGATGCTTGGGCGACTCAGATTTGGTGGCTCAGCAAGTGTCAGGCAAGTGGGATTCCAAGGACCCCCTCATGGCGGCTTATCGTCGTGAGGTAGATGCGGTGGCTGGTCACTTCATGTGTTATCAAGTGGAGCACATTGATCGTAGGAAGAATGAGGCGGCTGATGCTTTAAGCCGATTGGGATCCCAACGTAAGCCGGTGCCGCCCAACACCTTTCTTGATGTGTTACATAACCCTTCTGTCAAGGTGCCTACCGAGGAAGACTTAGCAGTGCCAGACCCGGAGGCACAGCTGGTGGCGGCTCTTCATGTTATCCCGGATTGGACGGTGCCTTACTTGGCCTATATGACCCGGGGTGAATTACCAGAGGATGAGACATTGGCGAGACAAATCGTTAGGCGCTCCTAATCCATGACGATTGTTAACGGCGAGTTGCATCACCTCAGCGTCACCGGGGCGTTTCAACGCTGTGTGTCACTTGCAGAAGGCCAAGAAATACTTCGTGAGATCCATGAAGGAGATTGTGGCCATCATGCCGGGTCAAAATCCCTCGTAGCCAAGGCTTTTCGTCATGGTTTCTATTGGTTGACGGCTCATGCTGATGCAGAGGACCTGGTCGATAAATGTGATGGGTGTCAAAGTTCTCACGACGAGCTCATGTGCCGGCTCAAGAATTAGGGATGATCCCGATCACCTGGCCGTTTGCAGTTTGGGGGCTTGACATGGTTGGACCCTTCAAAAGGTCTAAAGACAAAAAGACACATCTACTGGTGGCAGTGGACAAGTTTACCAAGTGGGTCGAGGCAGAGCCGGTCAGTAAGTGTGATGCAGCCACGGTGGTTCAGTTCCTGAAAAAGGTGATCTTTCGTTTTGGCTTTCCACATAGCATTATAACTGATAATGGCACTAATCTCTCTAAGGGTGCCATGGAAGAGTTCTGTCAAAGAGAACATATCCGGCTTGATGTTTCGCCGTTGCTCATCCTCAATCCAATGGTCAAGCGAGAGAGCTAATCAAGAGATCTGAAAGGCATCAAGCCCCAGCTCTTGGTCCCTTCTGGCCGGACTCCGGGTTGTTGGGTGGAGGAGTTACCCTCCGTGTTATGGAGCATCAACACTACGCCTAACAGATCCACGGGATACACACCTTTCTTCATGGTTTATGGAGCAGAGGCGGTTCTGCCAAGTGACATCCGGCACGACTCACCCCGAGTGGAGGCTTACGTTGAGGCGGATAACGAAAAGGCTCGTCAGGATGCACTTGACTTGTTGGACGAGGAGCGAGACTTGGCAATAGCCCGCTCGGCGATTTATCAGCAAGACCTGCGCTGCTATCATAGCCGCCGGGTTAGGAGCAGAACGTTTCAGGAAGGCGACTTGGTGCTCCGGCTCATCGAGGATCAGTCTGATATGCACAATTTATCCACACCTTGGGAAGGGCCCTGTGTAGTTAGCAAGAATCTGCACAACGGGTCATATTATCTCATCGATATTTGAGAGCACAAGGACTCATTTAAATCGAAGGAAGAGACCCGCCGGCCGTAGAAAATAGCTCATCTCTGGCCTTACTATACTTAAGTTTCTTTTTAAGATACTTTTATAATGTACATATTATATAAAGCAATAAAGAAGGACCTCTGTCCTTTTTTCCCATAAAGAAATGTTTCATGTTTTCTTTATCAGGTGATGGACATTGCCAACAGGGGATGGATCATATCTGAATCCGGCTTTCCCTTTGGTCCGGCTTATGATCATATCTGAATCTAGCCTTGGTCACTTGGGGGCTTCCTATTCAAACATAGGTCGTATTCGAACCAAAGAGAACATAGCTGTCGATACCCACTTGATCGGCATATTGCCAAACCCACTTGGGGGCTTCCTGATCAAATTTGAATCATAGCTTAACCCCTTTGGGTCTGACGTGGATCGTATTCGAATCAGCGTCATTAAACAACTCTTATGTTCACTTGGGGGCTTCCTGTTCAAACATAGGTCGATATTGAACCAAAGAGAACATAGCTGTCGATACCCATTTGATCGGCATCGCCAAAGCCATTGGGGGCTATATGATCGTATCCGAATCTTAGCTTAACCCCTTTGGAACGGTTTTCTGATCGTATTCGAATCAGGAGCCTGTGAACATTTGCAAGTATGATAATTTTCACTACCATCGAAACCTTCTTGAGGAGATGGTTCTTGATCTTTCCGGTTTTATATTAGTTACTTCAGGTTCTAACAAGTGCCAGGTAAAAACTTATATGAGCCGGAGAGGTTATTAAAAAGGGTCGCAGGTATGCTGTTATGGTTATTTTTTAACTAACCATGAACCGGCTTATACATATGATTTTTTGATCATATCCGGGTTATCAATATTCTATAACCCGCTGGTGCAGTAAATCGTCTAGGAAGCCTTGCCTGTTTTATGTGCAGGTTAAAACGGAGCAAGGTGAAATATCAAGGAAACACTTGATTAACATAAACAAGATGAATTTCGTACTGGCGGCTTAACAAAAGCAGTAAGTACCATAAGGCATGACAGGCATTAAGGAGTTTTTCTATCCTATTACAAGACTCCCCGAGTCTGAATAAGTGAAGCATTGTTCTTTGAAAAGTTATAACCCGGCTGGCGGCTCATTCCTCCGGCTGGCTTGATGACTCCGGATTATCCTTCCCCGCCTCTCCTTCGGTTGTTTTGTCCTGGAAGGTGGACGAGCCCCAGTCAATGCCGCTCAAAGCTTCAAATTCAGCCTCATCATCTATTAAACTGGCCGGTCCACTTGAGGCAAAGGTATGATTACAGCGTTGGAGGGATCATGCTGACTTGGTCATATGGGACATTTGGGATTCTCCGGTTCTCGTTATCATAACTCGGCGAATAATTGGTGAGATCAGTATCCTCTCCAATGAGAGTCGCCAGGGGGCGTACGACTTTAACACAGGCAGTGAAGTCCTGTTCGCCAAAAGCAGTGCCGTCCTCCTTAAGACTTGGATATCCAAGAGAGAGGTAGCAAGGTCAAGTTCTGGCACCCATGCTTTTGCCCGACTCAACGCAGCCATAGCTCCGGCTCTCGCGGATGCCCGCCTTAAGTCTTGAATGCGTTGAGGTAGCACCGACAGATGTCTCAACACGTCTTGCAAAAGCCGGGGAGAGGTATTTGATAAGGCCACAGCGGTCAACGCACGCTGTGACCCGGAGTATAGCTGCTCCACCAAGGTATACACTGCTTTAAGCTTGACCAGCATATTTTCCTTTAGATTGGTACTCCTGGGGCCTGCATATTCACCGGTATAACAAGTAAGCCGGAGGCAATTATTATGATAACTCTTGAAAGATTACAATATTTACGGGCGGCTTACCAAAGATAGCCGAGACCATTTGGGATATGTGCCGCTTTAAGTCGGACAGTTCATTTGTTGCCTCGGCAAGAGATGCCTCCGTGGTTTCAGCCCGGGTCACCAGTGAAGCCCTCTCATCAACCCAAGCCTTCTTTTCCGATTCAAAATTTTTCTCCAGCTTCTCTTGTTCAGAGACACTGAAATCACAATTGGAATTGGCTTTCTGAGCTTCGAGTTCTTGGGTTTTCAGCTGGCTCTTCAGATCAGCAATCTCCGCCTCAAATTGACTTATGGTGGCCTGCATTGACATCAGGCTATGGTAAGAATCTTGGTAAGATAACATTTAAATCCCAAGCATTTTACAAGTACAAATACTTGGCACTTGAGGGCTAATGTATGTTTAAAGAATTTTTAATCTATTTTACCAAGTCACACATATTAAGTCTCAAGCACTTTACAAGTAAAGGTACTTGACACTTGGGGGCTAATGTGTAACCCAAGTTCAAAGTTTCATGCTACCTCCGGGTTAAACATATTCAATTTAAACCGGACAAAACTAATGGCAAACAGATTATTATGTCTACAGCATATTCATTCATAAGCAATAGACTTGGGGGCTGGTACAGTAAGTAAGATTCAGAGTAAAAGCTAGAATTTTACCTCAGATTTATGCTGTATTTGCTTCACCATGTCAATTTCCAGGTCACGACTACTGTGTACTTGGTTCAGATAGCCTGAGACTATATCACCAATACTTAGGTGAGAATAGTCAGTGAGGTCTTGTTTGGACTTCCGCGCTGGGCAAACTCCTCCTTGGCGGTGCATTGGGCAAGGGCAGTAGGCCGGCCCGGTTCAATATATTGGCTCTTCACAATTTCAACCTCCGGGTCAACCGTCTTGGCCGGGCTAGGACTTTCCGGGTCATCCGAATTATGAATGACGTCCTCTGCAGGCGGGTCAGAAGATGGCTCGAATGTCGGGTTCGGTTCGGTGGCTGATGAGCGGAGCTGTCTGGAATGGATGAGTCAAGCACCGGTTCAGTAACTACCGGGTCTTGGGACGGCTTATTCTTCTTTACCCTCTTGTTGGGCTTTACTTGCAAGCTGTCAATCAAAGTGGAAGGATAAGTATCAAAGCATAAGTATGGATAAACTCAAAGTAAGAAAGGTTATATTACCCGGGAGCTATTTTGAAAGCCGGCATGTTTGATTGCATCGACTCATCAGAAGAAGGAGAGGTATCCTGATAGTTGGAGTCAGATGAATTGAGAGGTTGGCGAATCAAACCCATCAAGGGTAAAACAAAATGTAAGTCGGAGATAACCTCGGTCCGACGCTTCCTGGTTACATCGGGTAAGCCGGAGGAAAGCTCTGCGTCCTGGTTGGCCCGAGTCTGCCGCCGGTTTTCAAGCTGCTGTTGCTTCAAAAGAAATTGAGGATCTTGGTAAGCGAGAGGGTGTGAAAACCTTACTTTCCGGGTCACCCTTCGGATTCTTTGTGTTGGCAAAGGCTCTGAGTCGCAGGAAATTATAGTTACCTCTTCGCCAGCTGCTTGACTGTTCCCAGTATCCTCCTGAAAGGATCAAATGTCAGTAAGGTAACAGCAAAGGAGTTAAAGAAAATCAAAAAAGATTACCTCTTCCTCATCTGAAGAAGAGTCGTCCAATTTAAGCATATCCGAGGCGCGGGGTTTCTTCTTTTCAGAGGTACCCGTCCTGGCGGCTTTCCTTTCGGTCTTCTTGGCCGCCCGGGCCAGTTTTGCAGCCTCATGGTCATACTTGACGTTCCAGAAGTTGTCATCGGCCTGTGGGAAAAGACAAAGAATCATAAGTACCAGAAGGTAACATACTAAAGAGTATTTGTGAAGACCAGTAACTTACTGCAGGAGCCGGATTCTTCTTGCATAAGGGAAGCAAACTGAAAGTATTACTGGTTACAGTGCCCTCCTTCAACAGCGATTGGACTGTAGCATCTACATAATCATCTGGTAAGTCCTCAGGGCTGTGACGCATTGAGTCGTCCTTTTCGCCTGTGTAAGTACACATTAAGCTGGTGCGGCGGCTTAATGGTAGTATCCGCCAGGCGACCCAGACCCGGACCAAATCAATGCTAGTTAACCCATTGCCTAAAAGGGCTTTGATCTTTCTGATGGTGGGGTTAAGAGGCAGGCGCTCAACAGTAGTTAACTTGTCAGCCAGATGATGATTGGACTCAAGACGCAGGGCACGAAAGCTGGGCAGAGGCTTCTCGTTGGCTGGAGAGGTGTCTTGACAGTAGAACCACGTCTGGTTCCAATCTTTGGGGTGACTCGACAGCTTAGCATAAGGAAAAAGGCAGTCTCTCCGCCGCTGGATTGAGATGCCGCCAAGCTCAAGACTAGGCCCGTTGGCGCGTTAATTCTGCCGGTTCAAGTAAAAAAGCTCTCTGAACAGTAGTAGACTTGGTTCTTCTCCTAAGTATACCCCGCAGAAGACTTGGAAATTACACAGATTGGACACGGAATTGGGTCCAATGTCTTGAGGCCTCAGGTCAAAGAAATCCAGGACTTCCCTGAAGAATTTTGAGCCGGGAGGGGCAAATCCCCGGGTCATATGGACTGTGAATACTACTACCTCCCCGTCTTTGGGTTGAGGTATCTCCTCAGACGGGTGAGGGGCACGATAGGACATGACCTCCTTTTTTCGCAGATGGCCAGACGTTACAAGCTCGACAAGTTTGCTCTTGGTTACTGTGGATGGAACCCAGTTGCAAGTCACAGGGGCCTTGGCCGCCTTAGGAGCCATAACGACAGTGGCCTACGACAAAGTAAGAAAGTTCCGGTTCAAATTTAACCCGGGAGAAATATTCAAATTTATTCAAAATGGCGGCTTAAGCAAGGGGCCTAATGATATAAGGGTGACTGTGCGGTAAAAGTTTAAGCCGCTATCAGGATCCACAATCATTCAAGGATTTTAAAACCGGACACCTAGACAGTGGTGATAAAGTAAGTTCTCCAGAAGAAGATTTCCGGGTGATAGAAACAAGTTTCATGGACAACAGCTCTTATTATGGATCAAACTATTGTCCTAAAAGAGGAAATTTCTAGACCTAAAAACAGGGCAGAGAAGTTCATGCATTCAATGGAGGTTTCCAAACAAGAAAAATGATATCTATTTATATACAAGATCGACGCAAACAACTACCGCAGCAGTTACGCATGTGTTTCTGATCTAAACAGGTAGTGGAAGTGCGGACTAACAAGGGTTTGCATTGGGCGGTGATGAACCCGACGAACTTGGAAGAGCGTCAAGATAGATCTAAGAAAAGGGAAGAAAGGAACTCATGGATGAAGATGAACTGCGGAGGCTCGCCGTCGATCTCTGGTCAAAGGTCAGGTTGACGCCTGGCGGCTGGTCGTGAAGACGAGGGGTCGAGGGTGACGGTGAGCTTGAGCGGCAGAGAGGAGAGGAAGAAAGGCGGCCGAAAGGGTAAAAAGGAAAAGACCCAGGTTGTGGATATTTATAGGGAGAAGATGACTGAGATGGCGCGAGAAACGAGGAGATAACATTTATTATCCAGCGGCCCTGACGCCTCGATTTTCGGAACAGTCAGTAAAGAAGAGATTCGTTGAAGGATTCGGTGGAATAAAAAATGAGTTAAAGGAAGGATGACGTGACGCCGGGTTAAGACGGATCCAGAAGATGACGTCATGGCAGGTTAACAAAAACCCTCTGTATAGTCAGAAGACTGAAGATTTAATTATTTACAAATATTTTTTAAATTGACATGAACAGGTTCAAATCAATCCGGGGCCTAATGTTGGGTATATGACTATTTGTGTAAGCCGCCCAGGAGGGGCCAGGTTACGCAAAGAGCACTCATCAGAGGAAGCCCAAGACCAAGCATGAAGATGGCGGTTCAATACGGAGCTTAAGGCCCACGGGCGGCTTAAGCCCATTGTAGTAAACCGCCATGATGGCATGACTTGTAATGTAAGGTAGATTTAACTGGTCACCGAGCCGGACTCTGTTTATAAGCCTTACGGGACTCTGTAAGACAGTGGGCGTCAACCCGTGTATATAAGGGGATGACCTATTGGCGGCTTAGGGCAAGAAACAACTCATCGAGAACCGGGCATAGCGTGTCTCGCTCCCTGGTTATCGAAACATCAATACCAACCCAACTAGACGTAGGCCTTACCTTCACCGTAAGGGGCCGAACTAGTATAAACTCTCTCGTGTCCCTTGTCCCGATTTAACCCCTTCAAGTTTCCTAGTTGCGATGGTTCCACAACTAAGTCCTTTCACGAGGACATCTGACGTGACTATTCCACGACAAGTAGTGTTGATTACTCCTTGTAGTTGATGCTAATTGGTTTACTTGGTGGAAGATCATATGTTCAGATCCTTAATGCATATTAATACTCCTCTGATTATGAACATGAATATGCTTTGTGAGTAGTTACGTTTGTTCCTGAGGACATGGGTGAAGTCTTGCTATTAGTAGTCATGTGAATTTGGTATTCGTTCGATATTGATGAGATGTATGTTGTCTCTCCTCTAGTGGTGTTATGTGAACGTCGACTACATGACACTTCACCATTATTTGGGCCTAGAGGAAGGCATTGGGAAGTAATAAGTACATGATGGGTTGCTAGAGTGATGAAGCTTAGACCCTAGTTTGTCGTTGCTTCGTGAGGGCTGATTTGGATCCATATGTTTAATGTTGTGGTTAGGTTTACCTTCATACTTCTTTTGTAGTTGCGGATGCTTGCAATAGGGGTTAATCATAAGTGGGATGCTTGTCCAAGTAAGGGCAGTACCCAAGCACCGGTCCACCCACATATCAAATTATCAAAGTACCGAACGCGAATCATATGAGCGTGATGAAAACTAGCTTGACGATAATTCCCATGTGTCCTCAGGAGCTCTTTTCTCATTATAAGAAATTGTCCAGGATTGTCCTTTGCTACAAAAAGGATTGGGCCACATTGCTGCACTTTATTTACTTTCATTGCTTGTTACCCGTTACAATTTATCTTATCACAAAACTATCTTTTACCTACAATTTCAGTGGTTGCAGAGAAAACCTTACCGAAAACCGCTTGTCATTTCCTTCTGCTCATCGTTGGGTTCAACACTCTTACTTATCAAAAGGACTACGATAGATCCCCTATACTTGTGGGTCATCACCCACTACCTATTGATGATAGCTTTCCTGATGAACAATTAGCTGTCATAAATGCTTCTCATACTGCTCCATGGTATGCTGATTATGCTAATTACATTGAAGACTCGAAGCAATGGAACAACAAGTTTTCAAGTGCCAAGGTATGGTGGAACACGGACCCAACGCCAACCAGAGGATGATCGTGGAGTTCACCAACAACCAGAAGCTAGACGCCAAGAACATTGGGGAGACCATCTTCAAGCTTCATGAGAAAATCGAGCACCTCCAAGCCCAAATCTATGACCTGCAAAACCAAAACTGTGAGTATGAATATAGATTCAAGAGGATGAGTTTGGCTGTAGATTTGCGAATCCTCAAGACTCGATCATCTTTCTACGATGGTGAGCCTATGCCTTGGAGGACGAACGACAAGCCTACATCATCAACAACTCCATCATCACCGACTCCGAAGAAGGATACATAAACACATGGATATGGGCACTCCCCTTAGCAACATCCAATCTTGGGGGAGGTGCCCCGGTATCGTATCATCATCACACTCCTATCTTTACCGTTTTTCTCAGTTCGTTCCTTTTAGTAATATCTTGATCTAGTAGAATAAAGTTTTGGTATGATTTAGTTTTGGAGTTTTGCTTTATGATTCCTCTATGTAATCGAGTCCGTGAGCTATATATAATAAAGATTAGTGTTGAGTCAAGGGCTTGATTATCGTGCTATGATCTTGAGGGAATAAAAATAATGGAAAGAAATAAAACAGATCATATTGATCTTATGGAGAGTAATGACTTCACATATAAAGAGTATGATGAATAAAAGTTGTTGAGAGTTGGCAAACATAGTTTTGGTCATCGTTGGAATTAATAGGAAGTAATAAAGAAAGAGAGGTTTTTACATATAAATATACTATCTTGGACATATTTTATGATTGTCAGCACTCATTAAAATATGACATGCTAAAGAGTTGACATTGGACAAGGAAGACAACGTAATGGGTTATGTTTTCTTATATTCGAAACAAAGTATATTGTCATGGATCATCCAACATGTTGAGCTTGCCTTTCCCTCTCATGCTAGCCTAATTCCTTGCACCAAGTAAGAGATACTACTTGTTCTTCCAAATATCCTTAAACCCAGTTTTGCCATTAGAGTCCACCATACCTACATATGGATTGAGTAAGATCCTTCAAGTAAGTCGTCATGTTGCACGCAATAAAAATTGCTTTCTAAATATGTATGACTTATTAGTGTGAAGAAAATAAGCTTTATACAATCTTGTGATATGGAAGCAATAACAGCAACAGACTGCATAATAAAGGTCCGTATCACAAGTGGCAATATAAAGTGACGTTCTTTCGCATTAATATTTTCTGCATCGAACCATAAAAGCACATGACAACCTATGCTTCCCTCTGCGAAGGGCCTATCTTTTACTTTTTGTCTTATACATTATGCAAGAGTCATGGTGATCTTCACCTTTCCTTTTTACATTTTATCCTTTGGCAAACACCTTGTGTTGGAAAGATCCTAATATATATATATATATATATATATATATATATATATATATATATATATATATATATATATATATATATATATATATATCCAATTGGATGTAAGTTAACATGAACTAGTCATACACCTGTGCACCCGCACGGGCAAGCTAATTAGAATTCTAGGACAACTATAATAATATGATTACTGATAACCCACAAGTGTAGGGGATCGCAACAGCTTTCGAGGGTAGAGTATTCAACCCAAATTTATTGATTCGACACAAGGGGAGCCAAAGAATATTATTGAGTATTAGCAGTTGAGTTGTCAATTCAACCACACCTGGATAACTTAGTATCTGCAGCAAAGTATTTAGTAGCAAAGAAGTATGATAATAAAGGTAACGGTAGCAAAAGTAATAATTTTGGGTTTTGTAGTGATTGTAACAGTAGCGACGGAAAAGTAAATAAGCGAAACACAAGATGTAAAAAGCTCGTAGGCATTGGATCAGTGATGGATAATTATGTCGGATGCGATTCCTCATGTAATAGCTATAACATAGGGTGACACGTAACTAGCTCCAATTCATCAATGTAATGTAGGCATGTATTCCGTAAATAGTCATACGTGCTTATGGAAAAGAACTTGCATGACATCTTTTTCCTACCCTCCCGTGGCAGCGGGAGTCCTAGCGAAACTAAGGGATATTAAGGCCTCCTTTTAATAGAGAACCAGACCAAAGCATTAACACATAGTGAATACATGAACTCCTCAAACTACGGTCATCACCAAGAAGTATCCCGATTATTGTCACTTCGGGGTTGTCGGATCATAAGACATAATAGGTGACTATAGACTTGCAAGATAGGATCAAGAACACACATACATTCATGAAAACATAATAGGTTCAGATCTGAAATCATGGCACTTTCGGGCCCTAGTGACAAGCATTAAGCATAGCAAAGTCATAGCAACATCAAACTCAGAACATAGTGGATACTATGGATCAAACCCTAACAAAACTAACTAGAATACATGGTAAATCTCAACCAACACATCACCATCCAGAAAGCCTACGATGGAATAACTCACGCTTGCGGCGGTGAGCATCATGAAATTGGTGATGGAGGATGGTTGATGATGACGATGGCGACGAATCCCGTCTTGAGCCCCAAAGCGGACTCGAGATCAGCCCTCCCGAGAGAGATTAGGGCTTGGCGGCGGCTCCGTATCGTAAAACGCGATGAAACTTTCTCTCTGATTTTTTTCTCCGCGAAACGGAATATATGGAGTTGGAGTTGAGGTCGGTGGAGCCTCAGGGGGCCCACGAGACAGGGGGCGCGCCCAGGGGGGTGGGCGCGCCCCCACCCTCGTGGACAGGGTGTGGGCCCCCTGGTCTTGATTCTTTCGCCAGTATTTTTTATATTTTCCAAAAAGTGCCTCCGTGGATTTTCAGGACATTCCGAGAACTTTTGTTTTCTACACATAAAGCAACATCATGGCAGTTCTGCTGAAAACAGCATCGATGCAGGTTAGTTTCATTCAAATCATGCAAGTTAGAGTCCAAAACAAGGGCAAAAGTGTTTGGAAAAGTAGATACGTTGGAGACGTATCAACTCCCCAAGCTTAAACCTTTGCTTGTCCTCAAGCAATTCAGTTGACTGAAAGTGATAAAGAAAACTTTTACAAACTCTGTTTGCTCTTGTTGTTGTAAACATGCAAAGCCAGCATTCATGTTTCAACCAATATTATGAACTAACCATACTCGTAATAACGCCTTGGTCTCACAATTACTCATATCAATAGCATAATCAGCTAGCGAGCCATAATAATAAAACTCGGATGACAACACTTTCTCAAAACAACCATAACATGATATGACAAAATGGTATCTCGCTAGCCCTTTCTGAGACCGCAAAACATAAATGCAGAGCACATTTAAAGATCAAGGACTGACTAAACATTGTAATTCATGGTAAAAGAGATCCAGTCAAGTCATACCCAATATAGACCAATAGTAATGAATGCAAATGACAGTGCGCTCTCGGTGGTGCTTTTTAATAAGAGGGATGATGACTCAACATAAAAGTAATTAGATAGGCCCTTCGCAGAGGGAAGCAGGGATTTGTAGAGGTGCCAGAGCTCGATTTTAAAATAGAGACTGAATAAAATTTTGAGCGGCATACTTTCACTGTCAACGCAACAACTATGAGATGGCTGTATCTCCAATACTACATGCATTATAGGCAGTTCCCAAACAGAATGGTAAAAGTTTATACTCCCCCACCACCAACAAGCATCAATCCATGGCTTGCTCGAAACAACGAGTGCCTCCAACTAACAACAACCCTGGGGGAGTTTTGTTTAATTATATTGATTTGCTTTGATCTTTTTGGATCATGGGACTGGGCATCCAGTTGCCACGGCCCTTTCTCGTGAATGAATGAGGAGCGGAGTCCACTCCTCTTGAGAATAACACACCTAGCATGGAAGATACAGGCAGCCCTAGTTGAAACATGAGCTGCTCGAGCATACAAAACAGAATTTCATTTGAAGGTCTGGAGTTTGGCACATACAAATTTACTTGGAACGGCAGGTAGATACCGCATATAGGAAGGTATGGTGGACTCATATGGAACAACTTTGGGGTTTAAGGAGTTTGGATGCACAAGCAGTATTCCCGCTTAGTACGGGTGAAGGCTAGCAAAAGACTGGAAAGCGACCAAGCTGAGAGAGAGCGACAGTCATGAACATGCATTAAAATTAATTCACACCGAGTACAAACATGAGTAGGATATAATCCACCATGAACATAAATAGCGTGAAGGCTATGTTGATTTGTTTCAACTACATGCATGAACATGTGCCAAGTCGAGTCACTCAATTCATTCAAAGGAGGATACCATCCCATCATACCACATCATAATCATTTTAATAGCATGTTGGCACGCAAGGTAAAACCATTATAGCTCATAGCTACTCAAGCATGGCACAAGCAACTATAATCTCTAGATGTCATTGCAAATATGTTTACTTCATAATAAGCTAAATCAGGAACGATGAACTCATCATATTTACAAAAATAAGATAGGTCGAGTTCATACCAGCTTTTCTCATCTCAATCAGTCCATCATATATCGTCATTATTGCCTTTCACTTGCACGACCGAACGATGTGTATAATAATAATAGTGCACGTGCATTGGACTAAGCTGGAATCTACAAGCATTCAACTCAAGAGAGAAGACAAAGTAATATGGGCTCTAAATTAAATCAACAATCATGCATATGGGAGCCACTAAACATTTTCAATATGGTCTTCTACTCTCGACCCCCAAAGAAAATAAAATAAAATAAAACTATTTACATGGGAAAGCTCCCAACAAGCAAGAAGAAGAACGAGAAATATTTTTGGGTTTTCATTTTAATTCTACTACAAGCATGGAAATTAAACTAAATTATTATTTTTGGTTTTTCTTAAGGTTCATCAAACACACAAGAAGAAAACTAGAAAAAGAAAAATTAAACTATCATGGATAATACAATGAAAGGGTATGAGCACTGACAACTAGAATAGTGTATGAACATGAATGTAAAGTCGGTGAGAAGTACGTACTCCCCCAAGCTTAGGCTTTTGGCCTAAGTTGGTCTATTGCCAAGGACCGCTGCTACTCTTCCCAGTGTACTGGGAGGTGTAATCAGGATACCACTGGCTTGCCATCTCCGGGTCCCACTTGTAAGATGATGCACGATAAGGGTCCAATGCAGGTGATGACCCACAAGTGTAGGGGATCTATCGTAGTCCTTTCGATAAGAAAGAGTGTCAAACCCAACGAGGAGCAGAAGGAAATGATAAGCGGTTTTCGGTAAGGTTTTCTCTGCAAGCACTAAAATTGTAGGTGATAGATAGTTTTGTGATAAGATAAATAGTAACGAGTAACAAGTAAATAAAGTAAATAAAGTGCAGCAAGGTGGCCCAATCCTTTATGTAGCAAAGGATAAGCCTGGACAATTTCTAATAATGAGAACAGAGCTCCCGAGGACACATGGGAATTATCGTCAAGCTAGTTTTCATCACGTTCATATGATTCGCGTTCGGTACTTTGATAATTTGATATGTGGGTGGACCGGTGCTTGGGTACTGCCCTTACTTGGACAAGCATCCCACTTATGATTAACCCCTATTGCAAGTGTCTGCAACTACAAAAGAAGTATTAAGGTAAACCTAACCACAACATTAAACATATGGATCCAAAACAGCCCCTAACGGCAACGCATAAACTAGGGTTTAAGCTTACATCACTCTAGCAACCCATCATCTACTTATTACTTCCCTATGCCTTCCTCTAGGCCCAAATAATGGTGAAGTGTCATGTAGTCGACGTTCACATAACACCACTAGAGGAACAAACAACATACATCTCATCAAAATATCGAACGAATACCAAATTCACATGACTACTAATAGCAAGACTTCACCCATGTCCTCGTGGAACAAACGTAACTACGCATAAAGCATCTTCATGTTCATAATCAGAGGAGTAATAATATGCATTAAGGATCTGAACATATGATCTTCCACCAAGTAAACCAATTAGCATCAACTACAATGAGTAATCAACACTACTAGCAACCCACAGGTACCAATTTGTGGTTTTGATACAAGATTGGATACAAGAGATGAACTAGGGTTTTGAGAGTCGATGGTGCTAGTGAAGATGTTGGTGGAGATTGACACCCTCCTGATGAGAGGATCGTTGGTGATGACGTTGGTGATGATTTCCCCCTCCCGGAGGGGAGTGTCCCCGGCAGAACAGCTCCGCCGGAGCCCTAGATTGGTTCCGCCTCGTGGCGGTGGAGTTTTGTCCCGTAAGCTTGCCCACGATGTTTTCCAGGGTAAAAGCTCTCATATAGCAGAAGATGGACACCAGAGGCCCACCAAGGGGCCCAGGAGACAGGGGGCGCGCCTAGTAGGGGGGGCGGCGCCCCCCACTCTCCTGGCCAAAGTGTGGGCCCCCTGATGTATTTCTTTCGCTCAATAATTCTTATTAATTCCAAAAACATGTTTCGTGGAGTTTCAGGATTTTTGGAGCGGTCTGAGAATAGGTTTCCAATGTTTGCTCCTTTTCCACCAGAATTCTGTGCAAGCATTCCCCTCTTCATGGTAAACCTTGTAAAATAAGAGAGAATAGCCATAAGTATTGAGATATAATATGTAATAACAGCCCATAATGCAATAAATATTGATATAAAAGCATGATGCAAAATGGATGCATCAACTCCCCCAAGCTTAGACCTCGCTTGTCCTCAAGCGGAAGCCGATATCGAAAAATATGTCCACATGTTTAGAGATAGAGGTGTCGATAAAAATAAAATACAGACATGAGGGCATCATGATCATTCTTATAACAGCAACACATATAGATTTTATCATATGATTTCCTATGCTCAAGTGACAATCAATTCACAATGTCAACTCTGGTTCAAAAACTTCATTGGGAACTAACAAACTATAATCTCAGTCATTGAATCAATTGCAATTTATCATAACATCAGAAAGAGTCAACAATAGAGCTTTTCAGCAAATTCACATACTCAACTATCTTGTAGTCTTCTATAATTGCTAACACTCACGCAATACTTGTGGTTATGGAGTTTCAGCCGGACACTGAGAAAGATAAGGGCTTATTGTATTGCCTCCAAACGTATTCACCTTTAGGTGATGTCAACAATAATAATCGATGCTAACTTACATCCAATTGGATATATATATCATGATCTTTCAAACACGAGGAGCTTGCCAAAGGATAAAAGGAAAAGGAAAAGGTGAGGATGTTGGGGAACGTAGCAGAAATTCAAAATTTTCCTACGTGTCACCAAGATCTATATATGGAGAAACCAGCAACGAGGGAAGGAGAGTGCATCTACATACCCTTGTAGATCACTAAGCGGAAGCGTTCAAGAGAACGGGGTTTAAGGAGTCGACTCGTCGTGATCCAAATCACCGGAGATCCTAGTGCGAACGGACGGCACCTCCGCGTTCAACACACGTACAGCCCGGTGACGTCTCCCATGCCTTGATCCAGCAAGGAGAGAGGGAGGGGTTGAGGAAGACTCCATCCAGCAGCATCACAACGGCGTGGTGGTGGTGGAGGAGCGTGGTGATCCAGCAGGGCTTCGCCAAGCACAGCGGGAGAGGAGGAGGGAGAGAGGTAGGGCTGCGCCAGGGAGAGGTGAAACTCTTGTGTTGGCAGCCCCAAAACCCTCAAGTATATATAGGGGGAGGGGAGGGGGCTGCGTCCCCTCTAGGGTTCCCTCGCCAGGGGTGGCGGCAGCCCCAGATGCCATCTGGGTGGCGGCTAGAAGGGGAGAGAGGGGAGGCGCACTTGGGATGGGCCTTAGGGCCCATCTGCCCTAGGGTTTCCCCCCTTCCCGCTCTTCCTTGCGCCTTGGGCCTTGTGGGGGGGGCGCACCAGCCCACCTGGGGCTGGTCCCCTCCCACACTTGGCCCATGTACCCCTCCGGGGATGGTGGCCCCACTTGGTGGACCTCGGGACCCTCCGGTGGTCCCAGATGCGTTACCGATAAAACCCAAACTTTTCCGGTGACCAAAACAGGACTTCCCATATATAAATCTTTACCTCCGGACCATTCCTAACTCCTCGTGACATCCGGGATCTCATCCGGACTCCGAACAACATTCGGTAACAACATACAAACGTCCTTTATAACCCTAGCGTCATCGAACCTTAAGTGTGTAGACCCTATGGGTTCGGGAGACATGTAGACATGACCGAGACGTTCTCCGGTCAATAACCAACAGCGGGATATGGATACCCATGTTGGCTCCCACATGTTCCACGATGATCTGATCGGATGAACCACGATGTCAAGGACTCAATCAATCCCGTGATACAATTCCCTTTGTCTAGCGGGAGTGTACTTGCCCGAGATTCGCTCGTCGGTATACCGATACCTTGTTCAATCTCGTTACCGGCAAGTCTGTTTACTCGTTCCGTAACACATCATCCCGCGATCAACTCTTTGATCACATTGTGCACATTATGATGATGTCCTACCGAGTGGGCCCAGAGATACCTCTCCGTCACACGGAGTGACAAATCCAGCCTCGATTCGTACAACCCAATGACACTTTCGGAGATACCGTAGTGCACCTTTATAGCCACCCGCCACGTTGCCAGGACGCTTTGGTACACCCAAAGCATTCCTACGGTATTCTGGAGTTGCGCAATCTCATTGTCTAAGGAAATGATACTTGACACTAGAAAAGCTTTAGCATACGAACTACGATCTTTGTGCTAGGCTTAGGATTGGGTCTTGTCCATCACATCATTCTTCTAATGATGTGATCCCGTTATCAACGACATCCAATGTCCATGGTCAGGAAACCGTAACCATCTATTGATCAACGAGCTAGTCAACTAGAGGCTTACTAGGGACATGGTGTTGTCTATGTATCCACACATGTATTTGAGTTTCCTATCAATACAATTATAGCATGGATAATAAACGATTATCATGAACAAGGAAATATAATAATAATAACTAATTTATTATTGCCTCTAGGGCATATTTCCAACAGTCTCCCACTTGCACTAGAGTCAATAATCTAGTTCACATCGCCATGTGATTAACACTCATAGGTCACATCGCCATGTGACCAACATCCAAAGAGTTTACTAGTGTCAATAAACTAGTTCACATCATCATGTGATTAAGACTCAATGAGTTCTGGGGTTTGATCATGTTTGCTTGTGAGAGAGGTTTTAGTCAACGGGTCTGCAACATTCAGATCCATATGTACTTCGCAAATTTCTAGGTCATATTATAAATGCTGCTTCCACGCTCCACTTGGAGCTATTCCAAATGGTTGCTCCACTATACGTATCCGGTTTGCTACTCAGAGTCATTCGGATAGGTGTTAAAGCTTGCATCGACGTAACTTTACGCCAAACTCTTTATCACCTCCATAATCGAGAAACATGTCCTTATTACTCCAAGGACAATTTTGACCGCTGTCCAATGATCCATTCCTGGATCACTCTTGTACCCCTTTGCTAGACACGTGGGAAGGCACACATCAGGTGTGGTACTCAACATAGCATACTGTAGAGCCTATGTCTAAAGCATAGGGGACGACCTTCGTCCTTTCTCTCTCTTTTGCCGTGGCCGAGCTTTAAGTCTTAACTTCATACCTTACAACTCAGGCAAGAACTCCTTCTTTGACTGATCCATCTTGAACACCTTCAAGATCATGTCAAGGTATGTGCTCATTTGAAAGTACCATTAAGCTTTTTGATCTATCCTTATAGATCTTGATGCTTAATGTTCAAGCAGTTTAATCCAGGTTTTCCTTTGAAAAACTCCTTTCAAACAACCCTTTATGCTTTCCAGAAATTTTACATCATTTCGGATCAACAAGATGTCATTCACATATACTTATCGAAATGTTGTAGTGCTCCCACTCACTTTATTGTAAATACAAGTTTCTAACAAACTTTGTATAAACCCAAAAACTTTGATCACTCCATCAAAGCGTATATTCTGACTCCGAGATGCTTGCTCTAGTCCATGGAAGGATCGCTGGAGCTAGCATACCTTTTAGCATCCTTAGGATCGACAAAACCTTTCTGATTGTATCACATACAACCTTTCCTTATGAAAACTGGTAAGGAAACTTGTTTTGACATCCATCTGCCAGATTTCATAAATGCAACTAATGCTAACATGATTCCGATGGACTTAAGCGTCGCTACGGATGAGAAAATCTCATCGTAGTCAACTGCTTGAACTTGTGAAAAAACTCTTCGCCACAAGTCGAGCTTCATAGACGCTGACATTACTGTCCACGTCCGTCTTCTTCTTAAAGATCCATTTATCTCAATGGCTTGCCGATCATCGGGCAAGTCCACCAAAGTCTATGCTTTGTTCTGATACATGGATCCTATCTCGGATTTCATGGCTTCTAACCATTTGTCGGAATATGGGCCCACCATCTCTTCTCCATAGCTCACGGGTTCATTGTTGTCTAGCAACATGACCTTGAGCAGAGATTCTTGTACCACTCTGAAGTAGTACGCATCCTTGTCACCCTACGAGGTACGGTAGTGATTTGATCTGAAACTTCATGATCACTATCATAAGCTTCTACTTCAATTGGTGTGGGCGCCACAGGAACAACTTCCTGTGCCCTGCTACACACTAGTTGAAGTGACGGTTCAATAACCTCATCAAGTCTCCACCATGCTCCCACTCAACTTTCCGAGACAAACTTTTCCTCGAGAAAGGACCCGATTCAAGAAACAATCCCTATTGCTTTCGGATCTGAATTAGGAAGTATACCCAACTATTTTGGGTGTCCTATGAAGATGCATTTTATCCGCTTTGGGTTTGAGCTTATCAACCTGAAACTTTTTCACATAAGCGTCGCAGCCCCAAACTTTTAAGAAACGACAACTTAGGTTTCTCCAAACCACACTTCAAACGGTGTCGTCTCAACGGAATTACGTGGTGCCCTATTAAAGTGAGTGCGGTTGTCTCTAATGCCTAACCCATGAACGATAGTGGTAATTCGATAAGAGACATCATGGTACGCACCGTATCCAATAGGGTGCAACTATGATGTTCGGACACACCATCACACTATGGTGTTCCAGCGGTATTAATAGTGAAACAATTTCCACAATGTCTTAATTATGCTCCAAAGCTCAGAACTCAGATACTCATCTCTATGATCATATCATAGACATTTTATCCTCTTGTCAATGATGATCTTCAACTTCACTCTGAAATTACTTGAACCATTCAATAATTCATACTTTTGTCTCATCAAGTAAATATACTCAACATCTACTCGAATCATCTCGTGAAGTAAGAACATAACGATATTCATCAAGATGCCTCAAAGCACTCATTGGATTGCACACATCAAAATGTGTTACTTCCAACAAGTTGCTATCTTGTTCCATCTTCTCGAAACCGAGGCTTTTCAGTCATTTTGCCCATGTGGTATGATTTGCATATCTCAAGTGATTCAAAATCAAGTGAGTCCAAACGATCCATCTGCATGGAGTTTCTTCATGCGTATACACCAATATGACTTACATGGCAGTGCCACAAGTAAGTGGTACTATCATTACTATCTTATATCTTTTGGCATGAAAATGTGTATCACTACGGTCGAGATTCAATAAACCATTCTGCTTTGTGCAAGACCATTGAAGGTATTATTCAAATAAACAGAGTAACCATTATTCTCCTTAAATGAATAACCGTATTGCGATAGACATAATCCAATCATGTCTATGCTCAACGCAAACACCAAATGACAATTATACAGGTTTAATACTAATCTTGATGGTAGAGGGAGCGTGCGATGTTTGATCACATCAAACTTGGAAATACTTCCAACACACATCGTCAGCTCACCTTTAGCTAGTCTCCGTTTATTCCTTAGCTCTTTTATTTCGAGTTACTCACACTTAGCAACCGAACCGGTATCTAATACCCTGGTGCTACTAGGAGTACTAGTAAAGTACACATTAACATAATGTATATCCAATATACTTCAATCGACCTTGCCAGCCTTCTCATCTACCAAGTATCTAGGGTAATTCTGCTCCTGGTTGTTCCCTTATTACGAAGCACTTAGTCTCGGGTTTGGGTTCAACCTTGGGTTTCTTCACCAGAGCAGCAGCTGATTTGCCGCTTCATGAAGTATCCTTCTTGCCCTTGCCCTTCTTGAAACTAGTGGTTTCACCAACCATCAACAATTGATGCTCCTCCTTGATTTCTACTTTCATGTGTCAAACATCGCGAATACCTCAAGGATCATCATATCTATCCCTCGATATGTTATAGTTCATCACGAAGCTCTAGCAGCTTGGTGGCAATGACTTTGGAGAAACATCACTATCTCTGGAAGATCAACTCCCACTCGATTCAAGTGATTGTCGCACTCAGACAATCTGAGCACAAGCTCAACAATTGAGCTTTTCTCCCTTAGTTTGCAGGCTAAGAAATTCGTCAGAGGTCTCATACCTCTTGACGTGGGCACGAGCCTGAAAATCCAATTTCAGCCCTCGAAACATCTCATATGTTCCACGACGTTTCGAAAAACATCTTTGGTGCCTCAACTCTATACCGTTTAACTGAACTATCACATAGTTATCAAAACGTGTATGTCTGATGTTCGCAACATCCACGACGTTTGGGGTTCAGCACACTGAGCGGTGCATTAAGGACATAAGCTTTCTTCTGTCCGCATAATCGCTACTGCCAACTTTCAACTATATTTTCTCTAGGAACATATCTAAACAGTGGAACTAAAGCGCGAGCTTACGACATAATTTGCAAAGATCTTTTGACTATGTTCAGGATAATTAAGTTCATCTTATGAACTCCCACTCAGATATACATCCCTCTAGTCATCTAAGTGATTACATGATCCGAGTCAACTAGGCCGTGTCCGATCATCACGTGAGAGGGACTAGTCATCATCGGTGAACATCTTCATGTTGATCGTATCTACTATACGACTCATGCTCGACCTTCTGGTCTCTTGTGTTCCGAGGCCATGTCTGTACATGCTAGGCTCGTCAAGTCAACCTAAGTGTTTCGTGTGTGTAAATCTGGCTTACACCCGTTGTATGTGAACGTAAGAATCTATCACACCCGATCATCACGTGGTGCTTCAAAACGACGAACTTTCGCAACGGTGCACAGTTAGGGGGAACACCTTCTTTAAATTTTAATGAGGGATCATCTTATTTACTACCGTCGCTCTAAGCAAATAAGATGCATAAACATGATAAACATCACGTGCAATCAAAAAGTGACATGATATGGCCAATATCATTTTGCTCCTTTTGATCTCCATCTTCGGGGCTCCATGATCATCATCGTCACCGGCATGACACCATGATCTCCATCATCATGATCTCCATCATCGTGTCTCCATGAAGTTGTCTCGCCAACTTATTACTTCTACTATGGCTACCGGTTAGTAATAAAGTAAAGTAATTACATGGCGTTGTTAAATGACACGCAGGTCATACAATAAATAAAGACAACTCCTATGGCTCCTGCCGGTTGTCATACTCATCGACATGCAAGTCGTGATTCCTATTACAAGGACATGATCAATCTCATACATCACATATCATTCATCACATTCTTCTTGGCCATATCACATCACATAGCATACCCTGCAAAAACAAGTTAGACGTCCTCTAATTGTTGTTTGCATGTTTTACGTGGCTGCTATGGGTCTCTAGCAAGAACGTTTCTTACCTACGCAAAAACCACAACGTCATATGTCAATTGCTATTTACCCTTCATAAGGACCCTTTTCATCCAATCCGATCCAACTAAAGTGGGAGAGACTGGCACCCGCTAGCCACCTTATGCAACTAGTGCATGTCACCGGTGGAACTTTGTCTCACGTAAGTGTACGTGTAAGGTCGGTCCGGGCCGCTTCATCCCACAATGCCGCCGAATCAAGATTGGACTAGTAACGGTAAGCATATTGAACAAAATCAACACCCACAACTACTTTGTGTTCTACTCGTGCAAAGAATCTACGCAATAGACCTAGCTCATGATGCCACTGTTGGGGAACGAGAAATTCAAAATTTTCCTACGTG
Organism: Aegilops bicornis; assembly: GCA_021605145.1. Lineage (NCBI taxonomy): Eukaryota > Viridiplantae > Streptophyta > Magnoliopsida > Poales > Poaceae > Aegilops > Aegilops bicornis. Next base: position 1,102,212 of record JAHIAL010000018.1, on the reverse strand, counting down.
TCACCAAGATCTATCTATGGAGAAACCAGCAACGAGGGAAGGAGAGTGCATCTACATACCCTTGTACATCGCTAAGCGGAAGCGCTCAAGAGAACGGGGTTGAAGGAGTCGCACTCGTCGTGATCCAAATCACCGGAGATCCTAGTGCCGAACGGACGGCACCTCCGCATTCAACACACGTACAGCCCGGTGACGTCTCCCATGCCTTGATCCAGCAAGGAGAGAGGGAGAGGTTGACGCAGACTCCATCCAGCAGCAGCACAACGGCGTGGTGGTGGTGGAGGAGCGTGGTGATCCAGCAGGGCTTCGCCAAGCACCGCGGGAGAGGAGGAGGGAGAGAGGTAGGGCTGCGCCAGGGAGAGGTGAAACTCTTGTGTTGGCAGCCCCAAAACCCTCAAGTATATATAGGGGGAGGGGAGGGGGCTGCGTCCCCTCTAGGGTTCCCTCCCTGTGGTGGCGGCAGCCCCAGATGCCATCTGGTGGCGGCCAAGGGGAGAGAGGAGGCGCACTGGGTGGGCCTTAGGGCCCATCTGCCCTAGGGTTTGCCCCCTTCCCACTCTTCCTTGCACCTTGGGCCTTGTGGGGGGGCGCACCAGCCCACCTGGGGCTGGTCCCCTCCCACACTTGGCCCATGTACCCTCCGGGATGGTGGCCCCACTTGGTGGACCTCAGGACCCTCCCGGTGCAGGTACAGATTCACCGATAAAACCCGAAACTTTTCCGGTGACCAAAACAGGACTTCCCATATATAAATCTTTACCTCTGGACCATTTCGGAACTCCCCGTGCCGTCCGGGATCTCATCTGGGACTCCGAACAACATTTGGTAACCACATAAAAACTTCCTTTATAACCCTAGCGTCATCGAACCTTAAGTGTGTAGACCCTACGGGTTCGGGAGACATGTAGACATGACCGAGACGTTCTCGGTCAATAACCAACAGCGGGATCTGGATACCCATGTTGGCTCTACATGTTCCACGATGATCTCATCGGATGAACCACGATGTCAAGGACTCAATCAATCCCGTGATATATACAATTCCCTTTGTCTAGCGGTATTGTACTTGCCCGAGATTCGATCGCTTGTGATACCGATACCTTGTTCAATCTCGCTACGGCAAGTCTCTTTACTCGCCCGTAACACATCATCCCGCAATCAACTCTTTGATCACATTGTGCACATTATGATGATGTCCTACCGAGTGGGCCCAGAGATACCTCTCCGTCACACGGAGTGACAAATCCAGTCTCGATTCGTACCAACCCAATGTACACTTTCGGAGATACCTGTAGTGCACCTTTATAGCCACCCGATTCGTTGTGGACGCTTTGGTACACCCAAAGCATTCCTACGGGTATCTGGGAGTTGCACAATCTCATGGTCTAAGGAAATGATACTTGACATTAGAAAAGCTTTAGCATACGAACTACAATCTTTGTGCTAGGCTTAGGATTGGGTCTTGTCCATCACATCATTCTTTTAATGATGTGATCCCGATTATCAAAGACATCCAATGTCCATGGTCGTGAAACCGTAACCATCTATTGATCAACGAGCTAGTCAACTAGAGGCTTACTAGGGACATGGTGTTGTCTATGTATCCACACATGTATCTGAGTTTCCTATCAATACAATTATAGCATGGATAATAAACGATTATCATGAACAAGGAAATATAATAATAATAACTAATTTATTATTGCCTCTAGGGCATATTTCCAATAGAGGATCACCTTGACTCAAGCATAAAGTGAAAACATAAAGTAAAAGATAGGCCCTCCACAGAGGGAAGCAGAGGTTGTCATGTGCATTTAGGGTTGATGCACAAAATCTTAATGCAAAAGAACGTCACTTTATATTGCCCCTTGTATGTGGACCTTTATTATGCAAATAAGCCGCTTTTATTACTTGCACAACAAGATCGTACAAAGCTTATTTTCTCTGCACTAATAAGTCATACATATTTAGATAGCAATTTTTATTGCTTGAAACATGACAACTTACTTGAAGGTTCTTACTCAATCCATAGGTAGGTATGGTGGACTCTCATGGCAGAACTGGGTTTAAGGATATTTGGAAGGACAAGTAGTATCTCTACTTGGTGCAAGGAATTTGGCTAGCATGAGGGGGAAAGGCAAGCTCAACATGTTTGGAAGGTCAATGACAATATACTTTAACTGAGATGTGCGAAAACATAAATCATTACGTTGTCTTCCTTGTCCAACGTCAACTCTTTTAGCATGTCATACCTAATGAGTGCTCCCAATTATAAAAGGTGTCCAAGATAATATATTTATATGTGAACCCCTCTTTCCTTATCACTTCCTATTAATTGCAACGATGACCAAAACTACGTTTATCAACTCTCAACAATTTTTATGCCTCATACATTCTATATGTGTAGTCATCACTATCCATAAGATCAATATGAACTCTTTTATTATTTCTACTTTCTCAAGATCGTATCAACATAGCAAAGCCCTTGACTCAACACTAATCTTTATTATAGATAGCTCATGGACTTGATCACAAAAAGAGATCACAAAGAAAAACTCAAAACTACTTTATATCAAAACTTCAATCTACTAGATCAAGATATTACTAAAGGATCGAACTAAATAAAACGGTAAATATAGGAGTGTGATGGTGATACGATACTGGGGCACCTCCCCCAAGCTTGGCAGTTGCCAAGGGGAGTGCCCATACCCATGTGATTATTTATCCTTCTTAACGGTTGGTATTATGATCTTCTTGGCGATGATGCCCTTCAGGATACAGTTCTCCTCCTCGAGCTTATTGACTTGTTGTTTGAGGTCCATAATTTCTTTACGGAGCTTGCCCGTAACGGCCAAAGCTCCTTTTACCCAAGGATGCTGCATAGCTTCTGGAGAACAAGTGAAGCTCTTTTTCATATTTTCATAAGAAAGAAATCTAAAGTTAGAAGGGGTGACCGAAGTAGGGATAGCCAAGCTAGGTAGTTCTCCCATCGTGAATTCTGCTTGGAGAGGAGAGGTAACTTCTTGATCCTCCTCCATGGCATCTATACTTTTCACATAAGCCTCCATCTCATCCTCCGTTGATGGTCCAAAGTGATAGGCATCGCTATTTGCTCCTGGACCTGGTGTTGGGTGAGACACCCGACTCTCCCCAATTGACTCCTGAGAAGACATCTTATGCTTAATCCGCAACAGAACAACTCGAAACAAAAACAGAGGATATTTGCGTGATACGGTGGTCAAAACCTTCGGGAGTATATATAATGAATTTTTACCGACCAAAATATGTAACGTGCAAGAAAACGGAGTCCGGGAGGCGCACGAGGTGCACACGAGATAGGGGGGCGCGCCCAGTAAGGGTGGACGCGCCCTCCACTCTCGTGGGGGCCTCGTGTCCCTTTCGGACTACTTCTTTCTTCCTAAAATTCTTAAATATTCCAAAACTGATAAAATTGCCATTGGAGTTGTTTTGGAGTCGGTTTACTTATCGTACCACATACCTATTCCTTTTCGGAGTCCGGAACGTTCTGTAAAGTGTCCCTTATGTAATCCTCCAGGGTTATGGTTTCAATAATATTAGTTTCAACATTGATAGGGTTACCTGAAATATAACGTTTAACTCTTTGACCGTTCACCACCCTCGGACTTGTGCCTTCGAAGTTGTTGATTTTTATGGCACCAGAACGATAGACCTCCTCGATAACGTAAGGACCTTCCCATTTAGAGAGAAGTTTTCCTGCAAAAATCTTTAACTAGAGCTCTAATAATAACACATAATCTCCCACGTTAAACTCACGCTTTTGTATCCTTTTTATCATGCCGCTTTGACTTTTCTTTGAATAACTTGGCATTCTCAGAGGCTTGGGTTCTCCATTCATCAAGTGAGCTAATATCAAACAACCTCTTCTCACCGGCAAGTTTGAAGTCATAGTTGAGCTCTTTAATAGCCCAATATGCCTTATGTTCAAGTTCAAGAGGTAAATGACACGCTTTTCCATAAACCATCTTATAAGGAGACATACCCATAGGATTTTTGTATGCAGTTCTATAGGCCCATAATGCATCATCAAGTTTTTTGGACCAATTCTTTCTAGATCTTTTCACAGTCTTTTGCAAAATTAATTTGAGCTCTCTATTGCTCAACTCTACTTGACCACTAGACTGCGGATGATAAGCACATGCGATTCTATGATTGACATCATACTTAACAAGCATCTTACAGAAAGCACCATGGATAAAATGTGAACCACCATCAGTCATAAGATATCTAGGGACTCCAAACCTCGGAAAAATAACTTCTTTAAGCATTTTAATAGAAGTGTTATGATCAGCACTACTAGTTGGAATAGCTTCTACCCACTTAGTAACGTAATCAACAGCAACTAAAATATGTGTGTAACCATTAGAGGCAGGAAAAGGTCCCATATAATCAAAGCCCCAGACATCAAACGATTCGATTACAAGAGAGTAATTCATAGGCATTTCTTGACGTCTACTAATGTTACCTATTCTTTGACATTCATCACAAGATAAGACAAACTTACGAGCATCTTTGAAGAGAGTAGGCCAATAAAAACCAGATTGTAGTACCTTGTGTGCAGTTCTATCTCCAGCGTGGTGTCCTCCATAGGATTCAGAATGACACTTGCGTAGGATCTGTTCTTGTTCATGCTCAGGCACACAACGTCTAATAACACCATCTACTCCTTCTTTATAAAGGTGTGGATCATCCCAAAAGTAATGTCTTAAATCATAAAAGAACTTTTTCTTTTGCTGGTATGTGAAACTAGGCGGTATAAATTTAGCAACAATGTAATTAGCATAATCAACATACCAAAGAGCAGTACAAGAAGCATTAATGACCGCTAATCGTTCATCAGGAAAGCTATGACCAATAGGCAGTGGGTCATCAAGAACATTCTCTAACCTAGATAAGTTGTTCCGCAACGGGTTCTCAGCTCCTTTCTATCAATAATATGTAAATCAAATTCTTGGAGCAGGAGAACCCATCTAATGAGCCTAGGATTAGCATCTTTCTTTCCATAAGATATTTAATAGCAGCATGATCGGTGTGAATAGTAACTTTGGAATCAACAATATAAGGTCTAAACTTATCACATGCAAACACAACCTGCTAAGAACTCTTTTTCAAGAGTAGCATAATTTCTCTGGGAAGTATCAAGAGTCTTACTAGCATAGTGGATAACATTCAATTTCTTATCAACTCTTTGCCCTAGAACAGCACCTACAGCATAATCACTAGCATCACACATAATTTCAAAAAATAAATTCCAATCAGTGGTCGAACAATAGGTGCAAGTGTTCAAAGCTTTCTTAAGTATTTCAAATGCTTCTACACAATCATCATCAAAGATAAAAGGAATATCTTTTTGCAATAAATTAGTCGAGAGGTCTAGAGATTTTAGAAAAGTCCTTAATGAACCTCCTATAAAAACCGACGTGACCAAGGAAACTTCTTATTCCTTTTATGTCCTTGGGACATGGCATCTTTTCTATAGCATCAACTTTGGCTTTATCAACTTCAATACCTCTCTCGGAGATCTTGTGCCCCAAGACAATGCCTTCATTAACCATAAAGTGACACTTTTCCCAATTCAGGACGAGACTAATGTCTTCGCATCTCTGCAAAACTCGATCAAGGTTGCTCAAACAATCATCAAAAGAGGATCCATAAACAGAGAAGTCATCCATGAATACCTCACAAATCTTTTCACAAAAATCAGAGAATATAGCCATCATGCATCTTTGAAAGGTAGCAGGTGCATTAGATAAACCAAAAGGCATACGTCTATAAGCAAAAGTACCAAAAGGGCAAGTAAAAGTAGTTTTAGATTGATCCTTCACGACATGTATTTGAGAGAAACCAGAATAACCATCTAGAAAGCGTAAATGTGTGTCTGGATAGTCTTTCTAGCATTTGATCTATAAAAGGTAAAGGGTAATGACCTTTCTTAGTAGCTTTATTTAACTTACGAAAATCAATTACCATCCTATAACCTGTAATAATTCTTTGCGGGATCAATTCATCTTTATCATTAGGAACAATGGTAATATCTCCCTTTTTAGGAACACAGTGGACATGGCTTACCCATTCACTATCAGCAACGGAATAAATTATACCTGCCTCAAGGAGCTTTAGTGTCTCCTTTCTTACCACTTCTTTCATCTTGGGATTTAGTCGTCGTTGAGGATCTCTAACTGGTTTGGCATCTTTCTCCACTGTAATTTTGTGTTGGCATAATGTGGGACTAATGTCCTTAAGATCATCCAGAGTATATCCAATAGCTGCTCGGTGCTTCTTCAGAGTTTTCAGTAATCTTTCTTCTTCTTACTCTGAAAGGTTAGCACTAATAATAACAGGATATATTTTCTTTTCATCAAGATAAGTGTACTTAAGATTATCAGGTAATGGTTTGAGTTCAAACACGGGATCACCCTTGGGTGGAGGGGGATCCCCAAGAATTTCAACGGGAAGGTTATGTTTCAGCATAGGTTCCTGTTTGAGGAACACTTCATCTATTTCCCTTCTTTCCTTCATAAACATATCATTTTCATGGTCTAGCAAATATTGTTCTAACAGATCAGTAGGAGGCACAGCAACGGAAGCAAGACTAATAATTTCATCGTTACTAGGTGGTTCCCTATCACGAGGTTGTCTACGAAACTTAGCAAAATTAAACTCATGAGACATACCATCTAAGCCAATGGTGATAGTATCTTTTTCACAATCAATCTTAGCACTAGCTGTATTCAAGAAGGGTCTACCAAAAATAATGGGACAAAAATCATCTTGTGGGGAACCAAGAACAAGAAAATCAGCAGGGTATTTAACCTTCCCACACAAGACTTCAACATCTCTAACAATCCCAATAGGTTTAGTGGTATCCCTATTAGCAAGCTTAACAGTAACATCAATGTCTTCTAATTCAACGGGTGCAATATCATGCATAATTTATTTATATAGATCCTAAGGTATCGCACAAGCACTAGCACCCATATCACATAAACCATGATAACAATGATCTCCTATTTTAATAGAAATAACAGGCATGCCTACGACAGGTCTATGTATCTTAGTATCTGGTCTAGCAATATTAGCAGATTCATCAGAGAAATAAATAACATGCCCATCTAAATCATCATCCAAGAGATCTTTAACCATAGCAATACTAGGTTCAACATTAATTTGCTCAGGAGGTGTATAAGACCTAGTATTACTCTTACGAACAACAGTCGAAGCTTTAGCATGATGATTTATCCTAACAGGAAAAGGAGGTTTCTCAACATAAGTAGTAGGAACAATAGGATCACTATAGGTGATAGTCTTTTCTTCAACTGTAATAGGTGCAACTACTTTCACTTCAACAGGAGGATTATATTTAAACCACTTCTCTTTAGGGAGATCAACGTGAGTAGCAAAAGATTCACAGAAAGAAGCTACTATCTCAGAGTCAAGTCCATACTTAGCGCTAAATCCATGAAAAGCATCGGTACCCATAAAAGATTTAACACAATCAAACTTAGGTGTCATACCTGACTCCTTACCATCGTCGGAACCCCAATCTTCAGAGTTGCGTTTGATTCTTTCCAATAAGTCCCATTTGAAATCAATAGTCTTCAGCATATAAGAACCAGCACAGGAAGTATCGAGCAGGTTGCGATCATTAAGAGAAAGCCGAGCATAAAAGTTTTGAATAATCATTTCCCGGGAGAGCTCATGATTGGGGCATGAATATAACATTGACTTAAGCCTCCCCCAAGCTTGAGCGATGCTTTCTCCTTCGCGAGGCCAGAAATTATATATGTAATTACGATCACGATGAACAAGATGCATAGGGTAGAACTTCTGGTGAAATTCCAACTTCAATCGCTTACAATTCCAAGATCTCGTATCATCACATAGCCTATACCATGTCAATGCATCTCCCTTCAAAGATAAAGGGAAGACCTTCCTTTTGACAACATCATCGGGAATACTCGCAAGCTTAAATAATCCACAAACTTCATCCACAAAGATAAGGTGTAAATCGGGATGCAACGCTCCATGTCCCGCAAATGGATTAGCTAGCGCTTTCTCTATCATACCCGAAGGAATCTCAAAGTAAATATTTTAATAAAGTTCAGTAGGTTGAGGAGCAACTCTTTGCTCTTCTGGTCGGGGTGAAGATATCCTCAACAAGCCCTCGGAGGATTAGTTTCATAGTGACAAGTAATGTAAAAATTTTAGCACACTATATAAATGTTTCCTTACCAAGTTCCACTCACCAAAGCGCTACACTCCCCGGCAACACGCCGTAAAAGAGTCTTGATGACCCACAAGTGTAGGGGATCTATCGAAGTCCTATCGATAACTACGAGTGTCGAACCCAACGAGGAGTAGAAGGAAATGATAAGCGGTTTTCGTAAGGTTTTCTCTCGCAAGCACTCAAACCGTAGGTGATAGATAGATTTGTGATAAGATAAATAGTAACGAGTAACAAGTAAATAAAGTAAATAAAGTGCAGCAAGGTGGCCCAATCCTTTACGTAGCAAAGGATAAGCCTGGACAATTTCTAATAATGACAAAAGAGCTCCCGAGGACACATGGGAATTATCGTCAAGCTACTTTTCATCACGTTCATATGATTCGCGTTCGCTACTTTGATAATTTGATATGAGGGTGGACCGGTGCTTGGCTACTGCTCTTACTTGGACAAGCATCCCACTTATGATTAACCCCTATTGCAAGCGTCCGCAACTACAAAAGAAGTATTAAGGTAAACCTAACCACAACATTAAACATATGGATCCAAATAAGCCCCTAACGAAGCAACGCATAAACTAGGGTTTAAGCTTACGTCACTCTAGCAACCCATCATCTACTTATTACTTCCCCATGCCTTCCTCTAGGCCCAAATAATGGTGAAGTGTCATGTAGTCGACGCTCACATAACACCACTAGAGGAAAAGACAACATACATCTCATCAAAATATCGAACGAATACCAAATTCACATGACTACTAATAGCAAGACTTCACCCATGTCCTCGGGAACAAACGTAACTACTCACAGAGCATATTCATGTTCATAACCAGAGGAGTAACAATATGCATTAAGGATCTGAACATATGATCTTCCACCAAGTAAACCAATTAGCATCAACTACAAGGAGTAATCAACACTACTAGCAACCCATGTGTACCAATTTGCGGTTTTGATACAAGATTGGATACAAGAGATGAACTAGGGTTTTGAGAGGAGATGGTGCTGGTAAAGATGTTGATGGAGATTGACCCCCTCCCAATGAGAGGATCGTTGGTGATGACGATGGTGATGATTTCCCTCTCCCGGAGGGAAGTGTCCCCGGCAGAACAGCTCCGCCGGAGCCCTCGATTGGTTCCGCCTCGTGGCGGCGGAGTTTCGTCCCATAAGCTTGCCCACGATTGTTTCCAGGGTAGAAGCTCTCGTATAGCAGAAGATGGACACCGGAGGCCGACCAGGGGGCCCAGGAGACAGGGGCGCGCCCAGTAGGGGGGGGGGCGCCCCCCACTCTGCTGGCCAAAGTTTGGGCCCCCTGATGTATTTCTTTCGCTGAATAATTCTTATTAATTCCAAAAACATGTTTCGTGGAGTTTCAGGATTTTTGGAGCAAAGTGAAGAATAGGTTTCAATGTTTGCTCCTTTTCCACTGTAATTCCAATTGCCGTCATTCCCCCTCTTCATGGTAAACCTTGTAAAATAAGAGAGCATAGCCATAAGTATTGTGATATAATGTGTAATAACAGCCCATAATGCAATAAATGTTGATATAAAAGCATGATGCAAAATGGACGTATCAGCAGGTTCCGGATTAGGCTCTGGTTCTGGAGTGGATGCTTGGCCTCGATGAGCGTACACCTCTTCTGGCGTGACAAGAAAATTATCTACAATCAAATCAAACAACAGAGGCGCAGGCAAAATAATAGTCTCATTGTGTTTCTTATTAAATCTCAGGTTATACAAAAGCATATCTTTGTTGTCAACAATGAACTCATGTGCTACCGTGCTCTTGTAATCTAGAATGTAAGGAGGCAATTTTGCCTCCTCTTTCTCATGGTGCCTAATAGGTATCTCAAAATGTCTAGCAAGACGTGAAGCACAGATACCTCCAAAGATGGGGCCTTTTGTACGATTCATGCTTAGCCCTTTAGCAATGACGACACCCATACTAAAACTATTATCTCCAAACAAGGCATGGTGAATAAATGATAATATCAGGAACATTGAAGTTTCCACTATTTCCATGACCAATCAAGCATCTACTAGCAAATATGGCAAAGTAACGTAAAACAGGAAAGTGTATGCTAGAGATTTTCGTGATCGAACCCTTCTTTGGATCCTCTACGGTGATAGTGTTAACAAAGCCATCCACATCTTTACGATGTGGTTCATCTAATTTCCCCTCAAAGGGTATCCTACATACCGCGCAAAAATTACGTAAAGACATTTCTCTCAATTCATCATATAAATGAAATGATACTGAAGGCGGTAACTTCTTAGGATAATAATAAAAGTTTTGAACAAAAGTATTGGTGAGTAAGAGATACTGATCGATCCGGTCATGGAGGAAATCGGTGAGGCCTGCATTCTCGATCAAAGAATAAAAATCTTCATGTATTCCAGCTACTTTCAAGAAATTATCGCATGGCCATTCACATGGTCGTACTTCCGCTATGCGAGGAAGATTATACTTGGCCTTTTCCTTCTCTTTAGCTTGTTTTTCCTGGGAGCCTTGGCTAGAAGAGCCCCTTAAAAGTCTCCTTAACATTTTCAAGCAACAATCTCCCAAAGCAGTTTTGTGAATAGAGCTTTGAGCAAGGAGATTGAAAATCGCAGCAAAATGAGCTAGAACTCGTGCTTGAGCTGGATGGGGATTTTTTTGGGAAGAAGATGGAGTGTGTGGGTGCTGGCATAAGTTGAGGGGGGCCACCAGGGGCCCACGAGATAGGGGGGCGCGCCCAGGGAAGGTGGGCGTGCCCTCCACTCTCGTGGCCTGGTGCTTGCCCCTCCTGCAGTGATTTCAGTGCCTAAAATCCTCAAATATTCCATAAAAATCATACTAAATTTGCAGGGCATTTGGAGCACTTTTATTTTTGGGATATTTTTTATTGCATAGATAATTAAGAAAACAGACGGATAATACTATTTTTGCTTTATTTATTCTAAATAACAGAAAGTAAAAAGAGGGTACAGGAAGTTGTGCCTTCTAGTTTCATCCATCTCGTGATCATCAAAATGAATCCACTAACAAGGTTGATCAAGTCTTGTTAACAAACTCATTCAGAATAACACGGATCCGGAGAAATTTTGAATAACACTAAGTTACCTCAACCGGGATATGAACATCCCCAACAATAAGAATATCATACTTTTTCTTGACAGTAGGGAGAGGGAATTCAAAACCTCCAATAATAATAGTTGGAACTTTTCCAATAGAATTGATGCTATGAACTTGAGATTGTTTAGTGTACCGTATGCTCATTACCATTAACATGAAAAGTGACATTGCCTTTGTTGCAATCAATAACAGCCCTTGCAGTATTCAAAAAGGGTCTACCAAGGATAATCGACATACTATCGTCCTCGGGAATATCAAGAATAACAAAGTCCGTTAATATAGTGACATTTGCAACCACAACAGGCACATCCTCACAAATACCGAAAGGTATAGCAGTTGATTTATCAGCCACTTGCAAAGATATTTCAGTAGGTGTCAACTTGCTCAATTCAAGTCTACGATATAAAGAGAGAGGCATAACACTAACACCGGCTCCAAGATCAGATAAAGCAGTTCTAACATAATTTCTTTTAATGGAGCATGGTATAGTTGGTACCCCGGGGTCTCCAAGTTTCTTTGGTATTCCACCCTTAAAAGTGTAATTAGCAAGCATGGTCGAAATTTCAGCTTCCAGTATCTTTCTTTTGTTTGTAATGATATCCTTCATATATATAGCATAAGGGTTTACTTTAAGCATATTCGTTAAGCGCATACGTAACAAGATAGGTCTAATCATTTCAGCAAAGCGCTCAAAATCCTCATCATCCTTTGTCTTGGATGGTTTAGGAGGAAAGGGCATGGATTTCTGAACCCATGGTTCTCTTTCTCTATCGTGCTTCCTAGCAACAAATCTTTCTTATCATAATGTTGATTCTTTAATTGTAGGTTATCAAGATCAACAACAGGTTCAATCTCTACCTCATTGTTTTTGCTAGGTTGAGCATCAACATGAACATTATCATTAACATTATCACTAGGTTCATGTTCATCACCTGATTGTGTTTCAACATCAGAGATAGAAATATCATTAGGATTCTCAGGTGTGTCTACAACAGGTTCACTAGAAGCATGCAAAGTCCTATCGTATTTCTTTTTCTTCTTTTTGGAAGAACTAGGTGCCTCTAAATTATCTCTCTGGGAACCTTGCTCGATTCTCTTAGTGTGGCCTTCAGCATACAAAGGTTCCTGAGTCATTCTACCAGTTCTAGTAGCCACTCTGACAAAGAAAGTCATTTTTACTATTTAATTCATCAAGCAAATCATTTTGAGCTTTAAGTACTTGCTCGGCTTGAGTAGCAACCATAGAAGCATATTTGCTAATGAGTTAAGTTCACCTTTAACTCTAGCCATATGATCGCTCACGCGTCCTATCTCGAAAGCATGATTCTTTAATTCTCTACCAACATAAGCATTAAAACTTTCTTCTCTAGCCATAAAGTCACCAAATTCATCTAAGCATGGGCTACGAAATTTAGTAGAGGGAATTTCAACTTTATCATATCTATAGAGAGAATTTTCCTTTACTACCTGTGCCGGGTTATCAAGACAATGTGGTTCTTCGACAAGCGGTATATTAAGACCATGTATTTCTTCAATAGGTGGTAAATTCTTAACATCTTCAGCTTTTATACCTTTTTCTTTCATTGATTTCTTTGCCTCTTGCATATCTTCAGGATTGAGAAATAGAACACCTCTCTTCTTCGGAGTGGGTTTAGGAATAGGCTCAGGAGTTGGCTCAATTGGTTCCGGAATTCCTCAGGAATTGGCTCAGGGAGACTCCAATTATTTTCATTAGTCAACATATTATTCAATAGTAATTCAGCTTCGTCGACAATTCTTTCCCTGAAAACATAACCAGCACAACTATTCAAGTAGTCCTTGGAAGCATTTGTTAGTCCATTTATAAAAGATATCAAGTATTTAATTTTTCTTAAGAGGATGATCAGGCAAAGAATTAAGTAATCGGAGAAGCCTCCCCCAAGCTTGTGGGAGACTCTCTTCTTTGATTTGCACAAAATTATATATTTCCCGCAAGGCAGCTTGTTTCTTATGAGCAGGGAAATATTTAGCAGAGAAGTAATAAATCATGTCCTGGGGACTACGCACACAACCAAGAGCAAGAGAATTAAACCAAGTGTTAGCATCATCCTTTAATGAGAACGGAAATATCTTAAGGATATAATAATAGCGAGACTTCTCATTATTCGTAAACAGGGTGGCTATATCGTTCAACTTAGTAAGATGTGCCACAACAGTTTCAGATTCAAGGCCATAAAAAGGATCAGATTCATCTAAAGTAATTATTTCAGGATCAATAGAGAATTCATAATCCTTATCAGTAACACAGATAGGTGAAGTAGCAAAAGCAGGGTCAGGTTTCATTCTAGCATTAAGAGATTGCTGCTTCCATTTAGCTAATAATTTCTTAAGATCATATCTATCTTTGCAAGCAAAAATAGCTCTAGCAGCTACCTCTTCCATAACATAACCCTCAGGAACAACAGGTAATTCATAATCAGGGGGAGAACTTTCATCATCACTATCATCAACGATAACATCTTCAATAATTTCATTCTCTCTAGCCCTAGCAAGTTGTTCATCAAGAAATTGACCTGATGGCAAAGTAGTATCACGCACAGAAGTAGTTTCATCATAAGTATCATGCATAGCAGAAGTGACAACATCAATAACATGCGACATATCAGAATTCATAGCAGTAGCAGGTTTAGGTGTCGCAAGCTTACTAATAACAGAAGAAGAATCTAGTGCAGAGCTAGATGGCAGTTCCTTACCTTCCCTCGTAGTTGCGGGAAAAATCTTAGTTCTTTCGTCTTTCAAGTTCCTCATAGTGATCAACAGATATAAAAACCAAGTGACTCAAATAATATAGCTATGCTCAAGAACGGCGCCAGAAATTAGTTTTGATAACCCACAAGTGTAGGGGATCGCAACAGCTTTCGAGGGTAGAGTATTCAACCCAAATTTATTGATTCGACACAAGGGGAGCCAAAGAATATTATTGAGTATTAGTAGTTGAGTTGTCAATTCAACCACACCTGGATAACTTAGTATCTGCAGCAAAGTATTTAGTAGCAAAGTAGTATGATAATAAAGGCAACGGTAGCAAAAGTAATATTTTTGGGTTTTGTAGTGATTGTAACAGTAGCAACGGAAAAGTAAATAAGCGAAACACAAGATGTAAAAAGCTCGTAGGCATTGGATCAGTGATGGATAATTATGTCGGATGCGATTCCTCATGTAATAGCTATAACATAGGGTGATACAGAACTAGATCCAATTCATCAATGTATTGTAGGCATGTATTCCGTAAATAGTCATACGTGCTTATGGAAAAGAACTTGCATGACATCTTTTGTCCTACCCTCCCGTGGCAGAGGGGTCCTAGCGGAAACTAAGGGATATTAGGGCCTTGTTTTAATAGAGAACCGGACCAAAGCATTAACACCTAGTGAATACATGAACTCCTCAAACTACGGTCATCACCGAGAAGTATCCCGATTATTGTCGCTTCAGGGTTGTCGGATCATAACACATAATAGGTGACTATAGACTTGCAAGATAGGATCAAGAACACACATATATTCATGAAAACATAATAGGTTCAGATCTGAAATCATGGCACTAGGTCCCTAGTGACAAGCATTAAGCATAGCAAAGTCATAGCAACATCAATCTCAGAACATAGTGGATACTAGGGATCAAACCCTAACAAAAGTAACTTGATTACATGGTAAATCTCATCCAACCCATCACCGTCCAGCAAGCCTACAATGGAATTACTCACGCACGGCGGTGAGCATCATGGAATTGGTGATGGATGATGGTTGATGATGACGATGGCGACGAATCCCCTCTCCTGAGCCCCGAATGGACTCAGATCAGCCCTCCCGAGAGATTAGGGCTTACGGGCGTCTGTGATCGTAAAACGTGATGAAACTTTCTCTCTGATTTTTCTCTCCACGAAACGGAATATATGGAGTTGGAGTTGAGGTCGGTGGAGCGTCAGGGGGCCCACGAGATAGGGGGGCGCCCCCCACCCTCGTGGACAGGGTGTGTGGGCCCCCTGGTCTTGATTCTTTCGCCAGTATTTTTTATATTTTCCAAAACGTGCCTCCATGGATTTTCAAGACATTCCGAGAACTTTTCTTTTCTACACATAAAACAACATCATGGCAGTTCTGCTGAAAACAGCGCCAGTCAGGGTTAGTTTCATTCAAATCATGCAAGTTAGAGTCCAAAACAAGGGCAAAAGTGTTTGGAAAAGTAGATACGTTGGAGACGTATCATTTACATGTAAGATTTATATTGAATTACCTCGGGGAAATAGGGATTACAATTATTTATTCAACTTGTGATCATATTGTTTGCATGGATTTTAATTTTAGGTTTTTGAATTGTTGTACAGATTGTGAGTTGCGATGAAAGTAAACACGCTATTTAGGTCTATAGTAGGCTGCAAAATAAGATAGTAAGCAACCCTCACAGCATCTTATATTTTTGAAGCTTCTACATGAAACAATATTTTAACAGCCACAAATTCGTTGGATATGTTTTAGCTAGATTGCATGCAAAGGCGTATTATCATGTCAAGTGAGAGGACATTCATTTCCTTTCATGCTTTGGTTGTGAGGAGCGAATGCACGCACATTGTCCTATTGGTAATACATGGAATTCCCTGACCTGCTTAGAAAAGACATTTGCTTACATTTTTTTTGTTACACGCCGATGTATTCCAATTAAGAATGAATAGATACACTGACTGTACTCTTCTCAATACTGAAGCCTAGTAACGCTAATATAAATGTCAGATTTTGCTCTTTGTTATACTGCCTTTTATTTACACAAACGCTGGATAAATGCCTTGAGTTTATTATATATGCATTCAGTAAATCACCCATTTATTATAGTAAATAATAAGTTGGATTGGGAATTTCTAATTACTAACTTAACATTGAACTATACAAATACTCGGATACACATATACTCAGCCATGTAAACGTGCGAAGTTTGTCATGGGCCATCCATGGTGATAGGTCATTGTTTTTCCTTTTATATTTGTACGAATTTCTAGATTTAATGATGTTGCCCGTTCTGACCAATCATTTGTTCCATACACGTACACATATGTATTAACCATTGTGCGAAAAACCTAATTAAATAGAAGCATTAGCCGAGACTACATGGTGCCATTGTCATTCCCTCTGTTGCCTCCAGAAACTAATAATAAAATATAACTATGCACTAAGCTAGACTACATTAGGGAATTGTCATTACCTCTATTGCATGCATGGCTCTGCATACTAAGACATGGGTGCTCAAAAGTGGCTCTCGTTCAGGCAGGTCTCTTCTGTCTTCCTCGATCTACCTACCACTGATAAAAATCTCTTTTGCTGATGACAATCTCACCATGCAATCCTGAGGACTTAAAAAAAACTCAGCCATTCATCCAAACAGAGATAAAGAAAAGCATAACTGCGAATAAAGATTTGCTAACTACTATGCTGAGTTGTTTGCAGCGCTGCTCATCTCCTGAACATTGCAATTTTGTTAATTCAGTATGTGTAGAAAGCAAGAGTATCAGGGAGAAAAACTAACAGTACATGTCTCCAAACTGAATTACTAATAAGATGACGACATCAATCGTTGGACTTTTAATCAAAGTAATTCATAGGATTCACCCTCATGAAGTTTTCAGTAACTGTTTTGCTTGTCTTTTGTTACCACAAACATATTTTGGCCTGATGGGGACTATTAAAAAAGCAGAGCAGGAAAACATAAAGCACAAACATTATTATTTCAAAAAATTATCCTGCCTACCTGATCTCAATCACGCCATGTAACTCGTAACCCTTGGGGGTGAGGTGAGGACACATTGTTGACGGCAAAATCGTTTACACGGCAACACACTCAATCCTTGAACAGATTAATAATCTGGCCGGTCTTCTCTGTTGTTGTAAGAGGAACAGAACGGCCTTCTTCTTTGCTGATCTCAAGAAAACTTTATTCTTCTCAAAGAATATTCAACAGATCAACGGCGAACGGAACCTATGTGACGTGTAGGTCGTGTTTTCCGGGTGCAGCAGTATAGGATTGGACTATTGCTGCGATCTCTGAACTTCGATACTCTAAATGATCAGGAGACCAATCTGATTACTCTTTTATGTGATTTGGTCCTTATATCTCTGTAAGTTCAAAATCTGAACTTAAATCTGGTTTCCTTGATACTGAAAATTATATAAAGCAGCTAAGTCTGCTGCTCTCCGTGCTCCAAAATAATCAGGCATATATCAGCCGCCGTCCCATCTTCATCTTATATCTGATGGCTGTTGTACGTAAACAACACTGGGACCTGAATCTACAGCTTTATGTACTAACTTATCACCCCAAATCCATAGGCGTCATCTTCAGTTGAAAAACAATCTTCAGCTTAGTACACATTAGCAGATCAGCATCATTGAAGCTAAGACTTTAGTCACGTTCCATATTTTTTATCTGCCAAATTCAACTATGAACACACATCCATTATAACTAAGTAATCTGTTTCGAAAATATAACTAAGGCAACCAAAGAAATTGAACAGGGAAAGCCATCCTCCTCGACTGTATCTGTAGCCAAGCGAGACCCTGCAGGGGATTGATCAAGAAGTTTGGAGCACTCAAGGCTGTGCTATCCCTGGAACTAAACCAAATATTGTCATCATCGTCAGCATGCTTGTGCAGGGTGCCACTTTATGCGATGGAGATCATCCCAGCTGGTTCTCCTCCCCCTCAATCCCTCCGACGTATAATCTGGTAAGGAGATGTACTGCAAGATATAATGTGGAAAAGGCCGAATTTTCTTGTTGAGACATTGCAGATCAAAACGAATTATTGGGCGGTTCTGTGATGGATTCAACAAACCGGAGACCACATGAGGAATTTAGGGTGCGGGATTATTTACCGGAGGGGTTGGGCGGGATTGACAGGAGATGAACTCAAATTGGGTTTAGATCGTGAGCTGTGTGCCACCACCAGTCCAACGTGTTCCTCCACTCGGCACCATCAACTATTGATGTCACCATCTTTTCTACAAATTATGGTGGATCCTCGTCTGATGCATCGACCATCCTGAATTGCAAATCTTAGAATATGGGAAGATTTAAAGGATGAAGGGGAGGACAAAGATGGACTGAGTCATGCTTTTCTCCATGGATTGTAGTACGGATGAAACTATGAAGTTGGGACATGGAGAGATAGATGAGAAAGAGCCGCGCTAGGGCTCGCTCGATGATGGGTAATGGCCAATGGGGCAGAGGAGCCGCGGAGAGAGATGCTGAGAGGGAGATTTTTTCCATTAGCAAACCGAAGAGTTTTTTTTTCCTTTTTGATGGCAAAGGGTTTTATAAAGAGGCATACACGTGGGATAGTTCGCTAGGACTCTTTGTGGTACTTCATCCAACGGCTGCAAATGTGTAACACACATATCGGATGGATGATTTCATTAAGTTTTCTAGGATTAACGTGGATGCTCTAATGGTGCCTCCAATTAGTGTGTTGCACCGGGAGAAAAAACATTTCACATGCGTCTAATCCAATATTTATGGCACAAGAACCTCTTCACACCAGCCCACGTTCTTTATGTCTACGTGGCAATCCACCCATGTCGCCGCATATCCCGTGCGTTACAACGGGAGACAAAAAAATTATGGCTAACCAAATAAGAATGGCTCAATATCCCGATATATGAGCGTACTCTATTTTAACATAGTGGTTCACCATGTTGCCATTTTTTTTCTCACCCTAGGTGATGATGGTCGCGATGTTCAGGTGATCACAATGCACTCGACGTGGTAAATCCCAAGGCTATGAGTTTGCCAGTGCATGCCACACTTGTCACTATGTTGCACAAGGGAATGTTTAAAACTTTAAAAACAAATCTCATTGACCACGAACTACTCCCAACGCCAAGACATATAAAGACTTTCAAAAAACTAATCAAATCCTAGACATAAAATACTTTTGAATCAGTGAACAGTTTTTCGAATCGACAAACAAATTTTTTTTTGAAATTTTTGATTTTCTCAGAAAATTCATGAACATTAGTTTTTTTACAATTTTTTTAAAATGTATGAGCCGGTTTTGGATTCATTAACAGTCTTTGAATCAACCAACATTTTTTGAATCGATGAACTTTTTTTAATTGGGAAACAAATTTTTAAAAACAAATATTTATTTTTTGTTTTTGTTAACATTTTCTAAATTTTTATGGACATTTCTTTTCAGATTCCCGAATATGTTTTGAATACAAGATCATTTTTCCACAATCATGAACATGATATTATTTCCCGACCATTTTTTACAAATTTTGATCTTTTTATAATTTTCCAACAATTTTGCAAAACCACCAACATTTTTTGAATCTGCAAACTTTTTATGATTTTCTAAACATTTTTGAATTCACATATATATATATATTTTATCAAACTTATTTTTTTGAAAACTCGAAACTTTTAGAATATTAAAATCTGGAATTAATTTAAAGAAGAAAGAAAACACTGGTCTCGCCGCTAGAAATGAAAGATGAAAATTGTGGAAGTTGGGAATAGAACCCTGGTATCGCCGCTAGAAGAGCGATCGGCCAACCACTCTGCTGCTAGTCTTTATGTGGCATCTACTCGTTGCGCCCCTATAAGACAACGAAAGAGGCGTCGATTTTTGTCCGAAAAATCGAATTGTTTTTCCACTTACGGTGGCAT
This sequence comes from Aegilops bicornis, assembly GCA_021605145.1. Classification (NCBI taxonomy): domain Eukaryota; kingdom Viridiplantae; phylum Streptophyta; class Magnoliopsida; order Poales; family Poaceae; genus Aegilops; species Aegilops bicornis. The sequence goes on along the minus strand of JAHIAL010000018.1, from coordinate 1,082,140 downwards.
TGGTGGGTAATTTCAACCAACTTCGAGGGTAATTTTAATGACGGACGACCAGAAGCGATAGCCACTTTATTAGTATTAGTATTAGTATTAGTATTAGTAATTAGTATTAGTATTAGTATAGAAATAGTAATTAGTAATTAGTATTAGTATGAGTATTAGTATTAGTAATAATTAGTATTAGTATAGTATTAGTATTAGTATTAGTATTAGTATTAGTATTAGTATTAGTAAATATAAATACTAGTCGTCAACCCGTGCGCTTGCACAGGCTAGCTAGTTTTGAACCTATATATAAAACTGTTGATAGTTTGCATGCAAAGACATTCACTTACACTCGAGTGCTTCCATGATTTAGATTAAGTTAGCAAAAAACAGATGAATGTTAATTAATTTGCACGTTTGGGACTAGTGTAAAAACGGCGTAAACCCTGGATGTGACGCACCATGGAGATTGTTCTCGCCTATATTTAGCAAAGAAGTAGAGACTCTTTGGCTAAAATGGTCATGATATAAGAAACTTCAAATTGGCTTTTACTTTTGTCCTTGCAAGAATACTATAATAAGAAACTTCAAATTGGCTTGCCGCATCTTGAAAAGTACTATCCTATATGTTACAAAGTTACATCCGAGGTAACAATACTAAGTTTGGTAACAAATTACACAAATCAACTTTGATAGGTATCCAACATTTATTAGCCTGTTGAAATGAACAACGAAGACAGCCACACAATACATTTGGAGACCCAAGCTACATAATTCTGCAGGAGACATTGCTAACACACAAAAAATGAAGCGATTCATATCACCTATGAAATTTCACCAAAAATAATAATAGACTAAACGTATATGCATGTACATGGAGAACATCATACTGCAAGATGAAGTGGAAAATGACACTTGATGATCTCAACCATAAGGACATGTACAGAATCTGTAAGAACATATAATTAAATTTGGGTGTAGGAGAAAAATATGTACAGACCCAGAAAAACATAATCAAAGACAATACATACTCTGCAAGTACAGATTGTGCAACCATCTGATGCATTGAGTAAACATGGGAGGGAAGGTTATAATGCATATGTGACGGACTGAAGGTTACAGTTATACGGTTGTCAATGATACGCAATTATAATAATCTTTATAGTTAAATTTTGTACCGTAACCTAAGAATTTACAGCACACATAAGGGAAATGTTTCAGTATGTACGATCTATAGGTGTTCAACTGAGTTACACGGACATATACATTGATAATACACCCTGAACTATCCGCCGAGAAGAAAAATCAAGCTTCAATTTACTTGAGCATTGACATTGTCTTTGCACTGGAGTAGGAAAATGTGCCTTAGTTACTGATATTTGGCATATGACCGATAATTTTATCCACTGCAAAGTAGGAAAGAAGGGCAATCCTAAATGGCTCCACTTGATAATATAGGTATAGAGCATAATGCTTTATGTTGTAGAAATAAAAATACAGCCTGCAATAGAGAACTCAACCTCTTGAAGAGATGAAAGGCGAGTAAAACATGAATATCTATGATTTGTCGAAAACAACTGGAGCTATCCATATAACTGTGCAGGAGGAACCGAAACCTGGAGTTGGTGGATAGATCATCCGAATTGACTCATCCTCTTTGCTGACGGATAGGGCGCCGCCACTATCCATCGAATATTTCATATAATGCTCTGTACAACCTCGCAAACCAAAATTTTACTTGTATTTTCCTCTTCTTGTTGTTTATGGCTAGACAACCCCACAAATTCCATAGTTCAGTTGAGCTACTTCCCACCTTGTACAATTGTTTTGTTGAATATAAGTAAATGGAGTTGAAATACTGCTCTGAATATCATACTACAAACAACATATACACATATATATCAGAAATGAAAAAAAAAACATCACCTACCACACTGAACATCCCATTGTTCTGATGTGTATTTGGCACCATTTCAAATAGCAGAATAAGAAATATGATAATGCCAATAGAATCCACTGAATGCTTGAGGCACAAACGAATCCTTCCCACGCCCACTTCTTGTTTCCTAAGGAAACCAAGAACCAATTGGAATAGTAAGAATAGTTCAGTACGTTTTATAACTGAAGCCATGGCGATACATACCACACTCTTTTCATCTATCATATGGTCACGTATATTACTTCCATTTGCACATAGTTCTCTCCCTCAAACAAATTGAACACTTGATTGTGTAATTACTGTTTTGTGTGCCCTGCATTATCAGAAAAATAACGTACAACTCAAGGGTAGAAATTTACAACCACAGGAACTTATTCGAGAACCTAGGGAGCAACTCGGAATTGAAACCTGAGTACACATCGATTAGGTGGTAGAGATTATAAACTGAAAGAAGGAACAATGGATTAGCAACAAAGGTTATCCTGCAGTAAGAAATTAATAGCTCTGACACAAAAATTAATCACAATCTTGATATATGTCATCGAATCACGGTGAACATCAGCACTGACATTAAACAACCAATGGGGCAGAAGGATCAGCAAGAAGAAAAAGTGTATTTACCTGATGTAGAGGCTATGCTGATTGCATTATGTAGTACATCCAAGTCCATGAAAAATTGTTGGTATACTCACTAAGAGAACAACCAAAGATCAGAAAAATAAGTGCTTCACTGTGTCTACTTAATATTAATTGCATAGTCAAAAGATCCAATCCAGTAAGGAGGCAGTAGCATGTTGTCTTCAGGGGTAAGGCAAGGAGAGCAGTGTTTATCTATGCTAGCAGTTGGAGCGATGAGAATGACAATACTATCGCCAAGATCTCACCACCTCAGCTTCTCAGCCTGAAAGTGGTTCGGGGTTTCCAAACAATAAAAGACCAATAGAACTCGAAACACCTACCACTCAAGTATTCCCTTGAGCTAGCTTAACTTTTCTGTGCTACCAGTTTAAACTTTGACCACCAGATCAACCAAGAAAAGGTACAGTCCATTACCCGTGATTTTTTCAGAAAATTGGAGACTGATATATAGCTGCTAAGCAGCAGCAGATTTAAATTTTGTCCCCCTTTTTAGGTCAAATAGTAGCCGACACATGACTATCAGGACATGAATACTATTAAAATTTTACAACTAAAGAGGAAAAATGATAGCAGGAGTGCTTTCGACCTATCGTGCATCATTAGCTTCCGGATTCCTTTTCTCGGTTTCTCTAAGAACACATGATTTAGGAGCATAGCCATAGCTGCTTGTACGAAGATAGTAGAAGCGGCACACCTAAAGCACACTGAAATATCTACGCATATGGGTAAGCCTTCCTGCACACCATGATTTCATTGCAAGTTGATTGAACCACAAACTAATTGTTCTGATGAAAGCTCAATACACCCTTTCACTTGAGTTGAAAATTCAAAAAGTTAATAGTTCATCAAACACCAAGGCTCCATGGCTCACACGACAACACAGGGAGGAAATAGACTGTTAGCGAATGATTTGAAAATCGACAGATAAGATGCATCGGGGCATAGATTACCACATATCTGTGTTGATGACTTGTCATATGGTCACGTATGTTACTTCCATTTGCACATAGTTCTCTCCCTCAAACAAACTGAACACTTGATTGTGTAATTACTGTTTTGTGTGCCCTGCATTATCAGAAAAATAACGTACAACTCAAGGGTAGAAATTTACAAGCACATGAACTTATTCGAGAACCTAGGGAGCAACTCGGAATTGAAACCTGAGTACACATCGATTAGGTAGTAGAGATTATAAAGTGAAAGAAGGAACAATGGATTAGCAACAAAGGTTATCCTGCAGTAAGAAATTAATAGCTCTGACACAAAAATTAATCACAATCTTTATATATGTCATCGAATCACGGTGAACATCAGCACAGACATTAAACAACCAACGGGGCAGAAGGACCAGCAAGAAGAAAAAGTGTATTTACCTGATGTAGAGGCTATGCTGATTGCATTATGTAGTACATCCAAGTCCATGAAAAATTGTTGATATACTCACTACCAGAATAACCAAAGATCAGAAAAATAAGTGCTTCACTGTGTCTACTTAATATTAATTGCATAATCAAAAGATCCAATCCAGTAAGGAGGCAGTAGCATGTTGTCTTCAGGGGTAAGGCAAGGAGAGCAGTGTTTATCTATGCTAGTAGTTGGAGCGATGAGAATGACAATACTATCGCCAAGATCTGACCACCTCAGCTTCTCAGTCGGAAAGTGGTTCGGGTTTTCCAAACAATAAAAGACCAATAGAACTCGAAACACCTACCACTCAAGTATTCCCTTGAGCTAGCTTAAATTTTCGGTGCTACCAGTTTAAACTTTGACCACCAGATCAACCAAGAAAAGGTATAGTCCATCACACGTGATTTTTTCAGAAAATTGGAGACTGATATATAGCTGATAAGCAGCAGCAGATTTAAATTTTGTCCCCCTTTTTAGGTCAAATAGTAGCCGACACATGACTATCAGGACATGAATACTATTAAAATTTTACAACTAAAGAGGAAAAATGATAGCAGGAGTGCTTTCGACCTATCGTGCATCATTAGCTTCCGGATTCCTTTTCTCGGTTTCTCTAAGAACACATGATTTAGGAGCATAGCCATAGCTGCTTGTATGAAGATAGTAGAAGTGGCACACCTAAAGCACACTGAAATATCTACGCATATGGGTAAGCCTTCCTGCACACCATGATTTCATTGCAAGTTGATTGAACCACAAACTAATTGTTCTGATGAAAGCTCAATACACCCTTTCACTTGAGTTGAAAATTCAAAAGTTAATAGTTCATCAAACACCAAGGCTCCATGGCTCACACGACAACACAGGGGAGGAAATAGACTGTTAGCGAATGATTTGAAAATCGACAGATAAGATGCATCGGGGCATAGATTACCACATATCTGTGTTGATGACTTGTGTGCCTGACGAAGTCCTGGACAGTCAATGAGGTGAAAATTCTGCTTTTTGTGGGCTGCGCACATGCTAGATGTCTAGCCTTGGTCGATCATGCTGACCTTGTCCTCATGGGCCATGGCTTATACTTATTTGCCGCACTTCTCATTGTCTGCTATTCAGATGACAACATGGGAGACAGTGGATTCTATAGTGGGCGGATGCAAAGGGTGATGGCTTGAGCTTGCTGGCTAGACCGTGCAGTGTCAAATCGCAGAGAATACGCAGCAAGGTAGCAGCGTCTGAACGGCGGAGGGTTCAAGCTTGAGAGGAGGCGGCGGACTTGGATAAGGGGCGAGCCGAGGAGGGTAAAGCTGTCGTCTAGGAAAAGTTTTTTTCTAGTGGGTGAAGCTTTTTTTGTTGTGCTAGGACTCTAGAGTCACGTGGAATAGCGGGAGCTACGGAAGTTTTTTTCCTAGCGGGGCAAAGAAAGCTTTTTTTGATAACTTTTTTTGATAACTGCAAAAGAAAGCTTTTTTGTTGTGCTAGGACTCTAGAGTCACGTGGAAGGAAGATTAGGATGAAAGGAGTCATCCGGGTTAATCTCCACCGTAATATATCGGTCCCACCAAATAAATGGCTCCTAATTACTGATTAACGTGGTAATTTTTTGGGAGTCTGTAATTAGTATAGGTATAGATAGATAGATAGATAGATAAGACTATTATTGTTGACATTACCCTTGAGGTAAAAGGTTGGGAGGCAGCACTATAAGCCCCTATCTTTCTCTGTGTCCGATTAAAACTCCATACCCATAAGTATTGCGTGAGTGTTAGCAATTGTGAAAGACTAAATGATAGTTGAGTATGTGGACTTGCTGAAAAGCTCTTATATTGACTCTTTCCAATGTTATGATAAATTGCAATTGCTTCAATGACCAAGATCATAGTTTGTTGGTTCTCAATGAAGTTTCTGATTCATACTTGACATTGTGAATAGATTGTTACTTGAGTATAAGAAATCATATGACTATATATATATATATATATATATATATATATATATATATATATATATATATATATATATATATATGTTGCTGTTATAAGAATGATCATGATGCCCTCATGTCCGCATTTTATTTTATCGACACCTCTATCTCTAAACATGTGGACATATTTTTCGTTATCGGCTTCCGCTTGAGGACAAGCGAGGTCTAAGCTTGGGGGAGTTGATACGTCCATTTTGCATCATGCTTTTATATAGATATTTATTGCATTATGGGCTGTTTGTTATTACACATTATGTCACAATACTTATGCCTATTCTCTCTTATTTTACAAGGTTTACATGAAGAGGGGGAATGCCGGCAGCTGGGATTCTAGGCTGGAAAAGGAGCAAATATTAAGGACCTATTCTGCACAGCTCCAAAAGTCCTGAAACTTCACGGAAGTTATTTTTGGAATTAATAAAAAATACTGGGCGAAGGAAGTACCAGAGGGGGCCCACACCCTGTCCACGAGGGTGGGGGGAGCGCCCTACCCCCTGGGCGCGCCCCCTGCCTCATGGGCCCCCTGTCAGGCCTCCGGTGACCATCTTCTGCTATATGAAGTGTTTTACCCTGGAAAAAAAAATCATAAGCAAGCTTTCGGGACGAAACACCGCCGCCACGAGGCGGAACTCATGTGAACCAACCTAGGGCTCCAGTAGAGCTGTTCACTGGGAAACTTCTCCCGGAGGGGGAAATCATTACCATCGTCATCAACATCGATCCTCTCAAGCGGGAGGGTCAATCTCCATCAACATCTTCACTAGCACCATCTCCTCTCAAACCCTAGTTCATCTCTTGTATCCAGTCTTTGTTCCAAAACCTCAGATTGGTACCTGTGGGTCACTAGTAGTGTTGATTAGTCCTTGTAGTTGATGCTAGTTGGTTTATTCGGTGGAAGATTATATGTTCAGATCCTATATGCATATTAATACCCCTCTGATTATGAACATGAATAGTATTTGTGAGTAGTTACGTTTGTTCCTGAGGACATGGCAGAAGTCTTGCTATAAGTAGTCATGTGAATTTGGTATTCGTTCGATATTTTGATGAGATGTATGTTGTCTCTCCTCTAGTGGTGTTATGTGAACGTCGACTACATGACACTTCACCATTATTTGGGCCTAAAGGAAGGCATTGGGAAGTAATAAGTAGATAATGGGTTGCTAGAGTGACAGAAGCTTAAACCCTAGTTTATGCGTTGCTTTGTAAGTGGCTGATTTGGATCCACATGTTTCATGCTTTGGTTAGTTTTACCTTAATACTTCTTTTGTAGTTGCAGATGCTTGCAATAGTGGTTAATCATAAGTGGGATGCTTGTCCCAGGAAGGGCAGTACCCAAGCACGGTCCACCCACATATCAAATTATCAATGTAACGAACGCGAATCATATGAGCATGATGAATACTAGCTTGGCGATAATTCCCATGTGTCCTCGGGAGCGCTTTTCTCTATCTAAAAATTTGTCTAGGTTTGTCCTTTGCTACAAAAAGGATTGGGCCACCTTGCTGCACCTTATTTACTTTTGTTACTTGCTACCCGTTACGAATTACCTTATCACAAAACTATCTGTTACCGATAATTTCAGTGCTTGCAGAGAATACCTTACTGAAAACCGCTTGTCATTTCCTTCTGCTCCTCGTTGGGTTCTACACTCTTACTTGTCGAAAGGACTACGATAGACCCCTACACTTGTGGGTCATCATCAAGCCGGTGAGAATGGAGATCATGACGTTGCTTTGGAGATGGAGATCAAAAGCACAATGATGATGATGGCCATATCAAGTCACATATTTTGATTGCATGTGATGTTTATCTTTATGCATCTTATTTTTCTTAGTACGGCGGTAGCATTATAAGATGATCCCTTAACTAAATTTCAAGGTATAAGTGTTCTCCCCGAGTATGCACCTTGCGGTAGTTCTTCATGCTGGGATGATGATCGGGTGTGATAGGCTCTACATGCACATACAACGGGTGCAAGCCAGTTTTGCACATGCGGAATACTCGGGTTAAACTTGAAGAGCCTAGCATGTACAGACATGGCCTCGGAACACTGGAGACCGAAAGGTCGACGTGAATCATATAGTAGATATGATCAACATAGAGATGTTCACCATTGATGACTGCTCCATCTCACGTGATGATTGGACATGGTTTAGTTGATTTGGATCACGTATCATTTAGATGACTTGAGGGATGTCTATCTAAGTGGGAGTTCTTAACACTAGTAGAAAAAGGGCCATTCATCCCGGTTTGTGAGGCCCATTTGTCCCGGTACAGGAACCGAGACTAAATGGTCAATACTAAAGCCCAACACCTTTAGTCCCGGTTCTTATACCAACCGGGACAGATGGGGCTCCACATGGCCGCTGCGGCTTGCCCGAGCAGGGAGGGTTTTTGTCCCGGGTTGGTGCCACCAACCGGGACGAAGGCTTCCACGCCACGCTAGTTCATGGCTGGGGTTTTGTTTTTTTTTCAAGGGGGGGTTCGGGATTTTGTAGGGTTAATTTAGGGGTTTCATATATTGTGTTAGCTAGCTAATAGAGAGAAGTGTCCTCTCTTATCTCCGTGCTTGGTCGACGCTACGTACTATACGTATAGGGAGGACTCGACACGCTAGCTAGCTAGTAAGCAAATGAAGGAAACCATTAAGTACCAAAGATCATCATGAACATATACAGAGAGAAGTGATCGACCTCTCCTTCTCCGAGAGATTGGTCGAACAACAAGTTTTCTTATATCTTACCGACGCTACTGGCTACATATATATATACAATGTGTAAGATCTCTTACAATACCCTAACATATGAACTCAACTTCATGCATGGTATTCTCCAGCTTTATTGATGACGTGGTCAAGAAAGAATCCAACCAATTCCTCTTGAATTGCTCGCATGCGATGTTGTGGTAGGAGTTCATTCCGCATCTGCCGCATCTAATTTGAATAACGGGGTCAATACATATATATGAATGAAACTCAACAGAAATGATGGTAATAAAATAAACTTGTGAATATTTTTGCTTACGCACTTCATATTTTCTTTTAGAGTAGCCCCGCCTATTCTTGGCCGTCGCGTTGTAGATCAACTCGCAGACGTAGTATCCACAATAATTATTCCCGGCTTCCTGCCACAAGCACTTTATGAGAAATAGAGGTCAATCAAACTGTTAATGAAGCATTATAAATGGCATTGATGAAAGTAGCTAGAATTAACGGGAGATGCGCGGAACTAGCTAGCTAGTAGTACTTACTTTCGGGTATTTCCATCGCAGATCCCACGGCAGTCCCGGAACTTGTGCGGTGAATACTTTACAAACCCTGCAAGACAAAGAAAACAATTGCTTGATATCATGAAATGAACAAAGTTGCCGATATGGTCTGAGAATGATCGATTCAACTTACTTGTCGAGCATTTTAGACATGTCCGCATAGTCCTTGGAATCTTTTCGTCTCGAGTCTAAGACGTTTACTAGTCCTTGCTCAAGCTTAATCTCTAGGAGAATATAGTGGAACCTGCGCACGCATGCATAACTCATCAATTACATTAATAACTATAACCTCGAGTAATAATTAAGGGAAACCGAATATGCACAAGACAGTAACTCTCACTTGAAGTTGTAAGGAAAGAGTATTGTATCTTTGTTTTGATTTATTACCAACGATCGTAGCAAGTTGTCCTCGGTTTCTTTGGCATGAAATGTAACCGTATATTCATCTATGAGATTTGTGTTAATGAACCCAATATCATACATTTCAGCTTTTACGCATTCGACGATCTTCAATCTGCATAATATAGTGAGGATAATTATATATACATGCAATGAAAGAGCTGAGCTATATATAGAGACTTAATGACAGAAGTAGTACTTATAGACAGTAGCAAGTGACCGTTAATTTATCGAGGGCCTTTTGATGGAAAAACTGGAAGAACTCCTCAAATGGAACAGACAACTCCTCAATTCCAACGAGGTCGTGCTGATCCTCTTTAACTTTCAGCATCAAAGTATCGATTTTCTTCCCAGACTTTCTGCAGGTTTCCATGTACCAATCATGGAATCTTCGCATCATCGTTGTTAGAGTAGTTCCATCTTTGACGAGAGGCTTCCATACTCGTATTTGAATTCGTCCACCTCCATTATATCAAAATGTGCATCGTCGTCATGCATGTAATCTGCAGGATTGGTACCGGGCAAGATTCCCGGATGATTTGCAACGATATCGCTAGACACCTTGAGCGGGGGGCACGATTGGTTCTCTTGTTCGCCGAGCTGGGGAATTTTTTCCCACTTCTTCGTTCTTGTAACCTTTTGTCACTGCAAGTAGTTCCCGACCACTTTGCTTCCTTATATGTCTTTGCAGTAATGCGCTCATAGTTGGTTTGCGGCGGAGACGGTGGTGGTCGCTGCAGGGCATCCAAAGTTCGCTTCGCTTTCACTGGATCTATCTTCTCCTCCGGAGGTGGATGTTTCTTAAATCTTTGCGTTTCGAAGTAGTCCTTCACTTGGGCTTGACAGATCTCCTCGTTTTCCTGTTTGGTCATCTCGCATGGTAACTTCTCTGGAGTCTCGAGAGATGGACCGAATCTGTATTGCCGCCCGCCTCTTTTGTCATCTTGCTAGGCGGGAGCAGGCCAAGCACTTGACTAATGAGGATCTGAGACACAGGGTAGGGTCATAGGCCTGACCTATATGTCCTACCCAAGGTCACTACCCTAGAAGATAAGAAGTCCAAAAGACAGCAAGAGAACCCCAGCCAAAGATGTCGAGTGCAATCCACTCGACAATCATGCCACTTGGGAGTCCTCCTACCTACTTTCATTCGACCATCCAAAGAATCACTCAACCTACCGAAGACCAGGAGTCACTCAGCCTTACAACGGACAGGCGTTCACTCCGTAGTCTTTAAGGTCATTAACAACACTTAAGGCTGGCGTTACCAGTAACGCCCCCACTTTATGTACATTAAGACCCTTGTAATGGAGGGCGATGGGGATCCTGGCGTACTCTATATAAGCCACCCCTCCTCTGGCACAAGGGTTCGCACCCCCTATAATATCACACATATAATTCAGTCGACCGCCTCCGAGCACCGGGACGTAGGGCTGTTACTTCTACCAAGAAGGGCCTGAACTCGTAAACCTCGTGTGTACACCTTCACCATAGCTGAGATCTTGCCTCTCCATACCTACCCCCTTTCTACTGTCAGTCTTAGAACCACGACAGTTGGCGCCCACCGTGGGGCAGGTGTCTTAGCGACTTGTTGGTGAAGTTGCAAGTTTTTCCGATCATCATCATCATGGTTTCTGGCGGCGGATTGGCTGAGGGCTGCGAGATTCGTCTCGGCGCGCTCGTTTTCGTCGTCGACGACTCCGCGTGGCTTCAAGAAGCTCGCCTGGACATTGAGACGCTCCCCGTCCAAGGGGCGACGCACTTCCGCGCGTGCGTTCGCGGCGTCCTTCTCTGGCAGCCGTCGACTCAGTATTAGTCGGCTCCGATGGTGTCTTCCCTCCCCGCTATTCGCTGCTGCAAGCAATCCGGTCGATCGCGGCTTCAGCGGTGGGTGAAACACGCGGTGGCTCGACATTCGGCCACCCATCAAGTCACGGCAATCGAGCCCGATGAAACTCTCCACGGCCTGTTCAATCTGTCGACTGGCTCCGCCGAGACCGCATCCGAGTGCGATAGCAGCGACCCTGCGGCTGAAGTCTTGATGGTCGATGGACCATGTAGTCCGCCTGGCTTCCGTCGTGAAGATGGCGAAGACGGTGCCGGTGATCCGTCACGCGTCCATGAGGAATACCATCTTGAACCCCTTTCTTCGCAGCAGAGGGAAGAACTTCGTCGCCGCAACATGGATGCACTCTACACGCCCATCGTTGGAGAAACCCCCGAGGCTCGGGCCTTGGAAGAGGTGCGCCTAGCTAATTTGGCTGCGCGCACTCGACTAGAGAACCTTCAGCGCGCTCTCGACGAGCATGCTCGGGAGCGGGTCCCTGAGTCCAGTCGACGGCAGCTTTTCCCACCTCCGCCTAAGGTATACCGTACTCTGATTCAGAACCTCACAGCTGCGGGCCGAATAGCAGAGTCGATCCAACCATCCCAGTCGGAGGCTGGCAGAGGGCTGATGCAGATCCGGGCCTTGCTCCGGGCAGCTGGAGAGCAGAACACAACAGTATCTCAGCGATGACCCACAAGTGTAGGGGATCAATCGTAGTCCTTTCGATAAGTAAGAGTGTCGAACCCAACAAGGAGCAAAAGGAAATGATGAGCGGTTTTCAGTAAGGTTTTCTCTGCAAGCACTGAAATTTTAGGTGATAGATAGTTTTGTGATAAGATAGATGGTAACGAGTAACAAGTAAATAAAGTAAACAAAGTGCAGCAAGGTGGCCCAATCCTTTATGTAGCAAAGGAGCTCCCGAGGACAATTTCTAATAATGAGAAAGGAGCTCCCGAGGACACATGGGAATTATCGTCAAGCTAGTTTTCATCACGTTCATATGATTCACGTTCGGTACTTTGATAATTTGATATGTGGGTGGACCGGCACTTGGGTACTGACCTTACTTGGACAAGCATCCCAGTTATGATTAACCCCTATTGCAAGCATCCGCAACTACAAAAGAAGTATTAAGGTAAACCTAACCACAACATTAAACATATGGATCCATATCAGCCCCTAACGAAGCAACGCATAAACTAGGGTTTAAGCTTACATCACTCTAGCAACCCATCATCTACTTATTACTTCCCCATGCCTTCCTCTTGGCCCAAATAATGGTGAAGTGTCATGTAGTCGACGTTCACATAACACCACTAGAGGAAAAGACAACATACATCTCATCAAAATATCAAACGAATACCAAATTCACATGACTACTAATAGCAAGACTTCACCCACGTCCTCAGGAACAAACGTAACTACTCACAAAGCATATTCATGTTCATAATCAGAGGGGTAATAATATGCATAAAGGATCTGAACATATGATCTTCCACCAAGTAAACCAATTAGCATCAACTACAAGGAGTAATCAACACTACTAGCAACCCACACGTACCAATTTGTGGTTTTGATATAAGATTGGATACAAGAGATGAACTAGGGTTTTGAGAGGAGATGGTGCTGGTGAAGATGTTGATGGAGATTGACCCCCCCGATGAGAGGATCGTTGATGACGACGTGGTGATGATTTCCCCCTCCCGGAGGGAAGTGTCCCCGGCAGAACAGCTCCGCCGGAGCCCTAGATTGTTCCGCCAAGGTTCCGCCTCGTGGCGGCGGATTTTCGTCCCGTAAGCTTGCCCATGATTTTTTCCAGGGTAAAAGCTCTAATATAGCAGAGGATGGACACCGGAGGCCCACCAGGGGGTCCAGGACACGAGGTGCGCCCGAGGGGGGGCGCCCACTCTCTGGATGAGGTGTGGGCCTGGTGTATTTCTTCGCCCAAAATTCTTATTAATTCCAAAAAGATGTTTCGTGGAGCTTGGGACTTTCAGAGCTGTGCGAATAGGTTTCAATGTTTGCTCCTTTTCCACCGAATTCCACCACGGCATTCCCCCTCTTCATGGTAAACCTTGTAAAATAAGAGAGAATAGCCATAAGTATTGAGATATAATGTGTAATACCAGCCCATAATGCAATAATATTGATATAAAAGCATGATGCAAAATGGGCGTATCACTTTCGGTCATGGAATAGAATTCACGAGATCCGTAGTAAGCGGATCTGATTCGATCGGCCTGACCTAAGGTGCGCCCTAAGGGCGTGAGGGCCGTGGATGATATGATCATCCGCCCGACCGCGACAATCGTCGTCGAGTGCCCACGCCTCCTCCGAAGAGTGCATCATATGTGCCTCGGTAGAACGATGACGGACGCCATCACGGTGGCGGTATGAAGCACCGATCGACCCAAGAGAGCCGGGCTTGATCACGAGATCCATCCTCGTTCAAGGCCTAGTCGACCGGAACAGAGTGCATAGAGAAGACCCTGGTAGAGATCGTTCAAGTGGCAGAAGAGTGCATGTTTCTGGTCCAGAGTGTTTCAGCAGAGCCATCAGGGCGGCATGATTCCTCCCAACTTCAGGTTGGCAACCGGAGTCAGTAAGTTCGCCGGAGAATCCAAGCCTGAAACTTGTCTTGAGGATTACCGAGTGGCTGTGCAGATTGGCGGTGGAAACGATGAAGTAGCAATGAAACATCTTCCTCTGATGTTGGAAGGGTCGGCCCTGAAAGTGCGTTATATCGACTAGAGGGGGGTGAATAGGCGTTTTTTATGAATTCTTCACTGAGGAATTTGACGGTGAGGAAATTCCTTAGCGAAGAACTACTTGCAGCGGAATAAGTACTCAGAAGTAAGCATAACAGAATACACACATGGTCATCATAATGAAATGAAGACAAACACAGAGTACAGAAAGCGTAAACACAGGATAACACAAGATGAAGACAAACAGACTGAAGAAATTGAACTGAGGAAACTGAGAAAGTCTTTAGTCAAAGTCTTCAAACGCAGATATGAAGAAACACTCAACACAGTAATGAGAAAATGAATGAGTTGAGGAAATAGAACCAGTAAGGTTGGTGAAGACAATGATTTGGTAGACCAGTTCCAACTGCTATCTCAGTTGTACGTCTGGTTGGAGCGGCTGAGTATTTAAACTCGAGGACACACGATCCGGACACCCGGTCGGCCGAGCACGCAGCTTCAGGACACCAAGTCCTCACCGTATTCTCCTTGAACTAAGGTCACATGAGACCTCGTCCAATCACCGTGGTAAGTCTTGGTGACTTCCAAACCTTCACAGACTTAGGTCACTCGGCGATCCACAATTCCTCTTGGATGCTCTAGACCATGACGCCTAACCGTCTGGAAGAAGCACAGTCTTCAAAGGTAACAAGCGTCGGATCCACGCAGGATCAATCTCTTCATTGATGCTCAATCACTTTGGGTTTGTGGGTGTTTGGGTTTGGATTTTCCTCACTCAATGATTTTCGCTCAAAGTCCTCGGAGGATGGGTTGCTCTCACACTACTAGGGACAAGCCTATACACAGAATCTTATCAGCAGCGCGCTTCAAAATAACTCGCTGCTGCTAACTAGCAGAGCGGCAGACGAAACGAAACTCATTTCTTTGAGACAAATATAGCAGTAGCGCGTCCCCCCAAAGGCGCGCTGCTGCTATAATTCCTACGAGGCCGCCGTGAGGCTAGTTATAGCAGCAACGCGTTAAAGTGATGCGCGCTACTGCTATATAGCATAGTAGCAGCACTTTCCTCAGATAAGTGCTACTGCTAATATTCCTACAAAAATTTAGTCCCACCTCGCTCCGTGAAGAGAGTTTCTACCACTTTAAATATGTTACTTCTCACACTTTGACAAGCACTTGATCTTCATTGAACTCTATGTGTAGAATTTGTGGCTGCAATATGAGTCTTCACCTGTTCCTAAACCGGTGAGGACTCATATTGTCAAATCAGATTGTACACAAAAAGAACGTTGATGATCAATGTGTTTTTGATATATTGAACAAAGTCTATTTTTACATGCTGACACATAGCAGTAGCGCTACTGCTAAGCCATTCATCTCCCCCATCTCCTCCATTCCGATCCACTCACACACACAGCCACTCAATCCTCTCCGATCCGTCTGCGCGCCTCCGCCCTCCTCCTCGTCTGCGCTTGTGGCCGTCCCTCCTCCTCCTCCTTGCTGGACTTGGTACGGCCTCCTCCTCCGTCCTCCTCTCCACTGCGCTGGCGGCCCCTCCTCGCCTCCGCCTTCCTCCTCCGTCCTCCCTCAACTGGCCAGCGCGGCCGGCTCCCTCCTCGCTCCGCCTTCCTCCTCCGTCCTCCCTCAACCGCCGCGCTGCCAGCCCTTCCTCGCTCCGCCTTCCTCCTCCATCCTACTCTCTTCTCCCTCCTCGAGTCGCCCCTCCCTCTCCCTCCTGCTCATATGCAACATTTTGATTTAGTTGATATAATTTAGTTGACTTAGTAGGCTAGTTGATTTAGTTGACTTAGAACATTTTGATTTAGTTGATTTAGTAGGCTAATTCATTTAGTTAATTTAGTTGACTTAGAACATTTTGATTTAGTTGATTTAGTAGGCTAGTTGATTTAGTTGACTTAGAACATTTTGATTTAGTTGATTTAGTAGGCTAGTTCATTTAGTTGACTTAGAACATTTTTATTTAGTTGATTTAGTAGGCTAGTTCATTTAGTTGACTTAGAACATTTTGATTTAGTTGATTTAGTAGGCTAGTTGATTTAGTTGACTTAGAACATTTTGATTTAGTTGATTTAGTAGGCTAGTTGATTTAGTTGACTTAGAACATTTTGATTTAGTTGATTTAGTAGGCTAGTTGATTTAGTTGACTTAGAACATTTTGATTTAGTTGATTTAGTAGGATTTTCATTTAGTTGACTTAGAACATTTTGATTTAGTTGATTTAGTAGGCTAGTTCATTTAGTTGACTTAGAACATTTTGATTTAGTTGATTTAGTAGGCTAGTTGATTTAGTTGACTTAGAACATTTTGATTTAGTTGATTTAGTAGGCTAGTTGATTTAGTTGACTTAGAACATTTTGATTTAGTTGATTTAGTAGGCTAGTTGATTTAGTTCACTTAGAACATTTTGATTTAGTTGATCGTTAATCCTTTGCTCATATTGCTTTAGGAAGAATGGCGCCACCACCACCACCACTATGTCAATCGTGTAAGTCAAGATGCTTGACAACCTTACTGGTAATCGGCAAGCTGTTCGGCATCTACTTCAAGCCGAGTTTTCGTCATGCGGCGGTAAGAAATTAGATGAAATCTAATAACTATTTTATTTTTAGTGTTGTCATTACTTCATTGTGTCATTTTGCTTATTTTACACAGATCGTCCCATGCAATGTGAGGTTGAAATTCAACAAAGGTGACGGAGACCTTTGTGACATTTGAGGCTCTGGGGGCCGTACACTATGGAGGTCGAGAAAGGGCGCAATATGTGGCAGATTATAGGAGATGGATGGGCCTGCTGCGTTCGTCGCATGCATCTTCTTGGTGGTGAGTTGATCAGCTTCAACTTCCGGCGTAAAGACCCAAGCTAGCTGTCATTTATCTCAACACAGTGGAAGATGATGAAGATGACGAAGATGATGAAGATGATGAAGATAATGAGGACCCACTCGATGAAGATGATGAGGACCCACTTCATGAAGCCACCGTAGCTCAAAGAACAAGGCTGAGTGAGGAGGAGGTGTGCAACCTGTGGGACATAATTCCGCCCACGTCTTGACTTTGTCGGGTGCCATTCGTGACCCGCTTGAGAAATACCATGGTTGATCGACATGATATGGTATCTTATACTTACAAATGCAAATTAATAGTGTGAATTACTTAGTGTACAGTCCAATGATATGGTATGTTGTGTGGAATCTAGTCGATGATATATATGTTTTAGTGTAGAGTTCGATCACATGCTTATTAATTGATATGTTTTTCTTATTCAGAAATTGGCAAAGAGCATATCTGTGAGTTATGGTATCAAGCCTGATGAAGAAGGCTCAATTTGGACTACGCCATATACTGCAAGGGGCTCCACACAACCTGTACTTACCGGCGTGGACACGGACGGTGATTACACACTTAAACTTCGGTTGGGTGGAAGAAATTCCTCGATGGCAAGAATCTTCGTGTTGGACAAGCCATCCTAATTACTCTCAGGAAAACCAACCGCCCAGGCTTGAGGATGATGATTGTCTTTGATATCATCTAGAACTACATATGTGTGTGTGGCTATATCATCTATAACTACATATGTGTGTGTGGCTATATCATCTAGAACTACATATGTGTGTGTGGCTATATCATCTAGAACTACATATGATGATCGTCGTCGATATCATCTAGAACTACATATGATGATGGCCGTTGATATGACCTTGTCTTTGCTTGAGGATGCATGTTGGCTATGCATGAAATTGTTATCTAGTACTCCCTTCGTTTCCAAATTACTGTCGTGGTTTGAACTAAAACCACGACGAGTAATTTGAAACGAAAAAATACTACCGACTCTAGTACTGGTTTATGAATTTGATATCTACTAGCAGTACCTAGTATCTAGTATCTGAAAGGAGAAATGAAAGGGAATGGGGCAGTGGGAAAATGATGAAAGATATAGCGATGGCGAGGATGGTGAAATCGCCATGACTAGTTAATAGTAGTAGCGTTCACAAAAGCGTAGCGATATCGTCAACGATAGTAGCGTTGGCTAGGGCAGCGCTACTACTATGAGTTAGTCATGGCGCCTTATTAGTAAGCTTGTGACCACTGCTGCTAGCCTTTTCCCTAGTAGTGTCAAATGACAAGTGTCAGTTTCTCTCGGAGCAGCCAACCAGCTAGTGGTTTTAGGGGCGGCTATTTATAGCCTAGGGAGCAGCCCGACATGATAAGACATAAATGCCCTTCAATGATATGACCGTTATGTGGATAAGATATTTTGGGAGAGGCTGGTAGCGTGTTAGCAGCGGTCGGAAATTTGACTCTCAAATTCCTCGGGGCTATCATGTTCCTCACTTGTAGGTAATCCGCCTTTGGCGAATTCCTAACTCTCGGTCAGAACAAATTCCTCAATGACCCGGAAGAACTTCGTCTCACATCCTTTGAAGAAATTGATCAATCGTATGAGATTTCAATGGCTTCACTCGAAGGGATTGGTAGGTGTAGGATTTTGAGTTGAGCATCACATGGAAATTTTCCTTAGTATTTCCTCGACCCCCTTTAACAGTACGGTGTTTCCTATGACTCAAGAAGGAGAAAAACAAAACTATGAAAACGAAAGTCTTCAAGCTTCATATTCCTCGCATGTATATCAAGTCTTCACGGACACACCAATTTCTTCACTTTCAAAGTCTTCATGAAAGTCTTCAGAATACCAAATCTTGATCGAAGATATTCATTTTTGAAATTCGACTTTCTCTGTAAATATCAAACTCCTCATAGACTTATAGTCCCGTGTACACTCATAAACACATTAGTCCCTTAACCTATAAGTCTTCAATACACCAAAATCCCTAAGGGGCACTAGATGCACTTACAGGCCCGGGCGTGGTTGACTTAGTTAGCTCCGGGCAGTATATACAGTTGGGAAGAGCTGGCTCGGGTGTTCGTCAGAACTTTTGAGGGCACTTGCAAATGACCAGCAGGATTGATCGAGTTGCAACATTGTGTGCAGAAGCCGAGTGAGACTTTGAGAGATTTCATTCAGAGGTGGACCACTTTGCATCACACCGTTGAAAATGTATCAGAGCATCAAGCAGTGTGTGCCTTCAAGGAAGGTGATACGTCTCCAACGTATCTATAATTTTTGATTGTTCCATGCTATTATATTACCCCTTTTGGATGTTTATGGACTTTATTTTACACTTTTATATTACTTTTGGGACTAACCTATTAACCAGAGGCCCAGCCCATATTGCTGTTTTATTGCCTGTTTCGGTATTTCGAGGAAAAGGAATATCAAACAGAGTCGTCCAAACGGAATGAAACCTTCAGCAGCGTGATCTTTTTGGAAGAATATGATCCGGGAGACTTGGAGTTCACGTCAGAAGATCCTCGAGGATGCCACGAGATAGGAGGGCGTGCCCCCCCTACTGGGCGCGCCCCCCTGTCACGTGGGCCCCTCGAGGCTCCCCCGACCGACTTTTTGCCTATATAAACCTACGTACCCTAAAAACATCGAATATCAAGATAGATCGGGAGTTGCGCCGCCGCAAGCCTCTATAGCCACCAAAAACCTCTCAGGAGCCCGTTCGGCGCACCACTATGGGAGGGAACCCATCACCGTGGCCATCTTCATCATTCGGCGCTCTCCATGACGAGGAGGGAGTAGTTCACCCTCGGGGCTAAGGGTATCTTCCAGTAGCTATGTGTTTGATCTCTCTCTCTCTCGTGTTCTCTCTATGGCACGATCTTGATGTATCGCGAGCTTTGCTATTATAGTTGGATCTTATGATGTTTCTCCTCCTCTACTCTCTTGTGATGAATTGAGTTTCCCTCTTGAAGTTATCTTATCGGATTGAGTCTTTATTTGAGAACACTTGATGTATGTCTTGCCGTGTTTATACGTGGTGACAATGGGATATCACGTGCCACTTGATGTATGTTTTGGTGACCAACTTGCGGGTTCCGCCAATGAAGCTATGCATAGGGGTTGGCACACGTTTTCTTGACTCTCTGGTAGAAACTTTGGGGCACTCTTTGAAGTACTTGGTGTTGGTTGGATGAATCGGAGATTGTGTGATGCATATCGTATAATCATACCCACGGATACTTGAGGTGACAATGGAGTATCTAGGTGACATTAGGGTTTTGGTTGATTTGTGTATTAAGGTGTTATTCTAGTACGAACTCTTTTATAGATCGATCCGAAAGAATAACTTTGAGGTGGTTTCGTACCTACCATAATCTCTACGCTTGTTCTCCGCTATTAGTGGCTTTGGAGTGACTCTTTGTTGCATGTTGAGGGATTGTTATATGATCTATCTATGTTATTATTGTTGAGAGAACTTGCACTAGTGAAAGTATGAACCCTAGGCCTTGTTTCCTATCATTGCAATACCGTTTACGCTCACTTTTATCATTAGTTACCTTGCTGTTTTTATTATTTCAGATTACAAATACCCATGTATACTATCCATATTGCACTTGTATCACCTTCTCTTCGCCGAACTAGTGCACCTATACAATTTACCATTGTATTGGGTGTGTTGGGTACACAAGAGACTCTTTGTTATTTGGTTGCAGGGTTGTTTGAGAGAGACCATCTTCATCTCGCCTCCCACGGATTGATAAACCTTAGGTCATCCACTTGAGGGAAATTTGCTACTGTCCTACAAACCTGTGCACTTGCAGGCCCAACAACGTCTACAAGAAGAAGGTTGTGTAGTAGACATCAAGCTCTTTTCTGGCGCCGATGCCGGGGAGGTGAGTGCTTGAAGGTATATCTTTAGATCTTGCAATCGACTCCTTTTGTTTCTTGTTTTTTTTCACTAGTTTAGTTTATAAAAGAAAACTACAAAAAATGGAGTTAAGTTTATCTCATACGCTTCGTCTTTTTAATATCTTTCGTGAGAATGATGGAAAGGAAAATTGTGCTCAAGTGCTAGAAGAAGAATGCATTAAAATGCTTGGTACTAAATCTTTGAATGATGAGCATGATTGCAATGTTGTTAGTATGAATTCCTTGAATTCCCATGATGCTAATGATATGCAAAGCCACAAGCTTGGGGAAGCTATGTTTGATGAATATGATATGTTTAGTCCCCCAAGTTTTGATGAGAATATTTATTTTGATGAAAGCATGCCTCCTATTTATGATGATTATATTGATGAAAGTGGGTTTGGAAGAGTGTCAACTTTAGGAAGTAGTGATCCCACTATTTTGGAGGATGTTCAATCTTATTGTGATGAACATGAAAGTGGATTCGGAAGAGTGTCAACTTTATTTAGTGATGATTCCACTATTTCGGAAGAGGTTCCAATTGATTATGAGAACAAAGTTGCTATCTATGATGATTATTGTGATGACTTGTATGCTATTAATAATAATGATAACCATGAAACTTGTCATCATGATTTTAGTTTTCAATTGGATTATGCCTCACATGATAATTATTTTGTTGAGTTTGCTCCCACTATTATTCATGAGAAGAATTTTGCTTATGTGGAGGGTAGTAAATTTTCTATGCTTGTAGATCATGAAAAGAAAGCTTTAGGTGCTGGTTATATTGTTGAATTCATTCATGATGCTACTGAAAATTATTATGAGGGAGGAATATATGCTTGTATGAATGGCAATAATGTCAAGTTTCCTCTCTATGTGCTTAAAATTTTGAAGTTATGCTTGTTTAGCCTTCCTATGCTAGTTGATTGTTGGTCCCATAATTTGTTTGCTCACAAAATCCCTATGCATAAGAAGTGGGTTAGACTTAAATGTGCTAGTCATATGCTTCATGATGCTCCCGTTATGTTTCAATTATCTTTTTTGTGAGCATCATTGTCATCATCATGCCTAGCTAGAAAAGCATTAAAAAAAGCGCTTGATGGTAGACAACCCAATATTTACCCTTACTGTTTTTGTGTGTCCACATGATTATGCTACTGTAATAATCATGTTTTATAGCTTTTGTTTCAATAAAGTGCCAAGTAAGACCTTTAGGATAGCTGACGGTGATAGTTGTGTTGATCCTGCTGAAAATCAGAAACTTTTGCACCCAGTAAATTAGTTTTTTTAATTTGCAGAAACGTGATCTTGATCTGATTCTTTTTGCTCTGGATTGGTACACGAATTGCTAAGGCCTTCCTAATTTGGTAGGATTTTTGGAGTTCCAGAAGTATACGTTTGATACAGATTACTACAGACTGTTCTGTTTTTGACAGATTCTGTTTTCTATGTGTTGTTTGCTTATTTTGATGAATCTATGAGTAGTATCGGAGGGTATGAACCATAGATAAGTTGTAATACAGTAGATATTACACCAATACAAATTTAGAATGAGTTCATTACAGTACCTAAGTGGTTGTTTTATTTTCTTATACTAAGGAAGCTTACGAGTTTTCTGTTGAGTTTTGTGTTGTGGAGTTTTCAAGTTTTGGGTAAAGATTCGATGGACTATGGAATAAGGAGTGGAAAGAGCCTAAGCTTAGGGATGCCCAAGGCACCCCAAGGTAATATTCAAGGACAACCAAGAGTTTAAGCTTGGGGATGCCCCGGATGGCATCCCCTCTTTCGTCTTCGTTCATCGGTAACTTTAATTGGAGCTATATTTTTATTCGCCACATGATATGTGTTTTGCTTGGAGCGTCATTTTCTTTTGTTAGTATTTGCTTTCTGTTAGTTAGAATAATTTTTTTCATCTTTAGTTTCAATAAAAAAGTCAAGGATAGCCTTTGCCATGCTTATTTTGCTAGTGTACATGTTGATGTTTGAAAACAGAAAGTTTACCGCTGTTGCAAAAATTCCCTAGAAAAGTCAGAGCATGATATAATGTTGAAACTATTTGCATAATGAGCTCTGATAAATTTACTACAGTGGGAATTTTATTTCATAATTTTTGGAGTTAGGGAAGTATTGATACTCTTTCATTCTTTACAGACTGTACTGTTTTGGCAGATTGCTGTTATGTTTGCATTGTTTGCATATGTTTGCTTGTTTAATGATTCTGTTTGAGGATAGGAGTGTTAAATATTCAGAGAAATTTAGTATGCAATGTTGAGTAGTTATTTTAGTGATTTGTTACAGTATAAAATGATAAGGTTTTGCATTGGTTTATACTAACCTATCTCACGAGTTCTTGTTGAGTTTTGTGTGGATGAAGCTTTTGATAAAAAGAGAAACCATGATATGAGAGGAATTAAGGAGACACAAAAGTTCAAGATTGGGGATGCCCAAGGAACCCCAAGATAATATTTCAAGAAGTCTCAAGCCTCTAAGCTTGAGGATGCCCCGGTAGGCATCCCACCTTTCTTCTTTAACAACTATAGGTTAGTATCGGTTGAGCCTAAGTTTTTGCTTCTTCACATGAGTTGTGCTATCCTTGCAATGCCATTTTATTTTGTTTTGCTTGCTGTTTGAATACAATACCAAGATCTGAAATTCTTAAATAAGAGAGAGTCTTCACATAGTTACATAATTATTTAGCTACTCATTGATCTTCACTTATATCTTTTTGGAGTAGTTTGTTTACTCGTGTGCTTCACTTATATCTTTTGAGCTTGATAGTTTTTGCTCTAGTGCTTCACTTATATCTTTTAGAGCATGGTGGTGTTTTAATTTTGAAGAAATTGCTAGTCTCTCATGCCTCACTTATATCTTTTTGAGAGTCTTTTAGAACAGCATGCTATTTGCTATGGTTACAAAGTTGGTCCTAGAATGATGAGCATCCAAGTTGGGTATAATAAAACTATCATAGAAAAATAATTGGATGCTATGATCAATTTGATGCTTGATAATTGTTTTGAGATATAAAGGTAGTAATGTTAGGGTCATGCTAGTGGGTAATTATGAAATTGAGAAATACTTTTGTTGAAGTTGGCAAGTCCCATAGCATGCACGTATGGTAAAAGTTGTGTGACAAATTTATTGCATGAGGTGCTCTTTTGATTGTCTTCCTTATGAGTGGCAGTCGGGGACGAGCGATGGTCTTTTCCTACCAATCTATCCCTCTTGGGGCATGCGTAGTAGTACTTTGCTTCGAGGGCTAAGTAGACTTTTGCAATAAGTATATGAGTTCTTTTTGACTAATGTGAGTCCATGCATATACGCACACTCATCCTTCCACTTTACTAGCCTTTATTATTACCACGCAACTTTCGCCGGTATCATGAACCCTTTATTTACCTTCCTCAAAAGAGCCACCATACCTACCTATTATGGCATTTCCATAGCCATTCCGAGGTATATTGCCATGAAACTTTCCACCATTCTGTTTATTATGACACGTTCCATCATTGTCATATTGCTCTTTGCATAATCATGTAGTCGATATCGTATTTGTGGCAAGGCCACCTTCATAATTTTCATACATGTCTCTCTTGATTCATTGCATATCCCGGTACACCGCCGGAGGCATTCATATAGAGTCATATCTTGTTCTAGCTTTGAGTTGTAATTCTTGAGTTGTAAATGCATAAAAGTGTGATGATCTTCATTATTAGAGCATTATCCTAGTGAGGAAAGGATGATGAAGACTATGATTCCCCCACAAGTCGGGATGAGACTTCGAACTTTACAAAAAGAAAAAAAAGAGAGAGAAAGGCCAAAAAAAGGAAAAAAAAAGAAGAAAAGAAAAAAAAGAAGGGGAAAAGAAAAAAAATAAAATGACCAAAAAAGAGAGAAGGGACAATGCTACTATCTCTTTTTCCACACTTGTGCTTCAAAGTAGCACCATGATCTTCATGATAGAGAGTCTCCTATGTTGTCACTTTCATATACTAAGTGGGAATTTTTCATTATAGAACTTGGCTTGTATATTCCAATGATGGGCTTCGTCAAAATGCCCTAGGTCTTCGTGAGCAAGCGAGTTGGATGCACACCCACTTAGTTTCTTTTGTTGAGCTTTCATATATTTATAGCTCTAGTGCATCCGTTGCATGGCAATCTCTACTCACTCACATTGATATCTATTAATGGGCATCTCCTTAGCCCGTTAATATGCCTAGGTGATGTGAGACTATCTTCTCCCTTTTTGTCCTCACAACCACCACCATATACCACCATAGTGCTATGTCCATGGCTTGCGCTCATGTATTGCGTAAGAGTTGAAAAAGCCGAAGCGCGTTAAAAAGAATGAAACAATTGCTCGGCTCGTCATCGGGGTTGTGCTTGACGGGAGTATTTTGTGTAATGAAAATGAAGCATGGCCTAACTATATGATTTTGTAGGGATAAGCTTTCTTTGGCTATGATTTTGTAGGGACATGATTATTTGTTAGTATGCTTTGAAGCATTATTATTTTTATGTTTTATAAGCTTTTATTTTGAATCATTTGGATCTGAACATTCATGCCACAATAAAGAAAATTACATTGAGAATTATGCTAGGTAGCATTCCACATCAAAAATTTCTTTTTTATTATTTACCTACTCGAGGACAAGCAGGAATTAAGCTTGGGGATGCTTGATACGTCTCCAACGTATCTATAATATTTGATTGTTCCATGCTATTATATTACCCCTTTTGGATGTTTATGGGCTTTATTTTACACTTTTATATTACTTTTGGGACTAACCTATCAACCGGAGGCCCAGCCCATATTGCTGTTTTATTGCCTATTTCAAGATTTGGCGAGGAAAAGGAATATCAAACGGAGTCCAAAGCGGAATGAAACCTTCGGCGGACGTGATTTTTGGAAGAATATGACCCGGCAGACTTGGAGTTCACGTCGGAAAGATCCTCGAGGAGGCCACAAGATAGGAGGCGCGCCCCCCTCTGGAGTGCGCCCCTTGTCTAAATGGGCCCCTCGAGTCTCCCCCGACCGACTTCTTTCGCCTATATAAACCTACGTACCCTAAAAACATCGAATATCGTATAATCATGCCCACGGAGACTTGAGGTGACAATGGAGTATCTAGGTGACATTAGGGTTTTGGTTGATTTGTGTCTTAAGGTGTTATTCTAGTACGAACTCTTTTATAGGTTGATCCGAAAGAATAACTTTGAGGTGGTTTTGTACCCTACCATAATCTCTATGTTTGTTCTCCGCTATTAGTGGCTTTGGAGTGACTCTTTGTTGCATGTTGAGGGATTGTTATATGATCTATCTATTGTATTATTGTTGAGAGAACTTGCACTAGTGAAAGTATGAACCCTAGGCCTTGTTTCCTATCATTGCAATACCGTTTACGCTCACTTTTATCATTAGTTACCTTGCTGTTTTTATTATTTCACATTACAAATACCCATATCTACTATCCATATTGCACTTCTATCACCTTCTCTTCGCCGAACTAGTGCACCTATACAATTTACCATTGTATTGGGTGTGTTGGGGACACAAGAGACTCTTTGTTATTTGGTTGCAGGGTTGTTTGAGAGAGACCATCTTCATCCTAGGCCTCCCACGGATTGATAAACCTTAGGTCATCCACTTCAGGGAAATTTGCTACTGTCCTACAAACCTGTGCACTTGCAGGCCCAACAACGTCTACAAGAAGAAGGTTGTGTAGTAGACATCAGAAGGCGTCAAGTACCGGGATTTGGTCCTGAAGTTCGGTCGGACTGGGGATATGACTCTGACTCGGATGATGGAAATAGCCACCCGGTACGCTAACGGAGAAGAAGAGGATCGACTACGTAGCGGAAAGAGTAAGCCAGAAGGCCAAGAGACCGGTGGAGGTAATTCCAGTCGAAAACAGAAGCGTAAGGCCGAGCCTGCAGCACCCGGTGAAATTGCAGCAGTGGCTCAAGGAAAGTTTAAGGGAAAACCTAAAGGGCCCTGGCCCCCTAAGAAGGTAAAGGATCAAGCAGGGAATGATGTGTTAGATTTGCCATGTCACATCCACACGAAGAAGGATGAAGAGGGTAATCTGATCTACCCTAAGCATACCACTCGACAAAGTCGACTCCTGATCCAGCAGTTCCGAGAAAAACAGCCCGGTGAGAAGGAGAATGAAGAGGAAGACGACGGTTATCCCAAAGTCAATCCCACCCTCATGATTTTTGCTGATGTTGAGAGCAAGAGTCGGTTGAAAGTTATCAATAGAGAAGTGAATATGGTCGCTCCGGCCAGGACGACCACATACCTGAAATGGTCTCAGACAGCCATCACATTCGACCAATCTGACCATCCTGCTCGTGTAGCCACTCCCGGGAGGCAAGCATTGGTGGCCGACCCCATGGTTGGAGGCACTAGACTGACTAAAGTGCTGATGGACGATGGTAGCGGTCTGAATATCCTTTATGCTGAAACCATGAAGGGGATGGGCATTCCGATGTCCAAACGTAGCGAGAGCAATATGAGTTTCCATGGTGTTATCCCTGGAAAGAAAGCTGAATCACTTGGCCAGATCGCTCTCGACGTGGTTTTCGGAGACTCCAGGCATTACCGTAAGGAAAGTTGACATTTGAAGTCGTGGATTTCCAGAGTGCTTACCATGCCATTCTGGGTAGGCCTGCCTACCCACGTTTTATGGCTCGACCATGTTACGTGTACCTCAAGTTGAAGATGCCTGGCCCCAAAGGTGTGATCACAATTACTGGCAATCGGCGGAAAGCAAACGAATGCTTCCAGAAAGGTTCCAAAATTGCCGATGCGCAGATGGCAGCAGTTGAACTCCAAGAGTATCAGAAGAATGCAGATCCGAGTGATTTGCTCCGAGCCAAGAAGCCTACCACGGATTCTGCATTTCAGTCGTTGGTGAAACGAAGCCGGTTCATATTCACCCGACCGATCCCAATGCCGCACCGACTCATATATCAACGACACTCGGCGGCAAATAGGAAGAAGCGCTCATCCAGTTCCTCCGTGAGAACTGGGACATCTTTGCATGGAAACCCTCTGAGGGTGTACCCAGAGGACTGGCTGAGCACCGTTTGCGTGTCGACCCCAAGGTAAAACCCGTCAAAGAGCATCTTCGGCGGTCCGCCGTGCAGAAGAGGAAAGCGATTGGCGAGGAAGTGGCTCGGCTGCTAGCAGCAGAGTTCATCCGTGAGATCTACCACTCCAAGTGGCTTGCCAATGTAGTCAAGGTCCCGAAGAAGGACGATTCACTTCGTATGTGCATTGATTTCAAGCATATCAATCGGGCCTGCCCGAAAGATCACTTCCCTCTCCCTCGCATCGACCAGATTGTTGACTCGACTGCGGGGTGTGAGCGCTTGTCTTTTAGATGCATATTCGGGTATCATCAGATCCATTGTATGGTCCCGATGAAATAAAAACAACCTTCATCACCCCATTCGGGTGCTTTTGCTATGTCACCATGCCATTTGGTCTTAAAAACGCCGGAGCCACATTCATGAGAATGATTCAAAAGTGCCTGCTCACTCAAATCAGTCGGAATGTGGAAGCATACATGGATGACATTGTGGTCAAGTCTCGCAAAGGTTCCGACCTATTGGTGACCTCGCGAAAACTTCGCCAACCTAAGAAGGTGCGATATCAAGCTTAATCCGTCAAAATGCATTCGGAGTTCCAGAGGAAAGTTACTCGGTTTTCTCGTTTCTGAACGAGGGATCGATGCCAATCCAGAAAAAGTTGATACCATCCTCCGAATGAAATGCCCTGTGCGGGTGCATGACGTTCAGAAGCTGACTGGTTGTTTGGCCGCATTGAGTCGATTCATTTCTCATCTCTGTGAAAAGGCCTTGCTCTTTACCGATTGATGAAGAAATCTGATAAGTTCGAGTGGACTGAAGAAGCTGATGCAGCGTTTGCAGAGCTCAAAGCCCTGCTTTCCACCTAGCCGGTGCTTTCATGCGCCAATCAGTAAAGAGCCTTTTACTGCTTTACATTGCAGCCACTGGACAAGTTTTCAGTACAGTACTCACGGTCGAGCAAGTAGAGGAAGGAAAAGCTTACAAGGTTCAGCACCCAGTTTATTATCTCTCTGAAGTTTTGACTCCATCCAAGAAACGATATCCACATTATCAGAAGCTTGTCTATGGAATATACATGACCATGAAGAAGGTTGCACATTATTTCTCTGATCACTCCATTATAGTCGTCAGCGACGCACCACTATCTGAAATTCTGAATAACAAAGACGCAACTGGTCGAGTGGCAAAATGGGCGATTGAACTCCTTCCATCCTTCCATTGGATATCAAGTTTGAGGCAAAGAAAGCTATCAAGTCCCAAGCAATCGCATATTTCCTTGCCGAATGGATTGAGCAGCAATTACCGACTCAAGTTCACTCGGAGCATTGGACTATGTTCTTTGATGGCTCCAAGATGCTAAATGGATTCAGTGCTTTGGGGTAGTATTGGTATCCCCCATGGAGACAAGCTTAGCTATGTTCTCCAGATCCATTTTGACTCCTCCAATAATGGAGCCGAATATGAAGCACTTTTATACGGGTTGCATATGGCCATTTCACTCGGCGTCCGTCGCCTTATGGTCTACGATGACTCAGATTTGGTGGTTAATCAAGTGATGAAGGAATGGGATGTCAGGAGCCTGGCCATGACTGGTTATTGCAATGCAGTAAGAAAGCTGGAAAAGATGTTTGAAGGATTGGAGCTTCACCATATACCCTGAATGAAAAATCAAGCTGCAGTTGAGTTGGCAAAGATAGGTTCAAAGATAGAGGCCATTCCAAGAAAAGTGTTTTTGGAACATATTCATTCACCTTCAGTTCAGGAAGATCCTTTCACTGAAGATTCACCATAGCCAGAGCGCATACGAGATCCATTGAAGTCGAAATCCTAGTAGTGGTCGACTTAGTCATGGAGGTTTTGGTCATCACTCCCGACCGGACAGTGCCGTACATTGCATACATTCTTAGGAAAGAACTTCCAGAGGATGAAGAAGAGGCTAGATAGATCATCCGACAATCTAAAGCCTTTACCGTGATAAAAGGTCAGTTGTTCAGAGAAAGTGTAACTGGGGTCTGCTAGAAGTGCATCACGCCAGAAGAAGGCCGAGTGATCCTCAATGATATTCACTCGGGGAACAGTGGTCACCATGCGTCCTCTCGGACCATCGTGGCCAAAGCATACCGAGCCGGATTTTCCTGGCCACATGCCAATGAGATGGCAAAAGAAATAGTGGACAAGTGTGAAGGTGTGGGTTTACTCCAACATGTCCCATAAACCGCATCAGCTCACGAAGACTATTCCACTCGTCTAGCCTTTTGTCTGTCTGGGGATTGAACATGGTTGGACCTCACGAGGACTGGCGAGTGGATTTACCCATGTCTTTGGTGGCAGTCGACAAGTTTACCAAATGGATCAAAGCCAAGCCCATTAAAAACCTTGAAACAAGTACAACTGTGAGTTTCATCAGGGAATTGATATTAAGATATGGTGTTCCGCACAACATCATCACGGATAACGGATCAAACTTTGACTCTGATGAATTCAGAGCCTTTTGTGCTTCCCAAGGCACGAGGGTTGATTACGCTTCGGTCGCTCATCCTCAATCGAGTGGGCAGGCTGAGCGAGCGAATGGATTGATTCTCAAAGGACTGAAACCCCGGTTGATGCGTGACCTCAAGCATGCAGCAGGGGCTTGGGTTGATGAGCTCCCACCAGTGCTTTGGGGATTGAGGACAACTCCTAATCGGTCGACTGGACGGACTCCATTCTTCTTAGTCTCACGGGCGAAGCCGTACTCCCGAGTGATTTGCTCCACAACGCGCCTCGAGTCGAACTCTTCTCAGAAGAGGAAGCAGAGCAGGCTCGGCAAGATGCAGTCAATCTCCTGGAAGAAGAAAGAGAGATGGCCTTGATCCGCCGACCATTTATTAGCAAGACTTGTGTCGATTCCATGCCAGAAATGTAAGGGGTCGGGCATTTCAAGAAGGAGACCTGGTTCTTCGAGTGGACCAGCAGAAACCACACAAGCTCGCTCCTGCTTGGGAAGGCCCTTTCGTCGTCACCAAAGTGCTCCTAGCGGGCGTGTCGTCTCTTCAACGTCAAGCACAATAAAGATGAGCCACGTTCTTGGAATGCGGAACTGCTCCGCCCTTTTTACTCTTATGTATTTAGACTGATGAGATGTAATAAGAAGTACCTTTTAGTTTGATTATCAAAAGACATGATTTTACAGTCTTCTGAATGATTGTTGTTCATTTTTTTTACATGTTCTAAAATCCCCCAGTGGGTGCCTTAGTTGTGAATCCGTTTCGCCTAAGTTGAAGAGAAAATCCTACCGAGTGGTGAGCCTGCCTCTCACTCGGGGGCTTAGCTACACTCCAGTACTCGCCTAAGTGATAAAACATCCTACCGAGTGCTGAGCCTGCCTCTCACTCGGGGGCTTAGCTGCAGTCCAGTACTCGCCTAAGTGATAAAAAATCCTACCGAGTGGTGAGTCTGCCTCTCACACGGGGGCTTCGCTATAGTCCAGTACTCACCTAAGTGATAAAAAATCCTACCGAGTGGTGAGTCCGCCTCACTCGGGGTCTTAGCGTGATCCAAGACTCTCCTAAGTTTAAAAGTCCTACCAAACGGTACGGTCAGCCATGACCCCCCCGGGGCTGCACCGTCAAGAAGAAGGACGAGATTGTGGGAGCAATCTTCCCGCTCGAGGGCTTAGCTACAGTCCAGTACTTGCCTAAGTTTGAAAAATCCTACCGAGTGGTGAGCAATCCTCCCACTCGGGGGCTTAGCTGCAGTCCAGTACTCGCCTAAGTTTGTAAAATCCTACCGAGTGGTGAGCAATCCTCCCACTCGGGGGCTTAGCTGCAGTCCAGTACTCGCCTAAGTTTGAAAAATCCTACCGAGTGGTGAGTAATCCTCCTACTTGGCGGCTTAGGTGCAGTCCAGTACTCGCCTAAGTTTTAAAAAACCCTCCCGAGTGAAAACTGATCTTCTCGCTCGGGGACTTAGCAAAGTGCGGGTCGACCACAACCCCACTCCAGAGTTGCACCATCAAAAAGAAGGACGAGATTGAGCGTGTCGCCAAGGTGAGCCACTTTCAGGAACGTCAAGACCATTGCTGAATGCCTCGTTGATGAGCTATCGGTCCCGCCAAATGGTGCGGGTCAACTACCACGGGCTGCACCATCAAGAAGAAGGGCGAGATTGTGCACACCGACAAAGGCCCATCCAACGGCGGTGCCTTGCCGATGACAGAACGTCAAGACCATTGGCCGAAAGTGCCTTGCCGATGAGCTGATCAACGCTACTCAAGGCTCGTCTAAGCTGGTCGATCACGATTCTTCTTCAGAAGCTGCATCGAACGAACAGAAACCAATCCGAGAGAAGAACGAGTTTCCCTCGAAGATAAACGCATCATATTCAAAGATAAATCCAAAGGTTCCTAACCGCAGATTAAAGTACTCGGGTGTCAGGCCCGAAGGAGTTTTAACGATTACAAAATCACTCGGCATTCCGAGGCAAATAAAGGTGAGGCATAATGTTTTCAGTCACTCGGTGGGAGAAGGACCGGCTGGATCGCAGAAGCTGTCAAAAGGTCGACATCACAAGAATGCGCAGTGGCTGCCTCGAGGAAGGTGTCCATGAAGGACTGGAAGGAGTGCTTCTTAGTATTCGCTACCTTGAGGGCCGCCAGCTTGTCTTATTTAGCCTCCTTGCAGTGCACTCGAACCAATGACAAGGCGACATCAGCACCATAGCAAGCAGAGGACTTCTTCCACTCTTGCACTCGGCCAGGGATCTGATTGAGTTGAGCCATCAGCGACTTGGGGTCTTGAGAAAGTTCCGCCCGAGGCCAGAGTTCGGCGTCCACTCGGGTCATCGCCGCCTTCAGTCGAGCCAGATAAGCAAGCGCACCATCCAAGCATGATTCCAATCGCAGCAAGTTCATCGCTACATCATCCTTCACGGGACAATTGATGGAGTCGAGACCTGTCTCGACCCACCCAGTTTCAGCTTAAAGTCCTGACAAAGTTCTATTCCATCGCGAAAAACAATGAGTCGACAATATTACAACAAACTTCAGTCGACGACATTTAACTAGTCGAATGACCATACCTTCAAGCTTCAGGACAAGCTTCGCGGCAAGTTGTTCCAGATAGGACTCTAGCTTGTCTGTCTTGGTTCTGAGGCCGCCGACTTCAGTGGTCAGGTTCTCCTTGTCCTTCCTCAGTTGCTCGACCTCCCAATTAGCGTCCGAGATGGCAGTCTTCAACTTCACGTTCTCCTCCTCCAATTTGCTGACTGAAGCTAGCTTCTGGTCCACAAGTGTCGTCTTCTCACGTGCTTCCTCCTGAGCAGCAGCAAGGTCCAGGTCCTTCTTCTCCAAAGCCTCCTTCAATCTCTCTCGATAAACAACACTCTTCAGACGAGCCTAAAGTTGGCAGTTTTCACTACACACATATGCTTGTGTGAAGTCACTTGGTTCAAAGAGACTGAAAGAAAAAGCAGTGGAAACTGCGAACTACTAAGCAGACAAGACAGTCGAATGGTTACCTCCCATGATGGCCGTCTCTTGTTGATCAGTCTTGAGATTCTTCTATGCGAGTTCAAGGTCAAGTTCAACGCTGATATGCTTCTTCTTTAACTCGGAAAGTCGAGCTCCAAGATCACAAGACCTCTGTAGTCAGCAAGAGAGATATGTCAATGGACGTAAATAAGAGACGATGACATGGAAATGTTACTCTAAGACCATCACTAATCAAATATTCAACAAGAGTCTCGGGACTACACCAGCTGGGTGCACTTAGCGTGCCCCCCACTGTTCGATCAATACTCAGCAGGGTCTACCCAGCGTGAGTCTAAAAGAGAGAGAGAGAGAGAGAGCACATTCTAAGACCTCAGTCGACTGCTAGCAGTCGACCGTGGTCTCGGGGACTACACCCACTGGGTGCACTCGACGTGCCCCCACTGATCCAGACAGTTTACTGAGACTCAGCTCGAGTCGAGTGGAGTGGAAGATTTCCTAAACTCTAAACAAAGAAACACCCCAGTGGGTGATCGGATATAAAACAACATTCAAAAGTTCAGTCGGAGTTTTGCTGACCTGAACATTGGTTTGAAGGGCAGTTCTGGCGTTGTAAGCCGCTTGGCTAGCCTCATGCATCACCTTCACCTGCTCCATGACAAGGTTCACCTAGCGAAGAGCTTCCCTAGCGGCACTCGGTGAGTCGTCTGGAGTCTGATACGCATCAAAGAGTGATGGCTCCAGGGCATTCGAAGCAGTTGCTGGGTCAGACGCGTGGAGTTGCACTGGAGCGGCAGGAGTCTGTGCAGTCGATCCCGGCGGATGATCAGTCGTCAGCGGGCTGGCGAATGTGATGTTGGTCCGAACAGGCTGTCCGGAACGTTCGACCACCGCCTCAAACGTCGGCTTCGACTGAGGGACTTGAATTTCAAGCCTCCTCCTGCTTGAGCTTCCACTCTTCTTCCTCCTCTCCTTTAGAGGCGCTTCTTCTTATTCATCATCAGGGAGCACAACGATCTGTTGCAGAACTACAGAAAGGGAGAAATATCAGATATTCAGCCGACTAACGACTCACTCGACTAAATGAAACCTGGTCGAACGGACTTAGCAGCCCGAGAGGTGGCCTCCTCGTCTCCTGGTGCCTTATAGATATCCATGTCGGTAGCAGCAGAGGTGGGGCTAGAAAGATACATGATCCAATTGGTCAGAACAGAAATTTCAGTCGGTCTGCATAAACACAAGTGTGATACTCACCCCAAAGCCACAGGGAATTCCATCTTGATCCGCGGCAAAGTCTTCCGAGCCTTGGGAGGAGAAACCTTGGGCTGCTTGGCGACCTTCTCCGTTGGCTCCGGAGTCGACGTCCGAGTGCGCTTCTGAGCGTGGGTACTCGGAACCATGTTCTTCCCGCGCCCGCCTGCCGGGTCATGTTGCTTGGATCGGTGCTCGGTACGCAGCGGCGAGTCGAATTCTTCCTCGTCGTCCGACTCCTCGCTCTTCTCCTCCTCCTCTTCATCCGAAGACTCCCAGTCGCCACTCTCTTCTGCGCTAGCCTCTCCCTCCTGGCCCAGCTCCAGAGCTTGCTCGCCGTTGGGCATCGAATACATCTCAGGAAAAACCTACAAGACAAAAAGTCGAGTAAAAGTCAGTCGACATCAAGTGCAGTCGGAACATATACGCTTAGGCGATGGAATAAAAGAGCATACTTGTTGGGCAGATTGTCGTCTCTAAAGGGGATGACTCGCCTGGATCCTCTGGGGTTGTCCTGATTGCCTGTGATACTCTTCAGCCACATAGCCACAGTCTTGGACGGCACTTCCTCTGGCTGGACCCGAGCGATGTCTTTGGGTCCGAAGTACAACCACATAGGATGATCACGAGCCTGAAGAGGCTGGATGCATCGACTGAGGAGCACTTCCAGCAGGTCCAGGCCAGTGACGCCCTCATTGATAAGTTGGACCACTTTCTCCACCAACATCTTCGTCTCCACGTTCTCAGCAGCAATCACTTTGAGCGGAGAAGGAGTCTGAACGCGGTCGAATGTGAAGTGGGGAAGGCCGGTTGACTGACCTGGAGCTGCGGCGTCCTGGCAGTAGAACCAGGTCGACTGCCAACCTCTAACCGATTCAGGGAGTGTCATAGCAGGCAAAAAACTCCTATGCCTTTTCTGGATACCTAAACCCCCCACACATCTGGATGACATGGGTCTTTGAGTCACTCAACTTTGCTTTTTTGACCGACTGGGAGCGGATGGTGAAGATATGTTTGAAAAGACCCTAGTGCGGCCGACACCCTAAGAAGTTTTCACACATCGACACGAACGCGGCCAGATACGTGATGGTGTTGGGAGAAAAATGGTGGAGTTGAGCACCAAAGAAATTCAAGAATCCCCGGAAGAAGGGGTGCGGAGGACGCGAAAAACCCTGGTCGACGTGGGTGGCGAGCAATACACACTCACCCGATCGAGGCTGAGGCTCCATCTCCCCCTCCGGCAACCTTGCCGCTCCCTTGGCGATCAGTCCGGACTCCGCCAGCTCGTCTAGATCTTCCTGCCAAAGCAAAGACCGGATCCAATCACCCTGGATCCAGCCCGGTGGCAGCCCCGCACGTGATGATGACCCGCGGTTCTGCTTCTTGCCTCGCGCCGCCCCTGTCGCCTTCTTTGCACGCTCTAGCGCCGCCGACTTGTCCTTCGCCATGGCGGCGGAGCGGCAGCGTCGAGAGCAGAAGAGCTGGGTGCGGTGGAGAAGCAGAGGAAGAAGAAGGAGGAATGGGCATGCACAATGCAGACGCCTCGGCCCCGTCGCCTTATAAAGGGTTGCTTCCGAGTGACTGACGAGTGGGACCAGGCAATCCTGTCAAATACCGCAACAATCGCGCGCAACGTACGTGGCGAAAAAGGTGGCGCAGAAGTAGAGGCATCACTATTTATCCGCTCCGCCCACTTCGGCGCTCCCCGTCCCGCGCGCTTCCTTGAAACTTCGTATCCCGCGAAATCCGGGATACACTGCAGTTAATCGCACCCAAGATCCTGCACTCTAATATAGCGCTCGGCACATGATGCCACAAGTTCAGTCGACAACTCTCTGAATGGATCAAGGCGGCTGAGTCGACGCTGAAGTACCAACATGAGTTTTCCATCTTGCGTAAAACGCCATGAAGGTGCAAAGCTCAGAACAAGTTCAACTTCAACCTACTTTCCACTCGAACCTTAATCCGTTTGGGGGCTACTGATGAGGACACAGACCTGGGGTAGGGTCATAGGCTTGACCTATACGTCCTACCCAAGGTCACTACCCTAGAAGATAAGAAGTCCAAGAGACAGCAAGAGAACCCCAGTCGAAGATGTCGAGTGCAATCCACTCGACAATCATGCCACTCGGGAGTCCTCCTATCTACTGTCATTCGAACATCCAGAGAATCACTTTCGACCCATCAAGACCGAGAGTCACTCAGCATTACAATGGATGTACCGTTCACTCCGTAGTCTTTAAGGTCATTAACAACACTTTCAATGGCGTTACGATGTAACGCCCCCACTTTATGTACATTAAGACCCTTGTAATGGAGGGCGATGGGGGTCTGGCGTACTCTATATAAGCCACCCTCCTTCCGCACAAGGGTTCGCACCCCCTGTAATATCACACATATAATCCAATCGACCGTCTCCGGGCACCGAGACGTAGGGTTGTTACTTCTACCGAGAAGGGCCTGAACTCATAAACCTCATGTGTACACCTTCACCATAGCTGGGATCTTGCCTCTCCATACCTACCCCCCTTTCTACTGTCAGTATTAGAACCACGACAGCGGCTGTCTTCTTTCATTGCTTACGAGGCGAGGACTACGACGCACCGGAGCAGCCAGAGTGGCGGCAGGTCTCTTCCGCCCTTGCTGACGAGGCAGAGAAGGAGGAGGCTGGCTGCTCGGGCACACCGACACAGGCGGAGAAGGAGCCGGAGTGCCGCCACAGGCCGGAGAAGGAGGCGAAGTGCCCTGATCACTCACAGGAGGAGCGGGTGGAGGAGGAGGCGTAGTGCCCTGACTCGCCGAGGAGGAGGAGGAGGCGGAGGCATCCAGTTCGAAAGGTTGATGAGCTCCTTCCGCCATAGGCATGGAGTCTTCAAAGTAGAACCCAACCGAGTCTCCCCTTCACCGGCAGGGTGGTCAAGCACGAGCTCCTCAAATCCCTCCGTTATTTCATTCACCGTCACCCTAGCACATCCTTCTGGAATTGGACGGCAGTGAAAAGTTGCACTGGGTTCAGGAGGTCGAACAGAGCCGACAGCCGCCTTGACTTTGTAGTTCTGCCATTGCATCATAAGGTAGCAATGTTGAGACTCCATGATAGCATCCACGGGGTAGCTAGAAGGAGCCGTGAAGATGAGCTCTAGAAGCAGCTCGGTGGAAACCCTGCCTTCTCCACTGAGATGGCGGGGTAACCGGGGTAGCTTGGCGGTCGCTTGCTTCGAACTGATTCTTTTTCCTCTAGCGCTTGTACCCTTGCGTGCAGCTTCTGCAGTTCGGTATGCTCCACTTTCCTCCTCCTCTCTTGGCATTTGTAACCGCCTGCGTCCAGAAACCCAGCCTTCCACGGAACGGTGCCTGGCGTGCCTCGTGTCCGTCCTGTGGTGCCTGTGGATTCCGAGAGGGGCCATTGTGAGCTCATCCTTCTATCTGTCTGGAACGAACGTCCCTTCTTGCGCTACGTTAATGTCGTGCGGAAGCTTCTTGACAGGTATTCGCAGTTGCTTGCTCGTCCAAACGCACTTCCCTGTTACAGGGTCCAAGGTTCCACCAACCTCGAAGAACCAAGTCCTTGAACAGTCTGGCCAGTTCAATGTCTCTGGTTCGACCCCTTTATCAAGCAGGTCATGAAGGAAATATGCCCTAGAGGCAATAATAAAGTTATTATTTATTTCCTCATGTCATGATAAATGTTTATTATTCATGCTAGAATTGTATTAACCGGAAACATGATACATGTGTGAATACATAGACAAACATATAGTCACTAGTATGCCTCTACTTACCTAGCTCATTAATCAAAGATGGTTATGTTTCCTAACCATAGACATGTGTTGTCATTTGATTAATGGGATCACATAATTAGGAGAATGATGTGATTGACATGACCCATTCCGTTAGCCTAGAACTTGATCGCTTTAGTATATTGCTATTGCTTTCTTCATGACTTATACATGTTCCCGTAACTATGAGAATTATGCAACTCCTGCTTCTGGAGGAACACTTTGGTACTACCAAACGTCACAACGTAACTGGGTGATTATAAAGGAGTATTACAGGTGTCTCCGAAGGTACATGTTGAGTTGGCGTATTTCGAGATTAGGTTTTGTCACTCCGATTTTCGGAGAGGTATCTCTGGGCCCTCTCGGTAATGCACATCACTATAAGCCTTGCAAGCAATGTGACCAATGAGTTGGTTACGGGATGATGCATTACGTAACGAGTAAAGAGACTTGCGAATTTAGATTGAACTAGGTATTGGATACCGACGATCAAGTCTCGAGCAAGTAACATACCGATGACAAAGGGAACAACGTATGTTGTTATGTGGTTTGACCGATAAAGATCTTCGTAGAATATGTAGGAACCAATATGGGCATCCAGGTTCCGCTATTGGTTATTGACCGAGAATAGTTCTAGGTCATGTCTACATAGTTCTCGAACCCGTAGGGTCCGCACGCTTAACGTTACGATGACAGTTTTATTATGAGTTTATAAGTTTTGATCTACCAAAGTTTGTTCGGAGTCCCGGATGTGATCACGGACATGACGAGGAGTCTCGAAATGGTCGAGACATAAAGATCGATATATTGGAAGCCTGTATTTGGACATCGGAATCGTTCCGTGAAATCGGCATTTCTGTGAGTACCGGGAGGTTACCGGAACCCCCCGGGGGGTTATTGGGCCTACATGGGCCTCGAGGGAGAAGAGGGAAGGAGGCAGGAGGTGGCCGCGCGCCCCTCCCCTTCCTAGTCCGAATAGGATAAGGGAAGGGGGGCGGCGCCCCCCTTTCCTTCCCCAACAGTGGTATCAGAGCCAGCTTTTATGCGTTGATGTTATATGCATGAGTAGAACACAAGTGAGTTGTGGGCGATACAAGTCATACTGCTTACCAGCATGTCATACTTTGGTTCGGCGGTATTGTGAGATGAAGCGGCCGGAGCGACATTACGCCAGACGCTTACGCGAGACCGGTTTCACTGATTCTGAGCACTCGTGCTTAAAGGTGGCTGGCGGGTGTCTGTCTCTCTCACTTTAGCTGAATCGAGTGTGGCTACGCCCGGTCCTTGCGAAGGTTAAAACATCACTAACTTGATGAACTATCATTGTGGTTTTTGATGCGTAGGTAAGAACGGTTCTTGCTAAGCCCGTAGCACCCACGTAGAATTTGCAACAACAAAGTCGAGGACGTCTAACTTATTTTTGCAGGGCATGTTGTGATGTGATATGGTCAAGACGTGATGCTATATTTTATTGTATGAGATGATCATGTTTTGTAACCGAAGTTATCGGCAAGCTGGCGGGGAGCCATATGGTTGTCGCCTTATTGTATGAAATGCAACGCTCTGTAATTGCTTTACTTTATCACTAAGCGATGGCGATAGTCGTAGAAGCAATAGATGGCGAACGACAACGATGCTACGATGGAGATCAAGGTGTCGCGCCGGTGATGATGGTGATCATGGCGGTAAGCTTCGAAGATGGAGATCACAAGCACAAGATGATGATGGCCATATCATATCACTTATATTGATTGCATGTGATGTTTATCCTTTATGCATCTTATCTTGCTTTGGTTGACGGTAGCATTTTAAGATGATCTCTCACTAATAATCAATAGGTGTTCTCCCTGAGTATGCACCGTTGCGAAAGTTCTTCGTGCTGAGACACCACATGATGATCGGGTGTGATAGGCTCTACGTTCAAATACAACGGGTGCAAAACAGTTGCACACGTGGAATACTCAGGTCATACTTGACGAGCCTAGCATATACAGATATGGCCTCGGAACACGGAGATCGAAAGGTCGAACGTGAATCATATAGTAGATATGATCAACATAGTGATGTTCACCATTGAAACTACTCCATCTCACGTGATGATCGGACATGGTTTAGTTGATTTGGATCAGCGTGATCACTTAGATGACTAGAGAGATGTACATCTAAGTGGGAGTTCTTAAGTTATGATTAATTGAACTTAAATTTATCATGAACTTAGTACTGATAGTATTTTGCTTGTCTATGTTTGTTTGTAGATAGATGGCTCGTCTTTGTTGTTAGTTGAATTTTAATGTGTTCCTTGAGAAAGCAAAGTTGAAAGATGATGGTAGAAATTACACGGACTGGGTCCGTAAACTGAGGATTATCCTCATTGCTGCACAGAAAAGTTACATCCTGGAAGCACCGCTGGGTGCCGAACTGCTTCTTGATCTGGCCAGCGGCGTTAAGAACGTCTGGCGAGCAAAGCTGATGACTA
Organism: Aegilops bicornis; assembly: GCA_021605145.1. NCBI lineage: Eukaryota > Viridiplantae > Streptophyta > Magnoliopsida > Poales > Poaceae > Aegilops > Aegilops bicornis. The sequence continues at coordinate 1,041,135 of JAHIAL010000018.1, read as the reverse complement.
CTCGATAGTTCATTACATGTGCCATGCTTTACGGCTTAGAACCGGAGTCTTCAACGACGTTTTGAACGCATACATGGAGCATATGAGATGTTCCAGGAGTTGAAGTTAGTATTTCAAGCAAATGCCCACGGATTGAGAGATATGAAGTCTCCAATAAGTTCTACAATTTGCAAGATGGAGGAGAATAGTTACATCGGTGAACACATACTCAAAATGTGCTGGGTATAATAATCACTTGATTCAACTGGGAGTTAATCTTCACGATGATAGTGCCATTGACCAGAATTCTCCAATCATCGCCACCAAGCTACAAGAGCTTCATGATGAACTATAATATGCAAGGGATGAACAAGACTATTCAAGAGCTCTTCACAATGCTAAAAGTCAGCGGAGGTAGAAATCAAGAAGGAGCATCAAGTGTTGATGGTTAACAAAACCACCGGTTTCAAGAAGAAGGGCAAAGGGAAGAAGAAGGGGAACTTCAAAAGAACGGCAAGCAAGTTGCTGCTCAAGGGAAGAAACCCAAGTCTGGACCTAAGCACGAAGCGAGTGCTTCTCTTTGCAAGCGATGGACAATGGAAGCGGAACTGCCCCAAGTATTTGGCGGATAAGAAGGATGGCAAAGTGAACAAAGGTATATGTGATATACATGTTATTGATGTGTACCTTACTAATGCTCACAGTAGCACCTGGGTATTTGATCTGGTTACATTGCTAATATTTGCAACTCGAAGCAGGGAATACGGATTAAGCGAAGATTGGCTAAGGCGAGGTGGCGATCTGCGGCGTGGGAAATGGTTCCAAAGTCGATGTGATCGCGATTGGCACGCTACCTCTACATCTACCATCGGGACTAGTTTTAGACCTAAATAATTGTTATTTGGTGCGGCGTTGAGCATGAACATTATATCTGGATCTTGTTTGATGCGAAAGCGGTTATTCATTTAAATCGAGAGAATAATGGTTGTTCTATTTATATGAGTAATATCTTTTATGGTCATGCACCCTTGAAGAGTGGTCTATTTTTATTGAATCTCGATAGTAGTGATACACATATTCATAGTGTTGAAAGCAAAGATGCGAGAGTTGATAACGATAGTGCAACTTATTTATTAGCCTTGCCGTTTTAGGTCATATTGGTGTAAAGCGCATGAAGAAACTCCATCTTGATGGGCTTTTTGGAATCACTTGATTATGAATCACTTGGTACTTGCGAACCGTGCCTTATGGGCAAGATGACTAAAACGCCGTTCTCCGGAACTATGGATCGAGCAACTGATTTATGGAAATCATACATACTGATGTTTGTGGTCCAATGAATGTTGAGGCTCGCGGCGGATATCGTTATTTTCTCACCTTCACAGATGATTTGAGCAGATATGGATATATCTACTTAATGAAACACAAGTCTGAAACATTTGAAAAGTTCAAAGAATTTCAGAGTGAAGTGGAAAATCATCGTAACAAGAAAATAAAGTTTCTACGATCTGATCGTGGAGGAGAATATTTGAGTTATGAGTTTGGTCTACACTTGAAACAATGCGGAATAGTTTCAAGCAACTCACGCCACCGGAACACCACAGCGAAATGGTGTGTCCGAACGTCATAATCGCACTTTACTTGATATGGTGCGATCTATGATATCTCTTCTTGATTTACCGCTATCGCTTTTGGGGTTATGCTTTAGAGACGGCCGCATTCACGTTAAATAGGGCACCATCAAAATCCGTTGAGGCGACGCCTTATGAACTGTGGTTTGGCAAGAAACCAAAGTTGTCGTTTCTTAAAGTTTGGGGCTGCGATGCTGATGTGAAGAAACTTCAACCAGATAAGCTCGAACCTAAATCGGAGAAATGTGTCTTCATAGGATACCCAAAAGAAACAATTGGTTACACCTTCTATCAGAGATCTGAGGGCAAGATTTTCGTTGCTAAAATCGGATCCTTTCTAGAGAAGGAGTTTCTCTCGAAAGAAGTGAGTGGGAGGAAAGTAGAACTTGATGAGATAATTGTATCTACTCCCTTATTGGAAAGTAGCTCATCACAAGAACCGGTTCCTGTGACAACTACACCAATTAGTGAGGAAGCTAATGATATTGATCATGAAACTTCAGATCAAGTTTCTAGTGAACCTCGTAGGTCTACCAGAGTAAGATCCGCTTTTGAGTGGTACGGTAATCCAATTCCGGAAGTCATGTTACTTGACCATGATGAACCCTAATTTAACTATGAGGAAGCGATGATGATCCCAGATTCCGCAAAATGGCTAGAAGCCATGAAATCTGAGATGGGATCCATGTATGAAAACAAAGTATGGACTTTGGTTGACTTGCCTGATGATCGGCAAGCCATTGAGAATAAATGGATCTTTAAGAAGAAGACTGACGCTGATGGTAATGTAACTGTCTATAAAGCTCGACTTGTTGCGAAGGGTTTTCGACAAGTTCAAGGAGTTGACTACGATGAGACTTTCTCACCCGTAGCGATGCTTAAGTCTGTCTGAATCATGTTAGCTATTGCTGCATTTCATGATTATGAAATTTGGCAAAGGGATGTCAAAACTGCATTCCTGAATGGATTTCTGGAAGAAGAGTTGTACATGATGCAGCCAGAAGGTTTTGTTGATCCAAAAGGTGCTAACAAAGTATGCAAGCTCCAGCGATCCATTTATGGACTGGTGCAAGCATCTCGGAGTTGGAATAAACGTTTTGATAGTGTGATCAAAGCATATGGTTTTATCTGGACTTTTGGAGAAGCCTGTATTTACAAAGAAAGTGAGTGGGAGCTCAGTAGCATTTACGATATTATATGTAGATGACATATTATTAATTGGAAATGATATAGAATTTCTGGATAGCATAAAGGGATACTTGAATAAAAGTTTTCAATGAAAGACCTCGGTGAAGCTGCTTACATATTGGGCATCAAGATCTATAGAGATAGATCAAGGCGCTTTAATAGGACTTTCTACAAAGCACATACCTTTGATAAAATTTTGAAAAGTTCAAAATGGATCGAGCAAAGAAAGGGTTCTTGCCCGTGCTACAAGGTGTGAAGTTGAGTCAAACTCAATGCCCGACCACGGCAGAAGATAGAGAGAAAATGAAAGATGTTCCCTATGCTTCAGCCATAGGCTCTATCATGTATGCAATGCGTGTACCAGACTGACGTATGCTTAGCAATAAGCTTGGCAGGAAGGTACCAAAGTAATCGAGGTGGATCCGGACAGCGGTCAAGAACATCTGAAATACACGAAAAGGACTAAGGATATGTTTCTACCGTATATGGAGGTGACAAAGAGCTAGTCGTAAATGGTTACGTCGATGTAAGCTTTGACACCGATCCTGGACGATTCTAAATCGCAAAACCGGATCACGTGTTTTTATTAAACGGTGGAGCTGTAAGTTGGTGCAGTTCTAAACAAAGCGCCGTGGCGGGATCTACATGTGAAGTAGAGTACATAGCTGCTTCAAGCAGCAAATGAAGGAGTCTGGATGAAGAAGTTCATTTCGATCTAGGTGTCATACCTAGTGCATCGGGACCAATGAAGATCTTACGTGACAATCTTGGTGCAATTGCCTTGGCAAAGGAATCCAGATTTCACAAGAGGACCAAGCACATCAAGAGACGCTTCAATTCCATTCGGGACCAAGTCCAAGTGGGAGACATAGAGATTTGCAAGATACATATGGATCTGAATGTTGCAGACCCGTTGACTAAGCCTCTCTCACGAGCAAAACATGATCAGCACCAAGACTCCATGGGTGTTAGAATCATTACTATGTAATCTAGAATATTGACTCTAGTGCAAGTGGGAGACTGAAGGAAATATGCCCTAGAGGCAATAATAAAGTTATTATTTATTTCCTCATGTCATGATAAATGTTTATTATTCATGCTAGAATTGTATTAACCGGAAACATGATACATGTGTGAATACATAGACAAACATATAGTCACTAGTATGCCTCTACTTAACTAGCTCATTAATCAAATATAGTTATGTTTTCTAACCATAGACATGTGTTGTCATTTGATTAATGGGATCACGTCATTAGGAGAATGATGTGATTGACATGACCCATTCCGTTAGCCTAGCACTTGATCGTTTAGTATATTGCTATTGCTTTCTTCATGACTTATACATGTTCCTGTAACTATGAGAATTATGCAACTCCGTTTACGGAGGAACACTTTGGGTACTACTTCAAACGTCACGGCATAATCGGGTGATTATAAAGAGTAATTACAGGTGTCTCCGAAAAGTTACATGTTGAGTTGGCGTATTTCGAGATTAGGTTTTGTCACTCCGATTGTCGGAGAGGTATCTCTGGGCCCTCTCGGTAATGCACATCATTATAAGCCTACTTAAACAATATGACCAATGAGTTGGTTACGGGATGATACATTACGAATCGAGTAAAGAGACTTGCCGTAACGAGATTGAACTAGGTATTGGATACCGACGATCAAATCTCGGGCAAGTAACATACCGATGACAAAGGGAACAACGTATGTTGTTATGCGGTTTGACCGATAAAGATCTTCGTAGAATATGTAGGAACCAATATGGGCATCCAGGTTCCGCTATTGGTTATTAATGAGAATAGTTCTAGGTCATGTCTACATAGTTCTCGAACCCGTAGAGGGTCCGCACGCTTAACGTTACGATGACAGTTTTATTATGAGTTTATAAGTTTTGATGTACCAAAGTTTGTTTGGAGTCCCGGATGTGATCACAGACATGACGAGGAGTCTCGAAATGGTCGAGACATAAAGATCGATATATTGGAAGCCTGTATTTGGACATCGGAATCGTTCCGGGTGAAATCGGCATTTTACCGGAGTACCGGGAGGTTACCGGAACCCCCGGGGGGTTTATTGGGCCTACATGGGCCTCGAGGGAGAAGAGGGAAGGAGGTAGGAGGTGGCCACGCGCCCCTCCCCTTCCTAGTCCGAATAGGACAAGGGAAGAGGCGGCGCCCCCTTCCTTCCCTCTTGCTCCCCCCTTTCCCCCCTCCTTCTCCAACTAGGAAAGGGAGTCCCTACTCCCGGTGGGAGTAGGACTCCCCCTTGGCGCGCCCTCCTTGGCCGGGCCGCCTCCCCTTGGCTCCTTTATATCACGGGGCGGGGGCACCCCATAGACACACAAGTTGATCTCTGGATGGATTTCCTTAGCCGTATGCGGTGCCCCCCTCCACCATATTCCACCCTGGTCATTATCATCATCGCGGAGTTTAGGCGAAGCCTCACTTGGCTAGTAGAACATCATCATAAATCCTGCACGCCGTCGTCTTGTGAACTCATCTCGAAGCTTTCTGGATCGGAGCTCCGGAGATCGTCATCGAGATGAACGTGTCTTGAACTTGGAGGTGCCGTACGTTCGGTGCTTGGATCGGTCGGATCGTGAAGACGTACGACTACATCAACCGCGTTGTGCTAACGCTTCCACTTACGGTCTACGAGTGTACGTGGACAACACTCTCCCCTCTCGTTGCTATACCATCACCATGATCTTGCGTGTGTGTAGGAAATTTTTTGAAATTACTACGTTCCCCAACAGGTCATTCTCACCCCTGGCCCACAATGGCCAAGCTTTGAGGTAGCCACCTGACCCCGTGCGATGGTGATGCTCCTTCGCAGCATTTATCTTGTTTGTCGCTGATATCTTCATACTCCTCTCCGATGTCTTGTTGTCCACAAATGTGTCCCATTGATCTCCGAGCTTCTCATACCGGCCGATGAATTTTGGTGTCTTTTCTTTGTCAACAAACTTTGCTTTCAGGTCATTCTTCCACCTCCTGAATAGATCTGCCATCTTCTTGAGAGCACAGGACTTGATCAATGGCTCTATAACTCGATTCTCCGGATCCTCCTCTTCTGTAGGGTGAAATTTACCTTCAGCCCTTTCCAAAGATCCACTTTCTGTCTATCTTTGATAAAAGAAACTTGAAGCTCTTCCTTCTTAGACTGATTCCATAGCTCGATGCTGATCGGGATCATGTCCCTAACAAGAACCCCACACTGAGCAGAAAATGCATCATTCGTCCGGATGGGTTCAATCGGTTGGCCATCACGCGCGATTGCTGTGATCGTGAACCTTCCATCCGAGCGCAACTTTTTCTTTGGGCCTCGTGTCTTTACCAAAGTTGTGCTTGATCCGAAGGGTTAGAAAAAAGAAGAAAGACGAGAGTTAATATGTGTACATACCAAAACAATGAATGCATCAGTTAGCTAGTCAGCACATGCTTAATTAATATATATACCCGGCCGGACTCTGTTCGGTCACCGGAGCCATCATCACGGTCTCCTTCTTGCACCGGCATTCGGTCACCGGAGCCATCATAATCATGTCCTTCCTCCTCCGTTGTTCGATAACCGCAACCTCCTTCACCCTCTTCTTCCAGACAATCAGTTTCGTTGAGATATGACATGACATCACCTTCGGCTGTGATTATGTCCCCCAACGCCTGTTCTGCTTCCTCGTCTCGGTCGTGCTCCATAGTTTCTGCAAATATTACAACATGGCAACTATTATACAAACATGACAGATGGATATATTAGTGGCAAAGGTAGACCTAGCTAGCTAATCACAACAAGGAATTATATTAATTAGTGGCCTCAACGCTTCTCTAGGGTTTGGGGTGGCCTCTGCAACGCTTCAAGGGTTCGGGGTGGCCTCGACGACAACGCTCTTTTAAATTGGTAAATTTGAGTGGCCTCGGTAGCGCTTCTAGGGTTTGGGCCGGGCCGCCTCTCTCATGATTGCCCGAGGTTTGTCTAGTGTCAAAGGATTCAACAAAACCATGTCTTCATCATTAGGTAAAGTAACAGCGATGATGCTACGGGCTCTCAGAGTTATTTTGGAACGGAATCCCAGATAGGATAATTCGCCTTTTGGTACAAAGTACAACAAGAGGTTTCTGAATATCGCTATTTGGAAGGCCTTTGCGGAAATTTGTACCAAAAGGCGGATTATCCTGTCCGGAACTCCGTTCCAGAATAACTTCGGAGAACTTCGTACCATCATGCCCCCGATTCTCCGCTAATGATGAAGCCATGGATTTCTTCAATACTTTGACACTAGGTACCCTCTCGACCCCTCGTCGATCCTCGACCGTCGAACCCTCGACCCCTCGACGACCCTCGACCCTTGAACTCTCGGCCCCTTGACAACCCTCGAACCCTCGACCATAGAACCCTCGACCCTAGAACCCTAGAACCCTTGAATCCTCGACCCTTGAACCCTTGACCATAGAACCCTCGACCCTAGTGAGGGAGTCCTGGATAAGGGGGTATCCGGACAGCCGGACTATGAAGATACAAGACTCAAGACTTCGGCCCGTGTCCGGATGGGACTTTCCTTGGCGTGGAAGACAAGCTTGGCGACCCGGATATTATATTTCCTTCCTTGTAACCAACTCCATGTAAACCCTAGCTCTCTCCGGTGTCTCTATAAACTAGAGAGGTTGGTCCTTAGAAGGCCGATTACAATTACATTCATACCATCTTAGGCTAGCTCTTAGGGTTTAGCCTCTATGATCTCGTGGTAGATCTACTCTTGTACTACCCATATCATCAATATTAATCAAGCAGGAAGTAGGGTTTTACCTCCATCGAGAGGGCCCGAACACAGGTAAACATATGTGTCCCTTGCTTCCTGTTACCATCGCCTTGATTTACGCATGATCGAACCCCCTACTCCGAGATCCGGCCGGTTTTGACACCGACATTGGTGCTTTCACTGAGAGTTCCTCTGTGACGTCGCCGCAAGGCTCGATGGCTCGTCTCGTCATCAAGGACGACATCACTTCGGAGGGCGCTCTGGCTGTAGGCCAGACGTTCCGACTCGGCGGCTTTACCATGGTCGCCCCATCGGCGGAGGCGCCGATGATGGCCTCTCGGGTCATCAGTCAAAACCTTCGCGTCAGTTCGGAACTCGCCAAACAGATGGATCCAATGGAGCTCTCTTCCCTTAATGAGCTCTTGGATCGCATCGCCGCTCTGGAAGTCACTACGAACTATGACTGGATTGGGCTTAAACCCGACCGAAGGGACATCAGGTCCCTCCCGGCCACCCATGAGGTAGCAATAGTGGATGAACCACGCGCGAATTGTCCCTCAACTTTGAGGATGAATTATGTTCGGATCGCCGAACTCCTCGAGCCGAAAACCTGCTCAAAGGAAAACATGACCCAGGCCCCGGGCTTGGAATCAGGCATTGAGCCAAAGAAATTGGGTAATATTACGGATTCTGAGCTGTTAAGGTCGGAACCGCCCACGCCCTTGGGCATTGGATCAGATCAAAACCCGGATTCTGCTAACAACACCTATCCGGACCTATATTGTCTCTCCCGCATTAGGCAAGAGCCCCTGGAATCGGTACATCATTACTGGGCCAGATTCCTCCTTGCACTTAGCAAGATCAGGGACTGCCGCGAGGAGAACACAGTCTCGCTCTTCTGCAAAAACTGCATGGACGAAGGGCTCCTCAACGCTATAAGCCGCCATGACATAGTACGCTTCGCGGACTTGGAAATCATAGTACGGAAGTACTGTGCGATGGAGTGCGCTTGGAAGACCCAAACAGAATTTTGGGATAGTACCGCTCTCACCAAAACCTTTGCCCGAACTAAACGGGCGAACTCTCGTAGGACGCCGATCCAATCCCCAAGAAATCAAGCCCACCCTGTATGGGATCCGTATTGGAAGAATGGCTCGACGGGCCATGTAAGCTCCATAGTACGCCGGAAACAATGCCAACTCATAGCCTTAGGGCATGTTGGATACTCCGGCAGGTGGCAAAGAGTGGCGAGGATCTTCTTGCGAGCCATAAAGCGGAACAATATCCTTCCAGCGGACACAATACGGTACTAACAGTCTTCGAGACTTTCGCCTCGAACAACAGGCGCAAGCGAGCTCACCGAAGCTCTGCGGAAATTTTCCATGTGGCAAAGATAAACCCCTGGAACGACACTTCTATAACTTTCAATGCCAGTGACGAACCTCGATTCCAGACTGTTCTGGTCCTTAGCCCAATCGTGGACGTCTTCCGGCTCACCAAAGTACTCATGGACGGCGGAAGCTGGTTAAATTTGATCTATGAAGAAACGCTCAACAAAATGGAAATTGATAAAGGCCGCATTGGGCAAAGCGGCACCAACTTCAGGGGAATCATCCCTACTCAGGAAGCGCGGTGCGCGGGAAAAATCACACTCGATGTGGTATTCGGCACCCCGGAGAATTATAGGTCCGAAGAAATCACATTCCAAGTGGCTCCCTTCAGCAGCGGATACCACGCCCTTCTAGGGCGGGACGCATTTACAAGCTTTCAAGCTGTACCCCATTACGGGTACATGAAGCTTAAGATGCACAGGCCCAACGGAATCATCACTCTAGCCAGTGATCCGGACGTCGCACTTCGCGCCGAAAACAAAACCGCAGCACTAGCCCTGGAAGCGTTATCTGAATCCCTAGCAGCCGAAGAGTTGACAACACTGCATGCCACCGTGGACAGGGACGACGTGATACTCGACAAACAACCCAAGTCCACCTCATTTGAACCTGCAGATGAGATAGTCAAATTCCAGGCCCACCCAACAGATCCCACGAAGACAGCATCCATTGGAACACAGTTGAGCCCCGTGATGGATGCCGCACTGCGAGATTTCTTACGCGAGAATTGGGACATTTTCTCCTGGCACCCTTCGGAAATGCCAGGCATCCCACGCCGGCTGGCCGAACAGAGCCTCAATATACTAAAGGGATACAAACCGGTCAAACAAACCCTAAGGCAGTTTTCAGAACCCAAACGGCAAGCCATGGGGGAAGAGCTAGCCAAGCTGCTTGAGGCTGGATTCATCAGAGATATTAAACATCTGTATTGGCTGGCAAATTTGGTAATGTTACCAAAAAAGGACAAATCTTGGCGCTTATGCGTCGACTTCAAAGACCTCAACAAGGCTTACCCCAAGGATCCCTTTCCCCTCCCTCGCATCGATCAAATCATCGATGCCACAGCTGGACAAGACTCGCTGTGTTTTCTCGACGCATACTCCGGATACCATCAAATAAAGATGGCAGAGTCTCGACCAAGCTGCAACAACTTTTATAACGCCATATGGCCCCTTTTGCTTCAACACTATGCCCTTCGGGCTCAAGAATGCCGGCACAACCTATCAACGCATGATTCAAACATGCCTGGAAAAACAAATCAGCAAAACAGTGGAAGCATATGTAGACGGCGTGGTCATAAAAACTAGACACGTCGAAACCCTAATAGATGACTTGAGGCTCACATTTGATAACCTCCGGACATACGACATCAATTTGAATCCGGAAAAATGCGTTTTCGGTGTCCCCTCAGGGAAGCTGCTGGGCTTCATCGTTTACAATAGAGGAATTGAAGCAAATCCAGCAAAAATTCGAGCTCTGCCGCAGTTGGCTATACCAACAGACCTCGAGCACATCTAGAAGCTAGCTGGATGTGTGGCTGCTTTGAGCCGCTTTATATCCAGGCTAGGAGAGAAAGCATTGCTTCTTTACCGCCTCCTTCGACGCACCGAACACTTTGTATGGACGGATGCAGCCGCGGCCGGACTCGATGAGATAAAAACCTTATTGGCCAGTAATCCAGTCCTAACAGTGTCAAACATCGGTGAACCTATGCTACTATACATAGCTGCAACACACCAAGTGGTAAGCGCAGTGCTCGTCGTCGAACGAGAGGTGGACGGTCACAAATTCCCGCTTCAAAAGCCGGTTTATAACATACCCACGGTCCTCACCCATGCAAATCCCGATACCCACACTATCAAAAAATAGCATACGCGGTCTTCATGGCATCCCGGAAGCTAAGACACTACTTTCAAGAGTGTTCGATTACCGTCGCCTCCGAAGTACCACTCAACGACATAATTAACAATCGCGACGCTACGGGCCGGATTGCTAAATGGGCTATCGAGCTCCTGCCGTTCGACATAATATATAAACCACGACGGGCCATTAAGTCGCAAGTACTGGCTGACTTCGTCGCCGAATGGACAGAAGCCGAACTCCCTAAAAAGTACGACGCGTATTCTAATTGGACCATGCACTTTGACGGCTCCAAAATGCTGGCCGGACTGGGAGCAGGGGTAGTCCTGACATCTCCCACCGGGGACACGGTCCAGTATGTCCTACAAATATTATACACAGACTCCAACAATGCAGCCGAATATGAGGCTCTGTTGCATGGTCTTCCGATGGCGGTCTCTATGGGCATCCAACGCCTGGAAGTGCGCGGGGATTCGAACCTCACAATATCACAAATAAATGGAGACTTTGACGCCAAGGATCCGAAAATGGCGGCCTATCGTAATGTCGTCCTCAAAATGTCAGATCGGTTCGAGGGGCTCGAATTCCACCATGTGGCTCGAGAAAACAATCAAGCGGCCGATGTCCTCGCTCGCATCGGCACCAAACGCGACCCTGTCCCACCTAATATATTCCTGGAAAGCCTGTTCAAGCCATCTGTGGTAGGAGAAGGGGAGTCCGGCAATACCAGCACGGACCCGAATATACCCCCAGACTCCGAACCATCAGACACAATCGGAGGCTCCGCCACCGAAATAACTTCTTCGGCCCACGAGATCATGGCCGTAATCGCCCCGTGGACCGAGCCTTTCTTGGCCTACCTAAATAGGCATGAGCTCCCCGAAGACCAAAATGAAACATGCTGCATAGTTCGGTGTTCTAAAGCTTACAAAGTCCACGAAGGGGAACTCTACAAGAAAAGTGCGACCGGAGTGCTCCAAAGATGCATCTCCGAAGAGGAAGGGCGGCATCTCCTGACTGAAATCCATGTCGGACTGGGCGGACACCACGCCGCAGCTGGAGCGCTAGTCAGCAAAGCCTTTCGTACAGGCTTCTACTGGCTGACGGCCAGAGCAGACACACAGGACCTTGTCCAACATTGCGTCGGATGTCAGCTCTTCACCAATCAGAGTCATATGCCCCCTACCGCTCTTCAAACAATCCCCATAACTTGGCCCTTCACGGTGCAGGGGCTGGATATGGTCGGACCTCTTAAAGGGGAAGCCATAAGAAAAATACCTATTGGTCATGGTGGACAAATTCACCAAATGGATCAAAGCGAAACCAGTTAAAACGGCCGAATCCGGACTAGTAATAGACTTCTTATCCGGGGTCGTACACCGATACGGTGTCCCCCAGAGCATCATCACTGATAATGGCTCAAATTTCATAGCCGATGAAGTGAAAACTTGGTGCGGCAAAATGGGCATCAAGCTCGACTACGCTTCTGTCTACCACCCTCAAACAAACGGCCAGGTCGAACGGGCAAACGATCTCATTATGAGCGGCATCAAACCCAGACTAGTACAATCTTTAACAGAATCGGATACACACTGGGTAGAGGAGCTCGACTCCGTACTCTGGGGCTGCGAACCACACCGAATCGAACCACCGGATATACACCATTTTTCATGGTATACGGCGCGAAAGCAGTACTAACCTGCGACATTATACATGATTCGCCATGCGTACGCATGTACGAAGAGAAGGAAGCCGAGTTAGATCGGCAGGATAACTTGGATGCCCTGGAGGAGGAGCGCGATGTCGCAAAAGCCCGTTCCGCATTCTATCAGCAGCAGGCTCGACGATATCAAAGCAGAGAAGTGCGGGCCAAAACTTACAATATTGGCGAGCTCGTTCTACGCCTACCGGAGAAAAAGAAGGACAAACTCAAACCCAGATGGGAAGGCCCCTTCGTCATCGACAAAGTTCTCACCGGAGGAGCGTACCGCCTACGTAACGCATCTGATAACAGACTCGAGCCGAACCCATGGAACACGGCTAGACTCCGGAGATTCTACGCCTAACGCCGAACACAGTGTTGGTCTCCTCACCCCTCCTTTTTAAATTATGCTCCACCTCAGTTTCTCTCCTTTCTCGATCCTCTTTCTCTTCACACAAAGTGTCTAATATAGTACGGTTTCCCGTATTATCCCGGCCGTACCATGTGTGCAAGCTGTATCTGGGGGCTTCCTATCCGGAAGCTAGACATAATTACTTTAACTAGTCATCAACCCGTGTATCTGCACGGGCTAGTTTTTTGAACGGTATATTGGTAACCCTTTTTGTTTCTGTGTCGTGGAAAAATACATTTGTTGTTTGCGATATGATATTATTATGTCATATATTGCACGATATGTCACCAACTTCTTATTTTCGTTAAAGCACCAATTCTATTATACAATTGATATGAAAAAAATACATTTTAACTCTATTTGGGACATTATAATTAAATTATATTTGAGCAAATCTTGCACCACCGTGTTAGCTATACACATTTGTGGCATATATTGGTTTTTCTTTTTATTTAATTCTTTGTACATGTAATATTTTAGAACTCAATAGTATATTCTATTTCCATGGATTTGACTAATATATCTATATCTATACTACTATTAAATAAGAGAACGTCATCAAGGCGAACGAAAACTCTGCCAATCCGTGCCCGCACCTGCATCTGTTCAGTAAAAAGAAAAAGCACAATTTATTTGGATCCTGGAAACTAACTAATCTCTATCTCAATTAGTGGGATTAGTATCCCATAATTTTCTCTCTTCCCTCACAACCGCTTGCTGCTCATCCTCTACTCCACGAATGCGAGCACAGATCCCCGCCGCTGCCCTCTGCCGTCCCATGGGCACGACCGCATATCGCCGTCGCCGCCGCCCGCTCCTCTTCTACTACCCCAGGACACTAGCGAGGGTCTCAGTCGCCGTCGTCCGCTCCTCCTCTACTGCCACCCGGACGGCGAGCACATGCCGCCGTCGCCTCCTGTCGCCCTCCTCTGCTGCCCCATAGATGCGAGCGAGGGTCTCCGTCGCCACCGTCCTCTCCACCTCTGCTGCCCCACGGACGCCGGCGCGGGCCGCCGTGGCCGCCTGCTGCTCTCCTCTGCCGACCCACAGATGCGAGCGTGGGCCGCCAGCGCCGCCCGCCGCAGCCACGTTGACGAACCTTGATACTGGCTAAACTTATATTCATCACTAGCTATTAAGGTTTTCTTACAGCTAGATCTGCTTGTTTTTTAATTTGCAATGTTTGGGACAACCACAAGATAAGACTGACATGCGCTAATTTTTCAGGAACCGAAATTATTTGTGGTGTACTCTCATTTGGTTCCTTGTACTGTTGCTTCATTACCTGTTCAAGCAGTAGCAAGTACGGAAGTACTTTAGAATTGATGTTCATAAAAGTGGACTAGTTACTGTATTGAAGAAATGCAGCATGTAAGATTTAGAATGCTTTCATATGAGATTGCTTTGCGCTGCTAGGCACTGATGGTCTTTGTATGTTTCAGTGGGCCTTTGCAAAGGATCTTCACATTAAGGGCTCCTCCTATTCTCACGATTATTCAGGCAGTAAGCTTTGAGATTGATTTCTTTTTGGTTTCCCTTTCGTTTTGGAGATCGCAACTGCCTGTGTGCTATGTGGTTCCCCTTTTGTTTCAGAGCAAGCAACTGGATGTATCTTTCAAGCAATTTACTCATATGTGTGATTGGAAAGATGACTGCCATTTGTTCTACGACACTACTAACTGAAGTTGATTTTATGTTATGAGACTTTGGCCTGATTTCAGAGATGTACTAAATTCTGAAGTTTGTTGTATTCATGGCTTGCTACAATAGTTGAATTCTGAATCTAATGTTTTCTCTTGCTGCTATTGTTAGGTTGTTAATTCATCAAACCCGACTACTGAGTATACATATTGTGTTCATCTCCCCTGCCTTATTATGAAAAATCATGTACTAAAGGTAAGCTATTCTTTATTTACATTTATTTGTTTCTTCCTGCTAACCCATGTTCTAATTAAATGCAAGAGCTTGTGTAATGCTCATTTGCAAGCTACAGGGTGCATGCTCATTTACTCTTTGAACAGAAATTGTTTGCTAGCCGTGGCTGATGTTAATTCTTTGCTGGATCTTATGAGGTTGATCAATGTAATTGCCTGGAATCATTGTGTCTCACTTTAATTCTGTCATCTTCTGTATAGTGGTATTAAATATTTCTGTGATGAATTGGCAGGTAAATTTAGGTATCAAATATCCTTTGTGCTTCTTCACTATATCCCACCAGATAAGCTAGCACGAGTACTAAATATTTAGTTGTCATTAATATATATTTTTCTTCGCCAGGCAAATTGAGTTGTAGGACTGAAGTGTGATAATGGGTTTAGTGCATTTTTTGTTGCTTTTACCCTCTTCTTCTTTTCTGGCGATTGTTAATATGCCGATGTCTTATCACACACTTTGTAGGTAATATAACAGACAGACTTACCTGTTCGTCACAGATGAAGAACCAACCATGCCACCGGATCCGCCAGATCGGCCGCCCGCACCACACCTCAAACCTCCATGCGCCAATGGCGTGAAGTCCGGCCCTCCACGCTCCACAAAGAAAGTGAACGAATTATGAAGAAATAAAGAAAAAGGAAGAAAAAAGAAAAGGAAAATATAGTTTTGTTTGTTTATAGAGATGTCTGCATTCTTGTATAATATACTATGTTTATTGTCTGCCTTGGTGATGGGGCAGGGAAGGTAAGTGGGAGCTAACATGTGGCCGAGGCAAAAAAAATTGGATGAAAAACATAAAAGAAAGTGGGGGCTCCTATCCCCCGAGCCAAGTTTTTCATTAATTCTTTAGGAGCATTTTTCCATTAGTTGGATGAATTGGATTCTACAGTTGTTGGTCGCCGTCTCCATTCTGCACGAGGTACACTATTTTTGCATGAAGGGGGGTTGGTTTGGCTCATCAAAATAGAGATCTGTTTTTGCAAGACTTGTTTCAATAATATACCCTGTGAACTCATAAATGTTTGAGACGTGCGTTGCACGTGCATGCTAACTAGTGTAGGTAAACAATTGAGTCAATGCTGCTAAGCCAACTAAATAACTTTCCTCCATTTAGATTTCTAGCATTTATTAATAATGAGTCTGATTACTTTGCGATTAATTCATTGTGCATCTAGATATTTTTTAATTAAAACTTGGCATCCGACACATGACATGTAATTTATATAAACTCAATGGACAGGCGAATCTAGCCTGTCGACGATGATCATGTTACCATTGATTTTCCATAAACGTCAATGTGTCCAGAGAACTTCCTTTAGAGATGCGGAAAACAAAACTTCAAGTGCACATAAAGTATATTTTGTTTTCCTCAAAAGCATAAGTTACTTATTTGAGTTCAGAGTACTATATAATTACTCACCCCCCCCCCCCCCTTATTGTAATCTTTTCGACAGTAAACCTATCCATTTCAACTGGTTAGTATGTTTAACTTAGTAAGATTATTGGTAATTCTAGGTTCTAAAAAGTCATTGAAAATCTACACACGTGGAGATGAGATAGTACATAAACATGTGAATTCCGCAAAATAATATGATAATATTTCACTCTAAGAAAATAAAATGATTATTTGTGATATGTACATACTGTAGTGTAACTACATTATTACGGCATGTTACTGTTACCTAGTCCGGACTAATTAGTGCACATTTACTTAATTAATCATTTTTCGCAGCTTGAAAATTATCAAATTAATTGTGACCGATCCATGTACATGTGTGTCTATATTAGTTGTACACACATGTTAGTTTTATACATTAAAAATATATTAAAATACGATTTCGCCGAAGTTAATTTATAATGATGTCCAATTAATTTTGGCCGTGTCTATATAAGTTATACACACATGTCAGTTTTATACTTTGAAAATATATGGAAATACGATTTAGCCTATGTTAATTTATATTGCGGTTCAATTAATTACGGCCAATGCATGCGTGCTATTTTTCTGGTTGTCATTGGAGTTCAGATGTGTGCAAGTAGTGCTTGCACGGAGAAGATTGTCAACTAAACTTAGCACATGTATACACATTGCCATGCATACCAAATAACTTATATCCTGAATGTAAACCACTCTGTTCAACTATTGCGAAACTGATTCAGCACCTTGTAAATTTTATTGCTTGCATTGTCTTTTTAGAGTATTTCCATCGTCAGCTTGTGAAAAATCTTGCAGTGTTGCAAAGATCAAATGTTCTTTTGATTGATGATATCAAAATTGCTTACCGGTGCGGCGGTGACCAAACAGACTTCTAGTGCGCGGATTGTGCCAACACTTGATTGTCTCCTCCAGGAGCAACCGTTCTTCTGTTACCCGTGCCATGGAGGTTGGAACATGATGCGCCGGCAAGCCACAAACACCAGAAAAAAAAGGAAAGTGGCTGATGCATACAATTGGAAAGGAAAAAAGAATACGCACCGCTCAAATACCTGGAACCTATAAATGCCGTCCGTCGGAGGATCAGTTAGTGTATGTGTGTCCTGTATGTACGCGTCCAGCGGTCCGAATTGTTTCTACTGCCTCACGATGGCTTCATCTACGTGTGTTTGTCAAAGTCAATACTACCGGCCATCAGTACATATCGGTCGTCCGCTTTAGGCAGCGCCATAACGCGCTCGCCGGAAAGTCTTCAGTGACCTGCTTTAGGGAGGGAGAGCATCAGATCGGGCCTTGACACCATGGAACACGATTCTTCCGGCTTGCATCTCTGACGGGAGCAACAAAATTCATCTAGTTTCTTCAGGGAGTTATTAGGAGGTAGATTTGAAGGACATGACGACTCACTTGATGCGGTGATTAGGGGCGTGAGAGGATCCGCCGATGCGGCCGGCCGGCCGGCCGTAAGCTGCAGGTTAGGTAGGGTAGAAAGGCGTAGAGGAGGAAACAGATTAGATGGAGTTTTTCCTTTTCTTATGAGCTGATTTGGTGGAGACATAATTGGTTAGAAGTAGTGGATATTTCATCATAGTCATTGATAGATGATTGGAGGGTCTTGTATGGTTAGGGAATCATTAGGAGATAGTAGAGTCCTCTAACCGGACAACTCACATGCGTGGGACAGGCAAGGGGCATGTTATGCTTCATCAACGGCTACAAATACATTGTAGTTTAATCAGATGGATGTAATTGATTAACCTTTAGGATTAACGTGGTTTCTCGTATGGTGCCTCCAATTACTAAATATATATATATATATATATATATATATATATATATATATATATATATATATATATATATATATATACTAGTCATCATCCCGTGCATCTGCACGGGCTAGAAAATTTAATATTCAACATGACAAAGTGGGTACCAATTAGAAATATTGGACAGTAATATGAATATGTTATTATTATACTGGTAGACAACATGGCTACAAATTCAAAAGTTGTGGCATGTATCACGTGTTGATGATATATACTCCCTCCGTCCGGAAATACTTGTCATCAAAATGAATAAAAGGGGATGTATCTAGATGTATTTTAGTTTTAGATACATCCCATTTTGTCCATTTTGATGACAAGTTTTTTCGGACAGAGGGAGTATGTTATCATATTTTCACTACATTGAAAGACATACACCTTTGTTTCTTCCACAGAAGTACGGTAGAATTTGATAATAAAACCCATCGCTTCAAGGATTAGATTTTATGTGTACAACATTTAAGCAGAAGTCCTTCTCGGGGAACATTGGATTGCATCTAGTTTTGTTTGATCATATAAGAATATGTTTCCATAGACAACAATCGGCATGACCGGTTTTCTATGAAAATATGTGCCATTGTAGAAAATAATATTTGTAAGACATTTCTATTTTCTCATATCTTTAAGAGCCATATATATATATACTATATAGACTTTAAGTTCATGTATTAAGCAATAAATTCTTACTGAATTACTTTTATGATTAATTAAATGCCTGGGAACTTTGATATAGATTATTAAAATTTATGCTGTGCGTACCATAAAATCTTAAAGAATTTCATTTATCATTGTGCCAGGATTTTTTAATACTTTCTATTCCTAATACACATACACATACACACACAATCACATACATAATCATCTTCTTGACATCAGCCGCTCCATCCACAACGATTTATGTTTGCCAACCAAGATACGCTCATCCACATCCTGACAAATTAGTTAGCGAAGTAGACCGGACTTTCCTTGCAGAAGACCGGCATATGCTCCCTTGATCAGACTGTCTATTAGGAGTAGTAAGCAAATCAGTTGGGTTTAAATTTTATCAGACATGGGGAGATGTAAGATAGAACCGAATGTTCTTTCATCACATGGATGTCGTTTGCTTTTCAATATTGTGGACACACTTTCTATTTAAAATATTCTCTACATACGATTTTTATGCAGGACAACCATTAAATATTATATGTTCGTACAGTACTGTATATCGTAAACATGATGAGATGGACTACTCATTACTGAGGATATTGATCTGCTGCCCCTGTGTTATATTTATCAACAAAGCTCGCCAATGAAAACTGAACCATAATTTAAGTGGCCCAGTGTGGCCAACCCAATAAATAAAAACTTAGCCTGATTTCTCAAAAATATTTTATTCCTCAAATAAATAAATAGAAAATGGCACATAACCTAATTATAATCTTAAGTCTTGACTATACCCATTAGTCTTAAGTATTGACTGACCCAAGTCAATCTCTACAAACTCCACTTCGGTGGTAGACAAACTTCCGCTTGAAACTTCCTAGTAAAAATATACTACATCCGCAAAACATGTTAGAAATATTTTTTGAGCTCGCATATAGAAAAAATAAGCTAGATGTATGATGGATTGCATTGTGAGAAAAGAAAAATATAGCTGCAAAACACATAGCTTACTACATTTGGCTCCATCTGCTGAAAGTTCAAACAGCTTCTTTTGGTAAATAAACCATTGTGGGATAAAATAAGGATCTCAAATAATGTCCGTACTTGGAAAACTGAGATTGAATGCTCGAAGAGGAGCACAAATAGGAGATACCACATGTTTGAGTTTATCGTACGTTCTAAATATATATATCATGAGATAAAATCATGTACTGGAATATACATGCTAGATTGCTTGATAGGATGTTACCTGACCTGTTAAATCAGGATCATTATGGAGTAAAATCATGTATGTATACATTATGTATTACTTCACTTGAAAAGTGAGATTCAAAGGATGAGGAGGAACGTGATTTTATATACATAATGGATTGTTCTAGTTGGAAAAGAGTGATTAAAAGCATGGACAGGAACACCACTTGGAGAGTCGAAAGCAGACTTGATATGACTGTCAAAAATGACATCCACCGGCCATGTAGACGCAGGATTGTATGACAGGTGGAAGCAGCGGCCATATAGAGGAGTCCAAGCTGATTTTACTTCGCACAATATTAAATACATGGAGTGTTTTATGCGTAATCAGTCGGGTCGTGGATTCTTTCCTTTTTCGCGTTGGAGTTTTTATTTGGATGGACACTTTCCTTTTATTTTGAGTCTTTCCTTTTTTTTTTGATTGAGCGGATGCAGGCATTCCTTTTTTTTTTTTTTGACCTCAGGCTTCAATCTTT
This sequence comes from Aegilops bicornis, assembly GCA_021605145.1. Taxonomy (NCBI): domain Eukaryota; kingdom Viridiplantae; phylum Streptophyta; class Magnoliopsida; order Poales; family Poaceae; genus Aegilops; species Aegilops bicornis. The sequence continues at coordinate 1,020,639 of JAHIAL010000018.1, read as the reverse complement.
TTTGGATTCTTTCCTTTTTCTCATTGGAGTTTTTATTCGGATGGACACTTTTGTTTTTTTATGGAATGGATCCAGGCATTACTTTTTTATTGACGTAAGGCTTTAATTATTTTGGGGATTATTTCCTTTTTCTCATTGGAGTTTACTCGGATGGACACTTTCCCTTTTTTTATGGAACAGATCCAGGGATTCCTTTTTCTACGTGACGCTTTATTTTATTTTATTTTGTAAACTAACGTGAAGCTACACATCCAGGCTTTCCTTTTTCCAACGTGAGGCTTTACTTTAAATAACGTGAGGCTTTATTTTTTCAGGGAACGGATCAAGGCTTTATTTGTTTTGTGTACCACTAACGTTGGACGTGCCAGATGTCTTTTTTGTGGGATAACACAATCTATGTTACGTATGTTTTTCTTTTTATCCTGGACGTAAATTCTACAATCCAACGGTGTTATTAATTTTGATGATGTGAATTAATGTGGATTAATGAGAGTAAATATATATAAGATAAGATAAGATATAAGATATAAGATGGCTTTTTGCCCATCACATATGCGTTCTTTTTCCATATGTGCTTTTTCTTCACTATTATATGCATCGATATGACTTAAGATGTGGCCAAGATGGGTTGCCTGGCTCTTTTGTTTATGACCTACGTTCCCGTTAATTCTGCTAGGGCATAAGGGGAGCACCTCTGCGATTGTTACTGCCGGTTGAGCCCGATGTGTACCTCAGACTGGGTGAAGCCGAAAGCTAGTTTCCTTAAGAGAATATTCGATCGGTGAACAAAGGATGTATTCGTTGGTTACAACAAAGAACCCTAGAAGCTTTGTATCCTACGCCATCGCGCGCAGTCCGGACATGTGCATCGACACATGGATACCTAGGGAAAGGAACCTGTCAGGACCCGGACTCAATGCCACATCGATCTAGCATGTAACACCTCATATCACTTTGCGGCCTCACGCACGGTATTCCGACGGGTGTCGCCTTACCTTTGCCCGGGACCGTTTGCGCCTTTTGGCACACGTATATGATAGTGTCGCTAGCATCCATATGATAAGGAGCCCGGGCTGACATGGCTAGTCGTAAACCCAAAGTGGCACAAACTTACAGGGACAGGCATCCATGACCCAGCATCGAACGTGTCGGTCATCAGCGAGTGAATCCAGGCTGTAGCACTGGGCTAGCAGGACTCCGGTGGGCTAACAGGACTCCGGTATTCATCGGCCACATTTCCCCGAAGGGACGTACACGAGGAACCAAGAAGGACACATGCCGGCCAGCCTAAGTGTTCCGGAGCAGTAGCAAACTACTGTGGCTCGGTGGAAGCACTAGGAGACATTTCCGGTAAGAGAGGCTACCAAGGATAAACAACTAGATAGTCAGATCCCACACATACCAAGCATTTCAATAACATACACACAATATGCTCGATATGTGCAATACAACATGGCATCACAACATGACTCTACAACTCAAGTATTCATTCATTAGGCTCCGAGGAGCGAGATATTACAAACATGAGTCTCTCGACCCAGCATTCAGAGCATACAAGTCAAAGCACAAGCGGAAGCTTAACATGTCTGAGTACAGACATCTACAAATGAAAAAGGCTGAGAAGCCTGACTATCTACCAGATCATGCCGAGGGCACAAGATCGTAGCTGAGGTAACAAGCTAAACGTCGAAGTCCACGCGGAACTACTAACAAGACCGAAGTCTCTCTGCAAAAACATAAAATAGGCAAACGTGAGTACAGATGTACCCAGCAAGACTTACATCAGAACTATCTACATATGCATCATTATCAGCAAAGGGGATGGTGGGGCTTAACTGCAGCAAGCCAGCTTTGACTTGGTGGCTATCCTGAACTACGACTGCAAGTAACTCTTTTGAGGTAGCGCACACGAGTCCACATATTCAACATATCAATACACCACTATGGACCCTCTCCGCCTCCCCACGAACGCCATCCATAGCACTCACACTTATCTTGCGCATTTTAGAGTATCCACTTTCACTTGTCTATGAACTGTTATAGGTAACTCAGAAGTCCTTTACCGCGGACACGGCTAGTCGAATAGATGATGTTAACCCTGCAGGGGTGTACTTCTTCATACATGTTTCCACCACTTAGCCGCCTGCGACACCGACATGTGCTCGGCAGACTTCAAGCGAAGCCGACGTGGGTGTAGGGCGCCCGGTATACCCGCCACGTGCTCACCGCATCACAGCCCAATTCTCCTGGCCAGGTCCTTGGGCACGGCCTCCAAAGATACTACAAACACCAGAAACTACTTGCAACTCCTGGACAGAGGACAAGGGTGATTAAGAAGTCGAGCGGGGTCATATTTCAGGGCCCAATGCATGGTAGTAGCTGTTTCATGGATCACAAACACAGAACTCAGTTCCTGAGGACGGCTTCAATGAGACAACCCACCATGTACTCCTACATGGCCTCTCACCGCTACCTTTACCAAATCGTGTTCACACACTTAGCTCACACACAGTAGGACATGTTCACACACCTCCGATTGACTCAACTCTAAGCAGTAGCAGGCATGACAAACAAGCATGAATGAGTAGGCACAACAGGGCTCAAACAACTCCTACTCATGCTAGTGGGTTTCATCTATTTACTGTGGAATGACAGGTCATGCAAAGGATAAAGGGGTTCAGCTACCGCAGCAAGTAACAGATGAATCGTTGTTGTCCTAATGCATTAAAAGAGAGCAGAAGCGAGAGAGTGGGATTGTATCGGAATGAACAAGGGGTTTGCTTGCCCGGCACTTCGAAGATAGTATAGTTCTTCATTGGTGTCATTGATCACATCGTCGGTACACGTCTACTGAGAGGGGACAAGCACCGACAAACAAAGAAGAAACACAATCAATGCAATGCACAATATGATGCATGATCATGACATGGTAGAATGAGTGTGTTGGCCTAACACTAGTAGAAAAAGGGGCTATCGTTGAGGCCTGTTTTGCCCATTAGTCCCGGTTCAATCCAGAACCGGGACTAATGTGAGCATTTATCGGTTCGTGAGCCCGGGGGCCGGCGGGCCACGTGGGCCATTGGTCCCGGTTCGTCCGGACCTTTTGGTCCCGGTTGGTGGGACGAACCGGGACCAATGGTCTGGCTCCTGGCCCACCACTATTGGTCCCGGTTGGTGGCATGAACAGGGACCAAAGGCTTCCTTTAGTCCCGGCTCATGCCATCAACCGGGCTAATGGTGCTGCCTATATATAGCCCCTCGGCGCAAGAGCAGAGCACCTTTGCTCTGTTTTTTTACGCCGAGGGGGAGGGGGCTTGGTGGTGCTCTAGCTCACCTCCTATGCACACAAGGTGTTCGATGGAATGCCCGAGCCACACTACTTAAGCTTTCTCCTCTCCAAGCTCGACCTCTAACCTCCATTTTCCTCAATATTTGTCTAGGTTTAGCGGTCCGTCACGCCCGTCCCGTCTTCACCGCCGTCGATCACCAGCGCCGATCTCATCGCCAGCACCACCGTGGTGAGCCTCTTGTTCTTATCTTCTTTCGAAAGGAAAAATATTCTTACTTGTATTATTTTCTTACTTTATTATTGCATCTTATATAGTGCGATGGTTTTGGTATCCGCCCCGTCGGCCCTCGTCCCTGTCTATGATTCGGATGTGGTATATATTATCTTTTCATAACTATTGGTTCATTTATTGTTTATGAAAATTAAGCCGACCAACGTGACATAGATTTTATTTATCTAGGAGGTTGTTGAACGGAAATTCCAACCGACCCTATTGTCCGAGAGGTTAAATTTAGTTGAAGAAGAAAACAATTTCTTGAAGGAAAAATAAAAAAACTTGAGGAGGAGAAGATGATATTGGAGTTGCATGTTGCGGATGTAAATCGATGATCACAAGATCAAGATGGATGCAATGTGCTTGAAGATGAGAAAGATTAGAAAATATGCCATTCATACCGAGGCTTGGTATCATTATGCCGTTGGATCAGTTGTTACCTTGGTTGCGATTATGATCGTATTTGTTTTCACATTGAAATGGTTTACATAGTTTCAATGTATGGTTTACTTAATTTTGATGCTTTCTGCAGAGCTTTATGTTGTTAGATGAGAACTATGTATGTACTTTGGTTTTATGTGATGATGAACTTCTATTAATTTGGTCATTTAATTATCTATTCATGATGTTCTGTAATGATTTTTGACACACTTAATTATATATAATGCACGCAGATGAACGGCAATGGATGTCTTGTGGCAGACACACCTCAAAGTACATTAAGGGCGTGCATGCTTTTCTCGAAGTGGCTGAGGCAACCAAGCAGAATGGTTTTATGTGTTGTCCATGCTTTTCTCGGGGCCGGCGGATCCTTGGACCCTATAACGGGGAAGTGCATTTGGACGGACGAACAATTGGACATACCAGTCAAGAGGCTTAAGCATTATATCGAAGCAGCGCAGCAAGGGAAGTTCGTTCTGCAACAGGAGAAGGGCGAGCTCACAATGGCCCTCGGGAATCCACAAAGCACCTGGACGGACCACGAGGCACGCCAGGCTCCCTTTCGTGGAAGGCTGGATTTCGGACGCAGGGGTTACAAAACCCATGAGAGGAGGAAGAACCGGAGCGAGCCTAATGCAGGCGCCTGCACGAAAGGGTAATGGGGCTAGAGGAACGAGAAGAGGAACGAGAAGCAGCCGATCACAACAAACGACCTGCCGAAGCTTCCGCCGGTTACCCCGCCATCTCGGCGGAGAAGCAAGCGTGGCTTCCACCGAAGCGTCACCAGAAAGCAAAGATGCCTTGGCGGCTCTGCCGGCTATCCCGTGGATGCTATCACGGATGCTTTGAAAGTTGCCACCTTATGGCGCAATGGAGCAATTTAAAGGTCAAGGTGGCTGTTGGCTCTGTTTATCCCACTAAACCCGACTCAACTTTTCACCGCCGGCCGATCCCGAAGGATATGCTAAGGTGATGGTCGATGAAATAACGGAGGATTTGAGGAGCTCGGCTTGACCACCCTACCGGTGAAGGGGAGTATCGGCTGGGTTCTCGCTCAAGACTCCATGCCTATGGCGGAAGGATCTCATCAACCTTCGAACTGGACGCCTCGCCTCCTCCTCCTACTCCGGGCGAGTCGGGGCACTCCGCCTCCTCCACCGCCTCCTCCTCCTCCTCCCGAGTCAGGGGCACTCCGCCTCCTCCACCGCCTCCTCCTCCGGCGAGTGGCACTCCGCCTCCTCCATCGCCTCCTCCTCCCGTGAGTGACGCATCAGGGCACTCGGCCGGCTCCTTCTCCGGCGCATGGCGGCACTCAAATCTCCTTCTCCGCTTTGCACCGTGGCGTCCGGCGCAGCCGGCCTCCTCCTTCTCTGCCTCGGCAGGGCGGAAGAGACCCGCCGCCTCTCCGGCTGCTCGGCGCGTCGTAGTCCTTCTCCTCCGCCTCGTAAGCAAGGAAAGAAGACATCCGCTCCGTCTGCTCTGCGGCGTCTAGCGATTGCCAAAGGCGGGAGGAGATACAGATTCGGTCCTTCTCTGAAGACTTCAGAGAAGTTACCGTACGAGAGGAGCGAGGAGGAAAACACGAAGATCGCGCAGACCGAAGTGGATGACTGGTTTCAAGGGTTGAAAGCAAAGAGACATCCACCTCCGGAGGAGACGGTAGATCCGGTCAAAGCGAAGCGCACTCATTGCTGCCCCGACAAAACCACCCAAGTCTCCGCCGAAAGGCAACTATGAGCGCATTATTGGAAAGGCATTTGCCGAGGCGGAGAGATCGAAATCTTGTCGGTGATCAAAGGATGAAAGAACGACAAGCTGGGAAACAAATTGCCCAGCTCGGCGAACAAGCGAAGGAATCGTGCCCCCGCTCAAGGTGCCGCTAGCGACATCGTCGATCCGAGGATGGTGCCCGGTTATGGCAATCCTGAAGATTACTTGCCCGACGATGTACAATTTGATTTCTTGGAGGTGCAGATACAAAGATACGAGTCACGGGAAGCCTCTCGTCAAAGATGAAAGCTCTCTAACAACGATGATGCGAAGATTGCATGATTGGTACATGAAAACCTGCAAAGAGTCTCGACGGGAGGAATACTTTGTATTTGAGAGTTAAAAGGAGCATGACCTCCTTGAATTGAACTGTTGCCTATTCCATTTGAGGAGTTCTATCAGTTTTTCAATCAATTGGCCATCGATAAAGCAACGGTCACCTGCTACATCGCTCTGTAAGTAGTACTACTTCTGTCATTAAGTATCTCTATATAACTCAGCTCTTTCATTGCATGTATTTATAAATATCCTCACTATATTATGCAGATTGAAGATCGCAGTGAAGAAAAAACAAGTGGGTGATATTGGGTTCATTAACACATATCTCATCGATGCAAATGAGGTTAAATATCGTGCCAAGGAAACCGAGGCCAACTTGCTACGATCGTTGGAAATAAATGAACACAAAAATACAATACTCTTTCCTTACAACTACACGTGAAATTATTCTTGTCTTGTGGCATATTCGGTTTCCCTTATTTAGTCCAGGTTATAGAAATGTAATATTGATGAGTTATGCATGCGTGCAGGTTCCACTATATTCTCCTAGAGATTAAGCTTGAGCAGGGAGTAGTAACTGTCTTAGACTCGAGACGAAAAGATCCCAAGGAGTATGCGGAAATGACCGAATTGCTCGAGAAGTAAGTTAAATCGATCATTATCCACCATATCAGCAACTTTGTTCATTTCTGATATCAAGTAATTGTTTTCTTTGTATGGCAGGGCTTGGGAAAATTCACCAAAAAGCTCGGGACTACCAAGAAGCTGCAATTTAGACACCAAAGTAAGTACTATATAGTAGCATATTCCACGCGCATCTCCTAGTGATTCAAGCGCTAGTTTCATCAATACCATTTAGCATGTGCTTGCTATATATAATTATCAGTTTGATTGACCTCTGTTTCTTGTAAAGTGGTTGTGGCAGGAACAAGGGAATGATTTACGTGGATACTACGTTTGCAGTCCATCCGCCACACGACCTGTGAGAGGGGCTACTCCGACAAACAATTTGAAGTGCGTAAATAAAAATATTCACAATTTTATTTTATTACCATCATTTGTGTTGAGTTTCATTCATTCATATATATATATGTATTGACCCCTTTCTTAAAATTAGATGTTTTGGCGGGATGAACTCCTAGCACCAGATCGCATGCGAGCAATTCAAGAGGAATTGGCGGCATTCTTTCTTGACCACGTGATCGCTGAAGACGGAGAATACTATGTGGACCACGCCGTCCGTATTGTAAAAGATAACTATTGTATATATGTAGCCGGTAGTGTCGGATAGATATACGAGAACTTGTTGTTCGACCAATCTCTCGGAGAAGGAGAGGTGGTCGATATCACTTCTCTCTGTATGCATATATATGTTCATGACGATCTTCTGTTTGCTTAATTACTAGCTAGCGAGCATGTCTAGTTAGTCCTCTCTATACGTATGTATAGTACGTAGCGTCGACCAAGCACGGACAAAGAAAGGACACTTTTCTCTATTAATTAGCTAGCTATAGCACAATATATGAAACACCTAAATTAACCCCCAAAACCCCCAAACCCCTCTTTTGAAAAAAACAAAAACCAGAGCCAAAGAAACGTGGACGTGGATGCCTATTGGTCTCGGTTGGTGCCACCAACCGGGACCAAAGGCCCTCCCGCTTTGAGCTCGGCGGACAGGCCACCTGGAGGCCATCATCCCGATTGGATAGAACCGGGACTAAAGGGCGAGGGTATTAGTACCGACCCTTTAGTCCCTGTTCATGAACCGGGACTAAAGGCCCTTATGAACCGGGACTATAGGCCCTTTTTCTACTAGTGTAATGCAACTACAACAGATTAAATGGAGTTAGTTTGAATCCAAGATTCAAATTCAAACGCCACATAAGGCATTTCAAATGCCATTTATTCAAATTGTTGTATACAGCAGATTTAAGTTGTTCAAACATGCATGAAAATGGTACAGATGGATAGATTGGATTTTTTTTGATCATTTTTCATATATAATTTATTTGATTTGGAGCTATGGTTGATTTTCTATGATTTTTAGAAGTTTTGGTTATTTTCTGGAATTTCCTGTATAAGGATAATTCCAGTAATTGAATTAATGCGTCAGCACTGCTTCAGGGTGACGTCAGCGGTCAACTGGGTCGGCCAGGTCAAACCTGACCTGTGGGACCCACGTGTCAGTGGTTAGTTAACTAACTAAACAGAGTTAGTTAGTGTTAGGTTAAGCACTAATCTAGGTTAATTAGCGCTAAACTAACCTAACTAATAATTAACAAGGGTGGCCCTACGTCGGTGAGTCGGGGAAGTCAAACCCCGATCAAGCGGGTCAAACCCGCGGACTTGGTCCATGGCTCGTCACGGTGAAGCCCGAGACGGCGGAGGGGTTTCGAATTTGCCCACTGATCGACCAAATTGATCAAGGGTTTGGTCCTAAGCATAGTCTGGGCTCACAAGCATCTGGTAGGCCAAGCGGGAGGAGATGGGGTGGTGCGAGTCGACCAGTGAGCAAGAATCTGCGGCCGGGAGTTCGGTCTCAGCGGTTTCGGTGTTCTGGCACGGCAGGAGCATTGGAGGGGAGTTTTGGGCTTGGCGTTGCGCTGAGCAAGGCTATGTGCTCGGTTGCAGCTCTATGTGACAGTGGCCACGGCGGCGACATGGCCGGCGGAGCCGAGCTCTCGGGCTTGATGGAAAAGGCGGCTAGAGAGGGAAATAGAGCACAGGAAGAAGGGGGGGAAAGCGGCGGAGCTCACATGGATTCCAATGGAGGGATCAGCAGGCTCGGGGAGGCACCGTGGACGACGGATGGCACCGGCGATCTCGGTTGCCCGAGGTAGAAGACGACCGCAGTGACGACGTTCGGGGGCGTGCGGTGCCGCGTGGCATGGCTGAGGTGACGAGGGCGACGAGGCGTAGCTCTTGAGCCAGTCGGGAAAGCGAGGGGGAGGCGGTGGCCGCGGTGGTGCACATCGGCGGCGGCGGGCGCGTTCGGGTGGTGCGAGGGAGAGAGCCAGAGGAGGGGAGGAGGTCCAGCGAGAGAGGGGAGAGGTGCGGAGGGTCCGGGGGTGTCGTGGCGTTCACAGCCGCGGCTGGGAAGCGGCGGGAAGCAGGGAGGTGGCGACGGCGGTGCTGCTGTCGGCACGCGCCAAATCCTCCGGCTAGGAGGAAGACGACAGGGGAGGTGGCGGTGGTGGGCTGGGCCAGTCAGCTACAGTGCTGGGCCGGTTGGTGGGCTGCACAGGTGAGGCCAGGTAAGATTCTCTCTCTCTTTATTAGTTTCTGTTTTCTATTTTTCTTCCTCTGTTTTGAATTATTTTAGCAACTAAATCATTTTAATAAATTTTGTAGGTTATTATATGGCTTGCTAAAATATATACAAAGCCACTCACAAACTTCCAGAATTATTGGAGTCATATTTAATATATATTAAATGTAAATCCAAAGCAAATAGTTATTGGATTAATTCAAATGGCCAAAATAAATATTTCTGTGACTCCGAAATATTGGTTTGAATTTTACCTCTTACCAATATTTCTATAGAATAACAGGAACATTTTCTTGGACTCATTTGAGAAGATTTAAATGTTGGTTAATTTTTAGAGGTTTTCTGAGGCTTTTGAAAATTCCTCAATTCAAGTTTCATTTGAATTTAAACATGATGCTCACATGGAAGCTAGCATAGGTCAGACCAGAATTAGGGATGTGACAGAACCCCTAACGGAACTATTCTCCCTGGAAGATGTTTCTTGCTATCCATGCAATATAACATAACTAGTTGGTTACTTGTCTGTTCAAGCACCTTTGACCCCTATGCCTGGTCTCCACGCATACCCCGGTTTTTATATAACCAAGTGAGTATTCGGACACATCCCGGACTATAGGATCCGGGGGCTGAAGTGAAAATTTCCGCCATGACAAATGATTCAATCCGGCTAGAGGCTCCTTATGCCAACTAAATTACACAGTCACGGAGACTAATTATATTCCTCCTCTATACCATCTAACAGGCTATCTAGCCTACAATCCTGCTGAGAATACTTAGCGGCTCACGCTACCTGGTCATACACCAGGCTCACGGGAATTTCCTGCCCATCGGGCCCCGCCGGTCCCACTTCGGCCATATGGTTCGGGTCCAGCTTGGTGTAGCGTGTCTTCACCATTGCCCAGGCTTCTCTTGCTCCTTGCCGGCAGGATGATATATTCCATAGACGGAAGCGCGCCGGGCTCCTTGAAGCAGGACCGCAAGCTCCCCCATGCCATCCGGTAGCAGGCCTGATGGCCACAGGGCCTGAGCAATGCCATGCATCACCTGCCGAGCACACTCGTGCATCTGCGACAGTTCTTGCAGCAAATCACCTGCAGATGAGGGCATCTCCTCTTCAGGGCGACCCGTTAACATTCCTGCAAGGAAAAATCTCTTTAATAAACTTCCTCGCTGAACTATCAAACAGTTCGCTTGAGCTATTTCCATAAATGCCGCGTCGAAGCTTTTTGTTCTCCTTCATGGAGTCCGCCAGTTGAGCGCGGACGTCCTTTAATTCCACGTCCAGACGAATATTAGCATCATGAAGCTTGTTCTTCTCTTGCGTCACCTGCGTACGGATGCGCTCGCCGGCCTTTAGTTGCCGTTGGAGATGCGAGTCGTCACCCACTACGCCCTCCGGATTCACCCCGGGATTGTCTGCAGAATTTACTGTTAGACTAACCGCACCAGCCATGTATTAACTAGTATATCTGCGTATAATGGAGACAAATATTACCAGCGGGGGCCCTACGGGATCCCTCTAACTTGGCTACCGCATCAGATAATTGGGCCTTGCATGCCTCCAGCTCCCGCGCCAATTGCTCATTCTTGTCCACAAGGACCTGCGGATATATGGATCCTTCAAACAGTTGTCCCAACTATTCTAAGTCTCAGGGGCTACTGCTAGGCATACATATCAAAATTTCTTACCCGTATGTCTTTGGTATACTGGCTTGTCGCTTGGGCAAGCCCGCCTCGAGCGGCTCGAACATATGCGTCCGCCGAATTGAAGGCATTAAAAGCCTCTTCGGAAAAGATGTTGTGCCGAAGCACTGCCCTCCGGCGCCGGTGTTTCATGGCACTCTCCACTTCGGAGTGCGTGTCCGAACACATATCCGCACCCTCCGTTGGGGAGCTATGCGGTGCTGGCCCCGTGTCCGCCTCCTCAAGCCGGGTTGCCTGGAACCCGGCTGGTGGAGGCGCGATTGGTGGGGTCTCCGGATATAGTCCGGTTATTCCTCTTCCTGCCAGACACAAAGGGCGCGGTCATATTTCAAATTCTATAATTACAGGATAGGTTGCCACTTTACCTTTGTAGCGTTGTGTCCAATCTCACCACCTTCCTCTTGAACCTGCCTGATCCGGACGCCCGTGGTTGACGAGTCCCTAGGGGTCGGCCCCTTGCTCCGACCGTCGTTTCTGCAAATAGAACGACGCCTCAAAGGTAAGTTATAATACCTTGGGGGAGTCCTCTTCGGAGGAAAGGGTTTTTTAGCTCTGGTTACACGTGACGTGGGAAGCAGTCCAGGGGAGTCGGCCGTAATGGCCACTAGGGCGCCATCCCAGTTTGCCTGATAAAATGCTCCGTTGACAAGCTCCACGGTAATATCCGGATCTACATTGAGTCCCGGATCTAGGGCCCTTCCAGGGTCCTCTGGTTGCGGGGAGGGGCTGAAGATTCCTTCCACGGCCCTCCTCAGTTCCTGCTCAAAAGCATTGATGCAAGTAATCTTAGCAGAAGTACGATAGAGTAAATGAAGCAGGGAAAAGAACGGCAACGTACCCACTCTGGGGGGTTGTACATGGAGAATCCGTCCCGCGTTTTTATGCGAAGGAACTCCTCCTCTTCCCCTTTGTACAAATCGGACAATATCCTTGCCAAAGCGGCAGCGGAGTCCGGACCCTTACGACCATAGCGGGTGGCGTCATCTTCCCCGTTGTAATGCCACATGGGCTTCCCTCGATATTGGAGCGGCTGCACTCCCCGCTTTATGCATATTGCCATGACCTCAACTATCGTCAGTCCGGACTTGGCCAACAACTTTATCCTGTTCATCAGGAGGAATATCTCCCTTGTGTCCTCTTCTTGAGGGCCTTGGGGGCGCAAGCTTAAGCGTGCCCTCGGCAGGGTGTTGCTGAACCTGGGGAGACCCATTTATATAGAACAACTCTGAGGGCCAGTTTTCGGGTGCCTTCTCAAGGGTGCCGGACAGGTATCCGGTCTCGGCGATGCGCCATACTTCGGCCCCGCCCACTTGACATAGGGACTCCCCTTGGGTGCGGGGGACAAGGCAGAACAGCTTCCTCCATAATCCGAAGTGTGGTTCGCAGCTTAAAAGCAGCTCACAAAGGGCGACATACTCCGCTATGTGCAGAATAGAGGCTGGGGTAAGATTGTGTAGCTGGAGGCCATAGAACTCCAGGAGCCCGCGGAGAAATGGGTGGATAGGAAACCCGACGCCCCTCAGCAGATGCGAGATGAGGCATATTCGCTCCTCCGGAGACGGGTTAGGAGATCCCTCAGGTTGTTCCCCTCCGTATTAAGTAGCTATTCCAGCTCGGACAGAGACCATGAATGCCGGTGGAGGAAACCCTTGAGTTTGTAACTTCACCAAACGGCTGTGAGGAACTGAGCACTCTCCCCAATCCCCCGACTTAGAGCGAGGTGGGCAAGCAGAAGAGCTGCGACGGCCGGCAATGCTGGAATGGCTTTTCGGGAAGCGCTCTAGGATGCTAGCTCAAGGGAGGAGAGTGAGGTTTGGATCTGAGAATCCCTGTCCCTTCAAATAGATGGTTGGCCCAGAGGATCGAGGGTGGCAAATGCAAAAATACCTTGGCTCCTCGCATTCGCTCGACACGTGGAGACGGTCATTACTAAGGTGCTGAAGCCGAGGAGGACAACATTGATTGGAGACCGGGCACTATTCGTCGTAACAGGTACTTTGGAGTATTCGGAGAAGGAACCCGCCTTGCAATGTCAAGACACATCGCACGCCGGACTCATCGTCATTGAAGCCTGGTTCAGGGCTACCGAGGAGTCTGGATAAGGGGTATCCGGACAGCCGGACTGTGTACAACGTCCGGACTATTGAAGCGTGAAGATACAAGACTCAAGACTTCGGCCCGTGTCCGGATGGGACTTTCCTTGGCGTGGAAGACAAGCTTGGTGATCCGGATATTATATTTCCTTCCTTGTAACCGACTCCATGTAAACCCTAGCTCTCTCCGGTGTCTATATAAACCGGAGAGGTTGGTCCTTAGAAGGCCGATCACAATTACATTCATACCATCATAGGCTAGCTCTTAGGGTTTAGCCTCTACGATCTCGTGGTAGATCTACTCTTGTACTACCCATATCATCAATATTAATCAAGCAGGAAGTAGGGTTTTAGCTCCATCGAGAGGGCCCGAACCTGGGTAAACATCTGTGCCCCTTGCTTCCTGTTACCATCAGCCTTGACGCATAGATCGGGAAGCCCTACCCGAGATCCGCCGGTTTTGACACCAATACCTAGAACCCTAGAACCCTCGAACCCTCGACCCCTCGACCACCCTCGAACCCTCGACCCCTCGACCCCCTTCCCCTCATCATGTCGAAGTTATCAGGTAGGTGGTATATCGACCCCCCCCCCTCATGTCGAAGTTATTGGGGAGGTGGTATATCGACAACGACATACCCGATAAAAAATAAGAAGAGGAAGAAGAAGAAAAAAAGAGGAGAAGAAAAAAAAAAAGAGGAGAAGAAGAAAGGAATAGAGAGAGAAGATTGAAGAAAAAAAAGAAGAAAAAAAAGAGGAGAAGAAGAAAGGAATAGAGGCGAAGAAGAAAAAATAGAAATTACACTATTTTTTTCTTCTTCTCTTCTATTCCTTTCTTCTTCTCCTTTTATTTTTTATTTTTTTTCTCTTCTTATTTATTTCTCCTCTTCTTCTACTTTCTTCCTCTTCTTATTTTCCTTTTTCCACTCCTTTTAATTCTTCTTCCTTCTTCCTTCTTCCTATTTTCTTCCTTTTCCTTATTTTACTTTTTCCTCTACACTAACCTAAACTACACTAACCTACATTCAATATCTACTAATTAACAACCTAAATAAAAAATTAATATATATATGAAAAAAACATCATATGAAAAAAACATCATATGCACAAAAAACCATCATATGAACATCATATGAAAAAACAACAACATATCAACATCATCACATATATGAAAAAAATCGAAGGTCACGGACCGTGGGGATGGGCGCATGGCGACGGCGTCGGGCAGCGGTGGCGGTGATGGCTTCGGGTGATGCGGCGGCGACAGTGTCGGGCGAGCTCGGGAGGTGACGACGACGGGCGATGCGGGCGGCGACGGCGTCCGGCAGCTGGAAGGTCATGGCAACGACGTTGACGGTGACGGCGCTGGTGGCGCGAGGCGACGGTGTCGGGCGGTGCGGTCGTGGCAGACGGGCGCTGGCCGCGACGGGGCAGCGACGACGCTAACGGGCGTTGGGCGCTGGTGGCGACGGGACGGTGACGGCAGCGCGGTGTGCACGGGTGGCGACGGCAGCTGAAGCGGCGGCGTGGGTGGCGCACGGCGTCGACGGGCGAGCTTCGGTAACTGGCGGCGCTGCTGGACCAATGCCCCTTTAGTCCCGGTTGGTGCCTACTAACCGGGACCAAAGGTCTCTTTTCAGCCCAAAGGGCGGGAAGCAGAGGTTTGGTATCGGTTGGTGGCACCAACCGGGACTAAAGGGTGGCATTGGTCCCGGTTGGTGCCACGAACCAGGACCAATGCACCCTTTCGTCCCGGTTGGTGCCAACAACCGGGACCAAAGGCCTTGTCTTGCTCGCCAAAAGTTTAGTCCCACTCGCTAGTTGAGAGAGCTCGAGAGTGGTTTATATGCGGCTGCTGCGCCCACCTCTCGAGCTCCTCTCAACCGGAGGCTTTCGGCATAATCTACGTCACGCTGTGCTGTGGGCCTCTTGGGCCTGCCCGAACTGAATCCTGGCCCATGGTTGGGTTTCTAGTAGTATTCGTGCCTGGTGGCGTAGTAGGTGGCACTTTTTTATTTTTTGTTTTCTTTTTTGCTTTATTTAGTTTATTCTGTTTCTACTTATTGATGCTATTTTTATTTATTTTATTAAAGTTTATTTATTTTACTTTATTAAATATTATTTTGTTTCTACTTACTTATTAAAGTTTATTTTGTTTCTACTTATTTATTTTATTTTGTTTCTACTTATTTATTTTCTTTTCTTTTTTGTTTTTTTATTTATTTTATGAAAATTCTTTTTGCTTTTAATGTTTTGAACAGAAAATACTTTGATAATTTTAGTTGCATACATTTTATTTAATTTTAGTTGCATCAATTTTATATAATTGTAGTTTCAATAATACTAGATGTTTATAAAAGCTTTTTTGGTTGATTCCTTTAGCTATTAGAGTTTCATTAAAGTTTTCTAGTTCATTATTTTTTCTATTAGAGTTTCATTAAAGTTTTCTAGTTCATTCTTTTAGTTTACTATTTTTGCTATTAGAGTTTCATAAAAGTTTTCCAGTTCATTCTTTTTTATATTAGTTCATTCTTTGAGCTAAATGACCCTGAAATTGAAAAGCATTTCAAATGAACTCTGAAAAGGTTGAAAGTTGGCATGGCATCATCATTTCACACACATAGCATGTGCTAAAAAGTTGAGAGGGTTACAACAAAAACTGGATGCACTTCGTGTACAAAACGGACTATTAGTTTCGAGGTATCAGGGTTTCGGACGAAAACTCATCTGTTACAACAGGCATTTCATTTCTTCACATGTAACTGCAGTGATATTCGAGATCAAAGGCATCATCATAATAGTCGTGGAGAGAAAGTATTCACTTCTTCTTCGCTTCTGTCCTTTGCTTATTGCGCCGTAACCATGGATAATCTTCATCATTTAACAGGGTGCTTGGGTCAGCCTTGACTTTGAAGGGAGGAATTTCATGAAACTTTTCATAATCTTCGGATATGTCTGTCTTGCCCTCCACTCCTGCAATGTCTCTTTTTTCCCGAAAGAACTATGTGGCTCTTTGGCTCATCGTGTGATGTGTTCGCTTCCTTATCTTTTCTTTTTCTCGGTTTGGTGGACATGTCCTTCACACAGAAAACCTGCGCCACATCATTGGCTAGGACGAGCGGTTCATCTGTGTATCCAAGATTGTTCAGATCCACTGTTGTCATTCCGTACTGTGGGTCTACCTATACCCCGCCTCCTGAGAGATTGACCCATTTGCACTTAAACAAAGGGACCTTAAAATCATGTCCGTAGTCAAGTTCCCATATGTACACTATGTAACCATAATATGTGTCCTTTCCCCTCTTGGTTACTGCATCAAAGCGGACACCGCTATTTTGGTTGGTGCTTTTTTTGATCTTGGGCGATCGTGTAAAATGTATTCCCATTTATCTCGTATCCTTTGTAAGTCAATACAGTCGAAGATGGTCCACTGGACAATGAATGCAGCTCATCACAAATAGTGTTGTCACCTCCGAGACGTGTTTCCAACCAACTGCCGAAAGTCCTGATGTGTTCACATGTAATCCAGTCATCACACTGCTCTGGGTGTTTGGAGCGCAAATTGTTCTTGTGTTCATCGACATACGGGGTCACCAAGGTAGAGTTCTCAGAGAACTATGTACTTCTGCTTGGGACCAAGAATGCCCGCCCCTCGCATATTATTGAGTCCCTCCAAGCGCGTTTTTTCCATCAGTCTCCCTCATACCACGATTTAGGGAGACCAATCCTATTAAGGCCAGGAATGAAGTCAACACAAAATCCAATGACATCCTCTGTCTGATGGCCCACGCAGATACTTCCTTATAGCCTAGTGCGGTTACAGACATATTTCTTGAAGACTCCCATGAACCTCTCAAAGGGGAACATATTGTGTAGAAATACGGGGCCCAGAATGACAATCTCATCGACTAGATGAACTAGGACGTGCGTCATGATATTGAAGAGGAATGGTGAGAAAACCAGCTCGAAACTGACAAGACATTGCGCCACATCACTCCTTAGCCTTGGTATGATTTCTGGATCGATCACCTTCTAAGAGATTGCATTGAGGAATGCACATAGCTTCACAATGGCTAATCGGACGTTTTCCGGTAGAAGCCCCCTCAATGCAACCGGAAGCAGTTGCGTCATAATCACGTGGCAGTCATGAGACTTTAGGTTACGGAACTTTTCTCCGGCATATTTATTATTCCCTTTATATTCGATGAGAAGCCAGACGGGACCTTCATACTGAGCAGGTGTTCAAAGAAGATTTCCTTCTCTTCTTTGGTAAGAGAGTAGCTGGCAGGACCTTCATACTGCTTTGGAGGCATGTTGTCTTTTTCGTGCAAATGTTGCAGGTCCTCCGTGCCTCCGGTGTATCTTTTGTCTTCCCATACACGCCCAAGAAGCCTAGCAGGTTCATGCAAAGGTTCTTCGTCACGTGCATCACGTCGATTGAAGAGCGGACCTCTAGGTCTTTCCAGTAGGGTAGGTCCCAAAATATAGTTTTCTTCGTCCACATGGGTGCGCGTACCTCAAGATCATTCGAAGCAGATAGTCCGCCGGGACCCTTTCCAAAGATTACGTCTAAATCATTGACCATAGCAAGTACGTGATCACCGGTACGCATGGCAGGCTTCTTCCGGCGATCTGCCTCGCCTTTGAAATGCTTGCCTTTCTTTCGACATTGATGGTTGGTCGGAGGAAATCGACGATGGCCCAGGTACACATTCTTCCTGCATTTGTCGAGGTATATACTTTCGGTGTCAGCTAAACAAAGGCGTGCATCGCGTGGTATCCCTTGTTTGTACGTCCCGAAAGGTTACCGAGAGCGGGCCAATCGTTGATGGTTACAAACAATAATGTGTGCAGGTTAAATTCCTCCTGTTTGTGCTCATCCCACACACGTACATCGTTTCCATTCCACAGCTGTAAAAGTTCTTCAACTAATGGCCTTAGGTACACATCAATATAGTTGCCAGGTTGCTTAGTGCCTTGGATGAGAACTAGCATCATAATGAACTTCCGCTTCATGCACATCCAAGGAGGAAGGTTATACATACATAGAGTCACGGGCCAGGTGCTGTGATTGCTGCTCTGCTCCTCGAAAGGATTAATGCCATCCGCGCTTAAACCAAACCATATATTCCTTGGGTCACCTGCAAACTCAGCCCGGTACTTTCTCTCGATTTTTCTCCACTGCGACCCGTCAGCGGGTGCTCTCAACTTCCCGTCTTTCTTACGGTCCTCACTATGCCATCGCATCAACATGGCATGCTCTTTGTGTCACAGCCCTAGCTTAGCCTTTGCTTGTCCTTGCATGATCATCATGTCATCATGTCTAAATTTCATTTAAATATGAAATGGGGATGTTCAAAACCCTAGCACCAAATGAATTCAACTAGGTTCAAAATAAAATCCATTTCAATGAACCCAAAATGCCTTCATAAATGTTCACCATCTTTGGTCATGGCTAAATCCTCTGCCAAAAATGGTTTCATATTTTTGGAGGCTATTCTGGATTTTTGCACCAAGCCATAGGTATTTTCATTTGGGTAATTTAAATCCTATAAATATTTTAAAAATGCCCAAATAATCTTGAAGGTATTTTTAGGCTGTTGAGAATATTTTCAAATGTGCCTCCTAATATTTTCGTGGTTTTCCTAAATGGAATAGTTTTCCTACTATTTCAAAACACGTAATGTAAAACAAATAAAAAGAAAAATGTAGAAAGGTAGAGAGAGGGTTTTACTGGCGCCACTGCCCTCGCCCAAAGACGGCCCAGCCCATCGGGCTTTGGCAATCGCTGGCCCAGCCCACCAGAGCCCCACTGCCTTCAACCTCTGCCAAGAGGCGTGAGGCGTGTCGACGCACGCGCGCCCGAAGCTCCACCTCCTCCCCTCCCAAACTTGCTGGTCCTCCTCGATGCACCAGGCGACGCCACGCAGCCCCTGGGCCCGCCCTCTCACTCTCTCCCGTGCCTCTTCCCTCCTCTGCTCTCTCTCCCTCTCGCGCCCGAGCGCAACCGCCGACGCCGCTCGCCACCATCGCAGCCACCGCCTCTCCCTCGAGCCCTCGCCGTGCCTGCGGGCTCCGCCTCTATGCCCTCGCCCTCTCCATGGAGCTACACAACGCCGGGATCCCTGCATCGCCGCCCACACCGTCTTCCCCATCTCCGGCCGCCTGAGATCGCCCGGCTTCGCCACGTCGCCGTCCGACCTCCCCGAGCTCGCTGGCCCCGCTCCAACCGACTCGCCATGAGCCCCTGCCTTCCTCTCCCTTGCTCCCGTGCTCCTTTTCTCTCCGTGGCCACTGTTCGCCGGTGGCCGATTAGCGCCCGCCGTCGAACTCCTCGCCGCCGTAGATTACAGAGGCCGTGTTCGCTCACAGGCACGTGGACATGCTCCAGCACCTCGCCAGAACCCAACTCACTTTTAACTCGCTCTCTCGGCGCTGCAGCAACGTCCCGCACTCGGCCCGAACTCCGCCGCCAGCGAAATGCTCGTCGCCCGTCAACTCGCCACCCGCTCATTTAGCCGGCTCCACCATCGGATGCGCCACTCTGCCAGCTCTCAGATGCTCTCCGCGCCACGCAAACCGTGGCTCAGAAGCGCAATCCCGATACCTGACGCCGGGCCATGAGCCGATGTCGCCGGCGGGTTTAACGCCGGCACCGACGTGGCGCCATTAGCTTAGGCGCTAAACTCGTTTAGTTAGCGTCTGCGCCGATGACATGTGGGTCCCCGAGCCCAATTAGTTTAGTCTAACTCCTGTTTAGATTAGTGCTAATCTGCGTAGACCCCACGTGCCAGCTTTGACTTGGTCTAGTCAACGTTGACCGGTCCCACCTGTCATCCACCCAAACCAGCCTGAGACACTGACGTATGGGTCCCACAGGTCAGGTTTTACCTGGCCGACCCAGTTGACCGCTGATGTCACCCTGGCGCAGTGCTGACGCATTAATTCAATTACTGGAATTATTCTTATACAGGAAATTCCAGAAAATAACTAAAACTTCTAAAAATCATAGAAAATCAACCGTAGCTACGAATCAAATAAATTATATATGAAAAATGATCAGAAAAATCCAATCTTTCCATCTGTGCCATTTTCATGCATGTTACGACACTTTAACCTTGCTGTTTAGATGAAACAATTTAATGCACTAATATAACCTCTTAAAATGGGTTTGCATTTGAATCTTTGGTTCAAATGGACTCATCTCAATCTGTTCTGGCTTGCATTAGCCCAAAACACATTCATATTGCCATGTCATAGAATGCATCATATTGTGCATTGCATTGATCATGTTTCCTCTCTGTTTGCCGATATTGTTCCCCCTCGATAGACGTTGTACTGACGTTGTGATCGTTGACACTGATGAAGACTCAATGCTATCTTCAGAAGTGCCAGGCAAGCAAAACCCCCTTGTTCATTCCGGTACAATCCCACTCTCTCGCTCCTACTCTCTTTTACTGCATTAGGACAACAACGATTCAACTGTTACATGTTGCGGTAGTTGAACCCCTTTCCTCTCGCATGACTGTCATTGCCACAAGAATAGATGAAACCCACTAGCATGAGTAGGAGTTGTTTGAGCCCTGATGTGCCTACTCATTCATGCTTGTTTGTCATGCCCGCATCGCTTAGAGTTGAGTCAGGTCCGATTCATCGGGAATGAATCAGAGGTGTGTGAACATGTCCTCACTGTGTGTGAGCTAAATGTGTGAACACGATTTGGTAAAGAAGGTGAGAGGCCATGTAGGAGTACATGGTGGGTTGTCTCATTGAAGCCGCCCCTCGAACTGAAGTTCGTGTTTGTGATCCATGAAAGCATTACTACTACACATTGGGCCCAAACCAATGGACCTCTCGACTTCTTAATCACCCTTGTCCTCTGTCCAGTGAGTTGCAAGTAGTTTTGGTGTTTGTAGTATCTTTGGAGGCCGTGGGCAGTGCTGACCGGAGGTGGGTTCTGATGCGGTAGGCACGCGTGGCGGGTATGCGGCGCCTGCTTGGTGTCATGGAAACCTATACACATCGATCGGGGTCAGATGTGGAAACCTTGGCGGACTCCTCATGGATGGAACCTGAATAGGCGGTAAACCTGGACTAGAGACTTGAGTGTTTAGGTTGGCGTGCCGACACTCCCCTCGCTGGGCTTCCGCTTGAAGGTTGCCGAGTACATGTCGTGTAAACGGCGGTAAGTGGTGAGAGCGTGTGTGAAGAAGTACACCCCTGTAGGGTTAACATCATCTATTCGAATAGCCGTGTCCGCGGTAAAGGACTTCTGGGTTGCCTGTATAGTTCATAGACAAGTGAATGTGGATACTTTAAAATACGCAAGATAAGCGTGAGTGCTATGGATGGCGTTCTCGTAGGGAGACGGGATTGGATCCATAGCACTGTATTGATATGCTGAATATGTGGACTCGTGTGCGCCACCTCAAAAGAGTTACTTGCAGTCGTAGTTCAGGATAGCCACCGAGTCAAAGCTGGCTTACTGCAGTTAAACCCCACCATCCCTTTGTTGATAATGATGCATATGTAGCTAGATCTGATGTAAGTCTTGCTGGGTACATTTGTACTCACGTTTGCCTATTTTATGTTTTTGCAGAGACGCTGGGCCTCGCTTAGTAGTTCCGCGTTGTCTTCCATGTTTAGCTTGTTACCTCAGCTAAGATCTTGTGCCCTCGGCAGGATCTGGTAGATAGTCAGGATTCTCACCCTTTTTCATTTGTAGATGTCTGTACTCAGACAAGTTAAGCTCCCGCTTGTGTTTTGACTTGTATGCTCTGAATGTTGGGTCATGAGACCCATATTTGTAATATCTCGCTCCTCGGAGCCTATTGAATAAAATTCTTGAGTTGTAGAGTCATGTTGTGATGACATGTTGTATTTGCACATATCGAGCATATTGTGTGTATGTCATTGAAAATGCTTGGTATGTGGGATCTGACTGTCTAGTTGTTTATCTTTTGTAGCCTCTCTTACCGGGAAATGTCTCCTAGTGATTCCACTGAGCCATGGTAGCTTGCTACTGCTCCGGAACACTTAGGCTGGCCGGCATGTGTCCTTCTTCGTTCCTGGTTCCATCCCTTCGGGAAATGTCACATGGTGTCTACGGAGTCCTGTTAGCCCGCTACAGCCCGGTTTACCAGAGTCCTGCTAGACCAGTGCTACAGCCTGGATTCACTCGCTGATGACCGACACGTTCGATGCTGGGTCATGGATGCCTGTCCCTGTATGTTTGTGCCACTTTGGGTTCACGACTGGCCATGTCAGTCCGGGCTCCTTGTCATATGGATGCTAGCGACACTATCATATACGTGTGCCAAAAGGCGCAAACGGTCCCGGGCAAAGGTAAGGCGACACCCGTGGGAATAGCATGTGTGAGGCCGCAAAGTGATATGAGGTGTTACATGCTAGATCGATGTGGCATTGAGTCGGGGTCCTGGCACTTTGTTTCTGAACAGGCGTTTCAACCGTGGTAGTATACGAGCATACCATGTCACCTTGGCAGGAACCCTCTTCCGGGGGCACTCGCTGAGGGAGTCCTGGATTAAGGGGTCCTCGGACAACCGGACTATTAACATGGGCCGGACTGTTGGGCTACGAAGATACAAGACAGAATACTTCTTCCCGTGTCCGGATGGGACTCTCCTTTGCGTGGATGGCAAGCTTGGTCATTCGGATATGTAGATTGCTTTCTCTGGAACCGACTTTGTATTACCCTAGTCCCCTTCGGTGTCTATATAAACAGGAGGGTTTAGTCCGTAGAGGCAATCATAATCATATAGGCTAGACTTCTAGGGTTTTAGCCATTACGATCTCGTGGTAGATCAACTCTTGTAATACTCATATTCATCAAGATCAATCAAGCAGGAAGTAGGGTATTACCTCCATAGAGAGGGCCTGAACCTGGGTAAACATCGTGTCCCCCGCCTCCTGTTACCATCCGGCCTCAGACGCACAATTCGGGACCCCCTACCCGAGATCCGCCGGTTTTGACACCAGCATTGGTGCTTTCGTTGAGAGTTCCGCTATGACATCAAAGATAGGATTGATAGCTCGCCTTGTTATCAAGGACAACAACACTTCCGGAATAGCCCTGGCCTCCTTGGGAGTCGCTACAGACTACGATCAGATTGGGCTTAAACCCGATCAGAGAGAAATTGAATCTCCGCCGATCACCCATCAGAATAGCCGTAGTGGAGGAGCAATACAACAACTCTTCCTCTATATTGAGGACGAACTATGTTTGGATTTCCGAGCTCACAGAGCCGGATACCCGCCTGCGGGAAGACGTGCCCCGTACTCCGAACCTAGAGTCGGACTGTGGCCTTGAAAAATTGGTTGATATCCCGGAGCCCGAACTGTTAAGCTCGGAAGTTTCTCAAACACCGGATCCCACATTAGGTCAGGGTTTGGACTTAAATCCACCCACCCACCCAGATACATGCGATCTTATCCACATCAGACATCAGTCTCAAGAAACGGTCCATCTTTTTTGGGCCAGATTCCTTCTTGTCAAAGACAAGATCAAAGACTGCCGCGATGAAGACGCAGTCTCATTATTATGCAAAAATTGCACGGACGAGGGAATCCTCAATGCCATCAACCACTGTCACGTATTACACTCTGCTGACTTGGCAACCATAGTACAGAAGTACTGCGCAATGGAAAGCGCCTGAAAACTCAGGTAGCTTGTTGGGAGCCACCGGTTTCCACTCAACCCCTCGTCCAGACAAAAAGGATGCACCCTCGTCGGTCGCCTGATCCAATTGTAAAAAAATCAAAGCCCACTACGAGGCGCAGAACCGTTCTGGAGGGATGGCTCGATAGGCCATGCAAAATACACACAACACCGGATACCGTACCAACCCACAGCCTTAGAGCATGTTGGATACTCCGGCAAGTGGCCAAGAGCGGTGAGGATCTCCTCACCAAAAATACCGCAGAGCAAGATCCCATGGAAGAAAATAACCCTACAGTATTTACAGTCTTTGGGACTTCCGCCTCAGACAATAGGTGCAAAAGGGCACTCCACGGCCTCGCTGAAGTCTGCCAAGTCGCAGCAATAAACCCCTGGAATGACACAGCCATAACTTTCAATGCCAGTGACGAACCAAAATTCAGAACAATCCGGGCACCAGCCACATTGGTCCTCAGTCCGATCGTGGACGGCTTTCGTCTTACCAAAGTGCTCATGGATGGCGGCAGCGGACTAAACCTCATTTACGAGGAAACTCTCAACCAAATGGAAATAGACATGAGCTGCATTGAGCAAAGTAGCACGACCTTCCGAGGAATCATTCCCAGTCGAGAGGCGTGATGCACAGGAAAAATCACACTCGATGTGGTATTCTGCACGAGGAAAATTACCGGTCCCAAGAGATAACCTTTCAAGTAGACCCTTTCAACAGTGGATATCACGCCTTATTAGAGCGAGATGCATTTGCATGCTTCCAAGCTATACCCCATTACGGCTACATGAAGCTCAAGATGCCCAGGCCCAATGGTATTATCACTCTTGCCAGTGATCCGGACATAGCACTCCGCGCCGAAAATAAAACCGCAGCCCTAGCCCTCGAGGCATTGTCTGAAGCCCTTGCGGCCGAAGAGTTAACCACATTGCGCTCCACACTGGATATGGATGGCGTGATCCTGGACAAGCGACCCAAATCCACCTCCTTTAAACCAGCAGATGAAATTGTCAAATTCCAAGTCCACCCGATGGACCCCACGAAGACAGCATTCATCAGGGCACAGCTGGAACCAACGGTTGACGCTGCACTACGAGCGTTCCTACACGAGAACTGGGACATATTCGCCTCGCACCCTTCTGATATGCCAGGGATCCCACGTAGGCTGGCCGAACACAACCTCAATATATTAAAGGGATATTAGCCGGTGAAGCAAACACTGCGGCGCTTTTCAGAACCCAAACGACAAGCTATGGGGGAGGAGCTAGCCAAGTTACTTGAGGCCGGATTCATCAGAGAAATAAAACACCCGGACTGGCTAGCAAACCTAGTGATGGTACCAAAGAAGGATAAATCATGGCGCCTATGTGTCCATTTCAAAGACCTCAAAAAGGCCTGCCCTAAAGATACCTTCCCCCTCCACCGCATCGATTAGATTATCGACGCTACCGCAGGACACGACTCACTGTGTTTCCTCGACGCATACTCCGGATACCATCAAATCAAGATGAAGGAGTCCGATCAAGCCGCAACGGCATTTATCACCCCATACGGGCCTTTCTGCTTCAACACTATGCCCTTCTGGCTCAAAAACACCGGTGCCACCTACCAGCGCATGATTCAAACATGCATGGAGAAACAAATCGGCAAGACAGTTGAAGCATATGTGGATGACGTAGTCATCAAAACTAGGCACATTGAGTCATTAATAGACGATCTGCGTCTCACATTCGACAACCTCTGAACATATGCCATCAAGCTCAATCTGGAAAAGTGTGTTTTCGGCGTTCCCGCTGGAAAACTGCTGGGCTTCATCGTTTCCAATAGGGGAATTGAGGCGAACCCAGCTAAAATCCGAGCTTTGTCATAGTTGCCTACGCCAACAGACCTCAACAAGTCCAAAAACTATCCAGATGTGTTGTAGCTTTAAGCCGCTTTATCTCCAGACTGGGAGAAAAGGCGTTGCCACTCTATCACCTTCTCCGACGCACCGATCACTTCGAGTGGACGGACACCTTCTCCGACGCACCGATCACTTCGAGTGGACGGACGCGGCAACGGCCGGACTAGAAGAAATAAAGGCTCTTCTAGCAAGCAACCCAATCCTAGCCACGCTGAACGTCGGCGAACCCATGTTATTATACATATCGGCCACACACACCAAGTCGTAAGTGCGGTGCTCCTCATCGAACGAGAGGAGGACGGACACAAATTCCTGCTTCAGAAGCCGGTATACTATGTATCCACTGTCCTCACACCATGCAAATCCCGGTACCCTCATTACCAAAAAAATAGCATACGAGGTCTTCATGGCATCACGAAAGCTACGACACTACTTTCAAGAGTGCTCAATAACGGTGTCCTCCAAGGTACCACTCGATGACATAATAAACAACAGCGATGCTACGGGCCGGATTGACAAGTGGGCCATTGGTCTCCTCCCATTCGACATAACATACCAACCGCGCCGGGCCATTAAATCTCAAGTACTGGCCGACTTCGTCGCCGAATAGTCAGAGGCCGAACTCCCTAAAGAGTATGGCACATATTCCAACTGGGTCATGCACTTTGATGGCTCCAAAAAGTTGGCAGGCTTAGGAGCAATTGTTGTCCTAACATCCCCTACTGGAGATACAATTCAGTACGTACTCCAAATATTATATATGGACTCCAACAATGCAGCCGAATACGAGGCCTTATTGCATGGTCTTCGGATGGCCGTCTCCATTGGCATACAACAGCTGGAGTGCGCGGGGATTCAAACCTCGCAATATCCCAAATAAATGGAGATTTCAATGCCAAAGATCCGAAGATGGCTTCTTACCGTAACGCCATTCTCAAAATGTTAGCTCGATTCAAGGGGCTCGAGTTTCACCACGTGGCTCGAGAAAGTAATAAAGCGGCGGATGTCCTTGCTCGCATCGGTGCCAAGAGCGACCCCGTACCACCTAACATCTTTTTGGAAAGGCTTTTCAATCCATCCGTGGTGTGGAAGGGGTAGAGCGGCAACATCAATCCATATCCGACCATAACCCCAGATTCCGAACACATCGATATCATCGGGGGCTCAGCCACCAAAATTACACCGTCGGCCCATCTCATCATGGCAGTCACTGCCCCATGGACCCAACCCTTCTTGGCCTACCTTAATAGGTGAGAATTCCCTGAGGATCAGAATGAGGCGCGCTGGATTGTTCGGTGCTCCAAAGCCTACAAGGTTCACGAGGGAGAACTCTACTAAAAAAGCGCTACCAGAGTACTTCAAAGATGTATCTCCGAGGAAGAAGGGCGGCAACTCTTGGCTGAAATTCATGCCGGTCTCGGTGGTTACCACGCGCGTCTCGGGCCCTTGTAAGCAAGGCCTTCCGTATAGGTTTCTATTGGCTGACGGCCCGAGCAGACGCACAGGACCTTGTCCAACATTGCGTCGGATGCCAGCTTTTCGCCAACCAAAGCCACATGCCACCCACCGCTCTATAAACAATCCCCATCACTTGGCCTTTTGTAGTCTGGGGGCTTGATATGGTCGGACCCCTTAAAGGATGAAGCCATAAGAAAAAATATCTGTTGGTCATGGTGGATAAATTCACTAAGTGGATAGAAGCCAAACCAGTTAAAACGGCCGAAGCCGGACCAGTGATAGACTTTATATCCGGTGTTGTGCACCGTTATGGTGTTCCACATATCATCATCACCGATAACGGATCGAATTTCATAGCCGATGAGGTGAAAACCTGGTGTGCTAATCTGGGCATTAAGCTCGACACGCCCGCCTATCAACCACAAACCAACGATCAAGTCGAACGAGCCAATGGTCTTATTATGAGTGGCATTAAACCCAGACTAGTGCAGTCTTTGAAAGAATCAGACAAGCACTGGGTCGAGGAGCTCAACTCCGTACTCTGGGGGTTGCGGACCACGCCCAATCGCTCTACCGGATATACACCTTTATTCATGGTGTATGGCGCAGAGGCTGTGTTACCCTGCGACATTATTCATGACTCACCTCGAGTGCGCATGTATGAAGAGAGAGAGAGAGAGGCCGAGCTTGATTGGCAGGACAGCTTAGATGCCCTGGAGGAGGAGCGCGATGCCGCAAAAGCCTGTTCTGCATTTTATCAACAACAAGCCCACATATATCAAAGCAGAGAAGTACGGGCCAAGACTTATAATGTTGGTGAACTCGTTTTGCGCTTGCCGGAGAAGAAAAAGGACAAACTAAAGCCCAAGTGGGAGGGTCCCTTCATCATTGACGAAGTCCTCACCGGAGGAGTGTACCGCCTGCGTGATGCGTCAGACAATCGTCTAGAACCGAACCCATGGAACGCGGCCAGACTCCAAAGATTCTATGCCTAGCACCAGACTCTTTGTTCGTCTCCTTTCTCCCTTTTGTTTAAATTATTTATTTTCCTCTCTTTTCACATTTTCTTTTTTTAAGCCTTAAAGCTCTCGTGCGGCTAAACCTTACAACTACGACGCACACATTCTCAAATATGTACGTCAATTATACCTGGGGGCTTCTTGTACAAAAGCTTATTATTATTATTTTCCGAGCACCAAGCTCACTGTCGGTGTCAAAACCGGCGGATCTCGCGTAGGGGGTCCCGATCTGTGCGTCAAGGCTGATGGTAACAGCAAGCAAGGGACACAGATGTTTACCCAGGTTCGGGCCCTCTCGATGGAGGTAAAACCCTACTTCCCGCTTGATTAATATTGATGATATGGGTAGTACAAGAGTAGATCTACCATTTAGATCAGAGAGGCTAAACCCTAAGAGCTAGCCTATGATTGTATGTTTGTAATTGTGATCGGCCTTCTAAGGACCAACCTCTCCGGTTTATATAGACACCGGAGAGGGCTAGGGTTTATATGGAGTCGGGTTACAAGGAAGGAAATATAATATTCGGATCGCCAAGCTTGTCTTCCACGCAAGGAGAGTCCCATCCGACACGGGTCAAGTCTTGAGTCTTGTATCTTCACGCTTCAATAGTCCGGACGTTGTACACAGTCCGGCTGTCCGGATACCCCTAATCCAGGACTCCCTCAGTAGCCCCTGAACCAGGCTTCAATGACGATGAGTCCGGCGCGCAGTATTGTCTTCGGCATTGCAAGGCGGGTTCCTTCTCCGAATACTCCGAAGTAATTTTCGAACACTTGAATCGTGTCCGGATCCACAAAATGATCTTTACACACCGCCGTAGAGAGAATGATATTTCACAAATGCAATCTGCTAACAACTTTTTCTGATGACGTGACAAGTTATTACGGTCGGATGATTACTCGAACCGTTTTCCCACAACCAGCTACAGCGCATATTACGAGGCAGTTTCTGTGACACGTCTTGTCAAAGAAGAGATCGTGTCCTCTTATTGCGGGATTCTCATCAATACGGGTATGGGTAATCCCACCACGCCATCAATCGTGGTGCTTGGGAAGCAAGCGATTCCCAACGGGCAAGTGGGGAGGCGCACCGCTTTCGTCGCCTCTATAAAGGGATAAGATTTCAACATTTTTACCCACGCCTTCTGTCTTCCTTAACCCCTCGAGCTCCAGCGCCCAAGCCCAAGTCTTCTCCGCACAGCTAAACATGTCCGGAACAGGAGGCAAGTGGGTGGCTTCCACCGTCAAGGAGAAGCATGCCACAAATCTTCGGGCGGCCGGATACTTGGCTGCAGACATTGCGCACCGGCTACCGGACGCTGGGCAGGTCATCCCGATCCCAGGACCCCACGAGAGGGTTGTGTTCGTCGCCCACTTCATCCGCGGATTGGGGTTCCCACTTCACCCCTTCGTCTGTGGGCTCATGTTCTACTACGGGCTAGATTTCCATGATCTAGCCCCGAATTTCGTCCTCAACATCTCGGCGTTCATCGTCGTATGCGAGGCCTTCCTCCGGATCCGCCCTCACTTTGTCCTATGGCTGCAAACCTTCTGCGTGAAGCCGAAGGTTGTAAGTGGCCAACAAGCGGAGTGCGGAGGGGCCATGGTTGGCAGAATGCCTAATGTCACATGGCTCGACGGTTCCTTTGCGGAGACCGTAAAAGGGTGCAATCGGGGTGGTTTTACATCACCGAGCCGCGCGACGCCAACTGGGCGGCAGCCCCTGCGTTCCGATCCGGAGCCCCCATGTGGCTTACTTCCTGGGAAAAGAAGGGCCTGTCCTGGGGTGATTCTATGGAGCTGACCGGACTCCAGACATGCATCAAAAGCATGAAGGACAAGAACATCAAGCTTGTCAACGTGATCCAGGTCATGCTCGTTCGCCAGATCCTGCCATGCCAAAGGCAGGCATTCAATCTGTGGGAGTTTGTCCCGGCCGAACACCAGACGCTCCGGAAGCTCTACGACATGAAGCACAAAGGCGCATGGAAGGTGCTGTTCAAGGCCTCTGAAGTACCTCCTCCCACATCCGAGGACCGGGGGCTTCACGCCGCGCGGGCTCCTAGTCAGGTGAGTTCTCGGACCACCACCGGACCCGGTTCTTCCCAATATATTCATGGGAGTGCTTTAAGTAGTTACGCATATTTGCTTCAGGACTATGTGGAGACAGCGGAGCAGGTCTACTATCCGACTCTGCTGCCAGAAGGCCCAGCTGACGCTCTCCTGATAGAGATGCTAGTCCCGGCACTGTACAAGGTGCCGGAGAAGAAGGAGAAGAAGGCCCCGGGGACCCGAGAGGGTCTCCGTCGTAAGGTTGTGCTGGAAGCTTCGTCCGAAGGCGACGAGGCACACTCCTCCCACGAAGGGGAGGAAGAAGAAGACGCCCCATAAGGATGAGGGGTCCGGGGAGGCGGACCAGGGGGCCGGAAAAGGCCCTCGGTGCAAGGCCATCATACCCCTGTCGTCAGATGACGACGAGACAGATTCTTCCCGCGGAGGCGGGAGAAACCAAGAAGAGACTCTACCTCCCCACACTGGGGGGGGAGAGAAAGAGAAAAGCCGCCCCGGAGGGGGAGGCTGGGGCGTCCAATAAGGGAAAGGTATCCCTTCTGGACTATTCCGCCACGGCCTCTCACAGCGAGGAGGGGTGGCTCCCCAGGGGGAAGCCCCCAGTGCGATCGTAAGTGTCCGCATTCTATCATGATTTCACTTCATAGTTTTTGTATTTATAATGGCGAACATATATGCAGTCCGGCCAGGGCTCACCCCGAGGTATCTTCCTCCGGGTCCCTGAGCAATTCGGAGATGAATTCCCTTCCGACAGCCACTACTCCTCAGTCTGCGGATGACACAGAGGTATTGTCCCGAAGGCTCCCAGAGCGGGGGGAGGTGACTCTGGAGACGCCCCGAGGTGGGGTCCCAGATGTCGGACATGCGGGGTTCAAGATCCCCGCGGATTGTGTCGATGAGAGCCACATTAGGCCGGGCTCTCAGCCGAACACTGTCCCGGAACCTTCAATGGTTCTGAACTCAGGCGGACAACCCCTCGTTAGGCAGGGCGAGACGTCTACGTCGAGGACTTCCGGTGCGCGCGAGGCGCCGGATTGTCTGCTGGAAGCGCTTTGCGGCGCTTCCATAAATGAAGAGCACCATACTCTTATGAGTTCGGTGATTCGGAAGGTTTCGTTCGCCAAGAGAAGAGTAACCGAAGGCTGCACCAGCCTCTTGACAGGCTTTGAGGTAAGTTACAAATATGTGTAAAATTACCACCCGATAGGTAGTAGTCCCTGATACTCTGTTTGGTGTTCGGAAAGAAAAGCCAAACGGAGGGTCAATTATAATCCGCAGGAATCTAATAATAAGTGTACATCTGAATAAGCAGCGGTCACATTGCTGCTCTTGCCGCCTTGCACCGCCGAGGTTGCCGAACTAAAGCGGGACCTGGAGCAAGCGCAGGGAGAGCTCGGCCTCACGAAGAGGCAGCTCGAGGAGAATAAAGGTAAGCGATTCCCCGCTCGCATGTATTTAAGGATAGGCAAAATTGGCCGCCTAACGCCAAAGCGTCAGGATCATGTAACAGGGCCACCGCCAAGTGGCCCCTGAAGAAAGCGCTGTCCGAGGCCGAAGACAAAGCGGCCTTGGAATGCAAGGAGCGCGAGAAGCAAAGTGCTAGAGTGGGCGAGGTACAGCAAGAGCTCCGGGACCTCGGCAAGAAGTGCGAGTCCATGGAGCATGATCTGAGGGCGAAAGAGGTCGAGCTTGCGAAGGACCTTGTGAATTTGAAAGACGCCAAGGCTGAAGCTGAGAAAGCACAGCAGGAGATCCAGGAGGCCAAAAAGATAGCAGCGGGTAAGAAGTTTTTCATGCAAAGCAAACATGTGGAGGAGGCATTTCTTTTACTTACTCGAATTCGGAGCTCTCCGGGGGCATTCGCAGATCTGCCCATGGCGTATCGGATGCTTTGCAGAGTTCTACCTGCACCTGTGAGGGGAGCTTCAACGGAGAAGCTGTTACGGTCCCAGATGTTGGGGCCGAACACCCGATGCTCTTCCGAGTGACCAATCAAGCAGTTGGTCGAACTCCACAGGGCGGCCTAAATGGCTATGAAAGTTTTCATAGTCCGGATGTGGCCTGGTGAGCTCCTTCCCAGTAGCTACTTTGGCCTGATCAAGTGGATGGTGGATGCCTACCCGCGGCTTGAAGTGATCAAGCGATCCGGTTGCATCGAGGGTGCCCGCCGGTCCTTTGCCCACGTCAAGGTGCATTGGGGCAAGCTGGATGCGGAGAAGCTGGTCAAGGACGGGCCGTCGGAGGGCAAGGAGCATCGCCATCCCGAGATGTACTATGATGTCGTTATGAAGGGTGCTCATCTCGTGGCCGATGAATGTACCAAGGACACAATTTTTGAATGAATTCACTTCTGTCATGTTTGTAATTTAAAGATGAAGTTACTTGCACTATGTAGCACTTTTGTTATTTAAAATATTACCTTTTGTGCGGCTATTTATAAAATTCTGAAAGTAGGCCAGTCGTCGGCTTCCGCCCCCACGTAACTAGTACTGGGGTGTTCGTGGAAAACCCGGACACTCTTTATCCAAATGTTTGGTCCCTTTGGGAGGTGTCCGCAGAACGAACAAGGCAATCGGACTATGCTTGACTTTATAACTTTCACTTAGCCATAGAAGTCTACAATTTTAAATTTCGGTGAAGCCCCTAGAATCCGGAAGGCCGAATTGGAGCGCTATATACGCCTAGATCGGACAAAGCCGATTTATCCCCTAAAGCGGAAAATCTTTAAGGATTTTAAGACCTCTCGAATAGCGACCAGCTCTCGCCACATCATGCCGATCAGTTTTCGGCTTTCTCTACTGAGGTGTTCGTCCGGAAGAACCGAGACACAATCGCAGTAGTTGTCCCTGCGCTACCTTAGCCGATATAACGGAACGTAAGGCACCAAAACAAGGGAGCCGGGCTATCCCAACTGTAGACCCAAGACATGATTCGGAGCTGATGCATATAGTGCTATAAGTTCGGGGTGCCGCACCGTTGAAAGTGTTCGGACTTTACTTGCCATATTACGGGGCGCCGTGAAAAGCCCCTGGTAAACTGTCCGTACCAAGGTGTACGGATGCAATATCAAGTAAGCATTTATAAGAGAAAAAAATGCTCGAATAAGAATAATAAGCTAACGATATATATATGATCTCCCGTTGACGAATAATACATTTAAGCGTATGTTTACAATGGATATATTAAGCGGAGATAAATAGGACTATTTGACATGTCCTATCCAGGGGCAGGCTGTGTACAGATAGATAAAGCGGTATAATGATCGTAAATAGATTACACCTGGGTATTTCATACTGCGCTTTAGCTTGTCTGTTGCCTCCTTGGATGTCTCTCTCCTGTAAGAAATGCGGCTTGTCTGGCTCTTCTAAGGATGCGACACTAAAGCGATGTCCTGAAAGGTAAGAGGGAAAGATTGTGAAGGTATTTGGCGGTTACACCGCACTGTTGACTGAGTCGTTGATGCGCCTCTGCCCATGCCCATGGTATCTTGAGTGCGTAATTGTCTACGCATGGCACGAATGCTGCTTTGATGGGGCTTGAGCGGAGGCTGGACTGCTAATCACACTCTTGGCGTTCCTGATGATCCTGTGGCGGGGTGCTCCGGACTTGAAAGCAGCGGTGCTCAAGTTGTCACGGGATTGGTTTGTCGGAGTAGGCCGATTGTACTTACGCATGAGGGCTGCCGTATGCTCTTCTGTTCGAAGGGAGCGGTCCATATTTCCATTGACAGTTATGACCCCGCGCGGTCCTAGCATCTTGAGCTTGAGGTATTGTAATGTGGTACCGCATTGAATCTAGCGAATGCGGTTCGTCCGAGCAGTGCGTGGTAACCACTACGGAAAGGGACGATGTCGAAGATTAACTCTTCGCTCCGAAAGTTATCCGGGGATCCGAAGACCACTTCCAGTGTTATAGAGCCCGTGCAGCGGGCCTCTACTCCGGGAATTACACCTTTAAAGGTGGTTTTAGTGGGCTTGATCCTTGAAGGGTCAATGCCCATTTTGCGCACCGTGTCCTGATAAAGCAGGTTCGGGCTGCTGCCGTAAAATCCATAAGGACTCGCGTGAGGTGGAATCCGTCGATGATTGGGTCTAAGACCAATGCGGCTGAGCCGCCATGACGGATGCTAGTAGGATGATCCCTACGATCAAAGGTGATCGGACAAGCCGACCATGGGTTGAATTTGGGGGCGACTGGCTCCATCGCATAGACGTCCCGTAGTGCTCGCTTCCGTTCCCGCTTGGGGATGTGAGTGGCGTAGATCATGCCTACCGTTTTCACCTGGGGGGAAATTTCTTTTGTCCCCCCGTGTTCGGACGCCGGGGCTCTTCGTCATCATCGCTGTGCAGCCCCTTGTCCTTGTTTTCGGCGTTTATCTTGCCGGCCTGTTTGAACACCCAGCAGTCCCTATTGGTGTGGTTGGCTGGTTTGTCCGGCGAGCCATGAATTTGGCACGAGCGCTCCAGTATGCGGTCCAGACTGGACGGTCCCTGATTATTTCTTTTGAACGACTTTTTCCACTGACTGGACTTAGGTCCGCTGAATCCGGCATTGACTTCCATGTCTTTAGTGCTGTCACCGTTGTTCTGTCTCTTATGTCTATTGCGCCGTGGCTTGCCGTTAGCACCGCGGCCGTCTATAGTGCCGGAATGTGGCGTGGTGCTGCTGCGAGCCAACCAGCTGTCCTCACCCGCACAAAAGTGGGTCATTAGGGTTGTGAGAGCTGCCATGGACTTGGGTTTTTCCTGGCCGAGGTGTCGAGCAAGCCACTCGTCACGGATATTATGCTTAAAAGCCGCCAAGGCTTCGGCATCCGGATAGTCGACTATTTGGTTCTTTTTAGTTAGGAACCTAGTCCAGAATTTCCGGGCTGACTCTCCGGGCTGTTGAGTAATGTGGCTTAGGTCATCAGCGTCTGGTTGTCGCACATATGTGCCCTGGAAGTTATCGAGGAATGCGTCTTCCAGGTTTTCCCAACTGCCAATGGAATTGGCTGGCAGGCTGTTTAACCAGTGTCGGGCTGGTCCTTTGAGCTTAAGGGGAAGATAATTGATGGCGTGTAGATCATCTCCGCGGGCCATGTGAATGTGGAGAAGGAAATCTTCGATCCATACAGCGGGGTCTATTGTGCCATCGTATGATTCGATGTTTACGGGTTTGAACCCTTCTGGGAATTCATGATCCATTACTTCGTAGTGAAGCAGAGGGGGTGTGCGGCGCCTCTGTGCCGGGCTATGTGGCTACGCAGCTCGAATTGGTCTGGGTTGCTATGTTCGGCCCGGCCGTACTTGTTGATGATGTATCCGGTGCGACGATCATCATCGCGCGATGGGGCGTGCCCTCGCGATCCGTAGATTGATCTTGGCTGTCCTGCTTTGTTTTCCAAAATATCTTGCAGGTCTTGCCTGTTACCATGGGCCGTAGTGTATCAGCGTGGGGGTGCGGGCTGGTATTCGGGCTGATATCCCGTTTTATCCCGGCCACAGGGTGGCCGGTCAGCTGTTTGGCGCTCGAGTCCATATTCCTCGGCTGCCAGGACTTCAGTCCATCTATCTGTCAGCAGGTCTTGATCAGCTTGGAGTTGCTGCTGCTTCTTCTTCAGGCTCCTCGCAGTGGCTATCAGCCTATGCTTGAAGCGCTCCTGCTCCACGGGATCCTCAGGCACGCCAAATTCGTCGTCACCGAGGCTAATCTCGTCTTAGGAGGCGGGCATGTAGTTGTCCTCCTCCGGGTATCCGTCCGTCGCCTGTTCTTCTGGGCTGACCTGCTCATCTTCCTTTTCGGCCTGCTCGAAGGCGGGCTGGTCAGGGTCATATCCTTCTTCGGCGCCATCCGGATTACCTTCGTCTCAGGGGCCGGTATTGCTGTGGCAGGGCTTGGAGCAGCGCCGGCGACGCCCATGCTTTGCTTTTCTTCCCGAGGGGTTATCCTCCGTTGCCTCGTCGCCATTAGTTTCCTTCGGAGTGTCCACCATATATATATCATATGAGGAGGTGGCGTCCACCGCCCTGTGAGCGGTGGCTCCTGTGATTCTCCTGCATCGTCGTCCATACCGTCGATGTCTTCGGATTCGAAGTCAAGCATGTCGGTTAAATCAACGATCGTGGCAATGAAGTGGGTGGTGGGTGGGCAACGAATTCCGTCGTCGTCCGCTTCCCACTCAAGTCGGACATAGTTCGGCCCAGAGTCTCCTGACAAAGAGAGAGACTTCAATAAGTTCAGCATGTCGCCAAAGGGCGTAGTGCCGAAAGAGCGTCGCCGCCGTGTGAACTCCATTACGAGCCCAACCAGCTCTCGGCGGCCCGGAACGCGCGGGCTGGACCCTACATCCGGATATGAACCCGGGGGTCCGGAGTCACAGGCTTCCTCAGAAGGGAGGCCTGTGTTTGGCTCTACTCGCCGACGGCAGTGCGGCCTGCGGGCGAGGTCCATCCTCTCGTCCCGAGTAACGCATCTGCCTCCGGTTGGAGTCTGTGGCTAATACAGGGGTAATATCTCGAGTGTTGTCCGACAGCAGGTTCAGGCCATGCTCGTCGTGACTGTCCGGTGCTCCTGGCGCTGGCTCGAATCCGTTGAAGATCAAGTCTCCGCGGATATCCGCCGTGTAGTTCAGGTTTCTGAACCTGATTTGATGGCAGGGCATAGCCGCCGATCTGCTCGGATATGGCTGTTAATTGCCCGCAGGTCTTGAAGCCGCCGAACACGAAGATACATGCAGGAGGAAAGTTCCCGCCCTGGACCGCGTCGTTGATGATGATTGAAGGTGCCATCAAGCCCGTGAGCGTGACGACTACGGAGGAACTCTCAATGAAAGCACCAATGTCGGTCTCAAAACCGGGCGGATCTCGGAGTGGGGGGTCGATCACATGCGTCAAAAGCTGATGGTAACAGGAAGCAAGGGACACAGATGTTTACCCAGGTTCGGGCCCTCTCAATGGAGGTAAAACCCTACTTCCTTCTTGATTAATATTGATGATATGGGTAGTACAAGAGTAGATCTACCACGAGATTGTAGACGCTAAACCCTAAGAGCTAGCCTATGATGGTATGATTGTAATTGTGATCGGCCTTCTAAGGACCAACCTCTCTGGTTTATATAGACACCGGAGAGGTCTAGGGTTTACATGGAGTCGGTTACAAGGAAGGAAACATAATATCCGGATCGCCAAGCTTGCCTTCCACGCAAAGGAGAGTCCCATCCGGACACGGGCCGAAGTCTTGAGTCTTGTATCTTCACGCTTCAATAGTACGGACGTTGTACACAGTCCGGCTGTCCAGATACCCCCTAATTCAGGACTCCCTCACTCACCACACATGTGTCTTTTCCGCGCATGTACCTTTTCTTCACCATTATATGCATCGATATAACTTAAGTTTTAGCCAACCTTGGTTGCCTGGCTCCTGTGCTTATGCCCTACGTTCTCGTTAGTTCGGCTAGGGCATAAAGGGAGCACCTCTGCTGATTATTCTGCGGGTCATCCGGATGTGTACCTCATCTTGGGTGAAACGAAAGCTAGCGTTACGAAGGAATATTCGGGTTGGCGGACTAAAGATGTTTTTACTCGTTACACTATGAACCCCGGATGTTACGTATCTTTGTGGTTTTTCAATCACAGCTCAGACATGCACGTTGACGCATGTCGACCCAGGGAAAGGAACCCTTAATGGAACTATTCTCTCTGGAAGATGTTTCTTACGATAAAAAATGTAATATAACATAGCTAGCCGGATACTTGTCTGTTCAAGCAACTATGACCCCTACGCCTGGTTTCCATGCATACCCTGGTATATATTACTAAGCGGGTATTCAGAAACACTCCACACCTTTGGGTCCAGAGGCCGAAGCGAAAAGGTCCGCCATGATAATTGTTTTATAATCCGTCTAGGGACAATTTTGTCAATTGAAGTACACAGTCACTTGGACTCAAAAACTTCTTCCTCTATGCTATCCAACAGGCTATCTAGCCTACAATCTTGGGAATACTTGGTGGCAACTTGTACCTCGTCATATACCAAACTAACAGGAATTTCTTTTCCATCTGACCCTGAAGGTCCTACCCGGGCCATGTGATTCGGGTCGAGCTTGGTATACTGTGTTTTCACCATGGCCCAGGCCTCTCGCGCACCTTCCCGATAGGCTGATATCTTCCATAACCGGAAGCGCCGCCGCGCTCCCTTGAATAGCTGTACAAACTCCTCCATACTTCCTGGAGGGGAATCAGATGGCCATAAGGACTTGGCAATACTTTACATCACCTGCCGAGCTCTCTTGTGCATTTGAGACAGCTCTTGTAGCAGATCGCCCGAAGATCCGGACATCTCCTCTTCGGGAGGCCGGTCAGCATACCTATAAACATAACTCTGTCAGTTCCTTTCCTCGCGGAACTACGTGGAGGTAAGTTTGAACATATACTAAATATGCCGCCTCATAGCCTCTTATTTTCCTTCACAGAGTCAGCCAGCTGGGCCCAAACATCTTTTAGTTCCACGCCCAGCTAGGTATTGGAATCCTGGAGTTTGTTTTTCTCCCCCCTAACCCATGTCAGTATACGTTCGCCCTCGGCCAGTTGCCTTTGGGCCTCTGGACCTCCCACTTGTGCAACTTCCGGTGCCTCTCCCGCATGATCTGACGACTTTGCCATAAGATATGCACCTGTATTAATAATCCTGGTATATGATTATGTTTTCTCAATAGAGGGGAACATTACCATACTCTGCCTTCTTGGATTTCTCCAGTTCGGCGGTAGCAGCAGCTAGCTGGGTCTGACACTTTTTCAGCTCTTGAGGCAACAGGTTGTTCTTTTCTGTGAGCACCTGGTCGTACAATGATCCTTAAATCAGTTGTACCAACTGTTTCAAGTCTCGGGGGCTACTGGTATATGATTATCAGATTTATACAAATGTGTACTTACCCGCATATCTTTCAAATACTGGTCTGTGGCTTTGGTAAGCCCATCTCGAGCAGCTCGGATGTATGGATCACCCGAGCTGAAGGCGTTGAATGCCTCTTCTGAAAAACCCAGGTCGCGAAGAGCGGCCCGCCGGCACCGATGATTCATGGCGCTTTCCACTTCAGAGTTTGTGACGGACACATCATCTGTACCCTCTCTGAAAGGACAATCCGGTGTCACTCCCGCGTCAGCCTTGGTCCTTGTGACAGGGTCTGGAATCCAGCTGGTAGAGGCATGGCGGGCAGGATCCCCTGACATAGTCCGGTGAATGCTTTTCCTGATAAGACACAACGAATAGTGTCACACTTCAATGTGACAGCCAAGGAGCATATTTAAAAAACCATACCTCTTTGATGAAGGCTCGGTCGTGTTATTATGTGCCTTCCTCTTCAAAGGCCTGCCCGACACAGGCGCCGTTCTCTTGAGAGTTGCCTCAGGTGCAGCGTGGCGCGCCGATTGCCTCCCCTTTGGAGCACGAGATAGTGCGGTGGGTGAGACAGAATGAGGAAATTCTTTCGAAGGAGACATATCCTGATTACTTACATGTGAGGCAGGGAGAAGACCTGGATAGTCAGCAGTGATGGCCACTTCCATGCCGTCATGGATCACTTGGTAAAACACTCCATCCTCAAGCTCCACAAATATATCCGGATCGTCTTTGAATCCGGGGTCAAGGGCCCCGTTGTGGTCCTCTGGCTGTGGTGTGGGGCTGTGAAGCTCCTTGGTGATCTTCCGTCATTCCTGTTATAAATGGACGGATTAATGTTCGTGGAAAGTGACTCAGGGGGCAAATTGAGTAGAGTAATGGGATTGGAACTCACCCAGCTAGGAGGATTGTACATGGAAAATCCATCTCGACGCTTAATGCGGATGAACTCCTCTTTCTCCCCTTTGGATAGTCTGACCAGTATTTTGGCCGAAGCGGCGGGGGTGTCCGGACTCTTCTGACCGCAGCGGGTGGCGTCATCCTCTCCGTTATAGTGCCACCTAGGACGCCCTCTGTATTGAGTGGCTGCCCCTGCATTACTATGGATGTCGCCATAACCTCGACTATTGACAATCTGGACGGGCGGCGGCCTTTATCTTGATCAACAATTGATGGAGTTTCGTGCTATCTTCCTCCTTGGGGCTCCGAGGGCGCCAGCTGTAGCGTTTCTTCAATGGAGCACTTGAAAATTCGGGAAGACCCATTCAGACTGGGCCAGGAAGGGAGACGTCCTCAATGTACAATCATTTGTAAGGCCACTCTTCGGATGCCTTCTTCAGTGTGCCGGACAGGTATTCGGTCCCTGCGATGCGCCATACCTCGGCGCCGCCCACCTGAAATATTGATCCCTCTATTACGAGGGACAAGGCAAAATAGTTTCTTCCATAACTCAAAATGGGCCTCGCAACCCAGGAATAGCTCACAAAGAGCAACGTAACCCGCAATGTGCAGGATGGAGGCAGGAGTGAAATTGTGCAGTTGGAGGCCATAATACTCCAGAAGCCCTCGGAGGAACGGATGGATTGGAAATCCGATGCCTCTCAATAAGTAGCGAACAAAGCATACTCGTTCCCCCTGGATGGGTTGGGGAAATTCTCCACCTGCTCATCACCATCAAAGGAAGCCAATCCGACTTGAACGGGGACTAGATCTACGCGGGGGGGGGGGGGGGGGAAATCGCTATGTCTGCAGCTTCACTAGCTGATTGTGGGATACGGAACACTTTTCCCAATCGCCTTTTTTGGGGCCGTGGGAGCGGGAGGAAGAGCTAGGAGCGCTAGCCATGTTGGGGTGGGTTCCGCTGGCAAGCTCTGAGGATTCCTCGCTTGGTGTGGACTGGATCCGAAGATCCCATGTCTTTAAATAGACAACTTTCTTACATGGTCAGGGTGGTATGTGCAAAAATGCCTCGACCTCTCGTATTCGCTCGACACGTGGAAGCTGAAATCATTGAGGTGCGGAAGCCGATGAGCGCGACATTAAATGAAAAGCCGGATACTGCTCTTTAAGTCAGGTACTTTGAAGTAATCGGAGGAGGGACCCGCCTTGCAATGCCAAAGACAATCTGCGCGCCGGACACCTCGTCATTGAACCTTGGTTCGGGGGCTACTGAGGGAGTCCTGGATTAAGGGGTCCTCGGACAGCCGGACTATTAACATGGGCCGGACTGTTGGGCTACGAAGATACAAGACAAAAGACTTCTTCTCGTGTCCAGATGGGACTCTCCTTTGTGTGGATGGCAAGCTTGGTGATTCGAATATGTAGATACCTTTCTCTGTAACCGACTTTGTATAACTCCTAGTCCCCTCCGGTGTCTATATAAAACGGAGGGTTTAGTCCGTAGAGGCAATCATAATCATATAAGCTAGACTTCTAGGGTTTTAGCCATTACGATCTTGTCGTAGATCAACTCTTGTAATACTCATATTCATCAAGATCAATCAAGCAGGAAGTAGGGTATTACCTCCATAGACAGGGCCTGAACCTGGGTAAACATCGTGTCCCCTGCCTCCTGTTACCATCTGACCTCATACGCATAGTTTGGACCCCCTACCCGAGATCCGTCAGTTTTGACACCGACACTCGCCGTCAACATCACTAGGGTCATCTCGTCCGATCTTATACCGCAATGCACCACATATCGGGCATGCATTCAGATCCTCGTACGCACCACGGTACAGGATGCAGTCATTAGGGCATGCATGTATCTCTTGCACCTCCAATCCTAGAGGGCATACAACCTTCTTTGCTGCATACGTACTGTCGGGCAATTCGTTTTCCTTTGGAAGCTTCTTCTTCAATATTTTCAGTAGCTTCTCAAATCCTTTGTTAGGCACACCATTCTCTGCCTTCCACTGCAGCATTTCCAGTACAGTACCGAGCTTTGCGTTGCCATCTTCGCAATTGGGGTACACTCCTTTTTTGTGATCCTCTAACATGCGATCGAACTTGAGCTTCTCCTTTTGACTTTCACACTGTCTCCTTGCATCAACAATGACCCGACAGAGATCATCATCGAGCACATCGTCTGGTTCCTCTTGATCTTCAAAGACTTCCCTGCTGGCAGCATCACCATATTCAGGGGGCACATAGTTGTCATCGTCCTCTTCTTCTTTGCTGTCTTCCATCATAACCCCTATTTCTCCGTGCTTGGTCCAAACATTATAGTGTGGCATGAAACCCTTATAAAGCAGGTGGGTGTGAATGGTTTTTTAGTCAGAGTAAGACTTCGTATTCCCACATATAGGGCATGGACAACACATAAAACCATTCTGCTTGTTCGCCTCAGCCACTTCGAGAAAATTATGCACGCCCTTAATGTACTCGGAGGTGTGTCTGTCACTGTACATCCATTGCCGGTTCATCTGCTTGCATTATATATAATTAAGTGGGTCGAAAACCGTTATAGAACATCATGAATAGATAATTAAGTGAACAAATTAATAGAATTTCATCATCACATTAAAACCAAAGTACATACATAGTTCTCATCTAACAACATATTGCTCTCTAGAGTATCTAATTAATTAAACCATACATTGAAACTATGTAAAAAAATTCAATGTGAAAACAAATGCGATCATAATCGCAACCAAGGTAACAATTGATCCAATGACATAATGATACCAAGCCTCGGTATGAATGTCATATTTTCTAATCTTTCTAATCTTCAAGCGCATTGCATCCATCTTGAGCTTGTGATCATCGACTACATCCGCAACATGCAACTCCTATATCATCTTCTCCTCCTCAATTTTTTTATTTTTCCTTCAAGAAATTGTTTTCTTCTTCAACTAAATTTAACCTCTCGGCAATAGGGTCGGTTGGAATTTCTGGTTCACATACCTCCTAGATAAATAAAATCTATGTCACGTTGGTCGGCATAGTTGTCATTAACAATAAATGAACCAAATAGTTATAAAGATAATATATACCACATCCGAATCATAGACAGGGGCCGAGGGCCGACGAGGCAAGGACACCAAAACCATCGCACTATATAATAAGAAGCAATAATAAAAGTAAGAAAATTACACAAGTATCTATCTAAACATAGAAGTAAGATTTTTTCCTTTCAGAAAGAAGATAAGAACAAGAGGCTCACCACGGTGGTGCCGGCGACAAGATCAACACGGGTGATGGACGGCTGTGAAGACGGGGACAGGACGTGACAGACCACTAAACCTAGACAAATATTGAGGAAAATGGAGCTTGGAGGTCGAGCTTGGAGAGGAGAAAGCTTAAGTAGTGTGGCTCGGGCATTCCGTCGAACACCTCGTGTGCATAGGAGGTGAGCTAGAGCACCACGATGCCCTCTCCCCTCTCCGGCCAGAAAAAACAGAGCAGCGTGCTCTGCTCTTATGCGAGGGGGTATATATAGGCACCTCATTGGTCCCGGTTCGTGGCATGAACCGGGTCTCAAGGGCAGCCTTTGGTCCTGGTTCAAGCCACCAACTGGGACCATTGGTGGTGGGCCAGGAGCGAGGCCCATTGGTCCTG
The DNA here is from genome assembly GCA_021605145.1 of Aegilops bicornis. Taxonomy (NCBI): domain Eukaryota; kingdom Viridiplantae; phylum Streptophyta; class Magnoliopsida; order Poales; family Poaceae; genus Aegilops; species Aegilops bicornis. The sequence continues at coordinate 976,946 of JAHIAL010000018.1, read as the reverse complement.
GTTCATCCCACCAACCGGGATCAAAGGGACCAGACGAACCGGGACCAATGCCCCCACAAGGCCCGGCAGGCCCCCTGGCCTCACAAACCAGGACCAATGGGCCCATGCGTCCTGGTTCGTGACTGAACCGGGACTAATGGGCTTACCTGGCCCGAACATAAGCCCTGTTTTCTACTAGTGTAAGTAATTTGATTAATTGAACTTAATTTATCATGAACTTAGTCTTGATAGTATTTGCAAATTATGTTGTAGATCAATAGCTCGCAATGTAGCTCCCCGTTTATTTTTGATATGTTCCTAGAGAAAACTAAGTTGAAAGATGATAGTAGCAATGATGCAGACTAGGTCCGTGATCTAAGGATTATCCTCATTGCTGCACAGAAGAATTATGTCCTTGATGCACCGCTAGGTGACAAACCTATTGCAGGAGCATATGCAGACGTTATGAATGTTTGGCAAGCTCGATATGATAAATACTTGATAGTTTAGTGCACCATGCTTTACGACTTAGAACCGGGACTTCAAAAACCATTTCTAACGCCATGGAGCATATGAGCTTTTCCAAGAGCCGAAATTGGTATTTCAGAATCATGCCCGTGTCGAGAGGTATGAGACCTCTGACAAGTACTTTGCCTACAAGATGGAGGAGAATGGCTCAGCTAGTGGGCATGTGCCTAGAATGTCTGGGTACTACAATCACTTGAATCAAGTGGGAGTTAATCTTCCAGATAAGATAGTGATTAACATAGTTCTCTAGTCACTACCGCTAAGCTACTAGAACTTCGTGATGAGCTATAATATGCAAGGGATGACGAAAACGATTCTCGAGCTTTTCGCGATGCTGAAACGGCGAAGGTAGAAATCAAGAAAGAGCATCAAGTGTTGATGGTTAACAAGACCACTAGTTTCAAGAAAAAGGGCAAGGGAAAGAAAGGGAACTTCAAGAAGAATGGAAAGCAAGTTGTCACCCCCATGAAGAAGCCCAAAGCTGGACCTAAGCCTGAAATTGAGTGCTTCTACTACAAAGGAAATGGTCACTGGAAACGGAACTACCCCAAATATTTGGTGGATAAGAAGGATGGCAAAGTGAACACCGGTATATTTGATATACATGATATTGATGTGTACCTTACTAGTGCTCATAGTAGCCCCTGAGTATTTGATACCTGTTCAGTTGCTAGGATTAGTAACTCCAAACAGGAGTTGCAGAAGTTGAGGGTGAAGTGACGATGTGTGTTGGAAGTGGTCCCAAGATTGATATGATCATCATCACACACTCCTATACTTTCGAGATTAGTGTTGAACCTAAATAAATGTTATTTGGTGTTTGCATTGAGCATGAACAAGATAGGATCGTGTTTATTGCAATACAGTTATTCATTTAAGACAGAGAATAATTGTTATTCTGTTTACATGCATAAAACATTCTATGGTCATACACCCAGTGTTAATGGTTTATAGAATCTCAATCGTAGGGATACACATATTCATAATATTGATGCCAAAAAATGCAAAGTTGATAATGATAGTGCAACATACTTGTGGCACTGCCGTTTATGTTATATTGATGTAAAGCGCATGAAGAAACTCCATACTGATGGGCTTTTGGAATCACTTGATTATGAATCATTTAATACTTGCGAGCCATGCCTCATGGGAAAGATGACTAAAACTCCGTTCTTTGGAGTGAGCCAGTGACTTATTGGAAATAATACATACCGATGTATGCGGTTCGATGGGTGCTGAGGCACGCGGAAGGTATCATTATTTTCTGACCTTCACAGATGATTTGAGCAGATATGGGTATATCTACTTAATGAAGCACAAGTTTGAAAACATTTGAAAAGTTCAAAGAATTTCAGAGTGAAGTGGGGAATCGTCGTGACAAGAAAATAAAGTTTCTATGATCTGATCATGGAGGCAAATATTTGAGTTACGAGTTTGGCCTTCATTTAAAATAATGTGGAATAGTTTCACAACTCACGCCACCTGGTGTGTCTGAATGTCGTAACCGTACTTTATTAGATATGGTGCGATCTATGATGTCCCTTACTGATTTGCCACTATCACTTCGGGGTTATGCATTAGAGACAACTGCATTCACGTTAAATAGGGCACCATCTAAATCCGTTGAGACGACACCGTATGAAATGTGGTTTGGCAATAAAACTAAGTTGTCGTTTCTTAAAGTTTGGGGATGCGATGCTTATGTCAAAAGGCTTCAGCCTGATAAGCTCGAACCCAAATTGGAGAAGTGCGTCTTCATAGGATACCCTAAGGAAACAATTGGATACACCTTCTACCACAGATCCGAAGGCAAGATATTTGTTGCCAAGAATGGAACCTTTCTAGAGAAGGAGTTACTCTCAAAAGAAGTGAGTGGGAGTAAAGTAGAACTTGATGAGGTAATTGTACCTTCTTTCAATTTGGAAAGTAGCTCATTCGAGAAATCCATTCCCGTGATGCCTACACCAACTAGAGAGGAAGCTAATGTTAATGATCATGAAACTTCAGATCAAGTTACTACTGAACCTCGTAGGTCAACCAGAGAACAATCTGCACCAGAGTGGTATGGCAATCCTGTTCTGGAAGTCTTGTCACTTGACCATGACAAACCTACGAACTATGAAGAAGATATGATGAGCCTAGATTCCGATAAATGGCTTGAGGCCATGAAATATGAGATAGGATCCATGTATGCGAACAAAGTATGGACTTTGGTGGATTTGCCCGATGATCGGCGACCCGTAGAAAATAAATGGATCTTCAAGAAGAAGACTGACGCTGATGGTAATATTACTGTCTATAAAGCTCGACTTGTCGCAAAAGGTTTTCGACAAGTTCAAGGAGTTGACTACGATGAGACTTTCTCAACTGTAGCGATGCTTAAGTCCTTCCGAATCATGTTAGCAATTGCCACATTTTATGAAATCTGGTAAATGGATGTCAAAACTGCATTCCTTAAATGGATATCTCTAAGAAGAGTTGTATATGATGCAACCAGAAGGGTTTGTCGATCCTAAAGGTGCTAACAAAGTGTGCAAGCTCCAGCAATCCATCTATGGACTGGTGCAAGCATCTCAGAGTTGGAATATACGCTTTGATGACGTGATCAAAACATATGGTATTATACAGACTTCCTGAGAAGCCTGTATTTACAACAAAGTGAGTGGGAGTTCTATAACATTTCTAATAGTATATGTGGATGAGATATTGTTGATTGGAAACGATGTAGAATTTCTGGATAGCGTAAAAGGATAGTTGAATAAGAGTTTTTTCAATGAAAGACCTCGATGAAGCTACTTATATATTGGGCATCAAGATCTATAAGAGATAGATCAAGACGCTTAATAGGATTTTCATTGAGTACATACCTTGACAAAGATTTTGAAGGAGTTCAAAATGGATCAGTCAAAGAAGGATTTCTAGCCTGTATTGTAAGGTGTGAAGTTGAGTAAGACTAAAAAAACCCGACCACGGTAGAAGATAGAGAGATAATGAAAATCATTCTGTAAGCCTTAGTCATAGGTTCTATAAAGTATGCCATGCTGTGTACCAGACCTGTTGTGTGCCTTGCCATGAGTTTGGTGAGGGGGTACAATAGTAATCTAGGAGTAGATCACTGGACAGCGGTCAAAATTATCCTTAGAGGACTAATGAAATGTTTCTCGGTTATAGAGGTCATAAAGAGTTCATCGTAAAGAGTTACTGTCGGTGTCAAAACCGTCAGATCTCGGGTAGGGGGTCCCAAGCTATGTGTCATGGATCGATGGGTAACAGGAGACAGGGGCCACGATGTTTACCCAGGTTCGGGCCCTCTCTATCGAGGTAATACCCTACTTCGTGCTTGATTGATCTTGATGAATATAGGGTTACAAGAGTTGATCTACCACGAGATCATATGTTGTGGTCTAAACTCTAGAGGTATGATGAGTAATGTCATAATGATCTAGCCTATCTATCGACTAGCCTAGCCCCGGTTTATATAATGTACCAGCTGAGGCCTAGGATAACAAGAGTCCTAGCAGAATACGCCGGTGGGGAAGAGTCCTTGTCTTGATCACCAAGTCTTGTGGAATCTTCCTTGTGTATACTTCGGCTGTCCGAACTGGCCCATGACTATACGGCAATGGGGGTCCTCGGCCCAATCTAAGTGATCGGGAGACGACGAGGTGAGTACCCCTAGTCCAGACACCGCCAGAGCCCCCGAACCGGTCTTCAAGTTGGAGACGCCTCGATTCTTCCAAACTGTTCTTCGTCTTCGGTCGTCGGTCTTGAAAACTGGTTCAACAAATCATCTCATCTTCGATCTTGAGGATCGCTGAAGTGAATCCGAAGAGTTTACACACCGGGTATCCGAGGTGTCCCTTTATGTTCTCGGCCTTTATTAATGTCTTGTTATTTTTTACGCCACACCTCGCGCTTGAAGTTGTTCCCGTGCGGCGGTGTCCTCTTGCATCCGAGCCCCAACACCGGACAGCATTCGAGGTATCTTTTGCAGCCAAGCACCAACGCTGGACTGCTTCCGAGCTCCAACGCTGGAATGTATCCGAGCTCCAATGCCGGACTGTGTACAAGCTACAACGCCGGACTATGTCCAACCTCCAACGTCGGAATATATCCGAGGTGTAATAGATCACCTTGGTTCAAAAAAGTTGAAGGAGTTTAGCTGAGCTTAATGCCGGAAATGCCCTCTATGGAGCTACCACTTGCGCCCGAGCTTTATGCCGGACTACTTCCGAGGTGATGCACCACCCCAACCGCGAGCTGATTTTTTGTGAATATTTTTGACTGGTACAATTTATTCTCTGCCAAGATATATAGCCAGTATATGCATATCCAGTAGACCTGAAGGTGTGTTTCAGTCTAAAGCCCGAGATGCATGGAAAACATGAAACCACTGGTCCTAGTAGCCCCTGAGACTTAGGTCGATGTGCGAACTCGGCATGAGGATCAACTCCTAGCTCGGCAGCATACGTAGGAATAGAAACGCAGTGTAATATATTAGAGATAATAGTGATCGGCAAACGGGCCCTTGAGAGAATGTCTTGAAAAGTTGCCGCAATATATTAGCTTGACACCAGATAGGTCCAGATGGTACCTATTGTTGTCCGAAGACGCATTTGCCCATAGTTCAGTCAAGCTGAACAGTAAGCACTTTGAATTTGCTGCATTGAATAGGCAATGCAGTAGCCCCAGAGACACTGGTTGGGTGGCAACACCAGATCGGGAGGTCGATGTACCCCTTTAATATTTGTAAATAACAAGCCTGAACCACAATTCCCCCCCCCCTGAGTCTTAATGCGGGCACGGGTGGCCGAATTAAGGATCGATATCCATAGTAAAATCACAAATTATGTGTAATGATTCTATGTATCCAAGTACTCTACATCATTAATGCTCGAATCTGTATTGTACAAAACTTTGTTGACCGACGATCGGCTTCAACCTCTTTGGCCAGTAGCCGAGGAGTGTTTTCCTACTTTATAAAGCCGTTATAAGGGCAAAGATTTATGGAAAACAAGGCGATCCGGCCATATGGTTTTATAAACAAAGGTACATGGAGAGATATGTTATATTACGTTTTAACGTAAGAAACATCTTCCAAAGAATATAGTCCCGCTATCGGTTCCTTTCATTGGGTTGTCATGCTGAGCATGATCATGAAACCTCACCTCCGATCAATGCGGGAGAAAAATATTGAGGATTTAGTTCGGGGAAAGTTCCCGAACTCTATGGTATTAATGAACCAAAATTTTCACTTCCGTCGTTGCCGACCAATGTGATCCTTTAAGATTTCTAGCTTTCGGCTTCACCCAGTCTGAGGTACTAACTCGGATGACCCGGTAGTAACAATCACAGAGGTGCTCCCTTTACCGCCTAGCCGAACAATCGGGAACGTTGGGGTAAACACAGGAGCCAGGCAAACCAGCTTGGCCAAAATCTTAAGTCAAATTGATGCATATTTATAGCTCTATAACGATGATTGTGGAAGGCGGCTATTGTATATTAAATACAAATGCCGATGATATGTTTATTTTGACTCCGTTGCGACCGTTTATCATTTGAAAGTGGCCCATCGTCGCCTTCCACCCCCTTTTAGATGCTATGCAGGGTGTTTTCGCAATAACAAAACAACCCTTAGCCGACGTCTCGGTGCCCGAAGGCAGTTGTGTTAGCAGAAACGAGGCAATCAGATATGCGGGCTTTATAACTTTCACTTAGTCATAGGAGCTTAAAGTTGGGAGGCGATGAACTAGCCCCGGTGAGTGTTCGGCGACGATCCGAGGTCAAGCCATAAACAATTGACCAATGTTATGAACCCCGTCATTTAACACGGGGTGACCTCTATCGATCTTATAGTTTAATACAGTCATCGGATCGCTGACCAGTTTACGCTTATTGTGTCAGTTAGTTTTCGGCTTTCTCCACTAAGGCGCTTTAACCATGCTAGCTGGAAGCAGAATCGCAGTGGTTCTCCCGTTGCACACCTAGCCAAACAAAGCGGAATGTAGGAGGTAATCACAGGAGCCGGGCAACCCAACTATTGACCGAAGACACAATTTGAAACCGATGCATATATAGCAATATCCGAGAATGTTTTTGCCGAATCTCTAAAGGTGTCCGGCATTGCACTGCGAGACTTATGCTGGAAACACACAAATAGTTTAAAAGTGCCATAAGCTTGGAAAACCAAAAAACGTCAGTAAAAACTTGACGTCCGAACAAGATCAAGTGTTCGGTGCCAATCCGAAAATTGGAAAAAAATTGTGCTTCTGTCGTGCTTTAACATGACACATCCGATCTCAAGACTTCACGCGGGTCAGCCTACGGCTTCAAGCTCCTTATCCCAAAGGCGGAGTACTTCTCCGAGGGTAGTTTAGCGAACTAAACTCGAGCGACTTTTAGAGAGAAGACGGGCTATCCGGCTATTGACCATACACTCGAGTCGACAAAGGAGCGGTAGAAAAAGACTTTTTTTTGACCTGAAATAGTAGGAAAGGTTCCTACTGTGTAAATGTATTAAAATAAAGAACCATGTACAAGGTGAATATTTACATCGGGGGGGGGGGGGGGGTTAGACCACTTTGGGTCCCACCAAGAAGAAAAAATAAAAACAGAGATCTAGTGTAAAGAGTTTACAAAATCCAGCACAAGAGGCTTATGTGCCTCTTTGACCCTATGTTGCAGAAGTTCAAAGTCCTTGAATCTATCTAGCCATAAACGGAAGGAAGGATTGATTGATCTGAAATGCTTGTTGTTTCTTTCCTTCCAAATGCTCCACGCCGCCACAGTAAATTTTTCAAACAGCATGGGCGTGGGGTGGTTTGTTTTTTGGTCTTCAATAGCTTGCACCCTACCACCGAATGGTTCCCAGTTGATATCTAGGGCTCGCCAGCATTGCTTACTAAATGTGCACGTAAAAATCATGTGCTCAACCGTTTCTTCGATGTTGTGCCCACATAGCAGGCAGTTGTGATCGTCACCAATGTTGTAATGACGTCTTTTTAGCATATTCCGGTGTTTAGCCTGTCATTGAGTAGGAGTCAAGCAAATAATTTCAACTTCATAGTGCATTTGAACTTCCAAAGCCACTCAAAAACTTCATGAGCTTGAACCTCCCGGAAGAAGAGTTGGTAGTAGTAGGTTGATCTATAAATGGATTTGCCCCAAACATAGCTCCAAACATCCGAAGCGGAGGCCATGGGTTGGAAAGAGGACGTGATCGTCTGGACGTGCCTGATCTCATCGAACACTTGGGGGGAGAGCGGTAGGTGAAAGGCCATTCCAAGAGACGTGATCCCCAAGAAATCTTGGACAGAGACATCTTCAGTGATTGCATGCGAGAAAGCCCGAGGATGTGAATCTAGGAGTAGCTGATCAACCCAAAGATCTTTCCAAGAGAGGGTTGTGGAACCACACACAATATTAATGTGAGAAATCCCATGAAACGTCGGTGTGAGCTTGAGTATGTCATGCCACCAGAATGAGCCAACCGGATCCATAGCATGCGGGATTTTCTGGTCATAATATGTGTCCCATGTGAGTTGCACCGAGGGAATGTCCAGCTTGATGTACTATTTGTGTAGGAACTTCATGAGAAGAGCTTCATTCTAAATCTTGAGATTTATCACACCAAGCCCTCCTTTGTTCTTTGGCTTACAAACCATGTACCAAGCAGCAAGTGAGTTGGATTTCTCACCTTGATCAGTTTTTTTGACCCAGAGACATCTTCTTCTGATTTTATCCAGTATTTCAATGAGTTTTCGTGGGAACTTGAGCATACACATAGTATAAATGAGCAGAGACGTGACTGTGGTGTTGAGTAGTGTAAGCTTCCCAGCATAAGACATAAGTGAAAGCGTGGATGAAAGGTTCCGTTCCATGTTGCTAACTAGAGGCATGAAATCATGAAGTGTTGGTCGGGAGGTGCCGAGGGGTAGGCCAAGGTAAGTAAAGGGCATGGAACCAATTGAGCATCCAAAGATTGTGGCAATATCAGCATCCATTTGTGGATCCAAGTTGATGGGGATTAAGGTGGACTTATGGAAGTTTATCTTCAAGCCAATGGACTGGGCATAGTCAGATAGAATGTTCTTGATGATCACGGCTTGGCGAGGGCATGCAGGCATGAGAAGTATCATGTCATCCCCGTACTAGATGATCGGGCAATCCATATTTTCATTGGAGGGGAAGGGTAGATGAATCAGACCTCTCCTGAAGGCATCATTAATAGCTGATTGCAGAAGATCAGCAGCAAGGACGAAGATGAGAGGGGATAGGGGGTCCCCCTGTCTGACACCATATCGGCAGTGGAACTGTCGGCCCGGCACACCGTTGTGAAGAATGGATGATCTTCCTGAAGAAAAGATCGTTATAATCCAATACAACCATTTGTCATTGAAGCCCATATGTTTCATAATATTGATCATAGCTTCATGCTCAATAGTGTCGAAGGCTTTAGCAAAGTCTAACTTCAGAAGCACAATCTACCTCTTGGAGGCCTGGCATTGGTGAATATATTGAAATGTCCAAGCCAAACAATCTTGGATGGACCGCCCTTTGATGAAACCATATTGGTTGCGATGAATGATACGCAGGATCACCTTTTGCAGATGATTGGCCAGGAGCTTAGTGATTAGCTTAAGACAACAATTAAGCAAAGTGATCGGGTGGTAGTCATTAACTAGGGAGGGTGATCCATTCTTGGGGATGAGAGTAATTAGGCCATCATTTATACTTTGCAGATTAAGATCACCAGCATGGAATTGAGCACAAAGCATATAGAAGTCTTCCTTGATAATTTGCCAGCAAGCTTTAAGGAATAAACCACTAAAACCATCCTGGCCAGGGGCACGATCAGCTGGCATTTCTTTGACAACCAAATCAATTTCTTCCTTCGTAAATAGAGCTGTGAGGTGATCAAGGTTGGCAGTTGGCTGAATTAGGGTATGGAGGTCAAAGCACATCTGTGTATGGTTGGACGTGCCAAGTCAGGATCGTCTCCAGACGGTGTTGGAGACCGGCTGGTGGATGGCCGCCATCGACGTCAAATATGACTCTCAGTTGGACCATATGATCGTTGCCACCACCAACAAGTTCACCGTCCTCAAGAAGCTCGCAGAAGACATCGCTGTACTCCTCCAGCCCGCGTGCCCGGGCTCCTCATTGCCTGCCACCCTAATCGGCCTCCATGGCTCCGAACCTCTTTAAGCACCGGTGGCCTCATGAGTGCCCTACCGACACCACAAAGAATGTCAACTTGGAGGTCAAGCGCCGCGAGGCGCCTCGCTTCGCAAGAATTCTTCACCTACACATCCACGTGTACGAGAAAATCGTGTACATAGGTATCTACAAGGCCGTTGAGGACGCCCGACATTGGCATTCCTCAACCCATTTGGAAGGCTTGGATGCCTTCTTTGAGAAGCACCTCGACCTCGCCACAAAAGCCGCCGCTCCTTAGCCGCCAGTCGGTGGCCCGGCGCACTTAGTTGAGGAGGAGGAGGTCGTACGTTGATGGATGCATCTTTCTTCTTGCCTTCTATAACCACCACTGCGATTGCATCATCGTGCCTTTAATTCTTTTTGTGTTGTTGCATTCTCGTTCCAGTCAATACCGACATGTGTGATCCCTTTGCTTAATTATATGCATCACCGTAACTAGTACTCCATCCGTCAATTTATCGGTTGTGCTTAACTTTTCCATCAACCCGTTACAGCAGCGTGGGCATCTTGCTAGAAACACAAGAACATGTCGGACCGCGTGTGACCAAACCGATGATGCGCCAACCTAGCTACTACGTATCCTGCTTATCTGGCGGAAATAGCCTTGCCCTAGCGTTTCCAATCGTTATTTATATATATCAATCGTGCCAAGGAGCAGAACCAAATGTTACAATTTATACATGTTTCTCTACTCCTACTCCTATAAAAGACTCAGTTGGTGATGGTGGTGTGTCTCGCCATCCGTCAAGCTTCGACCATTAGATCTGCATCTAACGGCTGTGAGGTAAGTTGTGGCATTTTTGCAACAATAGCCCACTTATCCGCCTCCCTCGCTTGCGTAAAACCCTTATTATCTTGAAAGCAACCACACCTCCCTCACCTCATCAAAACAGCCTGAGAAATATATTTTGAGTGAAAAGTAATATATTAGGAGTATATCAAAACAAGAGTGATTTCTTTAAAGTTTGTGAACAAGTACTACTATTCTACTACTTTGGATCCGTCGCAACGCACGGGCCCATAGCTAGTAAAAGGAAAAGGCATGGGCGCTGCTCAACGCACCCCCACAAGCCCGGGAATCGGGAGTACTCCACGGCCCGTCTGGCATGACACATAGCTTAGGGAAGGCGTGTTGCCTAGCATTTTCACTTTCATGTGGGACCGTCGTTGAGCAAACCGACTATTGGCAAACCACACCCCGCCGCCGGTTGGAAAATAGAAACGAGGGGAAGATCTAGTTGTAGCACGGCAGCCAAGAAATTTGGTGTCAGATGGGGCTTGTTGATAGAGTAGGAGCATTCCGTACTACTACTCCTACTAGTACAAAGTTTGTACTATACAACTAGTACTACTGTCAGTGTCAAAACCGGCGGATCTCGGGTAGGGGATCCCGATCTATGCGTCAAGGCTGATGGTAACAGGAAGCAAGGGACACATATGTTTACCCATGTTCGGGCCCTCTCGATGGAGGTAAAACCCTACTTCCTGCTTGATTAATATTGATGATATGGGTAGTACAAGGGTAGATCTACCACGAGATCGTAGAGGCTAAACCCAAAGAGCTAGCCTATGATGGTATGAATATAATTGTGATCGGCCTTCTAAGGACCAACCTCTTCGGTTTATATAGACACCGGAGAGAGCTAGGGTTTACATGGAGTCAGTTACAAGGAAGGAAATATAATATCCGGATCGCCAAGCTTGCCTTCCGCGCCAAGGAAATTCTATCCGGACACGGGTCGATGTCTTGAGTCTTCTATCTTCACACTTCAATAGTCCGGACGTTGTACACAGTCCGCTGTCCGGATACCCCCTTATCCAGGACTCCCTCAGTAGCCCCTGAACCAGGCTTCACTGACAATGAGTCCCGCGCGCATTATTGTCTTCGACATTGCAAGGCGGGTTCCTCCTCCGAATACTCCAAAGTAATTATCGAACACTCAAATCGTGTCCGGATCTGAAAAATGATCTTCGCATACCACCATAGAGAGAATGATATTTCACAAATGCAATCTGCTGACAACTTTTTCTGAGACGTGACATGTTATTATCATCGGATCCATTATTCGAACCGTTTATCCACAACCAGCTACAACGCATATTACGTGGCGGTTTCTGTGACACGTCTTCTCAAAGAAGAGATCGTGTCCCCTTATTACGGGATTCTCATCAATACGGGTATGGGTTATCTCACCACGCCATAAATCGTGGCGCTTGGGAAACAAGCGAGTCCCAACGGGCAAGTGGGGAGGTGCACCACTTCCGGTGCCTCTATAAAGGGATAAGGTTCCCCCATTTATACCCACGCCTTCTTCCTCCTTTGCCTACTCTTGCCCCCTCGAGCTCCAGCACCCAAGCCCAAGTCTTCCCTGCAAAGCTAAACATGTACGGAGCAGGAGGCAAGTGGGTGGCTTCCACCGTCAGGGAGAAGCACATCACAAATCTTCGGGCGGCCGGATACTTGGCCGCGGACATAGCGCACTATCTACGAGACGCCGGGCAGGTTATCCCGACCCCAGGACCCCACGAGGGTCGTATTTGTCGCCCACTTCGTCCCTGGACTGGGATTTCCACTCCATCCCTTCGTCCGCGGGCTTATGTTCTACTACGGGCTAGAATTGCATGATCTAGCCCGAATTTAAATCCTCAACATCTCGGCGTTCATCGTGCGCAGGCGAGGCCTTCCTCCGCATCCAGCCTCACTTCGGCCTATGGCTGCAAACTTTTTGCGTGAAGCCGAAGGTGGTAATCGGCCAACAGGCGGAGTGCGGAGGGGCCATGGTAGGCAGAATGCCCAACGTCACATGCCTCGATGGCTCCTTCGTGGAGACCGTAAAACTGGGCAGCGGTCCCCGAGTTCCGATCCGGAGCCCCCATGCGGCTCACCTCCTGGGAGAGGAAGGGCATGTCCTGGGGAGATTCCACGGAGCTAGCCGGACTCCAAACATGCGTCAAAAGCATGAAGGACAAGAACATCAAGCTTGTCAACGTGATCCAGGTCATGCTCGTCCGCCGAATCCTGCCCTGCCAAAGGCAGGCAGTCAATCTGTGGGAGTTCGTCCCAACCGAGCACCAGACGCTCCGGAGGCTCTACGACAATACGCACAAGGGCACGTGGAAGGTGTTGTTCAAGGCCTCCGAAGTACCTCCTCCAACATCCGAGAACCGCGGGCTCCATGCCACGCGGGCTCCTAGGCCGGTGAGTTCTCAGACTGACACCAGACCCAGTCCTTCCCGATATATTCATGGGAGTACCTTAAGTACTTGTGCGTATTTGCTTCAGGATTACGTGGAGACAACGAAGCAGGTTTACTGCCCGGCCCCGCTGCCAGAAGACCCAGCAGATGCTCTCCTGACGGAGATGCTGGTCCCGGCGCCGTACAAGGTGCCGGAGAAGAAGGCCGAGAAGAAGGCCCCGGGGATCCAAAAGGGTCTCTGGCGTAAGGTTGTGCCGGAAGCCTCGTCCAAAGACGATGAGGCGGACCCCTCCCATGAAGGAGAGGAGGAAAAAGAATGTAGACGCCCCATCCGGAAAGGATGAGGGGTCCGGGGAGGCGGACCAGGGGGCCGAAAAAGGTCCTCGGCGCAGGGCCGTCATTCCACTGTCGTTCGATGATGACGAGTCAGATTCCTCCCGCGGAGGCGGGGGGAATCAGGAAGAGATCCTACCTCCCCCCACCGGCGGGATAAGAAGAGAAAAGCCGCCCCAGGAGGGGAGGCTGAGGCGTCCAAGAAGGGGAAGGGGCCCCTTCCGGACTACTCCGCCACGGCCGCTCTCAAATAGAGGGTGGCTGCCTGTGGGGAAGCCCTAAGCGATCGTAAGTGTTTGCATTCTATCATGACTTCACTTCACAATTTTTGTATTTATAATGCCGAACATATGTCCAGTCCGGCCAGGGATCACCCCGAGGTATCCTCCTCCAGGTCCCTGAGCAATTCGGAGATGAATTCGCTTAGGACGGCCACTACTCCTCAACCTGCAGACGACACGGAGGTGCTGTCCCAAAGGCTCCCAAAGCAGGGGGAGGTGACTCTGGAGACGCCCCGAGGCGGGATCCCAGACGTCGGACACGCGAGGTTCAAGATCCACGTGGATCGTGTCGACGAGAGCCACGGCCAGCCGCGCTCTCATCCGAACACAATTCCGGAACCTTCGATGGTTCCGGACTCAGGCGGGCGACCCCTTGCTAGGGAGGGCGAGCCGTCTGTGTTGTGGACTTCCGTTGCGCATGAGGCGCCGGACGGTCTGCTAGAAGCGCTTTGCGGCGCTTCCCTGGATGAGGGGAACCGTACTCTTATGAGTACGGTGATTCAGAAGGTTTCGTCTGCTAAGAGCGCACTAACCGAAGCTTGCACCAGCCTCCTAACAGGCTTCGAGGTAAGTAATAAATATGTGCAAAATTACCACCCGATAGGTAGTAGCCCCTGATACTCTGTTTGGCGTTCGGAAAGAAAAGCCGAGCAGAGGGTCAATTAAAATCCGCAGGAGTCTAATCATAAGTATTATTGTGAATAAGCAGGCTGTGCTGCTTGCTGCTGCTGCCCGTACTACCGAGGTTGCCGATCTGAAGCGGGACCTGGAGCAGGCGCAGGGAGAGCTCGACCTCACGAAGAGGCAGCTCAAAGAGAACAAGGGTAAGTAATTCCTGCTCTTACGTATTTAAGGATAGGCAAAATTGGTGGGTCTAACACCTAAGTGTCATGACCGTGTAACAGGGGACACCGCCGAAGTGGCGTCCCTGAAGAAGGCGATGTCCGAGGCCGAAGACAGGGAGGCCTCGGAGTGTAAGGAGCGCGAGAAGCAAAGTTCTAGGGTGGGTGAGGTACAGCAAGAGCTCTAGGACCTCGGCAAGAAATGCGAGTCCGTGGAGCATGATCTGAAGGTGAAAGAGGCCGAGCTTGCGAAGGCCCTTATGAGCTTAAAAGACGCCAAGGCCGAAGCCGAGAAAGCACAGCAGGAGATCCAGGAGGCCAAGAAGATAGCAGCGGGTAAGAAGTTCTTTATGCAAAGCAAACATGTGGAGAAGGCGTTTCTATTACTTACTCGAATTCGAAGCTCTCCAGGGGCATTCGCAGATCTGCCGCGCAGCGTATCAGACGTTGCGGAGTTCTACCGTGCCCAGGAGGGTAACTCAATGGAGAAGCTGTTCTGGTCCCACTATGCTAGGGCCGAACACCCGATGCCTCTGAGTGACCAACTGAAGCAGTTGGTCGAACTCTACAGGGCGGCCGAACTGGCTATGAAAGGTTTCATAGTCCGGATGTGGCCTGGTCAGCTCATGCCCAGTAGCTACTTCGGCCTGATCAAGCGGATGGTGGATGCCTGCCCGCGGCTTGAGGTGATCAAGCGATCCGTGTGCATCGAGGGAGCCCGCCGGGCCCTTGCCCGCGTCAAGGTGCATTGGGGCAAGCTGGATGCGGAGAAGCTGGTCAAAGGACGGGCCACCGGAGGGCAAGGCGCATCACCATCCCGAGCTGTACTATGATGGCGTTATGAAGGGTGCTCGTCTGTCGGCCGATTTAATGTACCAAGGACACCATTTTTGAATGAATTCACTTCTGTCATGTTTGTATTTTAAGGACGAAGTTTCTTGCGCTATGTAGCGCTTTTGTTATTTAAAATATTACCTTCTATGCGGCTGCTTATAAAATCCTGAAAGTAGGCCAGTCGTCAGCTTCCGCCCCCACGTGACTAGCGCTCGGGTGTTCGTGGAAAACCCGGACACTCTTTATCCAATTGTTTGGTCCCTTAAGGAGGTGTCGGTAGCAATGACGAGGCAATCGGACTATGCGGCTTTATAACTTTCACTTAGCCATAGAAGTCTATAATTTTAAATTTCGGCGAAGCCCCTAGAATCTGGAAGGCCGAATTGGGGCGCTATATACGGCTAGATCGGACAAAGCCGATTTATCGCCTAAAGCGGAAAATCTTTAAGGATTTTAGTACCTCTCGACCAGCGACCAGTTCTCGCCACATCATGCCGGTCAGTTTTCGGCTTTCTCTATTGAGGTGCTCATCCGGAAGAACCGGGACACAATCGCAGTAGTTCTCCCTGCGCTACCTTAGCCGATATAACGGAACGTAAGGCACCAAAACAAGGGAGCCGGGCTATCCCAACTATAGACCCAAGACATGATTCGGAGCTGATGCATAGTGCTATAAGTTCCGGGTGCCGCACTATTGAAAGTGTTCGGACTTTTATTTGCCATATTATGGGGTGCCATGAGAAGCCCCTGGCAAACTGGCCGTACCAAGGTGTACGGATGCAATATCAAATAAACATTTATAAGAGAAAAATACTCAAATAAAGATAATAAGCTGACGCTATATATAATCTCCCATTGACGAAAAATACGTTTAAGCATATGTTTACAATGGATGCATTAAGCAGAGATAAAAATAGGACTATTTGACATGTCCTATCCAGGGGCAACCTGTGTACAGATAGATGAAACAGGTATAATGATCGTAAATAGATTCCACCTGGGTATTTTCTTCTGCGCACTATTGCCTCCTTGGATGTCTCTTGCATATGAGTCCGGCAATTCGGCTCTTCTGAGGATGCTGCACTAACGCGGTGTCCTGAAAGGTAAAACGGAAAGAGTATGAAGGTATTTAGCGGTTACTCGCATTATCGACTGAGTTGTTGATGCGCCTCCGCCTATGCCCAAGGTATCTCGAGTGCATAGTTGTGCACGCGTGGCACGAATGCTGCTTGGGGGGGCTTGAGCGGAGGCCGGACTGCTATTCACAATCCTGACATTCATGTTGAGCCTGTTGCGGGGTGCTCCGGACTCGTTTGACAGTGCTCGTAGTTGTCACCGGATTGGTTTGTCGGAGGAGGCCGCATTGTACTTCTGCCGCGAGGGCTGCCGTATGCTCTTTTGTTCGAAGGGCGCGGTCCATATTTCCGTTGACAGTGATGACCCCGCGCGGTCCCGGCATCTTGAGCTTGAGATATGCATAGTGTGGCACCGCATTGAATCTAG
The DNA here is from genome assembly GCA_021605145.1 of Aegilops bicornis. Lineage (NCBI taxonomy): Eukaryota > Viridiplantae > Streptophyta > Magnoliopsida > Poales > Poaceae > Aegilops > Aegilops bicornis. The sequence goes on along the minus strand of JAHIAL010000018.1, from coordinate 960,230 downwards.
CGAATGCGGTTCGTCCGAGCAATGCGTGGTAGCCACTGCGGAAAGGGACGATGTCGAAGATTAGCTCTTCGCTCCTGAAGTTGTCTGGGGATCCGAAGACCACTTCCAATGTTATAGAGCCCGTGCAGTGGGCCTCTACTCCAGGAATAACACCTTTAAAGGTAGTTCTGGTGGGCTTGATCCATGAAGGATCAATGCCCATCCTGCGCACTGTGTCCAGATAAAGCAGGTTCAGGCTGCTGCCGCCGTCCATAAGGACACGCGTGAGGTGGAATCCGTCGATGATTGGGTCTAAGACCAATGCGGCTGAGCCGCCGTGACGCGGATCTTTGGTAGGGTGATCCCTACGGTCAAAGGTGATAGGACAAGCTGACCATGGATTGAACTTGGGGGCGACTGGCTCCATCGCATAGACGTCCCGTAGTGCCTGCTTCCATTCCCGCTTGGGGTTGTGGGTGGCGTAGATCATGTTGACCGTTTTCACTTGGGGGGCAAATTTCTTTTGTCCCTCCGTATTCGGACGCCGGAGCTCATCGTCATCGTCGCTGTGCAGCCCCTTGTCCTTGTTTTCGGTGTTTATCCCGCCGGCCTGTTTGAATACCCAGCAGTCTCTATTGGTGTGGTTGGCTGGTTTGTCCGGTGTGCCGTGAATTTGGCACGAGCGCTCTAGTATGCGGTCCAGACTGGACGGTCCCTGATTATTTCTTTTGAATGGCTTTTTCCGCTGTCCGGACTTAGGTCCGCTGAATCCGGGCGCGTTATTGCCGCGGTTCTTGATCTTTGTCGCCGTTGTTCCGTCCCTTATATACATTGCGCCCGTGGCTTGCCGTTAGCATCGACGTCCGGCGCCGAATGTGGCGTGGTGCCGCTGCGAGCCAACCAGCTATCCTCACCCGCACAAAAACGGGTCATTAGGGTTGTGAGAGCTGCCATAGACTTCGGTTTTTCGTGGCCGAGGTGTCGAGCGAGCCACTTGTCATGGATATTATGCTTAAAAGCCGCCAGGGCTTCGGCGTCCGGACAGTCGACTATTTGGTTCTTTTTAGTGAGGAACCGAGTCCAGAATTTCCGGGCTGACTCTCCGGGCTGTTGAGTAATGTGGCTCAGGTCATCAACATCCGGTGGTCGCACATATGTGACCTGGAAGTTGTCAAGGAATGCATCCAGAATTTCCGGGCTGACTCTCCGGGCTGTTGAGTAATGTGGCTCAGGTCATGGCGTCCGGTGGTCGCACATATGTGACCCGGAAGTTGTCAAGGAATGCATCTTCCAGGTTTTCCCAAGCTGCCAATGGAATTTGGTCGGGCATCGTTTAACTAGTGCCGGGCTGGTCCTTTGAGCTCAAGGGGGAGATACTTGATGGCGTGTAGATCATCTCCGCGGGCCATGTGAATGTGGAGAAGGAAATCTTCGACCAATACTGTGGGGTTTGTTGTGCCATCGTATGATTTGATGTTCTGAGTTTGAACCCTTCTGGGAATTCATGATCCATTACTTCGTCAGTGAAGCAGAGGGGCTGTGCGGCGCCTCTGTGCCGGGCTATGTGGCGACGCAGGTCAGATTGGTCTCGGTTGCTATGTTCGGCCCGGCCGGACTTGTTGATCATGTATCCAGTGCGACGGTCATCGTCGCGCACTGGGGCGCGCCCCCTCGATCCGTAGATTAATCTTGACTGTCCTGCTTTATTTTCCAGAATATCTTGCAGGTCATGCCTGTTGCCCTGAGCCGTAGTGTATCAGCACGGGGGTGCGGGCTGGTATCCGGGTTGGTATCCCATTTTATCCAGGCCACGGGGTGGTCGGTCAGCCGTTTGGCATTCGAGTCCATATTCCTCGGCTGCCAGGACTTCAGTCCATCTATCTGTGAGAAGGTCTTAATCATCTTGTAGTTGTCGCTGCTTTTTCTTCAGGCTCATTGCAGTGGCTATAAGCCTACGCTTGAAGCGTTCCTGCCCCACGGGATCCTCAGGCCCGCCGAATTCGTCGTCGCCAAGGCTGATCTTATCTTCGGAGGGGGGCATGTAGTTGTCTTCCTCCGGGTATGCGTCTGCCGCCTGTTCTTCTGGGCTGGCCTGCTCATCTTCCTGTTCGGCTTGCTCGAAAGGCGGGCTGGTCAGGGTCATATTCTTCTTCGGCGCCATCCGGATTATTTTCTTCTCCGGGGCTAGTGTTGTTATGGCGGGGCTTGGAGCGGCGCCGGCGACGCCCATTCTTTGATTTTCTTCCCGAGGGGTTGTCCTCCGTTGCCTCGTCGCCATTAGTTTCCTTCGGAGTGTCCACCATATAGATATCGTATGAGGAGGTGGCCGTCCACCGCCCGGTGAGCGGTGGCTCCTGTAATTCTCCTACATCGTCGTCCATACCGTCGATGTCTTCGGAGACGAAGTCAAGCACGTTGGTTAGATCATCGATCGTGGCAATGAAGTGGGTGGTGGGTGGGCAACGAATTTCATTGTTGTCTGCTTCCCACTCGAGCCGGACATAGTTCGGCCCGGAGTCTCCCGACAAGGAGAGAGACTTCAATAAGTCCAGCATGTCGCCGAAGGGCGAGTGCTGAAAGACGTCCGCCGCGGTGAACTCCATCACCGGAGCCCAACCAGGATCGGCGGGCTCAGGGGCGCGCGGACTGCGACCTACATCCAGATATGAATCCGGGGGTCCGGAGGCACAGGCTCCCTCAGAGGTGAGACCTGTGTTCGGCTCCATCACTGATGAGGGTACGGCTCGCGGAACGGGGTCCAGCCCTCCGTCCTTGGGCGAAGCAATCTGCCCCGGATTTAGACCCGAGGCCTCTGCCGGGGTGATATCCCGAGCAACGTCTGACGGCAGGTCTAAGCCATGCTAAATGCCGTGATGTTGCCGGCTGGCCCGAATCCGTCAAGATCAAGTCTCCGCGGATATCCGCCCGTGTAGTTCAGGTTTCGAACCTGATTTGATGGCCGGGGCATAGCTATCGATCTGCTCCGGTGGCCAGCGAATTATTAGCCAGCAAAACGCCCGAACACGAAGATCTGTCCGGGAGGAAATTCTCACCACGACAACGTCGTTGATGATGATTGAAGGAGCCATCGAGCCCGAGAGCTGACGACACGGAGGAACTCTCAATGAAAGCACCAATGTCGGTGTCAAACCGGCGGATCTCGGGTAGGGGTCCCGATCTATGCGTCAAGGCTGATGGTAACAGGAAGCAAGGGACACAGATGTTTACCCAGTTCGGCCCTCTCGATGGAGGTAAAACCCTACTTCCTGCTTGATTAATATTGATGATATGAGTAGTACAAGAGTATATCTACCACGAGATCGTAGAGGCTAAACCCAAAAGCTAGCCTATGATGGTATGAATGTAATTGTGATCGACCTTCTAAGGACCAACCTCTCCGATTTATATAGACACCGGAGAGGGCTAGGGTTTACATGGAGTCGGTTACAAGGAAGGAAATATAATATCCGGATTGCCAAGCTTGCTGTCCACGCCAAGGAAAGTCCTATCCGGACGGCCTAAGTCTTGAGTCTTGTATCTTCACGCTTGAATAGTCCGGACGTTGTACACAGTCCGGCTGTCCGGATACCCCCTTATCCAGGACTCCCTCAACTACCACTATACAACTAGTTGGTACGTGCACGGCACAACATCGTAGGAACAAAAAACGGGAAGATCTTGTTTTGGGTAATTTATCTTTTTTCCAGTCAACGTAGTATGAATAATATGATGTGGCGGGGAACCCACATGAAGCTTATGTGGCTTGGTTGCATGGCTACGAAAGGTTAGAGAAAAATAAATAGATAATGTGTTTAGAGTGCACTCCACTAAATAGTACTTTGGATCCATTGCAACGGGCTGACACATCTATATCTATACCCACTATATAGTGTGTGAATAACTTTGAAAGTTGGTCGTTGGAAGAAGCCAATCGACGGTACAAAGATGGCAAATCCGAGCACTATTGGCCGTTGGATATCATCTACATTCCACCAGATTTTTCCACATGTAGAATCTAGAAGACTCCATGGTTGAACTTAATTCATGACTAACTTTGCCACAACTAAGCTTAGGCAAAGTGTGTCTGCCACAAAAAATGTGGCTAACAAAATGGCCACCACAAGTGTGGCAATATTTGGCAAGAAGTTGAGTCTATGAAATGTGGACCATGTAGCTAGAAAAGTGTGGCAAGACACAAGTGTAGCAATGAACCAAACACATGCCTAAGATATTGTGGCACGCCTAGGATTAGGTGTGTCAACCTTAGGCTGCAAACCAAACATCTATACCCCTACATAGTGTGTGTATAACTTTGAAAGTTGGCTGTTGGATGAAGCAAATCTGACGGTACAAAGATGGAAAATCCGAGCACTACTGGCCGTTGGATATCATCTACGTTCCACCAGATTCTGCCACATGTAGAATCTAGAAGACTCCATGGTTGAACTTAGGGGCTGTTTGGATTGTGACTATCTTTGCCATATATTGCCACATGATTTTTGCCACACTTGCCTTAGTTGAGTTGCTCAAATCGTTAGCCACACTTTGGCCTGCCTAAGGGAATCTTGCCACACTTTTTGTGTCTATGAAATGTGGGGCTCACTTCTCATAAAAAAAATCCTTGCCTTAGGTGTGGCTAGAACCAAACACCTACCTAACTTGGTCAAACTTGCCTAAGGTTAGGTGTGGCAAAGTGTGGCAAGGTGTGGCTAGGAACCAAACAACCCCTTAGGGTCTGTTTGGTTCATGACTAACTTTGCCACAACTAAGCCTAGGCAAAGTGTGTCTGCCACAAAAAGTGTGGCTAGTGTGGCAAGATTTGGCAAGAAGTTGAGTCTATGAAATGTGGACCATGTAGCTAGAAAATTGTGGCACGCCACAAGTGTGGCAATGAAACAAACACATGCCTAAGAGATTGTGGCACGCCTAAGATTAGGTGTGGCAAGCTTAGGCTGCAAACCAAACAGGACCTTAATCATAATGCACAAACCACCAGAATCTCATGCGTGCAATACACGTGTACCTTACTAGTAGTTGGTAATAGTAAGAAACAAATTCTGGGTTTGGCTCGATCTCATACTGCAGGAGCACCACAAGGCCTGCAGCAGGAGTTACATTTCCCTCTCGGGGCCGACAGGACCGAACTTCAGTGGCTTAGTGCCCGGCATATGAGTCAATGACATGCAGACGTTAAATGCGGCTTGCCCACATGTCATTCTCATGGTGGTGGTGTGGTTCGCGACTCACTCATTCGAGATGAACCTGCCGGTGGTGGCGTGGCTGTGGCGAGGGTGCTACAGCTGGGCGTTGGGGCGTTATGAGGCGTAGATGGACACACGGTAGGTACTACCTGTACTGAAAGTACTCCAGCTGAGGATTGATGCCCGGGACGAAATGTGTCCCAGCCGCTGGATGAAAATTTGATTGTGCGGGAGTACGGATCGGAGCACAGCAGTGGAGTAGGCAAACCGCGTCCAATCGGGTGTGGCTGCGGTAGAAAGTTAATGGTCGCCGCGGTTCAGCTAGCCCGCATGTCATGCACACAAAGGCGGAGGAGCGGTGGGGCCGAGAGGGATGAGGCGCACGTCGGGGGGATGAGGATCCCCTGACGTGAACAATCCTACCGATACGCCGACATGTGGGACCCCCAAGCGTGGGTCCCACCTGTCAGCGAAGGAAAGGCAGGGTAAGGCAGTGATAGCCACGTCAGAGGATCCATGTCCACGTCAGGGGACGTCGGGCCGTGTGTTGGAGCAACGTCGTGGGAATCGCATGTGGGTGTGGCAGTGGTAGAAACAAGAAACGTGATGGTCGCCGTGGTTCAACTTCCATGGACAAGCTGTCATGTCTGCTGACACATGTATATCAAAACTAGAGTGTTTATATTTCAAGCACGTGAACAAGTATAATTCTACTACTATGGATCCATAGCAATGCACGGGCCAGCACATTAGTAGTAGTAGTCTCTATCTCTATATCTAGAGGCCTTCCCTCGTTCATCCTTTTCTCTCACAAGATAAACTACTCATACAAACTATCTCTATATCTTGATGCCCCTTGAGATGCCGACGTTGAGGGGCACTCGGATTTCATCAGATGAGCAGGTAAGATGAGTTTGATCATGTAGTAAATGCATTCTAAAGACTAATTCCATGTCCATTTCCTAATTCTCCCCCTCCCCACTGTTTCACAGGTTAGGCTCGGTGCGAATGGAGATTGGCTTGCATATATACGGGAGGGTACCAACATCAATTTGCACAACATTTACAACGGTGACACCGTTCCCGTAGAACCTTTGTCCAACATTGGGCTCAGCCATGCAACGGGCCATCGCATGAATTGGTATGATGGAACCACGGTGAGATTGAAGAAGATAGCACGAACCTTGCACATGGCGGTCAAAGGTGGACCATGCTGTCTGCAGCCGATTAGTTGTCGTACGAGTACGAAGACGCTGTGCTCCTTTCTAACTGCATCTTCGCGGTGACAAGCCAGGGGACTTGTTTCGTATGGGACACATCCTACGATATACTCCCTCTCTCCCAGTTTATTTGTTTTGAATCTTTTCGTTTTGTAAGTTTCAAATTCAAATTTAGAGCTCCCCATCAAATGTTGAGATTACAATTTCCATTAAATCGTTGCATGCATGTATAGTAAAGAAACAAATCTCGAGTTTGGCACGAGTTCGTGCAGTGGTAGCACCACAAGGCCTGGCGCAGGAGTTACATTTCCCTCTCAGGGCCCTCGGGTGAGCTTGGTATACTACACCTGCCTTTGAGTCAATGACATGTGGACCCGATAGGTGGCTGGTCCAAGGGGCAGTGGGGCCGAGAGGGGTGAGCCGCAGGTCGGGGGACGTGTGGTGTCATGGGTTCAAGCGGCGTTGTGGGAATCGCGTGTAGCTGTGGTTCACATGTCATGCACACAAAGGCAGAGGGGCGGTGCGGCCGAGAGGGGTGAGGCACATGTCGGGGGACGTGGTGCTGTGGGTTGGAGCAGCGTCATGGGAATCGCGAGTGGCAGTGGATAAAACGTGATGGTCGCCGTAGTTGATTACATGGACAAGTTGTCATGTCTACGGACACATGCATTGCATACCGATCACTGGAAGGAGTGTCGGTGTCAAAACAGGCGGATCTCGGGTAGGGGGTCCCAAACTGTGAGTCTAAGGTTGATGGTAACAGGAGGCGGGGGAGACGATGTTTACCCAGGTTCGGGCCCTCTCTATGGAGGTAATACCCTACTTCCTGCTTGATTGATCTTGATGAATATGAGTATTGATACTCCTCCATCTTATCTATAATTTTTGATTGTTCCATGCTATTATATTACCCCTTTCTGGATGTTTATGGGCTTTATTTTACACATTTATATCATTTTTGGGACTAACCTACTAACCGGAGGCCTAGCCCATATTGCTGTTTTTTTTTTCCTATTTCAGTATTTCGAAGAAAGGGAATATCAAACGGAGTACAAACAGAATGAAACCTTGGGAGCATTATTTTTGGAACCAATCACGATCGAGAGAGCTTGGAGTGCAAGTCAAAGAAGCCTCCGAGGGCCCCACGAGATAGGAGGCGCTTGCTTGTCTTGTGGGCCCCTCGGTGACCACCGACATACTTCTTCCTCCTATATATACCTCATTACCCGAAAACCTCTGTGGAGCACTATGAAACACAATTTCCACCGCCGTAACCTTCTGTATCCGCAAGAACCCATCTTGGAGCCCTTGCCGGCACTCTGCCGGAGGGGGAAGCAATCACGGAGGGCCTCTACATCAACATCCTTGCCCCTCCGATGAGTTGTGAGTAGTATACCACAGACCTACGGGTCCATAGTAATTAGCTAGATGGCTTCCTCTCTCTTTTTGGATCGCAATACAATGTTCTCCCCCTCTCTTGTGGAGATCTCTATTCGATGTAATCTCTTTTTGCGGTGTATTTGTCGAGATCCGATGAATTGTGGGTTTATGATCAAGTTTATCTATGAATAATATTTGAATCTTCTCTGCATTCTTTTATGTATGATTGAGTTATCTTTGCAAGTCTCTACGAATGAACATTTTGGTTTGGCCTACTAGATTGATCTTTCTTGCCATGGGAGAAGTACTTAGCTTTGGGTTCAATCTTGCGGTGTTCTTACCCAGTGACAGAAAGGGTTGCAAGACACGTATTGTATTGTTGCCATCGAGGATAACAAGATGGGGTTTATATCATATTGCATGAGTTTATCCCTCTACATCATGTCATCTTGCTTAATGGTTACTTTGTTCTTATGAACTTAATACTCTAGATGCAGGCAGGAGTCGGTCGATGTGTGGAGTAATAGTAGTAGATGCAAAAGGGAGTCGGTCTACTTGTTATGGACGTGATGCCTATATACATGATCATGCCTAGATAATCTCATAACTACGCTTTTCTATCAATTGCTTTCGTGAGTAATTTGTTCACCCACCGTAATACTTATGCTATCTTGAGAGAAGCCTCTAGTGAAACCTATGGCCCCCGGTTCTATCTCTTATCATATTTGCTTTCAATCTACTTTATTTGCATCTTTACTTTTTGCATCTATATTATAAAATACCAAAAATATATTTATCTTATCATACTATCTTTATTAGATCTCACTTTACAAGTGGCCGTGAAGGGATTGACAACACCTTTATTGCGTTGGTTGCGAGTTCTCGGTTTGTTTGTGTAGGTGCGTGGGACTTTTGAGGAGCCTCTCTACTGGATTGATACCTTGGTTCTCAAACTGAGGAAATACTTACGCTACACTTTGCTGCATCACCCTCTCCTCTTCGAGGAAAACCAACGCAAGCTCAAGACGTAGCAAGAGTTGATCTACCACGAGATCGTAATGGCTAAAACCCTAGAAGTCTATCATGTATGATTATGATTGCCTCTACGGACTAAGCCCTCCGGTTTATATAGACACCAGAGGGCACTAGGGTTGTACAAAGTTGGTTACAGAGAAAGGAATCTTCATATCTGAGTGCCAAGCTTGCCTTCCACGCCAAGGAGAGTCCCATCCGGTCACAGGTGAGAGTCTTCGGTCTTGTATCTTCACAGCCCATCAATCCGGCCCATGTCAACAGGCCGGACGCCAGAGGATCCCTTAATCCAGGACTCCCTCAGTAGCCCTCGAACCAGTCTTTCAATGACGATGTGTTCGGCGCGTAGATTGCCTTCGGCATTGCAAGGCGGGTTCCTCCTCTGATAACTTCAAGTACCTGACTTGAAGAGCAGTATTCGGCTTTCCATTTAATGTCGCGCCCATCGGCTTCCGCACCTTCAAGACTTCAGCTTCCACATGTCGAGCGAATACAAGAGGTCGGGGTATTTTTGCACATATCACCCTGACCATGTAAGAAAGGCATCTATTTAAAGAGATTGGGATCTTCAGATCCATTCCAGACCAAGCGAGAAATCCTCGGAGCTTGATAGGAGAAACCATTCCAACATGGCTAGCGCTCCCAGCTCCTCCACCCGTCCCCACGGCCCCGGAAAAGGCGATTGGGAGAAATGTTCCGTATCCCACAGTCAGCTAGCGAAGCTGGAGTCACAGGGATATCTTCCACCCGCGGCTCTAGTCCCCGTTCGAGCATGATTGACTTCCTTCTACGACGGGGCTCAGGCGGAGAGTTTCCCCAATCCATCCAGGGGGAACGAGTGTGCTTTGTTCCCTACTTGTTGAGAGGCGTCGGATTTCCAATCCACCCGTTCCTCCGAGGTCTTCTGGAGTATTATGGTCTCCAACTGCACAATTTCACTCATGCCTCCATCCTGCACATCGCGGGTAACGTTGCTCTTTGTGAGCTATTCCTGGGTTGTGAGGCCCATTTTGAGTTATGGAGGAAACCATTCTGCCTCGTCCCTCGTAGCCAAGAGAGATCGATATTTGAAGTGGGCGGAGCCGAGGTATGGTGCATTGATACGTCTCCAACGTATCTATAATTTATGAAGTATTCATTCTATTATATTATCCATCTATGATGTTTTATATGCATTTACATGTCATTTTATATGATTTTTGGGACTAACCTATTAACCTAGAGCCCGGTGCAGTTTCTGTTTTTCTCTTTGTTTTGAGTTTCTGAGAAAAAAAAAGAATACCAAACGGAGTTGAATTAGCGTGCCAATTTTGAGGATTTTTAAGGACCAAAAGAAGACCACGAACGCCGGAGTTGGGCGGAAGAGTCCCGGGTTGCCCACAAGAGTGGGCGCGCCCACCCCCCTAGGGCGCGCCCCCCTATCTCGTGGACAGCCCGGAGACCCCCCTGATGTGAAACCAACGCCAAAAATTCCTATAAATACAGAAACCTTCGAGAAATAACCTAGATCGGAAGATCCGCTACCGCAAGCCTCTGTAGCCACGAGAAATCAATCTAGGCCCTCTCTGGCACCCTGCCGGAGGGGGTCATCATCACCGGAGGCCATGGAGGAGGATCTCAGAGGGGCCATCATCGCCATGAAGGCCAAGGACCAGAGGGGGGAAGCCATGGAGGAGGAAGCACAAGGGGGAGAATCTCTCCTCCTCTCTCTTGGTGGCACCGGAGTGCCATTAGGAGGGGAATCATCGCCGCGGTGATCGTCTTCATCAACATCACCATCCTCATCTCTTTTACGCGGTCCACTCTCCCGCACCCCGCTGTAATCCCTACTTGAACATGGTGCTTTATGCCGCATATTATGATTCAATGATGTGTTGCCATCCTATGATGTTTTGAGTAGATATCTTTTGTCCTTGGGTTGATTGATGGTCTAGATTGGTACGAGTTGTATGTTTTATTTTGGAGGAGCCTCCTACTGGATTGATACCTTGGTTCTCAAAACTGAGGGAAATACTTACGCTACACTTTGCTGCATCACCCTCTCCTCTTCGAGGAAAACCAACGCAAGCTCAAGACGTAGCAAGAGTTGATCTACCACGAGATCGTAATGGCTAAAACCCTAGAAGTCTAGCCTGTATGCTTATGATTGCCTCTATGGACTAAGCCCTCCGGTTTATATAGACACCAGAGGGCACTAGGGTTGTACAAAGTTGGGTACAGAGAAAGGAATCTTCATATCTGAGTGCCAAGCTTGCCTTCCATGCCAAAGAGAGTCCCATCCGGTCACAGGTGAGAGTCTTCGGTCTTGTATCTTCACAGCCCATCAATCCGGCCCATGTCAACAGGCCGGACGCCCGAGGACCCCTTAATCCAGGACTCCCTCCGTAGCCCTCGAACCAGTCTTTCAACGACGATGTGTTCGGTGTGCAGATTGTCTTCGGCATTGCAAGGCAGGTTCCTCCTCTGATAACTTCAAAGTACCTGACTTGAAGAGCAGTATTCGGCTTTCCATTTAATGTCGCGCCCATCGGCTTACGCACCTTCAAGACATCAGCTTTCCATTTTAATGCTAGACCGTTCCCTAGTAATCCCTCTAATAATTATGGAAATTCCTACAATAATTCTTATGGTAATTTTAATAAGATGCCCTCTGATTTTGAGAATAGTGTGAAAGAATTTATGATTTCTCAAAAGAATTTTAATGCCTTGCTTGAAGAAAAATTGCTTAAAGTTGATGATTTTGCTAGGAGCGTTGATAGACTTTAAACTTGATGTTAATTCTCTTAAACTTGGATCTTCTTCTCCTAAGCATGATATCAATGAGTCTCTCAAAGTAATGAGAATTTCCATCGACGAGTGCAAGGAAAGAACCGCTAGATTGCGTGCTAAAAAAGAAAGCTTTATGAAAGCGTGTTCTTCTAGTCTTCGTGAAAATAATGGTGAGGATCTTAAAGTTATTGACGCGTCCCGGATTAGATCTATGTTTTGCAATATGAATTTTGATGATTATGGGAGTGATGATGAATCAACTTTGCCTAGAAAGCGTCCCAAAAATTCGGAGTCTTTAGATCTTGATGTTAAATTTGGTAAAAGTGAGATTGGAGAATCCTCAACTTCTAATAATGTTGAACTTACTATCTCGGATTTCAAGGAATTTGATTATGATAATTGTTCTTTAAAAGGGTGTATTTCCTTGTTGCAATCCGTTGTTAATTCTCCTCATGCTTATAGTCAAAACAAAGCTTTTACCAAACATATTGTTGATGCCTTGATGCAATCTTATGATGAAAAACTTAATTTGGAAGTTTCTATACCTAGAAAACTTAATGATGAGTGGAAACCTACTATAAAGATTAAAATTAAAGATAAAGAGTGTTTTTGCTTTGTGTGATTTGGGTGCTAGTGTTTCCACGATTCGAAAACTTTATGTGATATTCTAGGTTTCCATGATCTTGATGATTGCTCTTTAAATTTACACCTTGGATTCCACCATTAAAAAGCCTATGGGAAGGATCTATGATGTTCTTATTGTTGCAAATAGAAATTTGGTGCCCGTAGATTTTATCGTTCTTGATATAGATTGCAACCTTTCTTGCCCTATTATTCTTGGTAGACCTTTCCTTAGAACGATCGGTGCGATTATTGATATGAAGGAAGGAATATTAGATTCCAATTTCCATTAAAGAAAGGCATGGAGCACTTTCCAAGAAAGAAAGTCAAATTACCTTATGAATCTATCATGCGTGCTACTTATGAATTTAGTGCCAAAGATGGCACTCGCTAGATCTAGACTTGCTTTTATGCCTAGCTAGGGCGTTAAACAATAGCGCTAGTTGGGAGGCAACCCAATTTTTCTTTATGTCTTTTGTTTTTGCTCCTGTTTAGTAATAAATCTTGCATCTACCTTCTGGTTAGATGTGTTTTTATCTTTTAATTAGTGTTTGTGCCAAGTAGAACCTATAGGATAACCTACGATGATAGTTGATTTGATTCTGCTGAAAAACAGAAACTTTGCGCGCATGAATATAATTTTGTTAAATCACAGGAACGTGCTTTTGCATTGATTCTTGTTGCTGCTGTTCTATAAAAAAAATTCCCAGGACTTCCTATTTTGGTAGGATTTTTAGAGTTCCAGAAGTTTGCGTTAGTTACAGATTGCTACAGACTGTTCTGTTTTTGACAGATTCTGTTTTTTGTGTGTTGTTTGCTTATTTCAATGCATCTATGGCTAGTAATTAAGTCTATGAACCATAAAGAAGTTGGAATACAGTAGGTTTAACACCAAAATAAATAAAGAATGAGTTCATTGCAGTACCTTATGTGGTGGTTTTGTTTTCTTTCACTAGCAGAGCTTATAAGATTTCTGTTGAGTTTTGTGTTGTGAAGTTTTCAAGTTTTGGGTAAAGCTTTTATGGACTATGGAATAAGGAGTGGCAAGAGCCTAAGCTTGGGGATGCCCATGGCACCCCAAGATATTCAAGAATAGCCAAAAGCCTAAGCTTGGGGATGCCCCAGGAAGGCATCCCTCCTTAAATCTTAGATCCATTGGTAACTTTACTTGGAGCTATATTTTTATTAAGCACATGATATGTGTTTTGCTTGGAGCGTCGTGTATTATATTAGTCTTTGCTTTTTAGTTTACCACATTCATCCTTGCTGTACACACCTTTTGGGAGAAGCCTATTTGATTAGAATTTGCTAGAATACTCTATGTGCTTCACTTATATCTTTTGAGCTTGATAGTTTTGGCTCTAGTGCTTCACTTATATCTTTTAGAGCACGGTGGTGTCTTAATTTTGAAGAAATTGCTAGTCTCTCATGCTTCACTTATATTATTTTGGGAGTCTTTTAGAACAGCATGGTATTTACTATTATCATAAAGTTGGTCCTAGAATGATCAGCATCCAAGTTGGGTATAATAAAAACTATCATAGAAAGTGAATTGGATGCTATGATCAATTTGATGCTTGATAATTGTTTTGAGATATGGAGGTAGTGATATTAAAGTCATGCTAGATGGGTGATTATGAATTTAAAGAATGCTTGAGTTGAAGCTTGTGATTCCCATAGCATGCACGTATGGTGAACCGCTTTGTGATGAAGTTGGAGCAAAATTTTATTTATTGATTGTCTTCCTTACGAGTGGCGGTCGGGAACCAGCGATGGTCTTTTCCTACCAATCTATTCCCCTAGGAGCTTGCGCGTAGTACTTTGGTTTTTGATGACTTCTAAATTTTTGCAACAAGTATATGAGTTCTTTTGATTAATGTTGAGTCCATGGATTATACGCACTCTTTCACCCTTCCACCATTGCTAGCCTCTCTTGTATCGTGCAATTTTCGCCGGTACCTTACTGTAGGACCTTGAAATATGTCTAGAGGGGGGTGATTAGACTACTTGACCAATTAAAAACTTAACCTTTTCCCAATTTTAGAGTTTGGCAGATTTTAGCTATCTTTGGACAAGTCAAGCAATCATCACATAATTCAAGCAAGCATGCAAAGAGTATATGAGCAGCGGAAATTAAAGCATGCAACTTGCAAGAAAGTAAAGGGAAGGGTTTGGAGGATTCAAGCGCCAATTGGAGACACGGATGTTTTTGTCGTGGTTCCGATAGGTGGTGCTATCGTACATCCACGTTGATGGAGACTTCAACCCACGAAGGGTTAGCAGTTCTTGTGAGTCCACGGAGGGCTCCACCCACGAAGGGTCCACGAAGAAGCAACCTTGTCTATCCCACCATGGCCGTCGCCCACGAAGGACTTGCCTCACTAGCGGTAGATCTTCACGAAGTAGGCGATCTCCTTGCCCTTACAAACTTCTTGGTTCAACTCCACAATCTTGCACTACTAGGGAAAAGCCTAGTAGCAGCTGAGTTTGGGCCCTGCTCGATGGCCCAGCGGGTAGGGCGCTCTTGATAAGGTGCTACTGACTAATGCTTAGCAATAGCGCATCTGGACCCACGCTACTGCTAAATTGACTTAGTAGCAGCGCTTCTTCAGAACATCGCTATTGGTAATTAGTAGTAGTGCTTCTCCTTTCCCGCGCTACTACTATTATTTAGTATTTTATTTCTTTTTCATTCATGTTGTATTCATACACCTTTACACAAGTTTTCATACAACAGGAATTTAGAGATTGTTTTTACATCATAGTGAGTTATTACATCATAGGGTGAAAGAACCGTGGACTAGTTTCAAGTGGATGTCCATCCACTTGAAACTAATCCGCGGTTCTTTCACCCAATGATGTAATAATATCATCATCATCATCATATCATTAACAACTTATCATCATAATACATCATTGTCATATAACACCTCCTCAAGATCATCGTTTTCATCATTGACATCACATAACACCTCCTCAAGATCATCATTATCAACTCTAACACATTACCACATAATAAACATATTGTACCTCATAGGACCTATTACATTCGATTAAGACCTACTACATTTTCTAAGGTAAAATAGCAAAAAACAAGATAGCCCCTGACTCTCCATTATGGAGAATGGAGATTAGCCTGTCTCCAATTCTTGCCTTTCGCTGAATGTTACTTCCAAGAACCTCCTTGCGAATGTCCATACATTTCTTCCATTCTTTGATGATCATGTGTTCACGGGTTTTAGAAATCCGATATGCACAGTGAGCTCCGTGGAGATTTACACAGCGGCAGTATGTTCAGAATCGAGAGGCGACCATGCGAGAGACATCGGATGAGGCACACAATCCATCGGGAGTTTCTGTTGAAAACATAATAATAACTTCGTAGTTAGCAATGATGTACTAGTTTTAGAAGTATGCAAAAGATGCACGGATGTCGTAATAGTAAAAAATCTTACCGAGGTATCTCCAGAGAAGTTATCGTGGTTCAACACATAGTGTACGTATTCACCATAATTTGGAGGAGTTCGATAATAGTCATTGTAATTCTCAAGAAGAGTACAAAATGCGATCAGATGATTTTTCTCCTTATCACGTTAATTGATTGCCATCGATTGTAGTGGGTTTTATCTACCATCTTCCACTTTGACAGTCTTTGAAGAATCAAAATAAGCTGTCAATGGAAATAAGCTATCAACTATTTTGAAATAAACAATATAAATTAGTTAATAACTATGTTTGAGAAACTCACATAGCGGTACAATCGGAAGCGTATCAACAAGGACCCAAATGTCCATATTGTCTTCCTCGCTGTCAGGATCACCAAGATCCATGGTGACAATCATACCCTCATAAAAACCATACATTTTGCAAAGTGCTTCCCAATTTTGGCAACCAAAATGGGTTACGCTCTGAGCATTGCACAGATTTACTTCAAAATCCATATCATGATGGGTCCTTAGGTGTATTTTCTTTGTTTGAAAATTTTCATGGTCTTCAAAACCCATCCTCTCCAAGACATAGCGTCTTGCATGGCATGGGATAAGCTAGTCGAATTGTAAAATATGAAAATTAGATGTTGAAATAGTTGAAGTCATGCTTAATTACGAAAAAAACACTTGTCGTTGTTGCGTACTGTTTCACAATCGAAGGTCTCCTCGAGCTTAATGCTGAAGCGCCAATCTTCGTCCAACCGAACGAACCTGTCGCGCATACCTCGATAGTCGTGGCACCAGCTACACTCCCCCGGGAGATTGTCGTCGTCCGAATATGCCATTTCCTACAATCATAATTCAAAGATTAAACTTGTACATATTCTAGCACAAGTCATGCCAGAATTCACGAAAAAATCCGGCATGACCTTTGCTAAAAAAGGACATATCGAGCGCCTGAAATTTGCCAGAACGGAAATTAATCAACACTCCGGCAAAACATAGGCCACTCGGAGATGTAAACTAAACATGAACGGCCACTTGGGCAACCACATATCCAATTTGAGCAACAACACAAGATATACAAGGATATTTGGCTGGTCTCACCTCGATGTCGGAGGGGGTCGATGACTGGGACGACGGCGGGTGATTTTTATTAGATTCGTAGGTAAGCAATACCCACTTGAACCCAACGGCATAACACTCGTTCCACCTCTCACCATCGTTGGCGATTTAGTCCATGCATTTTGCCATCATGAACCTTCGAATGGCACCATGAGTTTTTTCTTCTTGTTCATCTAGTAACTAAAACTTGTTTCCGTTTTGCATGTGTGTATATTTTTTTATAGAAGGAGGATCACGCCGCCTCTGCATCTAAGCGATGCATACATTCACTTTATTAATTATTCACAAAAGATTTTATAAAAGATACCACAGTAAGTCTGAAGCCACCTCTAGGCGACAACTGTCGCTACTCCTATCCAGCTGATGAAGGGACGCTGATAGTCCGAGCCTAATACCACAGGCCTCGCAACCAAACCTAACATCTAAGACATGATGCCCCAACCAAGCCACTTGCCGGGTATGGGGCACACACCGGTCCGGCGCGTTCGGAGAGGCCGCCAACTGCCACCACTCCATCTTCAGAACTGTACTGACGCATCATCCTTGCCCGGTCTTCCGTCGACGCCACCACGGCACCCAACAGCACCACCTCCATGCGCGCGAACCGCTGAGCACGTCACGGTCACCACCGGTACACCTCAGCACCATGCGGCCAAGTACCACCAGCCGACACAGCTTGAAGTCTCTGGAAGATCTGTCATGCGTAGCACCTGCCGACCAGACATGACAAAGCGTAGCACATGTCGGCCAGACATGACTTGACATCTCCACTGAAGCTCCGTGCAAGACGAAGCCGCTCCACCTCTTGCCTCTGACTTCCAGCGCTGCTCCACGAACGATGCTCCCAAGAGAGGACCGACATCGTAGTGCCGCCATCGTCCGATCTGGAAGACCAGATCCTAGGGTTTCCCCAGAGCAGTACGAGTGGGTCGACATAAGTCAAATGACGATGCATTCATCAAGATAACGACGCAGAACGCTGCCATCGCCCGCTGTCGGCTCGCTTTTCACCCGCAACTATGTCTCCCCGACTCGCAACCGGTACTGGATGACGAATCCGGAGATCCGGACACCCAGCCTCAGGGTTGACCACCTCTAATGGAAGAGGTGCCGCCGACGAGACCACCAGGCCCTCCATGCCGCCGCCGCCGATCTGAAGGCAGATTGCACGTCACCGCAGCCTAGCTGGCCGTCGCCGCCGACCGCCGCCGCCCGAAAAGGCCGGCCGTTGCCAGCCGCCACATGTCGCAGCCATCCGCTGCGCCGCAGAACCCAGATCGACCGCACCACCACACGCCTAGGGGCCCCGTACCACCCCGGAGACGCGTGATAGAGTAGATCCCCCGTCACCGCCGTCGGTCCCCGGGCTTAGCCTGGCGGCGTCACCTGGCGGCAGCAGAGGGAGGGGAGGAGGGAGTTCGGGGCGGCGGCTAGGTTTTTGGGCTCCGCCCGAGTTTGCATGCGTGCGCACTGCGCATCTCCGATGCAAAAGCTAGAAGACAAACTTTTCTTGTTTTCCAGAGAGACACATGGCGGGAAATCCATAAAAGGTTCGTTTAAGAAACAGTTCCTTCTTAAAAGTAAGTTCAGTTCCTCTTTGAGAACGAGTTTGGTTCCATTGTGCTGGCAAATTGGCAGCAAGTTGTTGCTTACACATGCTTCTCCAAAGTGGGTGATGTTTCTTCTATTTTGCATGAAAAGAAGTACAAATAGGGTGATCTCCCAACAAGAACATTGTCCGGTTGGTTGCAAAGATACTTGTTTACAAAACTTCAGAAGGACAGAATTTGCAGGAACGTTGCCCTACAATCTACATTATGAGGCAGCCGGCCGGTGTTATCGTCGGAATCAATACTGAGTTCGTTCTGTCGTCCATGGTTTCTCAATATCCTGTTAGGTCAGCGTTTTCTTTTAAGGAGAACCGGGGATGCCCTGCACTGCATGTTTACTTGCTGGAAGGATCTGAATGATTTAGACAGCAGGGGTAGGCACATGATACAACGGCTTGCAGCCTAGCAGCATGCAAGTTGCTTGAATTCCATGCCAGGGATGAGCAAGGGGGCCAGTTAGATACTCTTTGAGATCCAAATCTGAACCCAGCACTTGTTTTCATCAGATTTGCTTGCCCATACGCCCACACTGCAGATGGAAAATTGCAAGCATCTGGACATTGATTGTTTATAGACACGAGCCGATCTGACGGTAAATTAAGGTTTCATCCTGCCCTGCCTCTGCAGCAGTGTTTTGATCTGAAAACGCAGTCAGAACAAGGTGTGGTTCCCTGAATCTTCTTTATGTCCTCCTTTATTTCATTCTTGTGGTTGGTGTTTGCCTGAATTTCAGGAGCTGGACTGCTCAAGAGACACATCATGAATTTCGGAATCTGTACTGACTGAACAAAACAATTAAGGTAAACTGTCTGTCTGTTCGATCTGGGCATGTATCTGTCAGTCTATTTATGAAAATAAAGTGCATTCCGAGGTCCCCGACAAGCTAAATCCTGCTTACTAGTCCCCACTAGCATATAGTATCGGTCGTATGATTTTTAAAAGCTTAAGTTTGCATGAATACAACAACTTCACTAAACCTGGGCTGCTGATGGAAATGATCTCAGATACACTGCAGCAGCTGTTCTCCTGAATTACCGCACAAAAGCATCTTCAGAGTATATCGATAGAAACATCTTCAGGCAGGGTGCCCAAGTTACTGCACAAAAGCCAAATAGAACAAATAAATTAATTAATTAATAAGAGGGCACATGCATTGTGCAGATGAGAATCCAATGTCCAGCCTGGATCGTGCAGAACAGTTGGATATACCAGATCCACTGTCATCTATATTAAGCGCCGTGATAGTTTGACAGGAGATAGGACTACCACATACGGATGTATATAAACATATTTTCGAGTGTAAATTCACTCATTTTGCTCCGTATGCAGTCACTTGTTGAAATATCTAGAAAGATAAATATTTAGAAACGGAAGAAGTAGTAAGATGCATGAATCAGTTCTA
This sequence comes from Aegilops bicornis, assembly GCA_021605145.1. Taxonomy (NCBI): domain Eukaryota; kingdom Viridiplantae; phylum Streptophyta; class Magnoliopsida; order Poales; family Poaceae; genus Aegilops; species Aegilops bicornis. The sequence goes on along the minus strand of JAHIAL010000018.1, from coordinate 940,463 downwards.
GGTACTACATTCTGTACTTGTTGCTAGGGACTTGTTCAAATCTGCTTTTCATTGTAAACGAACAACTGTTAAACTCTGACAAGAACAACAACAAACTACAGGTTTTTCTTTTCATGCAAAGCAAACAATTTCTCCGGGTTACAAGTTGTTTACAAGTTACAAGTTACAAGTTGGAACTTGAAAGG